>JBCFYV010011135.1:17316674-17985365 GCA_039000515.1 Timema cristinae
TATCGTCAATCTGAGATCATTGACTTTATATTGCAATCTTATCCAACTGATGACGTCATAATCTATTTTAGTACTCAGCCTCAGTAGATTTTTATTAGCTCTTTATTTTTGATACTGGTCCAAGTTACACGCCTTTAATCACAATTAATAGAGAGCTTATTAACATTTCTGTGGAAGAGAAGTGGTAACCAATTAAATGAAATCTGTCCTATTTATTACCAGACGTGATTTGATCATTAAATCTCCACAACACCATCAAACAAAACCCTACGAGCTTGACGTCTTAATTTCGTGCTCACCAATACTGGTAACCCAATTTGTCACGATGTTTTTAAAATTCATTGTAATATTCTCGATTAATATATAATAATAGCCAATGATTCTATTTGTGCAGGACCTCAACCATGCGTTACAGCCTCTTGCTCTTATTGGTCACATCAGTCATCACCTTCAACGTCTTGAAGTTTCTTTACGTATCCTGGTTCCCTGATCTTATGGTAAACCTCAGTCTAGGTCTGCTCACAATCGTCTTGGCTGATCTTCTGGTAAAACTGGCGGCCAATGTTCTTCCCAGGAAACTACTTCCTGACCTTGAGAACAAGGCGGTATTTATCACAGGTTAGTATAGTAACAAGTTTTACCTACATGGCTAGATATATTTACATTCTATATAGCTGACATTCTGGTCAAACTAGTACTCAAATTTTCTGGCGACCAATTTTTCACTTTGACCTTGAGAGTATTTATCGTAGGTGTGTGTGGTTACTAGTTTCACCTACAGGTTTACATTTAACAGGGACCGAGATTTGAATACCTAAAAATTATCAAAAAATTACCTATAACATATCTTTGAAACTCTAAAAAGTAACTTTAATTTTGAATAAATACCTAATAATATGAACAAACAGTCGTAATAAAATGGATACTATTAGATCAAACACATGCTTTACAAATATAAACTAAAAATTATCCATGCAATGAAGTATTTAAAAAGTAAACTTCTGCATTCTGGTATATAAAGGCCCTATTATTTATCTACAAATATCTGCTTCAGAAATAATCCTCTCCAACCTAGTTGCAGTCTCATCAAGAATGTGTATTTTACAACCAAACAAGCAATTATATCTTCTCATTCCGTTAACTATGTGTTGAAAACATTTATGCATTTATACAAAATGTAATTGGTATTAAACGTATATTTTTCAACATGAATTCCCTAAAAATAGCAAAAAAAAAATTCCTACAATTGACTAAAAAAATGACTGTTAAAGGAAGAAAAACAAGAAAATATGACTTAAATTCTAGAATGCCAAAAAAAATTACCTTTAAAATACATATTTATCTAACTAAGGGATCATGAATAGAGTAATTTATGTATACATACCCTGCCGGGATTCGAAATGTAACCTACCCATCACCGTCTAACCAGATAAAACGATACGGGGGCTATTTCTCTCTCTCTCTTTTTTTTCTAGTCTTACTGTTGATCTCCACGTTGGCCGAGGTTAGAGAACACGCACAACAAATTCTGAAGTGACTAGCGATTAACTGATTATAAGAGTTCAGTGCGTAATACCTAGTCCATTATGCATGAGTCGGGAATCGAATATATAACACTTTTTCAGCTTTGCTTGACAAGCTATGTTTAAGAGAACAAATCAAATAATAAACTAGATAAAGAACTCTAGAATCTTTAAATCCTCAAAACTCATAAAGTTTAACATACTCAATATTCACGCAAAAAATAAACAATTATAATCCAAATATGATGACCTTGATTCAAATCATAATCATAATTTTATGCTAATGGTAAATATATTAAAATTGCTTTATTTGTTTTATCACCACATATTACTACACGTCCAGGTTATACTCCTATGGGCAAAACACGCCAATGGGTTAGGAAGGAGGAAGAGGGTTCAATTGAGAGGAAATGTACCCACATTTGCACGGAGATAAAGTGGGAAACCATTTAGAGAAAGTCACCTTCAGTCCCCCCAAACGGGATAGGACTTCGATCTCCCCATCATTACCAGTCTAGTGTATAGCAAGAGATATGCCTCAAACCATGTAACCACCAAAGCCGGTTGCTATATCTTAAGACTTATATAATTATAATCCTGAACACCTGATTTTTTGGCTTTTTTAGCAAAAAAATTATATAATAAAATCATAAAATGGACAAAATTGTATGATTACAATAATTTATGTACATCCTGACATGTTAGATAAGTTGGTAATGTAGGACTATCTGCCCACTGATCTAATGGTTCTGGGTTTGATTCCCTGACTGGCCCAAAAACATTTTAACTGGTGAAATGTGGGTTTACCCTCTCATCATCTAGGGACTAGATGTGTCTGTTATAGATGTAGGTTAATTTATAAGCTATGTATGGATACAATCTGTTTATTTAATAAGTGCATGTTAGGGGCTGTCCATAAACTACGTCACGTTATGGTTTTTACTCCCCCCCCCCCCCCTTACCCTTGTCACACATTTCCACAATTTTGTGAAACTTCTTCTTAAATTACGTCACAATACCACTAATCTTTCCCCTCCTTTAATTAAATGTTAATTTTAATTGTTTTATATAACTAGTGGTAAGAGTTTCTTGCTACAAAGCCATCAGTTTCAGGTTCAATTCCTGACGTTTATAAAATATATCTATTAAACAGTGGTTCTGCAAAGGGGTCGAACTCAGCCTCATGAGGACAAGTGAAGAGCTAATAAATTAAAGAAGTAGCAGATACGGTTTTAGAAAACTTAAATCAACATCTGGGGAGCTCATTGTGCTGACCACATGACACTCTCTATCCACGAAGGTTGGTACCATCATCGTTAATGGCGGTGGCCGCTTGGTCGGGCTCACATATGGAGATATTTTTCATGCAAACCTTTTATTGAAAAGTGTTCGCCAAGTTTGTCACATTTGCATTTTAGATGTCAAATTCTCGAAAGTTGGCTTAACCCCCCCCCCCCCCCCCAGTTTAGTTGGCATTAAAGAGTTGATATGACTTGCTTTTTTTTTTTTTTTTTTTTTTTCATTTTTGGAATAGCTTCACGAAAATTACATACTATCCTTTTAAAAAATAATTTTCATTCAAAAATGTTGTTTTTGCTCCAAATTGGTTAAGAATCGTAAACCCGGACATTAGAGTTCACTACTGGTTAATATAATTTAGAGTTAGCCGACTAATAAATAATTTACCTACTTGAGAAATAATTATTTCTGCTCTAATTGTATATATTAACTAAATATAATAAAACATAGCCCACCCATAAGCTTATACAACTATCATCACAGCTTAGTTTAAATTATTATTATGTACTAATGCATATTTAATATTCGAACTTCTTTCTTGAGTGTTTGTTGGATATTGAAGTAGGTTTGTACTGTCTTTTTCGGTTTCTTGATTAATAATAATTTATTGCCAGAAATTAGAATCAAAGTATTATGAAGAATACATTTTGATTTACTGTTGACTCGAACTTCCAATTTCCAAAACGTTTGTATTGTGATTTATAATAATATAATCTTGGATCTTGTTTGGTATTTGTCTGGCATTTTTTAAGTGTTGCTTGGCTTTATATACAAATATTTATCTGGAAATACCATTAATGTTTGTTTTGACGTTTGTGCATTCTGGTTTATTAACACAGGACGTTCCCCAATAAGTTTAATTGTAATGTGACGTCACGAATTGTCTGACTATACCCCTCGTCTCGCTGGTAAGTTGTCGTAGTTTATAAACAGCCCCTTAAATACCTTAAGACATCTTCAAATTTTTTTAATGGTTCCTTATAACGTAATAGATATGACAAATAAACAAAATATCTATTGTCAGTTGCGATGAATTAAAAAAAAATTCTCTTTTGAACTTTATTTTTCAATATTTTCACTTTAAAAAAAATTAGCACATTTTTAAATATTCAAAAATTCTAACTAAGAATAAAGATTAAAACAACATTTAAGATTAAAGAATTAAAGGATCTGATTCATCTTTTGTTTGAATTCAATATAAGGGTTCATGGTCCGTGTAGTTTGTGACAAGACAGAAGCATAACGTTGCGTAAACAGTTTTGAGAAGATCTGAATATAACTAATAAACAAAACGCACGTGTGTTGATTTGTGTCACAACCCAAAGTTAGTTAGTAATCTACTTATTATATGGCATTAGGAGTTAAATTTTTATTGCCACACTTACAAAAGTACGTCAGCTACTGTACTGACTAGTTCTATCCAGTTCACCTATACTCCTATGTCTTATCTTGATCTTGTAGTGACTGGTGGTCTAGGTAAGTGTCAGACTTATGCTGGCGGCCGGTTCAATCCTAGGTCCGGCAAAGATTATCTGATTACCAAACCTTCCTCACTCTGACAAGACATCTTGTGATGTGGGAATGCCAGCCTCCACGTGGTTCGGATTCCACGTTAAACTGTAGGTCCTTCATTCATCTCACTATCACCCTACCATTACACATTAGCGTAAGTGCGTATAACCCAATGGTAGTAAGAGCAGTGCTAATAATAATATATATGATCTAGTTCTATCCAGTCCACCTAATTGAATTCTATCCCTATCTTGAGCTAGTTCTATCCAGTCCACCTCATTACTCCCTATTTCAGGTCCATTATAATCTTATCCTTCCATTTACATCTAGATCTTCTCATTGATCTATTCCAATTGGACTTGCCAATCACTACACTGAACATGCTTCTAGATTTTTCCCATTAGCTCTGAATGTCCTGCCCACCGTAGTCTACGAGATTGGATCTTACTAACAATGCTGTCTGATGAGTAAAGTTTATGTAACTCGTCACTATCTAACATCCTCCACTCCCAGTAGACTCATCCCCGGTTATTCACTCGAAAGTAAAATGTGTAAATTAATAGCTGTTTTAAGTCTGCTTTGAAAACCATTATGGGTAAGATTTTGACACTTTAACTATTTGATAGCATGTCTGCCTACTAATCTAAGGGTCCCAGGTTCGATTCTTAGCATGGAAAAAGATTTAACATCGGTGAAAATATGAGCTTCCTCTTTTATAATGTTTAACTTAACGGTCAGGTTATGGTGGTTGGGCGTGCTCTAGAATTAGGCTAATCTCAAATTAATGTTTTTATATAATCAGTCGGTTCGTAAAAGTCACGTTAAATATATGGAATGAATACATACAAATCACGAACCAACAAACACATTTGATATCGTTTGATTCACTGTTCCAATAAAGCCAGTTCTCATCTCTCTATTTTTTATTTTTATTTTTTTGCCAAATTTATGATCCCTCCAATGTTTCAGGTTGCGACAGTGGATTTGGTAACTTATGTGCCCGAAGACTTGACGCGCTTGGAACGACTGTTTACGCGGGTTGCTTAATGCCCGAAGGTGCAGGGGCCAAGGAACTCAAGGACGCCACATCAAACAGACTCCACATTGTGCCGTTGGACGTCACCAAGCAAGATGACGTGGATAAGGTCGTTGAACATGTTAAAGACACTCTTGGGAATCAAGGTTAGAACAAACGAGATATTAATCGATTTTTCTCGTGCCTCTCAAGAGTTAACTAAAAAAAAAAAAAGACAGAGTGGGAGGTCTTAGGTCTTGATGAGGAGAATTATAACTACACAATTAGGGTCATATGTCCTCAGGCGTCAGCCGCGCAATAGACAAGATTCCCCAGGTTATGTGACGGTGGATGCGGAAAATTGGGTGCCGTCATTTAGGCGCTGCCAAACGGACGAGGTCAACTGGGTGGTTGTGTACTGGGCATTGGGAATACTGGGCGCCAAGACAACAGGGTGCCAGGTTCATTAAGATTTTATTATAGTTGTAAAAAAAGAAAACAAACAGCTAGGTGCCAATTAGATTAAGCTAGGTTAGGTTATGTTAATTCATTTTTAAGTAGTTTATTTTATGCAAAATTCTTATTTTTCATTGTTTTTTGTGTTATAAAATATTTAATAGTATCAAGTACTAGTCTAACTTTATATATATACACACATTTAATCTAATCTATTATTATTATTATTATTATTATTATTTTAAACAAATTCAAAAATGAATATTTAGTAAAAAAAATTATTGCGTTTTTAAACTAGCACCCAGTTGTCTTAGCGCCCAAATGGCGGCACCCAGTTGTTTTAGACCTATGTGAAGCTCGGGTGAGTAAAGGAAAGATTTTTTCTAATGGTTTCCTCTATTTCCCTCCGCACGAATAGTGGAACAAATCCTCCAATTTATACCTTACTCCTTACTACCTCTAATAGTGTAAATATGGTGATATACCCGACTGGTTGTTAGACGCGACTAACATATAAATATAAATATTTGTGACAAATTTCAAGAACACTTTTGAATATTTTAAAATTTAAAAGGAGGTTGGGCTCTGTTATTTACTTTCTCTGATATACAATCCTGGACACACGACATAATAATTAAGGGGGAATTATGACTCAGAGTGTAGTGATAAAATAACAGCAAAGACCGTATTTTACTATACAATGTGTAATAATAAAGAGGTAGTACTGGTGAAAGGTTTGGGCTCTTTTTATTTTGTTAGTCAAAGAACAATATTATTGTAATCTTTGTAAAAATATTTTATTCTAAAACAAACATTTTTGAGGGCCATTAACCGTAATAATTGTATTGTTGTATACAAGTTAACTCATATTTAGGGATGTTTAACTCTTTAAATACAAAAATTCTTATCTCCCCTCATACATAGTTTGACCTACTTTTTTACATCCTGGTTTTGAAGTGGTATTATAATCCACTCCCTTTTGCCACATAAAATTGTTATTTGATCTTTCCCCTGTTATTAGATTAAAATTTTTGAAAAATAATATTTTGTTACATCCTGGTAGGAAAAAATAAAATAAATTGTGGTTTAAATATAAAAACATATTTTTAGGTGATGAATATTAATCCCCACCGCCCAGGCTTCGTTGCACCAGAAGAGAAGGTAGTTTTGGGGGATATGGCAGAGCTACACCCTATCCCTAATGGGCCAGGGATCCTACCCAGAACAAACTAGCCAGCCTGCATGGCAAGGCAAATATTTTTTTCAGCAGAGGATTCATTGAATAAGGAAACTTGGCCATTAATGATTAAAAAAAAATGGCACAGTAATTAAATGAAAGAGAAAGACATCTTCCTACTGCCGAGCGCAAAACCTTAATATCATCACGCTTTTGTAATTAACATAATATGGGGTGCTTATAAAGGCTAATGGTTACTTTTGAGTATCAAGGTAGTAAGCATGCCCAATTAGTACAAAATACACATTTGGTAGTAGGCATGCCCCATGATAACAATATAAAAATTTGATTTTAGGGTGAAAGTATCGTTTGACTTTGAGGGTGCAGGGAATAGATCTTAAACTAACAAGTGGAGGGAGCGTTTCGGGTTCCTCTATGTTTGGAAAAATATTATAAATTGAGAGCTGCGTATAGACTTGACAGTCCCTTTACTACACGCTCCCCTTTCACATCCCCCAAAATATCACAGACAGAATGACGTCATAATTTAAGCAACATTCGCATGGATTTGATAGCCCAACATGTATAGACAGGAATAGTCTAGGGGCGTTTTCACAAACCTGATGACGTCAGAATCCATTTTTGGCCCTAACAAATGTTGAAAAATTATTACGTGAAACTAGGCCATCTTAATGTTGAGACTCTGATTATGATTGAGAAGCCTCTTGCATGTAATTATTGTCGATACTTAGAAACTGCCAAACCGGATGTGAAAGTTGGTCAATCATAAGAGATATTACTCTCTGAAACTTGACTGCCTTTCTCAAAGAGGTGATTGCCTCACTTGCAGGTAACACCTCCTCCTTAAAGAGAAAGTCGCCTAATTTTCACCGGTGGTCATCTCGATTTTAGGTAACACCCTTCGAAAAGTGTGAGTAATCTCTCTTGCAGGTAGCATCCCCTAACCAAAATATGTGGATGCCTCTTTTGCAGGAAATATTCCCCTTCTTAAAAAATTGTTTGACTTTCTGGCAGTTAGCACCCCCAAATAATATTGGGTTGCTACTCTTGCGAGTAAATTCCCTCCCCCAAAGTTGTTCCACTATTAAAAATATTAAAGATTAAGAAATATGAATTAACTCTGCCACTGCTGAGGTAATAGGAGTACAAACCTGCTTCTAAGATAAAATTGGCTCTTGTGGTGAACTATATTTTTAACATCTTTTAAAAATGCATGTTTCAGATTTATGGGCAGTCATCAACAACGCGGGAATATTCACGCTAGGGGAAGTGGAGCTTATGCCTTTAGAAGTATTCCATAGGATAAGTGAAGTCAACACCATCGGCTCAGTTCGAGTGACGAAGGCTTTTCTATCCCTCATCAGGAAATCCAAGGGGAGATTCGTTTTTACCGCAAGTGTCTTAGGTGAGATCTTTATCCAAGGGAATCACAATTAACATGTCTTTATTTTCTCGCATTCATGGTGCCTTAAAATATGAATGAAGAATGACCATGGGCACGGGACGAATCCTGGATAGCTCAGTGGTAAGAGTGTTGGCGTACTAAGCCGAAAGTCCCGGGTTCAATTCCCGTGTCCAGGTGTCATTTTTCAATTTTCAGAATATGATATCAAAGAAGTATTGTTATATTAAAATAGATAAATGAGATTTTTATCGATATCAACGTCTTATAACACACTGAATTTGAAAAAGTTATTTTGGGGAAGCCCCCTGGTTGTTGGTTTGTCTGTGTGTCTGCGTTTCAGTATCTCCTCCTAGAATTGTAAATATTTTAACAATCGGGCTAAATTTTGGTATTTAGGTGTTCCATAAGTTTACTTCTATGAGATTTAGAAATAGACAACTTAACCTAAAATTAATGGAAGTTTATTTAAGGTTGTAAAGAAAATGAAATTTTCTTAAAATCGCCTTTAACGATTTTGAATAAAATTCGTATCTGTGTATATTTAGTATTACAAATAAAATTACATTTATAATTTTTCTGTAAAATTACTTAGAGGGCACTTACAGAGTTGTTCATTTCAAATTTGATCATATCTTTGCAAATCTTAGAGATACGAAATAATTTATAGGTGCAGAAGTATAGGACTATTCATATTAAAAACTTTTAAGGGGAAACATATTTTTATAAATACAATAATTTCCAAGACATAGGAAATTGTATTTTTAGCTAAACGGATAAGAAATTGTAGAATTTATTGTTATTCTCTTTGGCAGAGCGAGATACGCCTTTTTTAAAATCATTAAATCCTTAATAGTGTATATTATTTCATTTATTATCTTTGGTAGAATGGGATGTTCTTATGATGTTTCTGCAACACTTTATATTATTTTTATCATATTATCTTAAGAGTTGTACGTAAACATTTCAAATTTTAAATCTAAGAAAGGAAAGTTATTGTGATGCAATGTAGAATATTTTAAATAATAATTTATAGATTTATACTTGTTGAATCTGGTATTGGAAATCATCTACATAATCACACCTACAATGGGATAAAAATTATCTTTTTCCCAACATAAGGTCCAATTTAAATGTTAAATCCACAATTCACCATTAGATAAGCAATACACAAACAATACACTTACTCTAAATTCCAACCTCCCACATTCTTAGATAAGCCATACATACACAATACACTTCCTCTGAATTCCAACATTACTCATTACTAACAGAGTTTAACATTATATGTGTGACCCGAACGTGAGGTACGCTGAAATAAGATACCAATATATAAGCCTCCAGAAGATATTTTATATTTTCTTGGATATTTTTTATAAAATAAGAACACCTTTCTGCGGTCTATATTAATAGCAATTTACTATATATCAATCAGTTTATTAACATTAGAGCTAACTTTCTTCATTTAAAAACTGTCAAGCTAAGAATTATGTAACATTTTAAACATTTCTCTTTGGATTTTGAATTGAATTATATTATATAGTTTCTTCTTGAATTTGAAGTGGATATTTTTCTTTGGCCATCAAGTTGTGTAAAAAACAAATGCATACTATATTCAATAATCCATTATATTAATAAAGAATAACCTTTTGTTTTAGTTCAAGAGTGCATGTCTACATTTATAAAAAAAATTATGTCTTTGGTGCTTGATCGAATACGTGGTCTTAAATTAAAAGATACTAGATGAAAGATATTTAGAGAAACCACCAATTTGAAGGGGATAAAAAGTTCAAAAATTATGTATACACGTAGTTTGGTATAGGCTTAAAGATTGTCCCCATCTAATTTCGGTAAAAATAGTCCTCTCATTTGACAGTTATCACGTAACAAACATAGAGATAATTAGACAGACAAAATTACAAATGTTCTAGTTAAATTTGGATCTCTCTACGCTAGGTTAATTTGGATTATTTTATAGGTTTTGATAACATCTACCAAAAGTGACAGTAGAAGATAACATGAATTGAAGCATGAATATAAGAAATTAGATCCAGAAACTATTTTTAGCTGTCATATGTGTTCATACTTGTATACATTATATACTGATAGTATACACCGATGTAAATAAATAGTATTATCACCACTTGTTACAATAACGCACTTATCTACAACACTTACATTATGACGTCATATTCTCACACTTGGGATACAGTTCTTTTTACATAAGAATATAGGTAATATAACTTACTTCCCCTTCATTTGATAGATATTAATGTTATCCTAGTATAATAGTGGACAATAAATAACATTTTAGATAATTGAAGATAGTTATAGTGGTTTTAATACTTCCGAATTGTAATTTCTATTAAAAAATTAATCAGGCAGTGGGAAGAGCACACAAAAAAACTATGCATGAAACTTGGCAGAGTTTTTAACTAAGGCTAAGTTTGTTTATATTACTTGTGTTTGTGTTCTAAGGTAGAAAACTTAAAGCCACTGCTTTTATTCAGTGTGTTGTTGGGTTGAAACTATATTTTAGGGCATAAGGCACTTATTTGACTGTTTTGATTCCAAGTATTAGTAGGTTCCATCCATTTCCAAAGGAAGAAGGCACGTAGGATACTAAAAAAAAACGTTGTTCTAGGCCGTATCACAGTCCCTGGAGTTGTTCCATACTCGATGTCCAAGCACGCCATCGTGTCTTTTATTGACGGACTCCGTCGGGAAGTGAGAAAATGGTCCGTCACTGTCCACGGAATCGAACCTATGGCATACAGGTTGGTGTAGTGGCACAGGAACATATTTATGAAGCCACGGACGCTCATTATTTGCTCAAATGGCACACAATTATTACCATAAGGGAAATATTGCCGAATTTAATTCAGATAACAAAAAATCTTAATTTTTCGAGGGAAGTATAAATCAGTATATTGTAATTCCCTATTTTATAAGTTGCTTCTAGTATGATGTTAATCAATTTCCTGGCAATATTTTACAGCCTGTCTTGAACCAGTGCGTGCAACCTTGGGCCTTGTTCTATTATTGTATAGACTAAAATCTGCAATTCGCAGATTAAATGTGGCTTGGAAATATTTACTCTCTTTTTAAAATGATATTTTTCTTGTACCCTCTTCTAGATAAACAAATAATACCACAAATTGTTTTGATATACATATTTGCAGAAAGACACCTACAGGCCATTTTCGTGACTGAGACAAATAGCTTAACCTGTAAAGGAATTATAAAATATACTTTTACAAAAGACTACTTTAAGATAAAAATTATTTTTTTGTGACATTGTAGGACTATTTTTGAATTTATGATTTTAATTTTAACGTTTTATCTTTAAATTTCACTTAATTAAACGTAAATTCGTTAATTAGAAATACTATTTACCTGCCATGATGTCACAAATAGGCAACGTCCTTAATTCTAGAAAGCATTTGAAAACATTGATTGCAATTTCGTTTCGGAAATTGTTTTTTTTTAAGGTTAGTACGTAATTGGAAATATTGTTGACCAGATGTTGCCCAACTCTTTCCCAAATCTTTCCCATCTGTTGACCAACATGGGAAAAAATTGTTGGCAAACATTAAAGGAACATTGTTTCGCGTCAAAACTAATGATGAAACATTTGTTTCTCATACAGAGTCCAGTTGAAAGTTGTCTGTTGAGTAGGATGCTGCTATGGCTTGTGCTTTTATGGATTTATTAGATGTTCAAGAAGACAGAGAATAATAAAACGGTGGTGGGATATTAAAGTGATTCAAAATGGTTATTGCTATGCAAATAATGTTCAGAGAGGACTGAAGTTTGAAGATGGCGGTGGTTTTAGGAACTTCACTCGCATGCCTCCTACATATTTGGAAGTGGTTTTACAAACGGTTGGTCCCAGAATAGTGTAAAGAACACATGATTTAGATCAGTAATCTCACCTACTAGCCCACGTTGCTTGGTGTCGGAAATGTTGGCCAATATTGTTTCTTGTAACCCATTTGAAACGGATCACGGGAAACATGTTTTCGCCACTGAGAAACACAAAGGAAGCATGAACAAATATTTCCCAACTGTTTCCGAAACAAGGGCAACATGTTGGCAAACAATTTTTCTGGGGAAATATTTCCTGGTGCGTACTAGGCATTAAACGTCACAAACTTATGGAAACAGTTTGCAAACATATGGACACAATTTTTGTCACATTGCTTAAACTCATTTAAGCAAATATGGTTTCCCGTAAAATTTCTTTTCAATTCGAAATAATTCTTATGCTCTATACAAAACTCCACATAAACGACTTTAAATCTTTTAACCTCTTTAGCTATGAGAACTTTGTCTCTATTTATGAAAAAACATTTCTTCTTTAGACACAGTTTTTGCTGTCTTCATACGTCTCATTCCCAAAACATGTATAATATGAAATATCTATATCAGCTGAATACTTTTTTACGTTGTCATGACAAACTAGATCATGTTTCACAGCTATACGCTCGATGCACCCTGAATGGTAAGCAGAATTGCATTGATGGAATACATTACGGTCCAATCTTACAAGCTACGCCATAGTAATAGAGTAATGCATAAGAGGGTTGTTGCCCTCAGTGTAATAGGAGTATACATTGAACTCTTGATGATGTACGATAACACGAATTCTAGTGTGGAGAAATATTTAAAAATTACAAATATATACATTTTGTAATCCCAAATTTGAGAGTAGATTACTGTGTTATCTATTTATTTTACAAATATAGATATTATCCATCAACATTGATAATTTAGGATAACATGACGATTAAAAAATTTGTTAGAATTATTGTTTTAGAACATTTTGGAAATGCCAAAAAATTGCGTCCTTCTATCTAAATCCTGTTATATTTGAATTATAATCATTTAAACAATTCTATAATTTCAATTATTTTAGTATGAAACCGAGAATAGTTTTACATACGAGCCTTCTAGAAAGAAAATGTATTACTTTATTTAAATTGTTTGGTATAATTTTACTAAGTTTTAGTAACAATTTCATTTCTGGACTGGTTTCTAGCATTACAAATTTAAATTTGGGTTACTGTCCTTACCAAGCGTGAAGCTAATCTTTTAAATTTTGAATCGAATTCGAATCTTTGTTTAGTAATTCAAATTGAATCTGGATCTTTGTTTACTAACTCGAATAAAATCCGAATTTTTGCTTACCAACTTAGATAGAATCCAAATCTTAATTAGTCTGAATCTAATCCAAGTTTTTGCTTACTAACTCAGATCGAATCAGAATCTTTGCTTACTAACTCAGATCTAATCCAAATATTTGCTTACTAGCTCAGATCGAATCCGAATCTTTGCTTACTAGCTCAGATTGAATCCAAATCTTTGCTTACTAACTCAGATCGAATCAGAATCTTTGCTTACTAACTCAGATATAATCCAAATATTTGCTTACTAGCTCAGATCAAATCTGAATATTTGCTTACTAACTCAGATCGAATCAGAATCTTTGCTTACTAACTCAGATATAATCCAAATATTTGCTTACTAGCTCAGATCGAATCTGAATCTTTGCTTACTAACTCAGATCAAATCAGAATCTTTGCTTACTAACTCAGATCTAATCCAAATATTTGCTTACTAGCGCAGATCGAATCAGAATCTTTGCTTACTAACTCAGATCTAATCCAAATATTTGCTTACTAGCTCAGATCGAATCTGAATCTTTGCTTACTAGCTAAGATTGAATCCAAATCTTTGCTTACTAACTCAGATCGAATCCGAATCCTTGCTTGGTAGCTCAAATATAATCCGAATATTTACATACTTACTTGAATTAACCCGAATCAAATGTACTAAAATAAATCTGAATCAAAGAATTCATAGTAAAAATGTTCTAAAATAAATTTGAATCGAAGAATTCATAGTACAAATGTGTCTAATTAAATACAAATATTCTGTTTTAGTAAAATTCTAGCACCACGTCTTACTACCCATTAGGGGTTTTTGCTAAAATACTAATTATGCTAATTGTATAGGAATTGGGAGAGTTAAATTTAGAGGAAGAATGCCCATATTCCTATGGAGGAAGAGTGGAAAACCATTTAGGAAAAACCACCTTCAGTTCACCGACAGAGATTCGAACCTTGATCTCCCATCTTCGGCAGTTCAGCTCAACATAAAACTAGTGCGTTAGTTAACTACGGCGACGAAGTGGGTTCCTTTTTTAATGGTTCTAGGAATTTGGTCCAATAAAACAAACAGTTATAAAATACAGTTTTTAAATTATAGATACATTTTTAACATTACGAAATTTTAAGGTTATATTTTCAAATAGATTATACAAATGGATTTAAACTGACCACATTTTAAAAACACATTATTCCAAAATTTGACTTTTATAATTGAGTTTTTGTTTGAATTTTAAATGATCATGTAATCTAGTCTCAATTTGGATTTGAAATTTCTAAAACAATTTGAATATTAAAAATATTAAAAAGAGGACTTTTCAATCGAACACAAAATTTAGGCCTAATAGGATTCAGAATCGTATTAAAAAGTTTTGAATTTCTTAATAGGCATAATCATTACTATATTATTATGTTTTTATCTCGTCAGGACTCCAATGGCAAACACGAAACCTTACCAAAATTTCCTGAAACATCAATGGAGTGAGATGTCAGAAGAAGTTCAACAACTCTACGGTGACTCGTATGTGGAAAATTATATGGTAAATTTTAAAATAATATCCAAGCGATGTTGAGAAAAAATTAAAATGTTAGTTCTGTGAACAGTAGACCTCGCTCTCTCCATTTTATTATCGTTACTACAGTCTTACTAGTAGTTCTGTGAACAGTATACCTCGCTCTCTCCATGTTATTATCGTTACTACAGTCTTACTAGTAGTTCTTGAACAGTAAACCTCGCTCTCTCCATTTTATTATCGTTACTACAGTCTTACTAGTAGTTCTGTGAACAGTAGACCTCGCTCCATGTTATTATTGATACTACAGTCTTACTAGTAGTTCTGTGAACAGTATACCTCGCTCTCTCCATGTTATTATCGTTACTACAGTCTTACTAGTAGTTCTGTGAACAGTAGACTCCCTCCTATGTTATTATCGTTACTACAGTCTTACTAGTAGTTCTGTGAACAGTAAACCTCCCTCCCTCCATGTTTTATCGTTACTACAGTCTTACTAGTAGTTCTGTGAACAGTAAACCTCCCTCCCTCCATGTTATTATCGTTACTACACTCTTACTAGTAGTTCTGTGAACAGTAAACCTCCCTCCCTCCATGTTATTATCGTTACTACAGTCTTACTAGTAGTTCTGTGAACAGTAGACCTCACTCCTTTCATGTTATTATCGTTACTACAGTCTTACTAGTAGTTCTGTGAACAGTAGACCTCCCTCCCTATGTTATTATCGTTACTACAGTCTTACTAGTAGTTCTGCGAACAGTAGACCTCCCTCCCTATGTTATTATCGTTACTACAGTCTTACTAGTAGTTTCTGTGAACAGTAGACCTCCCTCCATGTTATTATCATTACTACAGTCTTACTAGTAGTTCTGTGAACAGTAGACCTCCCTCCATGTTATTATCGTTACTACAGTCTTACTAGTAGTTCTGTGAACAGTAAACCTCCCTCCCTCCATGTTATTATCGTTACTACAGTCTTACTAGTTTGTTCTGTGAACAGTTGACCTCCTCCATGTTATTATCGTTACTACAGTCTTACTAGTAGTTCTGTGAACAGTAGACCTCCCTCCATGTTATTATCATTACTACAGTCTTACTAGTAGTTCTATGAACAGTAGACCTCCCTCCATGTTATTATCGTTACTACAGTCTTACTAGTAGTTCTGTGAACAGTAAACCTCCCTCCCTCCATGTTATTATCGTTACTACAGTCTTACTAGTAGTTCTGTGAACAGTAGACCTCACTCCTTTCATGTTATTATCGTTACTACAGTCTTACTAGTAGTTCTGTGAACAGTAGACCTCCCTCCCTATGTTATTATCGTTACTACAGTCTTACTAGTAGTTCTGCGAACAGTAGACCTCCCTCCCTATGTTATTATCGTTACTACAGTCTTACTAGTAGTTCTGTGAACAGTAGACCTCCCTCCATGTTATTATCATTACTACAGTCTTACTAGTAGTTCTGTGAACAGTAGACCTCCCTCCATGTTATTATCGTTACTACAGTCTTACTAGTAGTTCTGTGAACAGTAAACCTCCCTCCCTCCATGTTATTATCGTTACTACAGTCTTACTAGTAGTTCTGTGAACAGTAGACCTCACTCCTTTCATGTTATTATCGTTACTACAGTCTTACTAGTAGTTCTGTGAACAGTAGACCTCCCTCCCTATGTTATTATCGTTACTACAGTCTTACTAGTAGTTCTGCGAACAGTAGACCTCCCTCCCTATGTTATTATCGTTACTACAGTCTTACTAGTAGTTCTGTGAACAGTAGACCTCCCTCCATGTTATTATCATTACTACAGTCTTACTAGTAGTTCTGTGAACAGTAGACCTCCCTCCATGTTATTATCGTTACTACAGTCTTACTAGTAGTTCTGTGAACAGTAAACCTCCCTCCCTCCATGTTATTATCGTTACTACAGTTTTACTAGTAGTTCTGCGAACAGTAGACCTCCCTCCCTATGTTATTATCGTTACTACAGTCTTACTAGTAGTTCTGTGAACAGTAGACCTCCCTCCATGTTATTATCATTACTACAGTCTTACTAGTAGTTCTGTGAACAGTAAACCTCCCTCCCTCCATGTTATTATTGTTACTATAGTCTTACTTGTAGTTCTGTGAACAGTAGACCTCCCTCCCTATGTTATTATTGTTTCTACAGTCTTACTAGTAGTTCTGCGAACAGTAGACCTCACTCCCTATGTTATTATCGTTACTACAGTCTTACTAGTAGTTCTGCGAACAGTAGACCTCCCTCCCTATGTTATTATCGTTACTACAGTCTTACTAGTAGTTCTGCGAACAGTAGACCTCCCTCCCTATGTTATTATCGTTACTACAGTCTTACTAGTAGTTCTGCGAACAGTAGACCTCCCTCCCTATGTTATTATCGTTACTACAGTCTTACTAGTAGTTCTGCGAACAGTAGACCTCCCTCCCTATGTTATTATCGTTACTACAGTCTTACTAGTAGTTCTGCGAACAGTAGACCTCCCTCCCTATGTTATTATCGTTACTACAGTCTTACTAGTAGTTCTGTGAACAGTAGACTTCACTCCCTCCATGTTATTATTGTTACTACAGTCTTACTTTTATAACATAACTTTAACGGATCGTAAAAGTCATATAATACTTATTTTATAAAACAACTTTTATGAAAATAGATTAACGTAGTTTAATACCTACCGTAGATATTTGGTCCACAAAAGTGGGTTTGTCACAAATGATAGAGTAAAATGGGACTTTATGTCTAACTGTGATGTGTTATTGATTCCAGACAAAAATCAATGGATTTGTAAGAACCGGTGCGTATCACAACTTAGGGGAAGTAGTTGATGACCTCGTGGATGCCGCAGTGGGAGCCACTCCTAGGGTGAACATAATTTACTTTTGGTTTACACCTAACTACTATAAGAGTTACTGTTTATTAATTTTACAGAATATGGCACCGGGAGCTCAGAAGTTCATTGCTGAACTTACAAAAGTACGTCTCCTTCTCTATCTTGATCTAGCTATAGACAACCAACCTCATTACACTCAATTTCTCTTTCTCTTGAACTTGTTCTATCCAGTCCACCTCATTTCACCCCATATCTCTCTCTTAAACTAGTTCTATCCAGTCCACCTCATTACACCCTATATCTCTATCTTGAGCTAGCTCTATACAACCCATTTCTTTACACCCTATACCTTTCTTGATCTAGTTCTATCCAGTCCTCCTCATTACACCCTATATCTCTCTCTTGAGCTAGTTCTATCCAGTCCACCTCATTACACCCTATATCTCTCTCTTGAGCTAGTTCTATCCAGCCCACCTCATTACACCCTATATCTCTCTCTTGAGCTAGTTCTATCCAGTCCACCTCATTACACCCTATATCTCTCTCTTGAGCTAGTTCTATCCAGCCCACCTCATTACACCCTATATCTCTCTCTTAAACTAGTTCTATCCAGTCCACCTCATTACACCTTATATCTCTCTCTTAAACTAGTTCTATCCAGTCCACCTCATTACACCCTATATCTCTATCTTGACCTAGTTCTATCCAGTCCACCTCATTACACCCTATATCTCTATCTTGAGCTAGTTCTATCCAACCCATTTCTTTACACCCTATACCTGTCTTAATCTAGTTCTAATAAACACACCTCATTACACCATATACTTACTTGAAAGTAGTTTAGTTGATTTTTTATCTGTCAGATAAAGCCCTTCCTTTGATATTGGGACTTTATTACCCAGTGTTAATTCATGCGTATTACAAACTCATGTGCTGCAAACTATCATTTCTTAATTAATGACTAAATATCCTGAAACTTTTGCAAGTAGAGTACAGTTAGCACAATTTGTAGATAAAGCTTCGTTTCGAATTGTTGAGCCTACAGCTACTGCCTGTGTTGGTTTTGAAATTACAAATTTAAATATTGCTTGATTGTTTCTTCAGCTACAGTTGCATTAATTGCAACGCCTGTTGCTAAAACAATTGCTTCTTATACTGTAAGCACAAAACTCAATAACCCAATATTAAACAACCCCGAGCCTCTAGTCAGGTTTTTTTAATAAGGAAATGTACCCACATTTTCGTGAAATGATGATGGGAAGTAATCTAAGAAAAACTCCCCATATTACACTCTGGTGGGATTATAACCTTTACTTCTGTGTTCGACAAACCTAACTAAGGAAGCTGGAAAACTTGTGTGGACGTCATTTCCGCCAAATTTTTATGTTCACGGTACACTTTAGAAGCAGCACATTGTTTTCGTCTTGGGTACGCGCCATGGCAGCAGAACGGTCCAACGGTTGTACGGTAAATACGAATCAATAAATTATAAGGTGACCTGGTGGTCTAAGGTTAAGGTGTCGGACTTCTGTGTCCGGGGCTCAATCCTTGGTCCCGGCACAGATTTATCTGATTACCAAACCCTTCCTTCACCTCTGTCAAGACATCTTGTGAATGTGTGGAATACCAGGCCTCCTCCGTGGTTCGGATTCCACGTTAAACTGTAGGTCCTCCATTTCATCTCACAATCACCCTACCATTACACATTAGCGTAAGTGCGTATAACCCGAGTGGGTGGTAATACGGGATACTAATAATACTAATAATAATAATAATAATAATAATAATAATAATAATTTTTATTATTATTATTATATTTATATTATATTATAATTATAATAATAATTATTATTATTATAAATTATATAAGATGCTCTTGGATTAAACAGTCAAGCTTTGGACAGTGTTAGGGGATTGAAAAACTAACGAAAAATATCCTGAGGAGATTAGCTCGTTTTCGCTATCGTTTTCAAGCAAATAGCAAAAACTAAACAGAATCAAAATATAGGTATTAAATAAAATATTTTATTGTGACTAGCTCCTAAATTAATCAACAAATAGTCCTTGATAAAATGTTAAGTTTGAGGAAATTTCATTGTGTGCATCCCTCGAAGCAATTTCTTAAATTTATTTAATGTTTTTATTTAAACAATACCGTAGTATTTGATAACTTTCACATACATCATTTTATGTTTTTAACCGATTATTTCTAAGCCAAACAAAATATCTTACCAAATGAGGAATAATCTTTGTAATAAACCATTCTGCTCAACCTTTATAGCAAGCTGTTTCTTGAAAAACACATTTTTTTAAGTATTATTTCACTTTTTATTTAGAAAAACTTGTTTTTATTTAGTTTTCTATCCTCTACCTATTCACAAAGTTTAACTGCTTATTTCGGGAACACTCTGTAGACGAATTTTTTCCTGAAGTAACTTCAAATGTTTCAAGATTTAAAGTTGAAGAAGAACTTTTTCTGTGCCTCTTCTTAAACTTTTGTAAACCTTTCGTTCAAACCATTATTAATTTGAGTATACCGTAGTGTTCTAATTTCACCCAAAAGCTTTTAATTTTGGGGGATGTATTTAAAATATTGGTAAGTGAGCTAGCTACGAAATGTGAAAGCGTCATGGCTGCCACTCGTATCAACTTAACTCTTGTTATTATTGAACAACGATGCTTGGTGCTCTGGTTTTGTGGGGTAGAGGTAAGGCTTCGAGTTAAGGCTAGTATTTTTGAAGTTTTATGGCAAATAATTCTTTTCCGACAAAATTTATAAAATGTTATATTCACTAAATTCAAAAATGACACCTGGACATGAGAATCGAAACCACTACTTTTGGTTCAGTACGTGAATCCTGGATAGCTAAGTGGGTTGAGTATTCAAGTAATAAGTTAAAAGTCCCGAGTTTGATTATCATTTCTATGTTTTATTTTGAAATTTTAAGAATAAGATATTTAAATGCTGTTATAACTGTTATTATCAATTATAATATAGTTTGGATATATTATCCATAAATAAAATATTTCTCCAGTAAAATTTAACTTTCTTCACTTAGACCCATAAGTCTCGACTGATGTTGAATATCTATCAAGGGAGTTCTAGAATTTGATGAAAACTTTTCTAATTAATTCATAAAGTTGCGCATCAAATGCTAATATGCTCAAGTAAGATTTTGAAGAAAACGGTAGAGAGCACCGCGTGTAGAAAATTAAACTCTATCCTTCAACTTGAAAAACATTTGATTCATCACGCAAAAAAAAAAAAAATTGAGATCAGAACTCAAAAACACTTACCTTTTCTCGCGTCTACTTCCATCTTGTAGGGCTACTATTGTTTTTGTTTTATTATAAATGTTGGTTACCATGTAAAACAATAATTTTTAAGACTTCAGTAAATACGTTTTTTTAATTTTCTGCCATTAAAAGTTTTATTTGGCTATTTGTAGTCTTATTTCGTCAAACAGACAAGGTCAATAAAACAGTTTTACAGTTCTATAAAACTGAAAATGGTTGAGAAATTAAAATTTTGTATTTGAATTTTGAAATGAATTCATTCTAATCTGATCTTTGAATCTATTTTGATTCGAATTTTCTAATACATTTAGAATATATATAGTTTCGAATCAATACTCAGATTTTTATTCAAAAAGTCGATGCTTCATACATAATTAATTATTCATTTTAATTTTTAATATTAACTTTTGTTTTTCCTCCACTAGAATCATTATGTACCAGGATTTATAGCACAGATTCAGCCGAAACTTGCACAACTGCTTGAGGAATCTCTATTGGATTTTATCCTGGACTTAAAACTGATGCCGTCAGCTACAAACACTACTTCAGGTAGGCCTATTTAAATGTCTTCTACATGACCTAAACTGGGGATATTGTTTATTTTAGCATAGTAATGTTGTGAATTGAGAGTGACATAACGATTATAGCAACGTGTTTTGATGAGTGAGTAAATATTAGGACACAAATATCGATGGCCAGAATGTATTGTCAGAATTCCATTTGGCAATCAGGCCAAGTTGTGGTTTTAATAGTACTATTTTTCGAGCTAACAGAGCTGACAATTCACCATCGATTATTTAGGAGTCACTCTGCCCGTTTTGTGGGTCTACATGGGTTAGGACGCCAGATCTTCAATTACGTGTTCTAGAGGCTACCATCGTGCCAAGGTACCAGGGTGCATAACCGTGTAGGACCATCTAGAGTGTCAGTCAGGCCATTGAATTAGCATTCGTTACTATATTTCATTTTGTCACTGGCTCTTGAGTAAGTCTTTTCAAATCCTTTTTATATATTTTAGTAACTTCTTTACATCACATCTTGTAGTAGTGCAAAGTAGTGCAATAAGGCCCTAAAAACCAAATCCGTACATCAATTGAGAGCCCACACAGTTATATATCCCGTCACCACCCTTATTCTCGGCTGCCACACATCCTGACAAGGTAGGCCCACGGGGGGGGGAGTGACAACTATTTTAGCTTATACTACAGTTACTAACAGGTTGTTCAAAACTTTATGCAAATCAGTTCCTTTCAATAATAACAGTTCAACAGTTATGCTCATTCGGTAACGTGTCTGTCCACGAAGCTAAAAGTCCAAGGTTCATTTCTCTGCATGTGTGAAACGTTTATTATTGGTGAAATGTGGGTTAACCATTTTACACAAAGGAATTAATTAACATCTGGGGGGCTGGTTATTGTATCTGGTCTATATTTAATTTAGTTTATAAGTCATGTGCTAATCATTATAAACAGTCGGTTCGGAAAGTACACATTAAATATCTCGAAAAAAAAGAAAAAAAAAGGATTGTTTTGTTTTCAGTGAAAATGTTTCTATTTAAAAAATAAAAGCTGCAATTTTATCTCGTGTTTTTTTATTTTATCCTGAAGAATTCTGGCCCTGATATGAGTGGTCCTGAAGTATTAAGCACCCTGCTCAAAAAATTGTGTTTTACAATTCTGTCTGGTGCTTTGTCTTTATGTTTGTCTGTAATAAGGCTTTCTGCCAAATTGACTTCATTGATTTAATCCACACTTGATATTTATATGATTTCTTAGTCATATCTTGAGGACAAATACTGATTTTAATTCTGGAGCTAACAACTTCATTGGCTGCATGGTCTAAAATGAGTCACTTTCGCAGTATACTAGGCTGCCCATGACAGGAAGAATGGAGTTCGTATACCAGTCGGGTGTAGTGAGGGTGGTTTTGCATAAATAGTTTTCTACTCTCTCTTTCCACGAAATTATGGATACACTTCCTATTAGATTACACCTTCCTCATCCCTGACTCATTATTGTAATTAGTACATAAGACTATAACCTGAACGGGTAGTAAGATACAATGATAAAAATGATGCTTTTAGGAGAGAGTTAACATAAATTTTTGTTTTATTAGGCCAACAACAGTTTAATTTATAAAAGCTGTGAAATTGTTAACTCTTTAGAGTGTTCTATTTCATTTCATTTTAAACAATATCAAATATTCGTCGTAGGCCTGTGTGAACATTCGAAATTTCAAATCCGAATACGAATATTATTTGAAATTTTGAATCTTAAAATTGGAAGATTTTTATTAGAATTTAGACTAATCCTGGATTCGTATTTGATAGATTTAGCTTAAAAACTAGAATCAATAAATTAATAATTACTTAAAATCTTGATATAATCAGACAGGAAACAAGTTTCTTGGTAGAGTGTATATGGAAATTAGCTTTAGTTCCAGGTTGTTGAGGAAACACATGGGGTGCAGTTGTTTGCGACAGTGAGTATCTTTATATATATATATATATATATATATATATATATATATATATATATATATATATATATATATATATATATATGTGTGTGTGTGTGTGTTATTTAGGATCAGTTATTATTTTTATGAGAATTTGTGTCATAGATGTGCTTTACTATATTTTCTTGTAGACAGCATGGCAAATTTATTTAAATTTATCCAATACCATCCAATGGCAAAGGGTATGCGTTAGAGCATTTTATTCATAAAAATGATAATATTAATCCTCTTCTTTGATAACTGCTACAGTATTTATCAAAGGACAATATTTTTAACAACCACGTGTTTCAATTTGGGGAGATACGTTAATTTTATTTTACTGCATCTAGTCAGAGTAAATAAATTTTGAGGTAGATTACTTTTTTAAATATGTTAATATTGTTTCCTCCTTTCGTAGGTTATTAAAATATTGATATTTAATTGTAGTTGTCCAATCTGTCTGATTGACATGCTTGAACAGCTTTGATCTCCTGGTGCTGTACGCCGAAACTTTTAACACAATTTATTGGTATTAGAATAGTATTCTAGATGTAAGTGCACAGGGATTTTGTATTAATTTTGATTCATTCAAGGTATGTGTTTATTGTTCAGTTTGGACTATGAGTTTCCAAACATCCTGTATAATGTATATATAGATGCATGTATGGATAATTGGATGGATAGATGGATAGATAGATGGATAAATAGATGTATGGATAGATGGATGGATAGATGGATGTTTATATATATGGGGATGGATGGATAGGTTTTGACTGTACCAATTTTATTATAGAATCCTCCTGTTAAGTGATTATGTTAACATCGATGACGTAAGAATATATGAATTCAAAAATATCAGTGCGACTGTGCTGGAAAGATTTATCTAGTTTTAAAAAAAATTGTATATTTAAGTATATTATTACCATACATATACCTCTGTGGTCTTAAAATAAAGTGCTCACATTAGAACCTATATTCATGGGTTAAAACTCATCCAAGATTATTGTCAAAACCATACATGCTTAAATAATTGAAAATATAACTTTGTCTTCCGTTGTGAGCAATTTGTTTTTGATAAAGAATATTTTTAAATTAGGCTACATGAATTATTCACAAAAAAAAAAAAATACCAGGAAAAATCTTTCTGCGACAAAACAGATTTAAAATAAGTCCATGAAAGCATATATATATATATATATATATATAATAGGAAGGAATGAAAAGTTAATTTTGAAATGCAGTTAAATGCTTTCCAGACGCAAATAGTAGAGAGTGTTTATACTCGTCAACAGAAAGAAGGAAGTGCTATAAGCAGATAATCCTTTCTATTTCATAATGTAGTGTCCTGTGCTACTGTTTGGCTTATTAGTTGCTTCAACTTAAAATCCCCTTCGCAAAATAGCTTTGAATTCATCAAACAGAAGACAACGCTAATCCCATGGACACTATTAGTTCGTTCTTATTTTAATCCCCATCTTACAATTTCACGTTATTTTATTTGTTAGGTCCTAACTCAGGATTAAACCCATTTCGCTGGCTGTATGGCCTAAGGCGCTACTCTCGCAATATACTAGGCTGCCGAGGACGTAGATATCTGGATTTGATCCCAGTCGGGTGCATCGAGGATTGTTTTCCTAAACGGTACTCTACGCTACCTCCTCACAAATGTGGGTGCACTTCCTTTAAATTCAACTTTCCTAATTCATTACGCAGCTCACACATAGGCATATTACCCAGACGGGTATTAAGACGCGGTGCTAATAGCAAAAAAACAAAATTTCAATAAATAAAGACCAATACTTTTGATTTTATAATGCTTGGCTAGTGCCAGCACCCTCTTAAAATTGATCGTGAAGTTAACGCAGGGTCTATCATCCGGTTAACACATTTAACGTCCACATTAGCTTCAAAACATTCCGCTATATTGTTTTATGGCAATTATTATTCAAGTCAGGTTACATATTTCTCTGTTGACAAAAATGTGTGAATATTTTGTATGTATTTTCTAAGTTTTAATTTTATTCGCCTTTAATTAAACATGTATTAGCCTATAATATTTACGAATTATTGATTTGTAGCTAACAGGTGATTTTATAAATTTACCTTTATTTACTAATACTACTTCTCTTACCTTGGAATAAACTTTTCACAATTTAATATAGCAATATTTTACAATTAGTCTAGTATACTTCACATACATGATAGTTTGAAAAAAAAATCGATTTATTGGGTAAAACCCCAAACAATTCAATAACTGCCCATAACAACAATTAAAATAATATCCACCACAGTTGGGTTTTTCTTTTAAAATATTATTTTTTCTCACTTTTTCATATGAAACTTATTTTTGTAAGTCCCTGAAAGTATTTTTTTACAGGTTATAATCTATACTTATAAAATAACATGTCCTGACTGACTGACTGATTCATCATCGCCGAGCGCAAACTATCAAGGCTACAAGCATGAAATTCGGACTGTATATTAATTTTTTTATGTAGGCACCCACTAAGAAAGGATTTTAGAAAATTCCACCCCAAAGCGGTCAAAATAGGGGATGATAATATGTATGATAATATGTATGAAAGTCCGTCATTTTGAAAGTTACATAAACAAAATTTTGTATTTCGGTTATTGACGTAAAACAAATAAATACGTGTTTCAGGAATTTTGGGAATTTTATTTAATAAGGGATAAAAAAGGGGGTGAAAGTTTGTATCGGACTTGCATTATTTTTGATCTGAGGTCAAGTTATGGTCATCAACGTAACGTAATATTTTAAATTAATCTGTAAATACATATTGTTGTGCGACTCTAGTGACCGTTCCGAGACCACGTCGCCCTTAACCCCTTCTTCCTCGAGCCCTCCCCTGCGCGGTCTGCTAAACGGGCCACCGTCCTCCCCAAGGCCCGTCCACTAAGTTCCAACCACTCTAAGAGATCGCGCCAGGACGAAGGGCTCGATCAAGCTAAAGACCATAAACAATAAAAGGGAAAAAACCCTATTCAAAGGTAAAAACATGTAATATGATGCAGTAGTTTTAGTCTTAGATTAGGAATAAGAAAGTTAAAATAGACATGATAGAATAAGTTAGAGAATAAGACCGAGGAGGAGGTTGGGCCCACCCTCCTCTCAATGATAGAGATTGTACATGTATAGACATAAGAAAAAATAAATAATAAATTACACCTGTCTCCTACCTAATAATTTAGTTTGATTTCTTTACCACAAACACTCCTCTGCGCTCAGAACCATTCGGGCTGCCATTTATCCTTCACCCATCCCCCCCCCCCCTTTTCTTATAATTCTTTGCGCTCAGAACCATTCGGGCTGCCACACCTCATGACCCCTCCTCCAACGCCATTCCTGTACCGTCGCAGCAAGGGAGGTATCGGCCGTAAGGTCAGGGAGAACTATCGTATTTTCAAGGCCCTCATCACACTGACACCTTTCCTATATCCATCTGCGTCATCCTCCCCGAAACCTGTTCCCACGCAATCCACCTACCGATTACGACCCCTCTCTCTTCCTCCTCCTTACTATCTAGTCAACTATCACCCCCTGCTCCTCTCAGACCCCAGAAGAACTCATATAAAATGCCTAACCAATAAAAAGGTGCAGCTGAAACTTCGCGACCTAGGTTTAGAAGCTCCCCGAAGCATGAAAAACCAGTCGAGGAACGACAATATGTATATTTTCGTATTTGTATATAATCAACTTCCACGCGGGCAACAGCTATCTAGTGTAATATATATTACTCGTATTTGAAATATTTTGATATCATTTTTCTGTAAAATCATGACCATCAAATTTATCAACACTTTAATCTCATCAATACTCTTAGGCTATAAGATATTTTATAAATTAATATAATTAATAGAGGTTGTTCAGAAAGCAATATTTGTTTAGTTGAAAGATTTGATAAAAAAATATATTTATTTGTCCAATTTAATTGTTGCTCGTTGTTATTGTTCTAGTGAGCAGAACTCTGAAGAAATGGCTGTGAGCGAGCTTACAATATCGTGTAATACCTTGAATATGTTTACAAACTAATACTCAGTGGGGTGGTAATAATAAAGTACATGAGTGCAGTGTACCAACCCAAACTTAGATTCGTGGTCACAAAATACTATCCCCCCCCCCCCCTCCAAATATCTTAAGTTTGAACTACCACCTATCGCTTGAAGATGAAATATTTTATGTGTGCTATAAATGTTCAACCAACTTCAGTTGCCAAATGTTATAAGCTGTGTGATACAACTGGCGGCCCGCGGACCAAATGTGACCTGCTCACAATGAAAATATGGCCCTCATATTATCCTGAAGAATAATTAATAAAATATAATTATTTATTAAAAAGTTATGATTTCATTGTATTATACATTTATTTGATTAATAAAAATATGTATTAATATATATTTACTGTGATAAATTATTTGATAAAATTGTGTGTGCTTGCATATTTTATAATTTGTTTTAGGAGATTAATAAATTGATTTTTAGCAAGCGTGGATTACTTGTAAAATGCTTCCTTCCTCATACTCATCCTATTATAGTAATTATCATATATGCTTGTAAGATGAAAAGGTAGTAAAACATGTATTTAATATCTCCGCAAGAAAGTTTTACCATATATTTAGCCAAATAAAAGTCACTTTACGTAAATACGCACTGCTTAGGTGGGTTCCATCAAATTCTAGGGGGTTCAGACCCCCTAAACTCCATATTTTTATGCCCTTGCATATTTAGGTAACATTAATGTTGAAAATTGTCACGGGAATTTTGTATGAAAAAAGTCTATTTATAATTTTTCTAACTATGGCTACATGTATTTTAGCTTTTAAAACATCAAGCTGATTAATATTAAGGAAAGATTATTAAAAATAAGAATAAGGCAATTAAGAATTATAAATGATGTATGTATTTAGTAGAAACAAAAAAGAATGTAAACAAGACGTTGACATTATTTTATTTATTCTGTTTAATGGATGTAGCAACATTGGCATTGTTACAAAATATCACTTTTCATTTGTGATCTCCAAATTTATATTTACTTACTGAAGTCAAGTTTAGATTGTATTCGATGCGTGCACTATAAAAAATGGCACAGACACGTGCTAGATTGCGTCCTCTGGTGGAAATACCAGTGACTTGTGAGATTTTGTTCCGGGCGGGCATGACCTTCCTTTGGTGAAATAGTAGTTGACCTCGTGATGATCTTTAGTGAAAAATATACCAGAATAAATTATTTGGAAAACCAGTTAGGTTGAAGTGACAATGTTAAATTAGTGGGGCTAAAATCTAAAAATTTTAAAGGTTTATTGGCGTAGAGGCATATTAACATTTAAAGAGGTTGTGATTTATTATAATTTACTAAGCCTATAAGCTTAGTATACGTTACTATTTACATATATATTATTTACATATATGCATGCTTATATACACACTTGTAGATAATAGGAGAGTATTTGATGTTAATAAAACAATACATATTACAGACTATTACAAAATAAAAATTAATTTTAAGCTTAAAAATATCAATTATTATTATTATTATTATTGGGGCATAACAAATACTCTAGTAAATGTTTCTCTAAGTGTTTGTATAGAGTATATAGCTGAAGATGTAAAGTTGTAGATAAACAAAGTAAAAATATAGAAAGTACATAACTAATGATAAAATGCCCCGTGTGTAGAGGTCTATGCAAATAGATACGAGTCATATATATATATATATATAATATATATATATATATATACATACAAGTTCAAAGAAATGCTATATAATACGGTAAGTTAGCTATATAGGTATTAGCACCTTACAGTTTTAATTTGGGTTGGTATAAGGTGTAGTTAGAGAGCAAGCTATCTGTATTACTATATTTAAGTAACAGAGCCTGACAGATTATTAGAATTAGTAGATAATTTCATGGTGATTCAAGGGTATGGACGGATAAATAAGATGAGGAAAAATGATCAAGTAAATGATGTAGCAAGAAATAACTCCATGACGACTGGTCAGATTAATAAGACCAAAAATCATGAGTAATCGATATGAAGGCTAGAAATTGTAGATTAGCAATATAAAATGTTAACTACTACATAATTATAATCTGTTTCAACCACTGTTACAGTGGCTAGCTTAACCAAAGAAAGAGAAGGCTTAAAGAGTGATCAGAGAAACATGTGCATTACGAGACCATGCAAGATGGGGGACACTCAATTTTACTAATGTCAATTGGGAATTTTACGCAAAAAAAGGAAAAAAAAGAAAAAAGAAAATATAAATCAAACTTTAATAATCAAGAAGATGAATGAATCCATGACTAACAGTGTCAGAGGACGATAAATATTTGAGTAAAGTTTTAAGGCTGTTGCAGTAGTTGGAATAGTCGTCACACGTCATATTCATTTTATATTGACAATGTATTAGTTTTATCTTTAAGGAGCCTCCCCTCACTACTTTTTTTTAAACCGAGTGACACCTATGTTTGACTTTAGAGGCCCCAAAAGGGAACAACCCCTCAAGGAGATAGGATCTATGTCACTCTTCAGCAAGATTTTACTTTTACTCCGCCATCTTACTGAAACATGTTGACAGATTTTAAAGCTCTTTCACTAAGGCAATAGTTTTGAAAGAGTATGGAAAGGGGGTGGGGGAGTAGCCCGTAGCCATTCAAAATTCCCCAACTTCGAACCTTTTTTTCTTTAGTTTATTGTGTGACAATACAATACACTTGTCAGAAGTTAAACTGTGTTACTGTGATCGATTACCGAACCAAGTGACCAAGAACAATCCAGTAGCCATTTGAATCTGGACTAAAATATAATAAGGGGCAAAAAATATGCTTGTCAAAATGTACAGCGCTGTTAGCCTATAAACCGAACGGGTAGTAATACTCAGTGCTAAAAAAAAGACAGCACTGTATCCAGAATAGGATTGGGAGGGAGGGGGTGAATTATAATTAACACACTTTTATTTTGCCCCGCATCTTACTACCCGTCCAGCCTATTTGCTTTTTATTTACGCCAACGTGGCAGGGATAAATAGGGTAGAGTTCAGAAGAAAGGTATTCGTAATTGCATGGAAGGAGAGTGGGAAACTATTTATATTATTATTAGCACCGCGTCTTACTACCCTTTCAGGTTATACGCACTTACGCTAATGTGTAATGGTAAGGGTGATTGTGAGATGAAATGAAGGACCTACAGTTTAACGTGGAATCCGAACCACGGTGGAGGCCTGGCATTCCCCACATTCACAAGATGTCTTGTCAGAGGTGAAGGAAGGGTTTGGTAATCAGATAAATCTGTGCTGGGACCGAGGATTGAACCCCGGCCGCCAGCATAGAAGTCTGACACCTTACCCCTAGACCACCAGGTCACCTAGACTATTTATAAAGAACCACTCTCAGTACACCCCACCATTTTTTAAACCTTGACCTTCTCGTCATCAGTAAACAAGACTACATGAACTTGATATCTAGTCCACGTGACCACCAGTATGGGTAAGAACACAACCATGAACTCAGCTTCAGTGATCGAATGGTCTAAGGTGTCGCTCTCACAATAGTTTGGATTGACGAGAAGAGGTAATTGGAGTTCGAAACCAAGTCAAAGCTGATGTTTGTTTCGAAATTAAGTCGAAGCTGATGTTTGTTTCGAAACCAAGTCGAAGCTGATGTTTGTTTCGATACCAAGTCGAAGCGGATGTTTGTTTCGAAGCTAAGTCGAAGCTTCACACACCACTAGTTTCTCACAACAATTTGAACTCAAGTTTTTTTTATATACATTCTTAGTACATGATTATATTTATGTTTGGGGACAAATTGTGCCCAAACAGTGAACAAACATATAATATATATCAATGTGGCAAGTCAACTTAAGTTAAGTTTATAACACAACACTAACATGTTTGGTTTGTGTGTAAATATTTTTGAGTCACTTGGCTCCAAATTCGTAAAATTTGTTTAAGTAATAGTTTAACTAACTAAAAAAAAAAATTACTCTTAAAGGTTTCATAATAGTTTGAGTCGGATGCCGTCCTGTAATCAGCTCCATTTAACCTTCATTCTTCTTCCAAAGTGACCTGGTGGTCTAGGGGTAAGGTGTCAGACTTCTGCGTTGGAGGTCACTGGTTCAATCCTCGGTCCCGGCACAGATTTATCTGATTACCAAACCCTTCCTTCATCTATGACAAGACGTGTATCAATCACAACTTGTGAATGTGTGGAATGTCAGGTCTCCACCGTGGTTCGGATTCCACGTTAAACTGTAGGTCTTTCATTTCATCTCACAGTCATTCAACCATTACATATTAGCGTAAGTGTGTACAACCCGAACGGGTAGTAAGACGGGATACTACTACTACTACTATACTACTAACTAATATAATAATAATAATAATATATTGACACGTGCATCTTGTTATAACTGGCCACCAACATAAATAAATATTTATCTCTACAGCAGATTATATAATCGAAAGTCAAGATTTATATGCATTACTATATTTATTTAATTAATTAAATAAATTTTTTTCAAAGGTGTTTGTTTTTCATTTTCAATCACTTGTAATTTAATCATTCATTGAAATTGTAATGCCTATTTAATTAAGCTATTTATGGAGAATCATGAATTGTACGACAGCAAAGAAGTTTGAACCCTATTTGAAAAGTTATTATAAATCTTGAAATAAAAGGTAACATTTATATTTTTTTATTTTTAGACATGTTTATATTTTTAGTTCAAGAATTGAAAGTTTTCACTATTTATTACTGGAGTTATAATTCATTTTCAATTGTGTTTCAAAGATTTCTGGGGATGTAAAACAATCATTATACTTTACCAAAGTGAGTATATACTATTTCTGATATGAGTGAAAAACTGAGAGACCTTTTTTCCTGCCAAAATACTTCCATATAGTAGAATTTTGGTAGGGAAAACAACATTTCAGACACTCATTCCTAACAGAAATATTTTTATTTTGGTTGAGTAATAGTTAAGCATTTCTCCGCTAGTAACAAATCTAGTTTATAATCTGGCTAATAGAGGGCTCTTACGTATGTAGTTTAAAAATCAGCCGCGAGGTCGCTTGCTCAATCAGTACTGCTTCCATTCGCTAAGATAGGGCTGTTTCACGGAAAACCTTTAACCTGGCCGTCAAAAATCTCTAAATAATCTCTGACTCTGGTCACGAAGCAAAGTCATCAGCTCTCACTAATTTAACCATAAAACCGGCTAGACTGACCAACCTTATACTCTAGTAACCTTGGGGAAAACCAGCCGGCAAACGCTGTCCCCACTCGGCTAATATTGCAACTACATAGACGGTGACTCAGTCGGCCGGTTTCATGATATTGAACAAGGCCATCCAGATGAAAAAAAACAACAGCTAAGGCATAGTAACTGTTATTCTTGTAAAAGCAAAATTAGTCCAGGAATATGGTCAAAAAACCCCAGGTAAGCCAGAACAAAATTCTGAGAAAGATTAAACTTTCAGGATCGACTCAGAATTACATATCAAAAGTCCCCAAAAGTCAGAGGCTTGGCTTTTTTTTGTAGGCGACCCCAAAGTTCAAAAAGTCCATAAATACTTAAACATTATTTTTAAGCTGGAAACATTATAAGAATGCAGAAAATTTCAGGATTGACTCCGAATTATATGATTTGCAGCATAAAAGAAGATCCCCTAAGTCCTCCTAATCCCCATCCTCTTCTAGCGCTTAGTAAATTCATGGTTTACATTCTCTTTCCCCGAAATGATATCCTGGATACGCTCGAGATAGCTTGTGAACCTCACAATGTTATTAATACACTTGAATGCGTACCTGAATGGGTAGTTAGGTGCAAATAAAACTAAAAATATTACACTAACATTATTGGGGGTTGCTATTTCCCTCCCCTTTCACCCTATCTTTAGCACAGTAACTACACAATGTGGTGAAAGAGGTCCGCTCACTCAACCAGCTTGCACATTCAGTTGTAATTTTGAATTTTGTAGGAATAGATGTGTGTTTATTATGTCAATGTTCATTAGAAGAGTGGGTTAGTGTTTTCGTTGCAAAGGGACTTAAAAGCTTAATAAAAGCGGATGGTGACCGTCATAATGGTTTGGACACAGTGATTCAGAAACACACATCAATACTTGTCAAATCCATTTGTAAGAAAAAAATATACAAGATCGTGACAGACAAACATTTTCCTCTTAGTTTGATGTCCATCAACCATTTGCTAAGCCTTTATCTGCCATTAACAACACTATAAAAGTGAATAAACAATGCATGCAAATAAATCAACAACTATTTAATCGTATTGTGTTTGTATTCCCATTTGGACCTGAGTAAATGCAGTTCTTTTCATATGAACTAGTGTAATCCCAAAGCTCCAAACTAGAGGGATACAAAACATAAATATAAACAAAATCTACAGTTAAAGGGAAATAAAATAGAATATAGAGGAGCGCGCAGAGTGAATATCCTAAGTTGTGAATTATAAAATGCTGGACATTTAGCATGTCCCCAGCGCACGCCCTTCACTCTTATGAGTAGCGGGAAAACACGGTCCACCTTCACTGGTTACCTGACATATCAATATATAAAAAGGTTGAAGGCTAATCCCTCGCACCTTTTCTAGACATAGGGATAATATGGCGTATTTGTGAAATAGAATAACTTCAAGCCTTAGAATCATTTAGCTTTAATTAATGCCAAACTTTATTAAATAATAAGCATATTATTTGAAGAGCATTTAATAATTCAGTTATATATATATTATAAAAAAAAAAAATATAGTTCCATAAATATTTACTCTTTTCCTTCTAATCGTTACATTATTTATTAAGTACCCTAAACATATTACGTAAAGACAATTATTGATGCATAACATTAACTTAATATGATCATACGTCATATAGTAAATAATCTTACCAAACTAACACATTTTTGATGTTGTTGCACAAAGCCACCTGTTACTAAAAGTTTTAGTTCCATCAAAATACCTCATACCACTACCATTAAACTTTAACGCTAACAACCTACTAGCGTAACTCACAAAAGCTTTAGCCTATGTCCTAAACAAGGAGTATAATACAATTATAAGTATCAAGGATATTTCCTAACATTGCCCCATTAAGTTTGTTTATTTGTTATTATTTTGGCACAAAAAGATAATGACAAAACTATCCTAAAAACAACAATCGAGAAACTAGTAAAAAAAATATATATAAAGTTAAGTTGATCTATATAATAATCTAGCGCAATACTCCATTCTGCTAACATTGAAATTCTCAGCACCATATTCCAAACACTTTCCCGCCTTAATGTTTACCAAACCCAAAGTGCCATATTTACAATAGAGACAAAAAAGTTACTTGGTTGAGAATAAAGTTCGCGCATAATGCCTAATATTCATAATACAGAAGATGCCTGACTTTACAATACGCTCATTATAAAATATATCAAAAGACGAAGATTAACCCAAATACATTATAATTAAATTTGATAAAAGATCTAAAAAGAATTTTGACTAGTTCCCAAATTTACATTTAACCGAAATTGGATTTTATTCTTACATTAATATAATATGTCCTTTACGCCGACGCTTATCCCTACATGGTCGCAGCCAAGTCCAAGAGTGGCGTCTTCCTCGACGGATGGTCTTTTATATGGCTCACTCATCGAACAGGATAGGCACAAAGGAAGGGGGCGCGCGGGTAGAAGAACATTCCATATTATTCTGGCAACGCCTGGCAGTTACCATCTTGTTCTCGTTTCTTGAAGTTGGGCGGACTGATTATGTTAGCGGTGGTGCCGGGCTCTGGTGGCGAGAGGCAGAACTCGGCTCAGTCTTGGCAGTTGTTCACTTGTGGTTCGTGTAGTCGGGTGTTTGTTTGCGCACGGTGCTCGGCCAGATTAGTGGTATTGGGTAAGTGAAATATTATGCTTGACTGTCCCCATTTTGTTGACTTGGAGCAATAATTGCTACACTAGCACCTAGACCTACGTCTTTGTATGACAAAATATTGATGAGGAAGACGAGAAAATCAGCCCTCGATTAAGTCTTAGAATCAGTTTTTCCTTACAAAGAAAATGCACCAAAAGATACCATGTTTGTTGTATATGGCTGGTACCTTATTTATATCATTATTTGGCTGAGACCAGCGACTTACAGGATTATTTGCATGACATATTCATCTTATATGATGAAACATTTTAAGGGTTCATCAACAGTAGTGTTTGAAGGGTATAAGGGTCCACCGAACACCAAAGTGGTGGAGCAGAAAACCAGAAACAAGAAAGCCTCGGTAGATTTAGCAATATACATGGTTGCCACATCCTCTCAGGAAGAGTTTATAACACATGGCAATAATAAATCACGTTTTATCAAACTTCTAACACCCATCCTACGGAAATGTGGCATATTGGCCCAGTTAGCAAACGGAGATGCAGATTGTCTTATTGTCTCGAACGCCATTGAGTTATCAGCTGGGCAACATGTAACAGTTATAGCCACTGATACGGGATATCCTTACCATGATAGCTGTGCGTGCACTTTCAAGCGGTAAGCCCTCTATCCTAATTCCTGGAAAAACTAGCAAACCTGATAAAATTCACAATATCGTGGAGCTCCAAGAAGATCTAGGTCCTGTAAAAAAACACCCTCTTGTTTACTCATGCAATGACAAGCTGTGATACGACATATGCCCTTTTCAGAAAAGGAATGAAAATGGCTTCTGAGCTTCTTCAAAATGATAAAAAGCTGTCTAGGATAATGCTAATTTTCAATTATCCTTCTGCTACTCCTGATGAAGTAGCGTCAGCGGGAGAACTGTTTATTTTGTCTCTGTACAAAAAAGAAAATTGCATCTCCCTAGACGAGCTGTATTATAAAATATATGTCCAAACTGTAGCTCGTAGGTTTGTCACTGCTACTTTCAGCATCGCCGTGTTTCCAACTACCAGTGCTGCTTCCCGTCAACACTAACTTAGTGTGTATCTGCAGATGCAACAGTGGTTAGATAATCTGCTCACACCAACGAACTGAGGATGGCAGTTTATTGGAAATGTAAATCTAGTATTAAACTGAGATAAATTTTTTTGTTTACATTTTAATTTAGTCTATATAAATTTACATAATATATTTTAAAGAAAATTGCAAAATTTCTAATTATTCGTCTTGTTGTATTAACAGGAGATTGACCTATGACCATGAAAAACAAAGAAAATTGAATAGTTAGGTATTAAAATATATAATTACCACAGGTGCATTATTAAAATAAACAAATTAAGATTATTACACATTAAGTTGTATTAGTAAACTATAAAAAAAATTGATGTTCAACTATATATCTTAAACAAAAACATATTCTTGTTTATAAAGAGTAATAACATAATACTGATACTATTAGTATTTTTTAACACAGTGTCTTACTAGTAAGTAATATTATTCGAAATTGATAGAAAATAAACTTTAATTCATGATAGAATGACTTGATGTTATATTAAATAACTACATATTGAATTACCAGCATCGGTGAGCACGTGGGCTAAAAGTCAGATCCACTGGTTTGGTTTACCGTGGATGGAGATGTGTGGGGTTTGAATCTTTTGAGGGTGGTTTTTCCCTAATTAAATTTGATTCTCCTTGCGTACGAATGTGGTGTACTTTACCTCTAAGTTTACCTTTACCATTCCAGTTAAATTTAATTTATACGAATCTACGCGTAGTAAGATGCGGTAGAAAAATCTCTCAACAGGGAACACATGGTGATTATTATCAGTCATATTGTTGAATAAAAGTCTCTTGTCAAAATAATTCTGGCAGGTTTTTTTGAAATAAATCTTTCTTTTATTTTTACCTAGATAATACACTTCAGGTCACTTATCTTGGAATGTTCTGTTGTAGCCCCGTTAAAAAAGATTTTTTTTAAAGGAAAGATTAGTCCTATGTTTAAAAATACAATTAATTTGGTCACAGATCTGCGAAATTTTGCGGGAAACATTCTTAAAGATCGGGTAATTTGATAATTTAATTTTTTTCTTTTAACTAAAAATCTTAAAATAGGTACAAGATCTTTATTCATTTTTTAGATACATGCTTATACAATTCACCTTCATTTTGGCTTTACCATACTTAAAAATAGCAAAACATTTCTTAAATAACGTGGAATTGCCAGATTTGTATAACGAGTATCAGCGTTGCAGTAGGTGGTTTCCTCAAGACGTAATAATGCGCTTAGTTGGCCACATGGTATATGGTGTTAATATCGCAATAGACTGGCTTGCCAATGACGTGGCAATCGGGTCTCAAATGCTGGTCGGGTGTATTAAGGGTAATTTTTCCTAAATGGTTTAATCCCTCTACCTCAACGCAAATGTGGATACACTTTCTCTGAATATGCTTCCTTCCTTATTTCTCACCCATTATATGATTTATATATGCGTATAACATGAACAAGTAGTTATACGCGGTGATATATACATATATATATATATATATATATATATATATATATATATATATATATATATATATATATATCTTCTGACGGAACGTGGCGGAACTACGTCCTGGTACCTTTATTAAATTAAACACGAAATTCAGAAAATAATCTCTTTAGAAAGACATGATTAGCAAATCAATTACATGCATAAGTACGATGTTTTATTTAAAAATTAGCTACTAATGTGAACAATAGTTTATGTTTCCAAAAATCCGTTCCCTAACACGCGGTCTTGTTTTCTTTCACCACAAGATGTATCACTGAATAAAATTACCGATACAAACTTTATTTTAGATCTTGCCTTGATGTGCGATTCGTTACAGGGACTATTTGAGTAGAGCGAGGCTTTGCATCATCTAAATGTTGACCTAGGTTTTGCAAACTAAAAATTGAAATTAACAGTCTCTGTATTTGAAAATAGAAATCAGTATCAAGTACTTATTATACCACAGACAGCAGTACAAAAATTTTAATTTTGTGAGAGTTCCTCTTCATAAAAGAGAAGGATGGAAGAGTAATGATCCTTTAGATCATGAGAAGGTCTACGAAGCAATAGAATAACCAATTGAGACGAGACTGCTGAGTGAACAAGATTTGAAGATTGTTAACTTGATAAAAGTAATAGACATGAAAAACTTGTCCAAAATGTTCAAATAACTTATGGGGGAAAAGAAATTATGAAGCTTTCTGCCAAGTTACACCTCAATTAAAGACAATTAATTAAGAGTTTCCTGGAATATGTATATAGTAAAACATTTCCGGACAGTCTTGTTATGTTGAAGAATATGATCAAGTCAGTTGCTAAATCTTCCAGTGAATGCGAGAGCGGGTTTTTCTTTCAAACAAATTTGATTATGACATCACTAAGAACATCTTTTAAGACAACAGCTGTCTCTGGTATTATGTTTATAAGAATAATTAGACCCCCTCTTCGTTTAATTAATCCCTCCAAGTATGGTGACTCGTGGCTTGTTCCAGGACGGCATTCCGTGATAGACACTCAGAGTAGGGAAGGACTAGATTCATTGGATATGATGAAAACATGGAACGACTGTGGAGTTGCTTCTAAAATGGACAGTCATTTTTTTTCTAATTCTGTATATAATAACGTCTGTGTATTTTTAATTAGAGATATATATGTAAAAATTAAAATAATTTGTTTTATGTAATCTATGACTTTAAATTGCAAATCGCTCGTGTCATTCCCGTTTGTATATTAACACTAGTAGTAAAAATAATAATAATCAAAACTAAATTAAACATATGATGAGAAATTGCATTAAATTTAATTGAAAAACATAAATACACAATCACATTATGATACATTTTAAAACACTTTCTTCTTTTATTAGAAGAAAATAATAATTTAAAAACACGCCCTTTGAAATTTAAAATAATCATTCTGCCCCCCTCCCTCCCCACACACCCTCTGGTAGTGCGTTTCGGTACCTACAATTTTAGAAATCAACCACAATATATATAAATATAGATGTATATATTTATATATATTTTGTAGAATATATTTTTTTTTTAGAAAAAGTTTATTTCTTTGAATACAGTATAAATTTGTGGTCACCATTTGTTTTAAATGTAATATTTCAAGCTTTAACACAACAATGAAATCAAATATTTACAGAATAAATATAAAAAATAAATATGTAGGCTTAACTAATTCTATTACCATTTATCATTCGCCAAAAATATCATTTTGGAAATTTATTTTCGTAGAATGGTAGCTTCCTCTTCTTTTCTAGTCAATAATTATTAACAATGGAGCTTATCTTTCATGTAGAGTACTTGTAATTATTTATAAGTATGTATATTTTCAAACGTTGGCAGAATAAAAGAAAATTATGAGTTTAGATTTATTGAAGTAAATATTTATTTTTGGTAACATCGTCTTAGGTAATTAAAATACTCATCATCATCATCATCATCAACGACAAGAACTGTTTCCATACTATAGATTTGACAATTTAATAAAATGCTTCTATCTTCCTCTATCTTTCCACCATTATTTATCCTTTAATCACTTCCATTCTTATCCTCACACTTGCACACTTACTGAGATCTGCTAATCTCATCTCTTTCTTGGCCTCCCTTGCAGTATTTTTCCTACATACTTTTTTTCTATCATTTTCTTTGGCATCCTCTCCTTCTCCATCCTCATTACATGACCATACCATCCGTCTTACTTCCTCTACTATCTAATGTACTCCAACATCCTCATTACATACTCATACCATCTGTCTTGCTTCCTCTACTATCTCATGTACTCCAACATCCTCATTACATGCCCATACCATCTCTGTCTTACTTCCTCTACTATCTCATGTACTCCAACATCCTCATTACATGCCCATACCACCTGTCTTACTTCCTCTACTATCTCATGTACTCCAACATCCTCATTACATACTCATACCATCTGTCTTGCTTCCTCTACTATCTCATGTACTCCAACATCCTCATTACATGCCCATACCATCTCACTATTACTTCCTCTACTATCTCATGTACTCCAACATCCTCATTACATGCCCATACCACCAGTCTTACTTCCTCTACTATCTCATGTACCCCAGCATCCTCATTACATGCCCATACCATCTCACTCTTACTTCCTCTACTATCTCATGTACTCCAACATCCTCATTACATGCCCATACCACCTGTCTTACTTCCTCTACTATCTCATGTACTCTAACATCCTCATTACATGCCCATACCATCTCACTCTTACTTCCTCTACTATCTCATGTACTCCAACATCCTCATTACATGCCCATACCATCTCACTCTTACTTCCTCTACTATCTCATGTACTCTAACATCCTCATTACATGCCCATACCATCTCACTCTTACTTCCTCTACTATCTCATGTACCCCAGCATCCTTATTACATGCCCATACCATATCAGTCTTGCTTCCTCTACTATCTCATGTACTCCAACATCCTCATTACATGCCCATACCATCTCAGTCTTTCTTCCTCTACTATCTCATGTACTCCAACATCCTCATTACATGCCCATACCATCTCACTCTTACTTCCTCTACTATCTCATGTACTCCAACATCAGCATTACATGCCCATACCACCTCAGTATTGCTTCCTATACTATCTCATGTACGCTAACATCCTCATTACATGCCCATACCATCTCACTCTTACTTCCTCTACTATCTCATGTACTCCAACATCCTCATTACATGCCCATACCATCTCACTCTTACTTCCTCTACTATCTCATGTACTCTAACATCCTCATTACATGCCCATACCATCTCACTCTTACTTCCTCTACTATCTCATGTACTCTAACATCCTCATTACATGCCCATACCATCTCACTCTTACTTCCTCTACTATCTCATGTACCTCAGCATCCTTATTACATGCCCATACCATATCAGTCTTGCTTCCTCTACTATCTCATGTACTCCAACATCCTCATTACATGCCCATACCATCTCAGTCTTTCTTCCTCTACTATCTCATGTACTCCAACATCCTCATTACATGCCCATACCATCTCACTCTTACTTCCTCTACTATCTCATGTACTCCAACATCAGCATTACATGCCCATACCACCTCAGTATTGCTTCCTATACTATCTCATGTACTCTAACATCCTCATTACATGCCCATACCATCTCACTCTTACTTCCTCTACTATCTCATGTACTCCAACATCCTCATTACATGCCCATACCATCTCACTCTTACTTCCTCTACTATCTCATGTACTCTAACATCCTCATTACATGCCCATACCATCTCACTCTTACTTCCTCTACTATCTCATGTACCCCAGCATCCTTATTACATGCCCATACCATATCATTCTTGCTTCCTCTACTATCTCATGTACTCCAACATCCTCATTACATGCCCATACCATCTCACTCTTACTTCCTCTACTATCTCATGTACTCCAACATCAGCATTACATGCCCATACCACCTCAGTATTGCTTCCTATACTATCTCATGTACTCTAACATCCTCATTACATGCCCATACCATCTCACTCTTACTTCCTCTACTATCTCATGTACTCCAACATCCTCATTACATGCCCATACCATCTCACTCTTACTTCCTCTACTATCTCATGTACTCTAACATCCTCATTACATGCCTATACCATCTCAGTCTTTCTTCCTCTACTATCTCATGTACTAAGATGATAAATTTCAACATAATTATTTAAACAATAATAAATAATACGTTAATAAACCAGATTATTTATTTTAAAATGGGTTTCAAAATGATTGTTTATCAAAATATATGAGGAAGTTATGCTTCTTTACCAAAGCGTGTCCATCAATGGGGTCATAAGTCGTGGAGTTAGGGAACCATTGTTCTAGGCTATTAGTTTCAAATAATCTACGTACAATTTATTGAGTGTACATATTTTAATCAATTACATTAAAATTACAATGCTATGGTTCATGATTTTAAGTCTGTTGCTAGTAATTTAGAAATTTCAAGTTTTACAAATAAGTCAAATTATCAAGAAGCAAATAAGAAAATATTGGAGGAACTGCCCTTAAATACAAAATTAGGAAATCTCTGGTGTATGACTGCTCACAACTGTTCTTCTTTATATATTTTTTTATGTATTCAGCTTGAATATTCTGAACGGACTTTTTATATCAGCACACACTTTTTAAAATAATTTAAATCTGTAACAGGCACAACACTCAGTCACCCTGCAGTTAATTATGACTTGAGTATAGTAATAATTTGTTTTCCGTCTGATTAATTAACAAAGGGGAATATCAACTTCAAATAAAGGCAAATCTTTAGACTGTAGTAATATTAAAAACTTGACATATTTATTAAAATGATTTACTTGGTATTTTTTTTAATAAAACGAGTGGGTTCTACTGTTGACAAAGACAAAATACCTTAACAGCTCAGACAGCAAAAATAATAAAAAATAAAAAGGTTTCACAGTGTTGGAAACATTTTTTAATCTCTTTAATGTGATTTGATAAACTTTCAAAACACGTTTATATTTATATGAAATAAGATATTATTGAGAACCCGACACCTTAGCTCAGTCGATAGCATGTCCATCTACTGAGCTAAGGGTCCCGAGTTAGATCTCTGGCATGGCCAAAAATTTATCAATTGTGAAATGTGGATTGACACATACATAATGATAAATTAACGGTTGGGTACAGGATGTTGTGCCTGTCCTAGTATTAAGTTAGATTATAAGACATATGAAGCTATGACAGGCCTAGCAAGCAGGTAACTTGTAAAATATAAATGGCTTGAATAAAAAACTGACCCAGGCCACAGGCTGGAAACGGTAATGGATGTAAAGTAAAAGCTACTCGTGAGACAAAGACATGGTTTGGTTTGCCTGGCTTCCTACTACTGTATCTAAAACTGAACGGGCAGAAATCAACCTACCGGTAAATTATTAGGTATTTTGGCTGATTTCTGTTGCCAAAGTTATAAGTGGTCGGTCATTTCGCCAACTAGCCACACTTCATGTTTTGGCCATTAATTAACCACCATGAGGGTCCCGTCTTAGGGTATAGCCAGACTGGGTAAGCGATCGACTAAAAAATAAAATAGAACACATTGGTTGTAATTATGTGTCCAGAATGGAGTGATCTGAGCAACGTGCTTGAAAGGTAGAACTGGTTCTATTTTAAATCGTGCGCTTGAACCGGAAAAGTCTTTTTTACAGGCGCTGGGCAATATTATTTATTGTATGTTGGTCCATTGAGTGGTAGGAAAACTTCTAAATTCGACATGATATGTTACTTTATTAATAATATTGATAGATTTAGCACATTTGTTACTAACTGCCTAATTTAATTGGTAAGAACATAAACAATATTTATATAAATAGACCCGATATGTTACTTAAATATTATAATCAAAGTAGTCCTTTACAAATAAAAATCACCATTAGCGTGGAGAGAGGATGGTAAAACCATAACAATAAGTCATTTGTCAAAAAACCACCCTTAGTTCACTAAGCTAAGATTCGAACCTTTGCCTCCCCATCAATAGCAATCGAGCTATCTTCTAACTACTCGCTCGCTCACCCGTCAGTTTGACCACGCTGTCGCTCAGTCACTCACCAGTTTGACCATGCCGTCGCTCAGTCACTTACTCGCTCTCCAGTTTGGCCACGCAGTTGCTCACTCACTCGCTCTCCAGCTTGGCCACGCAGTTTCTCAGTCACTCACTCGCTCTCCAGTTTGGTCACGCAGTTGCTCACTCACTCGCTCACCAGTTTGGCCACGCTGTCGCTCACTCGCTCTCCAGTTTGGTCACGCAGTTGCTCACTCACTCGCTCACCAGTTTGGCCACGCTGTCGCTCAGTCGCTAAGTCACTCGGCACTTGTGTGTCTGGCCGAACCCTTGGAATCTCTAGCCACGCTATGGTCAGCCCTTGCAAAATATTGATACATCACATTTGTAAAAAACCAACTACGATGACATCCTGTGGAGATTCCGGGAACCGGCCAACTAGCCTGTTGGGAGTGTTGACAACTTGACCTAGCTTACAACAGTGCAAGCTTTTCACTTTCAGTGTGTGGATGCCGATATATGTGTGGTGGCCTCTTCGACTCAGGATTACCCGAGAGCCAACTTCGACTCAGGATTACCCGAGAGCCAGGTACAGTTTAGTTTTAATATTTACTTTACCTTACACCCATTACCCACCTCGGTGGCGTAGTTGGCTAACGCGCTTGTCGTGTTGGGCTCGACTGCTGAGGACGGGGATATCGAGGTTCGAATCTCGGTCGGGTGAGCTGGGAGGGTTTTTTCCTAAACGGCTTTCCACTCTCCCTCCACGCAAATGCGGGTTCACTTCCTATAATTCAACCTTCCCAATTCCTAATCCATTAGTGTAATTAGTACTTAAAGCGTATAACCCAACGGGTAGTAAGACGCGGTGCTAATATTATTATTATTATTTACACCCATTTCTGTTTCCAGCCTATGGTCTAGATCAGTTTTTTATTCAAGCCATATAATAATAATAATAATAATAATAATAATAATAATAATAATAATAATAATATTTAGCACCGCGTCTTACTACCCGTTCGGGTTATACGCTTTAAGTACTAATTACGCTAATGGATTAGGAATTGGGAAGGTTGAATTATAGGAAGTGAACCCGCACTTGCGTGGGGGGAGAGTGGAAAACCATTTAGGAAAAACCACCCCCAGTTCACCTGACCGAGATTCGGACCTCGATCTCCCCGTCCTCAGCAGTTCGAGCTCAACACGAAAAAGCGCGTTAGCCAACTACGCCACCGAGGTGGGTTTCAAGCCATATAGTTCCCACTACCGGCTTGCTAACCCTGTCTTATCTTCATATGTCTTATAATCCTTATTAAGACTAGTACAGGCACAACATCCAGTACCCAGACGTTAATTCATCACTGTGTAAGGATAAGGCCACATTTCATTAATGATACATTTTTCGGCCATGCAGGGAATCGAACCCGAAACCCTTAAATTAATAGACAGAAAGTTTCACACTGAACTAAGGTGTTGAATAGTTTAGTTTTTATATGACCGACACACATTTTTTTTTATCAACGCGTCTTACCACCCGTCCGTGTAACACGCGTATGTGCTAGTGACACTAATGTGCTAGGGATGAGGAAGGTTGGTTTTATAATACATGCACTCACATTTGAGTGAAGGGAGGATTAAAAAATAGTTTATGGTAAAAACCTCTCTCAGTGTACATTCGACCCTGGATTCAAACCTTTATATCCCAGCCATCAGCAGTACTGGTATATTTCAAGGGTGACGCCTTATACTTTGTGATCACCCAGGTGGGTCTGGAATAATCACTAGATCTACTTTCACGTATCCTTATGTACAATAATTTTATCTGTAGCTGTCACTTAAAAATATTACTAATAATAAGGTACAAATGTTAGTAATGTTTTTGCTAACAAAAATATATTTGTATATTCTAAAAGGTACTTCCTATTAACAGTTTAGGAACCAGCATTTTTTATTATTATCGCTATCTAAAATGGGAAACAAAATAATCTGGTGTTAACGATGTTGCCTAGCTGAGGATTTTGAAAATATTTTTTCCAGTTGTTTATATCTTAACTTGACTTACCTAAGTAGTCTAAGTACTATCACCCTTAGACACCTATATTCAGTACATAATAGGAAGAGAGCGAATAAAATGAACAGTTAATCCCACTAGGCCCTTTTTTATATCTACTAATAGCACTTACCCTCTTCCGCTGACAAGTTTACACAATAACCTTGAAAACATTGACTTGCTTTTTAAAATCAGATTTTTCTTGTTTACTATTCTAGATAAACATATGCTTCAATGGATTTTTTAAACTACATACTAGCATGAAGAATCCTGAAGAAATTTTCCGTGACTATGCCAAATAGCCTAAGTTGTTAAGGATTTATTAAAAAAATATACCCTTATAAAAACTATATTGAGATTAAAATAATAATATCGTGAGACTGTGTGACTATTTTCAACATTATTTAAGAATCTATACTATTTTTGTTTCAACGTTATAGGTTTTAACTATCTGAATGAAACGTAAATAAACTCACATGGGAGATCCTAGTTTGACCTGTCATATGTAGGTGGCATCCTTAACACACCTTTTTTTTTCCACTTTGAATGGGCGTTGGGAAATGTTGTGCATTCTCATTCTAGAGCTCTTCACAGGTTTTGTATCCAATCTAGTTAGTGGTAACACTTTACCTTGGGCGTTCCATTTAAAGATTAGTAAGATTAAGTACAATGTATGACGTTTAAAAATAAATAGTTTCTCTCGTTTTAAACTGTTTCCAATGATAACGCTCGATAAAAAAAGCCCCACCAATGCTGTCTTCTAATTCTTTGGCCAAGAATTAGACTCGCTATAAACCAGCTATGAATTTGGTATTGAAGAGGACTATGGTTAAACTATGATTATGAAAGTACTCCAGAGAAAAATATCAGTATCGGTAGACACATGGACAAATCTCTCAATCTCACTCATCTGATTTTTCCTCCAGTGAGCCAAAGGTCGTGGCCACAGTACTGGTCGGGAGTACTGGGGATTTTTGTTCCTAAATACTATTTATCCCTTTTTATACACGCAAATAAGATTACATTAGATTATACATATATTTATCATCTCTGAACAGCTAGTGTAAATATGTGGATATCACACAAACCAGTCGTAGGTAAAGGTGAAAAAAAAATTACGTTTCCATTTATGTACGACACCTTATCTCGGTAATTAGTAAATCAGCCTTCTGTATCAATGGTTTCTAGTTTGATTCCCAGCACCACCGAATAGTATATTATTCATGAATTTGAGGGTTTATTCTTTATAGATTTACTTTTAAATAACCGCGTCTCACTATCTGTTCAGCTTATGCGCATATATGATAATTATTCTAAAGTGGTAGGAATGAAGAATAAAGAATTCTAGAGATAGCTACCCGCATTTGCAGGAAAAGAGAACTGGAAACTATCTTGGAAGGAACAACCCTTAGTAAGCCCTACCAGGATTTGAACATCGACATCATCATATCCTGACCGTCCTAATTTGATAAGATACTTATATCTTCAAACATAACTTGTATTCATAAATAAATTAATACCACTGTACTGATAGGCGAGAATATTTTCTCCATTATATTATTATTATTATTATTATTATTATTATTATTATTATTATTATTATTATTATTATTATTATTATTATTATTATTATTATTATTATTATTATTATTATTATTATTATTATTATTATTATTATTATTAGCACCGCGTCTTACTACCCGTTCGGGTTATACGCACTTACGCTAATGTGTAATGGTAGGGTGATTGTGAGATGAAATGAAGGACCTACAGTTTAACGTGGAATCCGAACCACGGTGGTGACCTGGCATTCCACACATTCACAAGATGTCTTGTCAGAGGTGTAGGAAGGATTTGGAAATCAGATAAATCTGTGCCGGGACCGAGGATCGAACCCCGGCCGCCATCATAGAAGTCTGACACCTTACCCTAGACCACCAGGTCACCCATAATATTTTCTCCATTTGGGCTGTTTGTTGCAATCGTGATTTAATTAAAAAAATTGTCATCCATGCAATTTCGTTATTCTCTAAAATCGTTATGTATAGCACCAATAGAATATACGCCATCCTATCTCCAATTAATATCCTTTGCCTTTATTTAAGAAGTTTTTCAATTAACTAAATTAAACGAGTGCAAAATATATTCCAAGGGTATAATGTTGATAATCCAGTTTTTTCAATCCCAAAGCCGATAACAACAGAAACAATATATTTTTTAATTTACATTTAACGTGTACTTTTTGAATCGAGTGATCATATCATCACACGAGAAATTCTATGAGCGAGCGTGAAATAGATTACATATTTTACCAGGAATGTTATTTTCACATACTTTCCAGGCTTATTATACATGCCATAATCGGCATAGGATCGACGGCTTTACTTTACCTCCGTAGGAAGGTGTGCTACGGAATTTTATCGCCTAAGACTCGCCTCTGTGGCGTAGTTGGCTAACGCGCTTGTCATGTTAAGCTCAACTACTGAGGACGGGGAGATCGAGGTTCGAATCTCGGTCGGGTGAACTGGGGGTGGTTTTTCCTAAATGGTTTTCCACTCTCCCTCAACGCAAATGCGAGTTCACTTCCTCTAATTCAACTTCCCAATTCCTAATCCATTAACGTAATTATTACTTAAAGCGTATAACCCGAACGGGTAGCAAGACGCGGTGCTAAATATTATTATTATTTATCGCCTAAGATAAATTTATTGACCCCAGCTGGGTTTGAACCCACGAACATCGAGTCCAAAGGCAAGCACTTTTCCCAAAGACCACCCAGGTCTGAAGGTAAACATTATAAACCGAATTACATAAAAGCAATAAATGCTATTACAGTTTTATTCTATAACTCACATATCAACTACAGCGTTCGGTGTTTTAATCTAGTGTGGACCAACTGGTGGCCCACGGGACAAATGTGGCCCGCACTAACCTACTATGTTGCCCTAATAGTAGCCTGGAGGCAAATTAAAGAGAAATCCTCGGTAGAGATGTGAAAAGAATTCAAATAAAAATATGTATTTAAAAAGGTCACGATTGAATTTTAATATACATTTATTTGATTAGCTGTTTTGTGAAAGTGTATGTGCGAGAATATTAATAATTATTTATTTATTATTATCTAGCACAGCGTCTTACTACCTGTTCGAGTTATATGCTTTAAGTACTAATTACGCTAATGAACTAGGAATTGGGAAGGTTTAATTAGAGGAAGTCAACCCGCATTTGCATGGAAGGAGAGTGTAAAACCATTTAGGAAAAACCACCCCCAGTTCACCCGACCGAGATTTGAACCTCGATCTCCCCGTCCTCAGCAGTCGAACTCAACACGACTATCGCGTTAGCCAACTACGCCACCGAGGCGGTTTGCGAGCATATTAATTTAATAAAAGATTTTTGGGGATTAAATCTAAAAAAATATTTGTAAAATTTTATAGATTATACTAATCAAAAATACAATTTATATATATCTATACTTATAAAATAACATGTCCTGATTGACTGACTGACTGACTGATTCATCATCGCCGAGCGAAAACTATCAAGGCTACAAGCATGAAATTCGGTCTGTATATTCATTTTGTTATGTAGGCACCCACTAAGAAAGGATTTTAGAAAATTCCACCCCAAAGGGGTCAAAATAGAAGATGATAATATGTATGATAATATGTATGAAAGTCCGTCATTTTGAAAGTTACATAAACAAAATTTTGTATTTCGGTTATTGACGTAACACAAATAAATACGTGTTTCAGGAATTTTGGAAATTTTATTTAATAAGGGATGAAAAAGGGGGTGAAAGTTTGTATCGGACTTGCATTATTTTCGATCTGAGGTCAAGTTATGGTCATCAACGTAACTTAATATTTTAAATTAATCTGTAAATACATGTGTCTATTTTCGTATTTGTATATAATCAACTTCCACGCGAGCAAAGCCGTGGGCAACAGCTATCTAGTGTGTATATATATATATATATATATATATATATATATATATATATATATATATATATATATAAGTATTGAAAATACTAGTTTATTAAGTGTTGTCACTAAGCCTATATTAAGTTGATGGAATTATGAAATAAATCTCGTCCCGCGGTGTAAACTGATAATAAGATTTGGCCCTTGGGATGAAAAACGTTGGACCATCCTGATGTATCACTAATGTTGAATTTGTTATATTATTATTATTATTATTAGCACCGCGTCTTACTACCCATTCAGGTTATACGCACTTACGCTAATGTGTAATGGTAGGGCGATTGTGAGATGAAATGAAGGACCTACAGTTTAACGTGGAATCCGAACCACGGTGGAGGCCTGGCATTCCCCACATTCACAAGATGTCTTGTCAGAGGTGAAGGAAGGCGTTTGGTAATCAGATAAATCTGTGCCGGGACCGAGGATTGAACCCCGGCCGCCAGCATAGAAGTAATTTGTTATAGAGCAGATATGTTGAACCATCATATCTTAGATATGCATTGATAAGTCAGTTTCCGGTAGTTGAAATTACGAGAAAACGGCCTATCCAATTTTGAAAAAAATATCACTAATTTCAAAGGTTGGGGGTCCAGAATTTTGAAAAAGAATTAGTAACTTCTAGCGAAAGCACGATTTAGAAAAAAAAAAAAAAATCGAATTTTCATCTTTTCTGCTGTGTGTAGTGACTAATTTGTACAATAATTATTTGCTTACATCACCATGGAAACAACACCAATCAAGGTTTCCATGGTAACGTAAACAAAGAATGACTATCGATGAACCACTGTTCAAACAATAGAAAATCTGTCTATTAGCTTATCAATAATATACATATGGATTTATATTGGAAAAACTATTTTTTAGCACCGCGTCTTACTACCCTTTCGGGTTATACGCCTATGTACTAATTATACTAACGGGTTATGTATTAGGAAGGTTATATTGAGAGGAAGTACACCTGCATTTGTGCGGAGGGAATGTGGAAACCTTTTAGGAAAACCCCCTCAGTGCACCCGACCGGGATCAAACCCCGATCTCCCGGTCTTCGTCCGTCTAGTCTAACATGAGAGTAGCGCGTTAGACCACATGGCCACCGAAGTAGATTTTCTTTTAATTATAAAAAATAATAACACATAATTTGTGTATCTTTTCTCACTTAAATATCTACTCGTACTAGATATAATCAAATCCTTAAAGAAAACGTACTTATTATTAAATTATAAGACATTTTTAATAATCTTTCTTTATCTCACTGCGCTAAGCATAATTTGTTTGAAGACTGTATAATAAAAAGTTGACAAATGTATGAACAAAAACAATGAAACACGGGATGTGTCGTAAGATGAAGAAAGTAAACATCCTATTGGGGCGAGTCTTGAAAATATCTGGTAAGAAAACTTCACGCTAGCCCCTGGGCGAGAACCAATGTAGAATTAGGCTTAAATTTCGCCTTGTGAAAACGTTCATGTAAATACTATATTTGTTCAACTTGAAGGCTGAGAATTGGAGGTTTGAAACTATTTAAACTCCTGCGTGTTTACAAAGAGTCACGTGTTTTGTTCTTATAACTTGAGGTGACATGACAGATCTAGGTCTGGTGAATGGACCTTTGACCAGAATCTCACCATCGCATTCATATTGACGGAATGAAGATGATGTAAATCACTGTTACTAAAAGGTATTTATGTAATTATTAATGCGTGCACTATTATCTTCTTTATGACATTAGGAAAACGTTCATTGCTTCTCTTAGAAAAGTACGCCACCTATGCCTATATTGATCTAGCTCTATCCAGTTATCAACACAAAATTTGCAAATCATTGTAATTACAGAATTTTCCGTATGTAAGGGACCACATATAAATTAATTTAGATTAAACAATGAGTGAAAAATAACCCTGAATATGGAATGAATCTTAGACAGTTCAGTCAGTGGTAGAGCGTTGGAGGACTAAGCCAAAGGTCCCAGGATCGATTACGATTTTCAGATGTGATTTTTTCTACTAATTTAAATTAGTTCCATCCTTACATCTCAATACATCCTTACTCTTATCTTACCATCCAATATTATCTCTTCATCTGCGTCTTGGTCTTACAAACTAATCTCTTCTCATTAATTCTTTCAGTCAATACCATAGAACATGGTTCTAATTTATTCCAATCATGTCTCATATTCTGCCCACAGTAGCCTGCGAGATTATATTACCCTAATATAGTTTGGTTATGAATGCTGGGAATAGGAGTAATTTCAGTATTTCGATTGAGAGGGCAGACATTGAATCTGGGATGGACTGGTACAGTAAAACCAAGATAGTGCAAATAGCTGTCAACAGAAAAGTATTAAGTTCAAACATCCTTTTTCTGGAGAGGCCATTATTCAGCATCAGTTTCCAACTTCAAATACCTTGGAAGCATCACCTAAAAGGACAATACTGTTAAGCACGAAATAATCAATCGAACACAGAAAACATCATTGCACGTTTACAGTCAATCAATAAACCCCCCTGTGGGGATTGTTAAGATATGAAAACTTACCATCACAATAATTATTATTACAGACCGAGAACACTTCGTTTTTTACATATTTGTTTTAAAATTCTATAATTAATTGTCATCAACTGAGGGTAGTTGCGATTGGTTGGCGGAGATGGCAAGCAACCTTTGGATCTATTTCCAGAGATTCCATTTCAGACAGGCCGCAACGTAAAATACAATAATTATTGTTTCAAACCATTATAAAATATTATAAATTTTTATCACTGAGATTACGTTGCTTACTTTATTGAAATACCACTAATTCATACAATATTTATATCAGATGAATCAGGGTGTTCAATTAGAAATTTGTTAGAGTCTAAAGTCAATTATTGCTCGTCAACTTATATTTAGTTTTTTTGTCCTCTAAACATCGAAAAAAGAGGGAGAGGGAGAAACTGTCCTTTCTAGCCCCTCCAAATTTCACATATTATACTGGTTATTTAACTCATCGTTCATTATATAGCCTGTTCAAATCTCCACTATCTTAATAGATTTTCGTCATGTAACGTAAGTGACCAAGTTTCACAACCACAAAACACAACGTGAAAAACTATTGTTTTGTATGTTCTGAATTTTTGAGTTTTACATTTCTTAACACTAAGTGATATGTTCCACATTTTATTGGCCGAGTAAGGCATTTCACTACTGTATTATTTTACTCTAATATTCATTATTGTTGGTTAAGACTGTTCCTAAATATTTTAACTTACTAACCCTACCAAATGTTTTGTTGTTCGCAGTGTTCTATAAATTGACATCCTCAGTCCCCAGTGACATTCTTCACTCAAATTTTAAGGAATGATCTGTGATTTCTGGATAGCTCAGTGGTAGAACATTGGTGTACTAAACCAAAGATTCCGGATTTGATTCCCTTGTTCAGGTTACATTTTTCAATATGTTCAATGACACTCACAATATTTATGAAAACAAAAGACAGAGTTTACCATTTTTAAGAAAAATTAAGGGTTGAATTTAAAATTTGATACAATCTTTTTTTTTTGTATTATCAAGAAGATTTTAAAATTATGGATTCTTAGAGAATTTTTATCAAGGTATTTATTTTTATTGCATGTTTTTAGCAACGTTTTACTACGTGTTCAGGTTATATACACATGCACTAGTTACGCTAATGAGTTAGAGACGAGGAAGATTGTATTTACAGTATGTTCACCTGCATTTTCATGGAGAGAAAGTGGTAAACCATTTAAATCCACTCTCAGGACACCCGACTGGGACTCGAACCCCGATATCCCTGTTATCAGCAGTCTAGTTTGACACGAGAGTGAAGCCTTAGAATATGCGGCCAATGAAGTTATTTAATGTATTTTGGTTTTCTTTTATGAAGGAGATTTATAATTAAATTTTTTACTAAATTCTTTTTTGACCATTTGAGTTTGACATACCCGTTAGGGTTTACCATTTATATAATAATTACCCTTATGGGTTTGGGAGGGTAAAAGTTGAATCGATAGGAAGTGTAACCGCATTTACGTAGAGAGAGAGAGAGTCAAAAATCATTAAGGAAAAAAACACCGACTGGGATTTGAACCTTGATCTCCCCGTGATCGGAAGCTGGACTATTGTGAAATTGACGCCCTAGGATATTTTCACACTGGAATACTAGTGACGGTCACTAGTGTTTGTAGCGAACAGTGATGAGACATCGGTGTCCGATACTTTATTTACAACCAACTGAGAAGGAGTGCATTACTATTTGTTTAGTTTAAAATTGACACAAGTGATGAGGAACTATCTATTGCTAGTGATTTTAAGCAGATGATCGAGGAAAAATAAAAATTTAGATGCAAATCTTCTGCTAGGTGATCGTCTGTAGACAAATTTGTTCTACATAAACACTCGATGATCATACTGTGAATTCAAAAGGTTCACCAAAAACTAGCGCAGAACCGAAACGTTGTCACATGACGCGCTCTAGGCCAATACCAAGATTTTCTCCTTATCGGCATGAAAGATGTTCTGCTAAAGTTCAACTATTCTCTACTTTGTCCGCTCTGCTTGAGATGTTCGGCATGGGAGACCAAATAAAATCTCAGAACCAACCATCTCAAATCAGTGCGCATGCACATTTGACAACGCATGTGCTCTACCGTCAGAATCAAGCAGACAGCTTCGTTAGCCGTTGTGAGGAGATTTGAAATAACCCGTTAATGTAAAACGTGTTTATCGATGTATCGGAACGTTCCACGACACAACGTTATAATTTGAAAACAACCATCGGGAGAATGTTATTAATATATTTACCCAATAGAAAATAAAATATGTTGATAATCAACTGTTTTAAGTTAGCTTTACAATGACTCATGGGTCAACATGCAGCGTGTGAATTGCTGCGCTACTCAAGCAGATTCTGCTTTCTATTTTCAGCAAACGTGTGAATCAAACCTTAGACATACCAATCGATGGAATGATTACATAATCCAACATAACAGTCAAATCTAAACTCATGCTCGGAACAAGATAAACAGAAGCGATCTTGACCTATAACAGACAACTGACTGGCTGCTCTCCTGGTATAGTGGTCAGCATTCCTGACTACTAATATAGAAATCCCAGGCTCGATTCCAAGCGGTACCACGGGTATATTTCCTAAAGGAGGGATTGTTCTATTGGTCACAACGGTTTGGTTAATTAGGTTCATGTTAAATTCAAGACTTCTACTGGCACCACATAATCATCATCATCATCGTCATATCATCCGGTCTAAGTTACCACACCTATTTGTATTTACAGCTACAGAGGTCGGTGACATGGCCACCGCTGCCAGTTATTATCATTATTAGTACCGCTTCTTACTACCCATTCGGGTTATACGCTCTTACGCTAATGTGTAATGGTAGGATGATTGTGAGATGAAATGGAGGACCTACAGTTTAACGTGTGATCCGAACCACGGTGGAGGTCTGGTATTTTACACGTTCACAAGTGTGACTATACACGTGTTGCAGGGGTGAAGGAAGGGTTTTGGTTATCAGATAAATCTGTGCCGGGACCGAGGATTGAACCCTGGACGCCCAGCACAGAAGTCTGACACCTTACCCCCTAGACCACCATGTCACCGACACTGCCAGTTGAAGACCAGGAATGTCTAGCCGACAAATACTGCTGACACACTCTAAAAATAAAATAAAAAAGGTGCGTTTAGACTTATGCCTCCTTTCATGCAACATTATATGTGCAGAGGCATGCCTCTTTCGGTGCGTCTTGCCTCTTGCTCTTAACTTATACAACCCGACCTGTTTACACATTTTCATCTCTTTCCATTCGTTAGAGATGTCGCGGGAAGTACTTGCTGCAGGTTCGTCCATTTTACGACGTCAAAAGAAATGAAAGCATCGTTAGTTCTGGATGAGGCGGTTTCTAGAATCACGTTCATTAAGTGTAGGAATACTATCAGAAGTGCTCGAATTAGATAGAGGTCGATTGTTTAATAACTTCACAAGAATATCCCCAAGTTATTTTGATATTTTGCAGAGTATGGTTGGACCACACATTTCAAAACAAGACACTGCATTTAGGGATGCCATACCAGCAAGTACACCATTATCAGTCAATCTTTGTTTTTTGGCAGCAGGTGACAGCTATCAGAGTTTGATGTATCAGTTTAAAATATCACTGTCATCGATTTCAGTCATAATTCCAGAAGTATGGATGGTCATCGTAGAGACACTCTATGGTTACGTGAAGGTGAGATTTAAAAGGGTCGCAATGGCTTAGTACAAAGTACCTTTTAACAGTTCTCTAGTGACTGTGAGGCAAGAATGTTGCAACATGCTCCACAAATATTTGGGCGGCACTTACGCCTACCTGCGGCTAGGCGCACAACCACATTTGGGGTCGCATACCCCAACATGTCTTCCCGGAGCGTCTAGTTGCAAGCCTTATGTTGCATGAAAAAAAGGCATAGTCTAAACGCACCTTAAGTTGTCAGAACTACACACATTGTTCGTTGCCAGAGTGAACGCTCCTAATGATACCCACTTCAGTGCTCACCTGATCTAACGCGCTACTCTTGCAGTTGACTAGACTGACGATGATGAGGAGGATTAAGGTTCGAAACTAGGTCAGATGGTCTGAGAATGGTATTTACAAAATGTTTTTCATCTCTCTCTCCATGCAAATGCGAATACAATCCCTCTAAATATAAGCTCCCTATTCACTAAAACCATTAGATAATAAGTACACTAGCGGTGATCTATACGGACACTGTGACCTTGTCTGTAACACGTGATTGATCTCAGACACTGTATAGTCACTGTGATTGGGCCAGACGCTGCAGTGTACCAATGGGAAGAAGCCCTTGGACCATCCGACCACTAAAACCTGTATCAAGGTATTGACTTACACATACAAGTGTCAAATCGTTTGTCTATTTTATTATTGCAAGCGGTAATAAATATAACTTAATAAATGAATCCAACGCTGAGAACCCGGTTTTTACTGCACTTTAATGCTCGAGTAAGATGATGGATTGCAATAAACATCTATTCATCGTTCGTGCTAGAACTGTTTGGATGAAGATAGCGTGGAGTCTTACCGCATTGCAAGATGGGAAATACACTCAGGTATGTATTTGTTTACGAGGTTGTTGTGTTTTTAAATTGTGCGTTTTAACGTACAGTTCAGTTCAACTAAGCGATAACAGAGTGGATAGTTTACAAAAAATTAAATTGTAGTACATACAATCAGTGACGCGTTTAAAATTTTTGCGTGCAAAACTATAATATGTGTCAACCCCGTTCAATTTTTGTTGCCAAAGTTATAGGAGAGATATAAGAGAGATATAGGAGAGGGAAAGAGGTGTTGGGGGGAGGGGGTAGCAGAAATTAGTATCCGAGAAAAGATTTCTATGAAATATAATCAGGCATGCACATTACATGTCCTACATTAGCTTGAGTTAACATTATGGAGAAGGGAGAACTGACGTCAGTTACAAAGTAATTGCAAAGTACGGTTATTTAAAAATAAATATTGTCCTTCCGATTTTAACTTGAACTATTTCAATAATGTTAGTCAATAATTTTTAAACGTAATTACTAAAAATAAAATATTATAATAAAAATAAAAATAGTCTTATCCAAAATATGTCACCCTCTAAGGCCGCTGCCCCTAGGCGTGTAAATCCGCTTCTGCACACAAGACATACTTTAGTTTATAACATAAGTTTCAAATATAGCCATAGTCTTAGCCAAGCTCTCTGCCCCAAAATTAGGTGTACACTGCTATTTGGCATTTCAAACAGTCCATGAATATCCATTTTTAGCTATAACGTTATAGCTTTTTTTTAAGAAAAAAAGAATAAAAACAAACTCACTCATCAGTAAACTACCCATAATTTGAATACTAGAATACACATTTATAAAACACACCGAGCTATTCTCATATAAAATAGAAATATTAATATTATTTAAAAGGTATTCAATTTTGGCTCCAGCCCCCCAGGCAAACACAAACATAAAAATAAATAAACTTTCAGATCGTACGTAGAGATAAATGAATATACAAAGAGATAAATGAACATAAAAAGAGATACATGGACATACAAAGAGATACATGAACATACAAATAGACGTACAAAGAGATAAATGAACATAAAAAGAGATACATGGAATACAAAGAGATACATGAACATACAAAGAGATACATGGACATACAAAGAGATGCATGAACATACAAAGAGATACATGAATATACAAAGAATACATAAACGTGCAAAGAGATACATGAACATACAAAGAGATAAATGAACATACAAAGAGATACATGAACATAAAAAGAGATACATGAACATACAAAGAGATAAATGAACATACAAAGAGATACATGAACATACAAAGAGATAAATGAGCATACAAACAGAGTACAAAGAGATAAATGAACATAAAAGAGATAAAATGGACATACAAAGAGATACATGGACATACAAAGAGATACGTGGACATACAAAGAGATACATGAACATACAAAGAGATATATGAATATACAAAGAGATACATGAACATACAAAGAGTTACATGAACATACAAAGAGATAAATGAACATAAAAAGAGATACATGAACATACAAAGAGATACATGAACATACAAACAGACGTACAAAGAGATAAATGAACATAAAAAGAGATACATGGACATACAAAGAGATACATGGTCATACAAAGAGATACATGAACATACAAAGAGATAAATGAACATACAAAGAGATACATCAACATACAAAGATATAAATGAACATACAAAGATATAAATGTACATACAAAGAGATAAATGAACATACAAAGAAATACACGAACATACAAATAGACGTAAAAATAGCTAAATGAACATACAAATAGATGCAAAAAGAGATAAATGAACATACAGATGGAAGTAAAAACTGATAGATGGACATAAAGAATTGTAAACAATTTTTATTTTATTTGGCAACACATGAAACATCAATATGGATTAATAATCTGGAGGTAGAACATTTTCACGATTACAATACTTTCTCTATAAGATAAAGAAAAATCAAGGGTGGGGAAAAAACACCAGAGGTCATGTTAATATATTCTGGTATCTCGGTGTTGGGAAGATCGGGGCTCAAATACCGACCATGGTGTAATTGGAGTAGTTTTCTCTGAATCTTTTCTAGCCCGGATTAGTGATAAATAACTCAGGTCCCTATTATCCACGGAACAACGCGTCCTCAGGTTGCTGATAAAGGATAAGACTATCGGATCCAAAGGGTAGTGGCTAGTTTATTTAATAAACCGTCACTGACAATCTATAGGTGGGGTCATTGCAGCCTGGGTGCTAGACGTGGGAGTGATGAACTTTCATAGTAAAAAAGATCCCATCGAAAAACACCCAAAAGTTTGCCATGGTTGTTACTGGGATAATACACCCAATCGGATCTCTTGACGCGGATACTCCGGGGGAGTCATTGGATAGTAAGGCTAGGAAAGAGATTAGGATTCAGACGTGGAATATTATAAGTCTGTATAAGCCAAGAGATTTACAATTGATAGCCGATGAAGTAAGTAGGTTTGGATTAAATAGTGTGGCTATTATATTATTATTATTATTATTATTAGCACCGCGTCTTACTACCCGTTCGGGTTATACACACTTACACTAATGTGTAATGGTAGGGTGATTATGAGATGAAATGAAGGACCTACAGTTTAACGTGGAATCCGAACCACGGTGGAGGCCTGGCATTCCCCACATTCGTGTGGCTAATAAAGAGGTTAGATGGCCAGGAGATCGTAGAGTAGAATCAAGCGAGTACTCGTATTTTCTAATAGAAGAAGGCACACACATAGTTTAGGTATAGGCTTTCTAATCCGCAGAAAGAGTCTATCAGCAGTTAAAGACATACAATTAATCAACAATAGGATATCCAGTATTGTGGTAGCAGGGAGGAGGTATAATCCTGTCACTATCAATGTGCAAACTGGCCTTTTGGTGTAGTGATCAGTGAACCTGGCTACAATACCAGGGTCCCGGTTTCGATTCCCGGCTCTTATCATGGGCATTTTTCACGAAAGGTGAAATACTCCAACGGTTACCAGGGTTTACTTAGTCATAAGATAGATTTAAAGGTTTTCATTGGTTCTATGCCATCATATTCACTATCAACATCACTTCGTCTCATCGGGACATGGAAAGAGCCTCCACGGAATGGATGTACGATTAGTACATTCGGGGCATCCTCTGGGTAACGGTACATTAGTACTGGTTAATCTTTCCACTACTGGGCTACGAATGATGTAGCACATACTCTCAATATTATTATATAAATGTACATTGTCCTAGAGAAGATAAAAATGACTTAGTATAGGATAATCTATATAAGGAGCTATAACACTTGTTTGAACAGGTCTAAACTTCTCTCGTGAAAATTGTGATAGGTGACATCAGTGCAGTGATAGGAAAGGAAGAATCGCTTGGACATACTAAATAGGAAATAAAAGTTTGTATGACATCAGTAATGATAGTGGAATGAGATTGATACATTTTGTCACTTAAAATAACATTATTGTGAAAATTATTTGATTCATGCATAAGGATTTACTTGGACCTCCCCAGATGGGAATGCACACAATAAAATAGATCACTTGTTGAGAGATAAAATACATCATACAAAGTCATTTGATGTCAGCTCATACAGGAACAGACATTTTGATTCAGACTACTTGGTGGTAGCAAAACATAGGGCACGCCTGTAAATAAAAAAAGGCCAATCGGGGGGACAAGCTAAGAATATATATATATTATATATATATAATATATAATATATATATAATTTAATGTAGAAAACTTACGGATGGGTAGTATAAAACTAAATATATGAAATTAAAAGCTTAAATAGGTTTGATGCCCTAAGATGCTCACAGGATATTGAGTAAAACATTAATCCAGAGAAACAATAGGAAATTGTCAATAATAATATTTAAAATGTAGTGAATAGTATTGTAGGTATATGAAAAAAGAGTGGAAGAAACCATAGTTTGACAACAAATGTTTAAAATTAAGTTATATATTCAATTCCAGTGGAGTTAATAAATAATGGTGGTGAAACGTTATTACTGTAACATAAATAATTTGTAAACTTCTATGTTCTGTATGGAACCATGAACTATATCTACAAGAATGTCAGGAATGATACCATTTTAAAAAAGGAGTTAAAATAGATTGCAATAACTGTAGAAGTATCTCCCTACTATCAACAGGTTATAAAATTTTGTATAACGTAATTTTAATGAGATTGACATCATATGCAGAGAAAATAATTGGTGATCACAATTGTGAATTTTGAAGGAAAAAACAACGGATTATATTTGTACTATTCGACATATTATAATAAAAATAAATGGTAGGGGACTCCTCACGGACTTTCTCGCTTTATTGTTTAAAAATGACGATATTTACTCAAAAGTCGTAGTATATGTGAAACGAAATAATATACACTAGCAAACCCAAGCATAAATTGCAATATACTTACGTAAAATATTTGTGTCCCGGCTATAAATTGTATATCTTTAATTTTTAAAGAATTAATGTCCTCGTTTGTATGTTTGGACCAATAAAAAAGATCGATTTTTGGTCCCCAAGGGTCAACACTTCGTATAAAAAATTTCAACTTCTAGTAAGAAATTTAACATTTTATTAGGTGTTGCACATTTCAGGTCATCGCATTGCTATTAAAATCCTCATTTATAAATTTTGACCGATAAAAAATATAAATATTGACTATTGAGTCTAAAATGAAATAGATCATTGTTGTGCAAACATTTCTCCTAAAAAGTTAAAACAAAAATAAAAAACTTTTTGAGAGACTTATATGTAATTACTCTATGGCATTACATAATTATTAAGTAATATTTATTTACAACTAAAGCTCACAAAATTGTATTAGTATATTTGTTAATATCTCAGAAACTGTTGGTTTTATAAAAATGAATTTCACAAAACAGTTTTTTTTAATAGTATTACAATTTTGCAATGATAAGTAATTTAATATCTCAAATAGTTTCGGAGATATGATAAAAAATGAGAATTTACGCATCAGACCGGAGCACTTAAAGTCATTTTGCCGAAATATTGAGGGTAACTTTTTGTTTAGAATAGGTATAAATGTTTAGAAATGAAATTTAATCAAATTTGTTGTATGGGATAGTTCTTAAATGACGGGAATGTTTGACCTATAACCTCTACTGAGTTCTGCTGAGAGTTATTCCTTTAAGGTGAGATGAAATGAATCTGTGAAAAGGTTAGTGTTTTTGCAGTTTTTATGGAAAAACAATTTTTGACCCAAATAAGTAAAGTATTGGCCAAGTAGAAACATAGAATTTAATTTTATTCACACGACGATATCAACAGTTGTTGAATCTGTACAGTCAACTCTGGTTATAATGAACCTCTACGGACTAAGATATTTTGTTCACTAAAACAGATTTCTTTTAAATCTGAACGTATTAGGTTAGTGGCAAACAAAATAAGATTCAAATACAGCCATTCTTTATTGAAATACCTTAATTAATCTTTAAAAAATCAGTTACATGCTACCCGCCTCGGTGGCGTAGTTAGCTAACGCGCTAGTCGTGTTGACTTGACTGCTGAGGACGGGGAGATCGTGGTTCGAATCTCGGAAGGGTGAATAGGGGGTGGTTTTCCCTAAATGGCTTTCCACTCTCCCACCACGCAAATGCGGGTTAACTTCCTCTAATACAACCTTCCCAATTCCTAATTCTTTGGCCTAATTAGTACTTAAAGCGTATAGCCCGAACGGGTAGTAAGACACGGTGCTATAATAATAGTTATATGCTGTTGTTTACTGAATACTTTTTTGGTTAATATTTTTATATACCGTTCTCTAGAGTTTGTGGTTTTTCCACACTTGATTACACACCAATAATTCATTCAAAAAACTAAGTAGAAAAGTATAATTTTTGGGGTTTCATACACCCTCTCGAGTAAAGGGATTAGTGAAACAGTTACTAAATGACCCTAGACTGTCATTAACTGTCCTGTAACTCCTGCCATATTAATACAACTCAGAAGACTATCTTCCTTTACTTGCCGCAGACAAGGTATTAAAACTTAAGCAAGGTCAATGAGTGCAGTGAATTAGTGAATTTTGAAACTCAGCCCTCCCCCATCATTCTCGGTACTTTAAGTCAAGCTTTGTGCTACATAAACAAGAACTCGGGTAGGAACTAGGTGTCTTCAAGTTCAAACAACCAAAAAGTTATGTTTTTAAAGAATTATAATGTTAAAATCACATTTATTACTTAAAGTTTCAATTTTTCTGTTCACTAAAACCGAAGTTAGGGTTCATATGAACTAGGTTCACTGTAGCCGAATATTCACTACAGCCAAATATTCACTACAACCGAGTTCACTAAAACCAGAGTTGACTGTATCATGAGAATAACAACATTAAATAAGAAGCTTTTTAAATGAAGAGAAAAAATTGTCACTAAATTCCAGGACTATATTTCTACTGGAGAATTATTTGATTTATTAAAAATAAAAGTTTTAATCTAAAATATGCAAAACACTTATCTTTTCTTGCGTCCCTGACACCTCCATATTAATAGTTTCATGCTCTTTCCAATCGTAAATATGGGAAGATTTCTTCCTAATATTTTCTTCCTAATATTTACGCCATAAGATAGAAATATATGCAGATAGTCTAGACAGGTGGTAAAAATTGTTGCTATACAAAATTTATTAATATCTTGTATAGCACCAGCTTCGGTGGTCACGCTGTTTAAGTTGTCACTCTTTCAATATGCAAGACTGTCAGTGATGGGGGAGATCGGTGTTTGAATCCCTGTTGAGTGTATATTAAGGGTGGTCTTTTTAAAAATGTCTCAATCTCTCCAAGCACATGTGGGTACGTTTCCTCTAAATTTAACCTTCTTTATTGATAGTATATTATTGTAATTAGCACATAATGTATACAAACCGAATGGGTAGAGAGACGCAGTGCTAAGAAATAAACTTGGACAGCAAGAATACACTTGTTTAAACACCTAAAATTATATTTTTGGTTTCTTCTGTGCTCAAAAAAGTGTAAGCTAGTCGTATTTATATTATAACTCAGTGTTTTAAAAAGTTTTGTATTGATTGAAGGTAGTGTGAAATTAAATAATAATACTTCACAATTTTCAGAGTTTGAGAATATCATTATCATATATTACATAACACACTAATCATGGACGGTTTATCTTTTCAATTAGAGGTGTGCTTATTCAGTACTCTTTATGTGTAAAAGTTATTTACAATCTAAGCTGATAGAAGGTAAACATCCAACGATTGCGTCATCCATTTTTATACTCTTTAATTTGTCATTTTCTCGTTATCATAACGCCACAATGAAATGTAAGGCTTGATTTAATTAATTAATATTTAGCACCGCGTCTTACTACCCGTTCGGGTTATACGCTTTAAGTACTAATTACGCTAATGGATTAGGAATTGGGAAGGTTGTATTAGAGGAAGTGAACCCGCATTTTCGTGGAGGGAGAGTGTAAAACCATTTAGGAACCCACCCACCCCAGGTCACCCGACCGAGATTCGAACCTCGATCTCCCCGCCCTCAGCAGTCTAGCTTAACACGACAAGCGCGTTAGCCATCTACGCCACCGAGGTGGGTTAAGGCTTGATGATAAATTTGTAAAAAAAAAATCAGTTCCAGAATATTCCCAGTACCATTTATATTATTTCTGTCTCCAGGTTCAAAATCCCACTTAATCCACACACACACACACACAAAAAATACAATGGAGTAATCCTGCAAGCCAGATACACCGACCGAGTGGCTGGGGTATTTTGGCGAATATTGTACCAACATTTGCGGATAGAGTGTGTCATGTAGTCAACACAACAAACACTCCAGCCATTAGTCTCAGTTTTACGTACCAGCATTTTCACGGAAACAGAGGGGAAAACAATTTTCGAAAAACTACCCTCAGTACACTCGACTGAAATTCAAACCTCGATCCCCACGTTATCGTTTAATGCGAGAATGACGCCTTATACTATGCTGCCACCAAATCGGGTTGTTTTAGTATTGTATTTTAATAATATTTGGTGGAACCCAAAGTTCACACCACTTTTGTTAATTTTAGAAGAAAAATCCTACTTCGATTTATCCAATTGAAATTAATTTCAATGGAGTTATATTTCTACAATCGATGAAGTGAGTACAACAAGATCTCTCTCGATTTATTTCAATTTGAAACCTGTATAATGTTTCCATTCACACATCATACAGACAAACTGGCAGATGCACAGGACGAAGATCTTTTACGTGTTTTTAAAAATTTATATAATGTTCAAACGAGGCCAAATTTTGTAATTATGTAAATCTAAACTTCTTTTTTTATTTAAAAAAAAAAAAAGCTTGATATGTCTTGTGGCTTAAATCTGTCTCATTTGAACTCATTTTATCGGCGCATAACGGTGAATGTGGACAGTAAGACTAGAATACAATCCTCTTGAACTAGGATGAAAATAGTTTTAAGGGTGTGCAAAATAGGCTGTAGTAAGCTATGACATTTGGCGGGACTATCTATGATGTACAAAAAGTGCAAAGAATTTGCACATTGAAGATAAAACACAATTTTTAGGTGAACTAAATTAAATTTATTACATCAGGTATATATTACGTATTCATTCACACTTTTTAAAACTTAAATAAAATGGGATATTATATAATATAACATAATAACTATAATAATATATAACATAGTTACTGTGTGCTAAGATCCGATTCTAGTCTGATGTAGTGTTTACAATCCCATATATATTTCCTGGTATGAGCAAGAGCGATTTGTTACTTTCAATGATCTGTCTCAGTCTTATTTATGGCTATGACAGTTATGAAAGTGGTTGAGGTATGAAAAATACTAGTAATAACAGTCAATTTACAGCCAATCTTTATGATAAATGGAGTGAAGGCTTGTATTATTATTATTATTATTATTAGCACCGCGTCTTACTACCCGTTCGGGTTATACGCACTTACGCTAAATTGTAATGGTAGGGTGATTGTGAGATGAAACGAAGGACCTACAGTTTAACGTGGAATCCGAACCACGGTGGCGACTTGGCATTCCCCACATTCACAAGATGTCTTGTCAGAGGTGAAGGAAGGGTTTGGCAATCAGATAAATCTTTGCCGGGACCGAGGATTGAACCCCGGCCGCCAGCATAGAAGTCTGACACCTTACCCCTAGACCACCAGGTCACCCTGAAGGCTTGTAGAGTCAGTTAATACCAGTAATAACAGTCAATATACAGCCAGTACCTATGATGAATGGAGTGAAGGGGTCGCTTGTAGGGTCAGTTGGTGACTTGGCAGACTGATGTGCTCTGGAAGCTTCTGGCATATTGAGGGGCAAAGTGGTAAGCTACCTAACTCCTTATTGCCCTCTTATGTTCTGTCTTGACTTCACAGCTGACGGTGGAACTGTTTGCGACCCGGCCAATCCAACATATACACGTAACATAGGACTGAATAATTTAGAAGTGTAAGTCAGGAGTACGAAACAGTGTTTGGTTTTTAAATGAAGAAAGGTTGGAGTAGTAATCCAGACCACCCCATCAAAAATGTAAGCATATATAGAATAATCGGGTTTAGATTAATTTAACTAATATTATTTAATTTGAATATAATTCCTGTAAAGAAATCATGGGTACTTTAGTAATATATTTCAATCACAAAATTGTTATTTTTAATCATACCAAAACATTGCAGTGTTAAGTTAATTAGTATCTGAAATAATTGCATAGCTATGGTCAAAATAGAAAATTTGCACTGATTTAAAGTACCCTTAAATATTTATTATGGGAAAATGAAAGTGTATATTTTGTTTGTAATGATAAAAACAGTGTCTGGATACAAACTTTAATAAAACTCCTTTAAGCGCATTTTGAGAAAATTGATTTTTTCTCTTTATGTCTTTAATAAGCCTGCCATTAATTTTAGGGTTGGATATCCAATTACAAAACCCACACGGGGGAATCTTGCACAAACCCTAGTTGCTAAGTTTTAGCCCGATTTTAAAATGGCTCTCACTCTAATCCAAGATACAGACAAACAAGGAGATGGCATCGCTAAAAACACCTTTTCGTTTAAAGGGGGTCATGAAAAGTCGACAGTTGACAAAATTTTGAGTTTGAGTTTTATGACGATCACAATACTTCTCTCTCTGAGGAGTCGAGAGAGATAAAATTAAATGACTAACAACATGATCACTTTTAGAATTATAAACGATTTGAAAACACTTTTTCAGCGAATCACTTTATTGGTTAATTAAAATCTTCCAAAAATATTGATAAAAATGAAAGGGAAGAAGAGATATTTTTGGGAACATTGATCGAGGGTGGGATTGTGTTCTACCAGTAATGAATAATATTAAATCTATAACCAATTTTTTTACTTATTTTTTAATCTCCACTCCTCGCTCCCGAATTTTGACACTCTTTTACTACTATACTGCCTGTGATTTTTTTTAAATTATACACTATCAGTACTCGTCATTGTGTTTGGTGACTACTCATTGAATTGCATGGCTACCCCAAATGACGATTTTCTATTCTTCAAATTGACATAAAAAATGTGTTTCCTTGTTTTTAGTTCCTTCGATCCAATTAAAAAAAAAAATTACAATACATAATCAAAAACTTAAAATTCCAGCTTCGAGATGCACATGTTCGTGAACAGGGGTAGTAATTTTAAAATTTCAGCTTAGAGATGCACATGTTCGTGAACAGGGGAAGTAATTTTAAAATTCCAGTTTAGAGATTCACATTTTGGGAACAGGGGCTAGTAATTTTAAAATTTCAGCTTAGAGATGCACATGTTCGTGAACAGGGGAAGTAATTTTAAAATTCCAGCTTCGAGATGCACATGTTCGTGAACAGGGGTAGTCATTTTAAAATTCCAGCTTAGAGATGCACATGTTCGTGATCAGGGGTAGTCATTTTAAAATTCCAGCTTAGAGATGCACATGTTCGTGAACAGGGGTAGTAACTTTAAAATTCCAGCTTAGAGATGCACATGTTCGTAAACATGGGGTAGTAATTTTAAAATTCCAGTTTAGAGATTCACATTTTCGGCACAGGGGTAGTAATTTTAAAATTCCAGCTTAGAGATGCACATGTTCGTGAACAGGGGTAGTATTTTTAAAATTCCAACTTAGAGATGCACATGTTCGTGAACAGAGGGTAGTCATTTTAAAATTCCAGTTTAGAGATTCACATTTTCGTGAACAGGCTGGCTGTCCATATAATCTTCTCATATTTCTTCTAGCTCCACATTTCAAAGATCTCCCAGGATTTCTTTTCCATTTTCCTAAGAGTCAGTGTCTTTTCTCCATACAGTGCTAGTATATTGTTATCTATCTTATTTTTTTCAAATTCTCACATAACATTTTATTGATATTGATGAGAAAATTGGGATTAAAATCCAGGCCGAGCGTACTGTTGGTGGGGTTCCTACATAGTGTTTCACCATTCTCTTTTCACACTGATGCGGGTGCTTTTTTTTTCATAACTAATTTTCTCATCCTTATCTTTTTTTATTAAACCTTGTGTTTGCATTTATCATTTTCTGTGTTTTAGTTTTGATCCCTGAAGTGGCTGTTAAATGGTGCAATTGGTTCTACCCCGGTAAATAATAATAATAATAATAATAATAATAATAATAATAATAATAATAATAATAATAATAATAATAGCGTGTCTGAGCCACATAATTCGTACACCAGTTTGTGGAAAGATTAGCCAGTACTAATGTACTGTACAGTTGCCCAGGGGAAGCCCAAATATACTAATTATATATACTTTTTGTGGAGGCTCTTTCCATGTCCCAATGAGATGAGGGGATGATGATCGTGAATATGACAGTTCGGAGCCAATGAAGAACTTTACCTTACTTTACTCTAATTAACCAATCCGTGTGGCCATGCGAATTATCACCCTTTCGAAAAACAAACCCTCCGGTGCCTGCCAGGAATCGATCCCTGAACCTCTAGGTAAGCAGCAAAGTGTTCTGACCACCACACCAAGGCCGGTTACCCCTTTTACTAATTAATGCCCAGTGATTTTTGTGTGGTGTCTTTCCTAGAGTTAAGCTAGCTTGTAAGACATGTTTTGATATAATCAATATCAGTCGGTTAGGAAAAATGACATTAAATATTTATAACTCTATAAAATACATATTTATTTAGTTTCTGTCAAGAAGGCAGCCTCTTTTCCTCTCGTTTCCTCTTTAGTTAAAATTTTCTCCACTCGGTGCGCCTCTATATATCCTTTTAGTCCGTGTCCATTCGCTGTGCATCATAGGCCGGTTCGTTTATATTGCTAGTGTCATTCGTTTGTTTCCGGATAGTTCGGACCTAATCGTGTCCACGGGGAAAAATTATTCTTGAATGGCTTCTTAGTAGTCAAGTTCCAAGATTACCATATCATATTTGTTCAAGTACCCTTACCGGTAAAACTACTCGGTTCTGTTTGGCATGTACGTGTGTTATGGATAATTCTTTGAGTGCGTTTGGCACCAATTTTAAGGCAAGTACACTTATAGTTAATCTGTTAGATTATATTTTCCACCAGGCATACTACCCATTCGGGTTATATATATATATATATATATATTATATATTCAAATGGTTAGTAGGCTCATACCTATATTAATTTACATATTATTTTTTAGCACCGCATCTTACCACATGTTCGGGTTATCGACCTACGCTTATGCAATATTTACTATATTGGTTTTTAGGAAATAGTCAAGTTATATTTAAATGAAGTGCACCCACATTTGCGGGGAGTGAGAGTGGAAATCTGTTTTGGAAAAACAACCCTCAGTAGACTTTACCGAGATTCGAACCTCAATCTCCTTGTCATTGCCACTTTAGTCTACTGCGAGAGTAGTGCGTTAGACTACGCGGGCACCTAAGCAGTATATGTTTATAAATATATATAGTACTACCCGCCTCGGTGGCGTTGTTGGCTAACGCACTTGTCGTGTTGAGCTCAACTGCTGAGGACGGGGAGATCGAGGTTCGAATCTCAGTCAGGTGAACTGGGGGTGGTTTTTCCTAAATGGTTTTCCACTCTCCCTTCACGCAAATGCGAGTTCACTTCCTCTAATTAAACCTTCCCAATTCCTAATCCATTGGCGTAATTAGTACTTAAAGCGTATAACCCGAACGGATAGTAAGACGCGGTGCTAAATATTATTATTATAGCGTTATATATATATATATAACACTGATGTTGAAGGGATGAGTAAGGTATAATTTAAAGGCAGTGTAACCACATTCGCGTAAAGGAAAAATTTGAGACTAAATAGAAAACCTCTCTCTCAATAGATCCTACCTGGATTTGAACCCTAATATACCTAGTTCATAATCATAATTTTTACATATGCGTATAGCTTGAACCTGTAAGTAAGACGCGATCTTAGCAAATCTATTGAAAATATTAAATGTTATGAAAAAAAATTCACAAAGTAACTATAATTTATGGCCAGTTTTATAGTCAAACTAAGTATGCCTCAAGTGCGGAGTTATACAGGATGACACATACACACTCGAATGGGTTGGGCCAGTTTCGAATATGAATAATAATCATAATATTTAGCACCGCGTCTTACTATCTGTTCGGGTTATACGCTTTCAGTACTAATTAAACTAATGGATTAGGAATTGGGAAGGTTTAATTAGAGGAAGTGAACCCGCATTCACGTGGAGGGAGAGTGGAAAACCATTTAGGAAAAACCACTCCCAGTTCACCCGACCGAGATTCGAACCTCGATCTCCCCGTCCTCAGCAGTTGAGCTCAACACGACAAGCGCGTTAGCCAACTACGCCACCGAGGCGGGTTCGAATATGAAACCAGTCCATTCCATTTTGGGCCAGGTAGGTTCCATCCTATATTTAGCATAACGTCACACTTGAGGCATACTATACTATTATTATTACTATCATCACCAGGTCTTACTACTCGTCCGGGCTTTACGCACTTACATTAATGTGCAATGGTAGGGTGATTGTGAGATGAAATGGTGGACCTACAGTTTAACTTGGGATCCAAACTACGGTAGAGGCCTGGCATTCCACACATTCACAAGTTGTGATTAATACTCGTCTTGTCAGAGGTGAAGGAAGGGTTTGTCAGTCAGATAAATCTGTGCCATGACCGAGGATTGAAGCCAGGATCCCGAGCACAGAAGTCCGACACCTTACCCCTAAACCACCAGGTCACCCTTGGGTCATACTAAGTTTGATAATGAAGCTGGCCCTAAATATATTATAGCCTAGAATAAACTTTTGTTCTCCCCCATTAGAATCCACCTCGGGTCTAATGGTGCAGTTGTATCCAAGCTCTTCTTGACTAGTGAAATATATCATCTTAGATCTAAGATTGACTTCAAAACACTTTGTCAGGTATTTTAAAACATTGATTATCTTATTCACAGAATATTTATAAACCAACAATAGAAAATCTATCAAGGCATTCATCACTTATTTGGGATCTTAGATTAGTAGTTGAGATTTTCACCACTGGGCATAAGTCAGTATTTACGATCTTTGGTGAAATTTAATGCTTGTAAAATTAATTTCATCTGAATAGCGAAGCTTGGAAAATCAAAATGAACTATAGGTTTTTGGATGTAGCGGCAACACAAATAATATTCGTAAAATTTAAAAATGACAAGTGAACACGAGTTTGGGTCATGTGTGCAGGTGTCATCTATCAAATTTATGAACTAAATAATATTCATGGATAATATATTATATTTATTAATTTAAAATAAAGGTAGTTTATTTACAATATGTTAGGGTATAAATCATACATTGAACAGGAGTGTATTGTTTATTTGATCAAACAGTTTTTGTGTGGATTTGCAGCGTGACCTAACATGTACCTGTCCGGATTATATGTATACTTACAATTGCGGGATATAGAAATTAAAAATTTTAAAAAATATACCCAAATTTGTACGAGCCCCAGCCTCTCCATAACCATCAATCCAAGCCCAACGACCTTAACTGTGTGTTCACTGATACTGATAACCAGTCTATTGGGGTTGTGGTCAGTGCACCTGGCTACGTGCCTAAGGTCTTGGGTTCAATTCCTGGCTTGTACCTAGGGTATTTTTCCCTAAAGGGGAATCACCCCAATGATCATCAGAAATTGTTAAGATAACTCTAAGTTTCTTCACTGGTTCCACACCCTCATACTTACCATCTCCCTCATACTAACTATCTCCTCCATACTCACTATCTCCCTCATACTAACTGTCTCCTCCATACTTACTATCTCCCTCATACTGTCTCCTCCATACTCACTATCTCCCTCATACTAACTATCTCCTCCATACTCACTATCTCCCTCATACTAACTATCTCCTCCATACTTACTATCTCCTCCATACTCACTATCTCCCTCATACTAACTATCTCCTCCATACTCACTATCTCCCACATACTAACTGTCTCCTCCATACTTACTATCTCCCTCATACTAACTGTCTCCTCCATACTTACTATCTCCCTCATACTCACTATCTCCCTCATACTAACTATCTCCTCCATACTCACTATCTCCCTCATACTAACTATCTCCTCCATACTCACTATCTCCCACATACTAACTGTCTCCTCCATACTCACTATCTCCCTCATACTCACTATCTCCCTCATACTAACTGTCTCCTCCATACTTACTATCTCCTCCATAATCACTATCTCCCTCATACTAACTATCTCCTCCATACTTACTATCTCCCTCATACTAACTATCTCCTCCATACTCACTATCTCCCTCATACTAACTATCTCCTCCATACTCACTATCTCCCACATACTAACTGTCTCCTCCATACTCACTATCTCCCTCATACTCACTATCTCCCTCATACTAACTGTCTCCTCCATACTTACTATCTCCTCCATAATCACTATCTCCCTCATACTAACTATCTCCTCCATACTTACTATCTCCCTCATACTAACTATCTCCTCCATACTTACTATCTCCCTCATACTAACTGTTTCCTCCATACTCACTATCTCCCTCATACTAACTGTCTCCTCCATACTTACTATCTCCTCCATACTCACTATCTCCCTCATACTAACTATCTCCTCCATACTTACTATCTCCCTCATACTAACTGTCTCCTCCATACTCACTATCTCCCTCATACTAACTATCTCCTCCATACTTACTATCTCCTCCATACTCACTATCTCCCTCATACTAACTATCTCCTCCATACTCACTATCTCCCTCATACTCACTATCTCTCTCATACTAACTATCTCCTCCATACTTACTATCTCCCTCATACTAACTGTCTCCTCCATACTCACTATCTCCCTCATACTAACTATCTCCTCCATACTTACTATCTCCTCCATACTCACTATCTCCCTCATACTAACTATCTCCTCCATACTCACTATCTCCCACATACTAACTGTCTCCTCCATACTTACTATCTCCCTCATACTAACTATCTCCTCCATACTTACTATCTCCCTCATACTAACTATCTCCTCCATACTTACTATCTCCTCCATACTCACTATCTCCCACATACTATCTATCTCCTCCATACTCACTATCTCCCACATACTAACTGTCTCCTCCATACTTACTATCTCCCTCATACTAACAGTCTCCTTCATACTCACTATCTCCCACATACTAACTGTCTCCTCCATACTCACTATCTCCCTCATACTTACTATCTCCCTCATACTAACTGTCTCCTCCATACTCACTATCTCCCTCATACTCACTATCTCCCTCATACTAACTATCTCCTCTATACTTACTATCTCCCTCATACTTACTATCTCCCTCATACTAACTGTCTCCTCCATACTCACTATCTCCCTCATACTAACTATCTCCCCCATACTTACTATCTCCCCCCTACTCACTATCTCCCTCATACTAACTATCTCCTCCATACTCACTATCTCCCTTATACTAACTGTCTCCTCCATACTTACTATCTCCTCCATACTCACTATCTCCCTCATTATCACCACCTCCCTCATTATCACCACCTCCCTCATACTCACCACCTCCCTCATATTCCCCATATCCCCCATATTCCCAATATCCCTCATATTTACCATCTCCCTCATACGCACTTTCTGCCTCATATTCGCCATCATCCTCATACGCACTATCTCTTTCATACTCACCACCTCCCTCATATTCCCCATCACCCTCATACTCACTATCATCCTCACATTCACTATCACCATCACCTGATCTCATCAGGACATGGAAAGAGCCTCCACGGAAAAGATGTACGATTAGTACATTCGGGCATCCCCTGAGCAATTGTACATTAGTACTGGTTGATCTTTCAACAAACCAGGCTACAGATTGATATATCCCAGACAGGTGATATTATTATTAAATTATTATTATTATTATTATTATTATTATTATTATTATTATATTATTATTATTATCACTATTATTATTACTATTATTATTATTAGTAGTAGTATTACTGATACTGGTAGTAGTTGTTAATATAGTTTCATCTTATTTATCCTTCTTTTTCCTAAGTTAACAACAAGAAAGTGGGTTTGATGTGATTTTTATTTATCCGACACTGGGCATATGCACAGCCCTCCCGCTTGTTAGTTCTGCCTGCTCCATCTGATAAAAAAAAATACCATGAAATAGGCAATTTCAGGAAATGCGTTAGTTTCCCGTTGCCTTTTACACTGAATTTCTATACGCGAGGGTAAAAGAAGCCTACCAATTTTGCCAGAAAATGTATTTTCACATATCCTACAATCGCCATGGGATCTACGTATTTACTTCTTCTCCGAGGGAAGTGGTTCTACAGATTTTTATCGCTCAAGAAAAACCCGTAAATTTCAGCTGGGTTTGAACCCACGAACGTCGGGTCTTTAGGCGAGCACCTTACCCCAATACCACCGAGATAAAATTATTTTATTTACTATGAGCAAATCAAACATTATGTACTTAACAAATTCGATTAGTTTTAGTCCATTTAAACCAATAGAATATAAGGAGGGCCCTTCCTGTTGAAATTTTGGGGGCAGGAACACCCCTATAATTGACAATAAGTATTCGAAAAACATTTATAGATATTATAAATTATTATTTAATGAATACACCGTTAGTAGGCAATCATATATTTGTAAATTAGTTCTACACAATAGTGTAAAATACCCACTTCTGTCGCTGCACGGTCTAAGGAGTCACTATCGCAATTTACTGACCCACCGATGATGGGGATATTAGAATTTGAATTCTGGTCGGGTATACTGAGGGTGGCTTTTTTTTTCAAATTTGTTTTTCCACTCCCCCTCTAAGCAAAGGCGGGTATATTTCCTCTAAATTCAATCCTAATCCTCCCCACCAAATTGGCTTAATTTAGTACTTCTGCAATTAGTTCAAACGGGTAGTAAAACATGGAACCAAAAATTAAGAATTAAAATCCAGAAATAAAACTACCATAAGTGTTTGCAACTCTCAAAATATTTGCAGTTTTATAGTAATTGAGGCCTATCTATAAATCATAATATTATATGAGTCATGAAAAAGTTCCAGAACTGCAGTAGCGAAAAAAGTTACAAAATCTAATAAATATACGTTTATATATTTTATAATAATAATAATAATAATAATAATAATAATAATAATAATAATAATATTTAGCACCGCATCTTACTACCCGTTCGGGTTATACGCATTAAGTACTAATTACGTTAATGGATTTGGGAAGGTTGAACTAGAGGAAGTGAACCCGCATTTGCGTGGAGGAAGAATGGAAAACCATTTAGGAAAAACCACCCCCAGCTTACCCGACCGAGATTCGAACCTCGATCTCCCCGTCCTCAGCAGTCGAGCTCAACACGACAAGTGCGTTAGCCAACTACGCCACCGAGGCTGGATTTATATATTCTATATTAAGTCATATTATTTATAGCTGTCACTTTTGATGAATATGATCAATAAAGATATAATAATTTTTAATATTCCTATAATATTGACTGAACAAATATTATGTATTTAATATCTGCACTTCTTACGGTATTATTTTTTTCTTCTTTTTGCAACCCTTCGGGTAGAGAAGGGGAATTGAAGATAAATTAAGTAAATATTATGTTTCATGTTTATTCCTGGGTGAAATGCGATGATATTGGTTTTTTTTAAACTTATTATTATAAGTTATGTGGAAGTAGGATTTTTTTTAAACTTTGAGTCAAGTTCGAGTTTCAATGAAAACATAGGGTTTTATTCGAGTTCGAGTAATATAAAGCAATAGTTGTACAGATAATATTTCAAGCTGAATTATTTCTGTATTATTATTATTATTATTATCATTATTAGCACCGCGTCTTACTAACCGTTCGGGTTATGCGCACTTACGCTAATGTGTAATGATAGGGTGATTGTGAGATGAAATGGAGGACCTACAGTTTAACGTGGTATCCGAACCACGGTGGAGGCCTGGCATTCCCCACATTCACAAGATGTGATTAATACACGTCTTGTCAGAGGTGAAGGAAGGATTTGGAAATCAGATAAATTTGTGCCGGGACCGAGGATTGAACCCCGGCCGCAAGCACAGAAGTCTGTCACCTTACCCCTAGACCACCAGGTCACCGATTTCTGTAATAGATCCGTGCATTAAAAATAAGTCAATATAAAACATTTGTTTTAAGAATTACAATTGTTTTGTGAAAAAATGTATTTGCACACAAATTATAACTTTTTAACAGATTTAAAATAAATGTACAATTTTTATTTAGATAAACAAAATATAACATCGAAGGACTCTATTTGCTATGAAATTATATCTTTAAATTGAATACATTTAATGAAACTATGAGTTTTCCAGAAAATATTGAAAATTCCGAGTATTAAAATTTTTCTTGTAAAAATATTCGGTTTAAATTTGAGTAGTTACTAAAACTCGACTCAAACTCGAACTTTCGCACACCCGTAATTATTTTATTTTACATATCTAATGGGTGTCGACCCTAGGTGGTCTTGGGATAAAGTACTTTCCTCAGAGTCCGATGTTCATGGGTTCAGATCAAATCAAGGTAGATGGATTTTTCTTGAGCGATAAAAATCCATAGCACAACTTCCTTTGGACGGAAAGTAAAGCTACCAGTCCTATGTTAATTGTGGAATGTAAAATAACCCTAAAAGGTACGTGAGAATATCTTTCCCGTCAAAATTATTATTATTATTATTATTATTATTAGCACCGCGTCTTACTACCCGTTCGGGTTATACGCACTTACGCTAATGTGTAATGGTAGGGTGATTATGAGATGAAATGAAGGACCTACAGTTTAACGTGGAATTCGAACCACGGTGGAGGCCTGGCATTCCCCACATTCACAAGATAACTTGTCAAGAGGTGAAGGAAGGGTTTGGAAATCAGATAAATCTTTGCCGGGACCGAGGATTGAACCCCGGCCGCCAGCATAGAAGTCTGACACCTTACCCCTAGACCACCAGGTCACCCCCGTCAAAATTGGTAGGCTCTTTCATTCTGGCTCAGAGAAATTCTTGTGGGATGATGTAGTCAGTAAGCTCAGAAATTCCACGTTAAATACCTAAATTAAATAAAACTGTTTAGTATTTTTCCCTAAAAGCACTGCATAATAATAATAATGTGCGTTTTATACATTTGACACGATCATAGCTTTGCCACCAATGGCCCAGTTCTAATGTCGGTGTGTGAATATCAGTATGACCTTGATTCCATTGACTTATTCAACCGTGGTGCTGTCAATAACAACCGTGGCGTGGTCTGTCTGAGTCTTTGCAGGTCTCGAGTGTATGTTAGGAATAATCAATTAGGTCCGAGCAGTTGTTTGTAAGGTCACTTACAGTAAGATTCTTGTAATAAGAACCTTTTAGATAATACAAACACGACTTTTTGCAGTCAATATTGATCACAGTATTTTTACACCATCAGTATAATTTTACAGGGGTGTAAGTGGACTGGGTACCGTTTTGACCTCAGGCAGTCACTTAGATATATATATATATATATAATATATAACTTTTTATCCTAGAAATACTTCTGTACAAGTCTAGAAGTTGCTCGTTTAATTGTTGACTCACTACTGATACTCCAAGGCCAACTTATCTCAAACGTCCCATGAATAAAGTAGTTTATGTTCTTCTTGATAATGTTGAAGTATTGTTGATATTACCGTAAGAATAAACTACTATTGTTTTTATCAACGATGAACCCGCCTCGGTGGCGTAGTTGGCTAACACGCTTGTCGTGTTGAGCTCGACTGCTGAGGACGGGGAGATCGAGGTTCGAATCTCGGTTGGGTTAACTGGGGTAGGTTTTTTCCTATATGGTTTTCCACTCTCCCTCCACGCAAATGCGGGTTCACTTCCTCTAATTCAACCTTCCCAATTCCTAAATCCATTAAAATAATTAGTACCTAGAGCTTATAACCCGAACGGGTAGTAAGACGCGGTGCTAAATATTATTATTATTATAAACGATGATAACCATCGGTTAATCCTATTGTAGAAAAATCTCCCACTTAAGGCAAAAAGGAAAAGTACTTTTGCAGTTTTTATAGCAAATAATTTTTCTGGCCAAAATAAATAAAATCTTACTCCAGTAATAATAATAATATTAGCACCGCGTCTTACTACCCGTTCGGGTTATACGCTTTAAGTACTAATTACGCTAATGGATTAAGAATTGGGAAGGTCGATTAGAGGAAGTGAACCTGCATTTGCATGGAGGGAGAGTGGAAAACCATTTAGGAAAAACCACCCCCAGTTCACCCGACCGAGATTCGAACCTTGATCCCCCGTCCTCGGCGGTCGAGCTCAACACGACAAGCGCGTTAGCCAACTACGCCACCGAGGCGGGTTTTCTCCAGTACAAACATAAGAGTTTAATTTTCTTCGCATGGTGACATCAACAGCTCCTGAATATTTGCTATAAGCATGGCGGTATTATTTAACAAACTTTTTAAAAGAATAGAAAATATTCTCATTAAATTCCAGAACATTGACAGATATTCAAGAAATGTTTAGATCACCACGCGAAGAAGAATAAATTCTATGTTTGTACTGGAGATTTTTTTTTTTTTTACTTTAGCCAAAAATATTTTAAGTATAAACTGTAAAAAAAATTGCCACTAGCTTGCATTTTATACAGTCCCACTTTAACATATTCACTTGATGAATACTTTAATTACAATACAAACTAATGACACACCCAAGTAAAGTAGATTCCTTCTCATTTATCTGGTCGTTGTTGCTGGAATAGGCTGAGACATTGCTACTTGCTTTGTTAACTAAATGGTGACCTGGTGATCTAGGGGTAAGGTGTCGGACTTCTGTACTGGGGTCCGGGGTTCAATCCTCGGTCCCGGCACAGATTTATCTGATTACCAAACCCTTCCTTCACCTCTGACAAGACATCTTGTGAATGTGTGGAATGCCAGGTCTCCACCGTGGTTCGGATTCCACGTTAAACTGTAGGTCCTTCATTTCATCTCACAATCACTCTACCATTACACATTAGCGTAAGTGCGTATAACCCGAACGGGTAGTAAGATGCGGTGCTAATAATAATAACAAGGAAATATTTATAGTAAAAAAAATTCATTATTAAATAGAAACGCTCCAAAAGTTTAATCAAATTAACACCTTCCTTACCCGTTTCGGTGGCCACGTACTTTAACGCACTACTCTCACAGTAAACTAGACTGCCGATGACGGGGAAATAGAGCGAGGTTCGAATCTTGGTCAGGTGTTTTTTTCCCCCAAATTGTTTTCCACTCTCCCGCCGAGCTAATGTGATCACATTCCCTATAAATATAACCTTCCTATTCCATAAAACCATTAGCGTCATTAGTATATAGTGTATGTGGTACTAAAATATACTTCTTAAATGTTATTGGATTAGAATTTTTTTTTTTTAACTCAATGGCTTCAGCCATTAATTGAGCTCTACCGAACGAGCGCCCAACCATCTGTTGACAAAGATAGTGCCAAACTCTGCGAATAAAGGGTGTCGTGCGGTCAACACTATGAAACCTCCAGCCATTAATATCAGTTTTCTAGAGTGTAGCCGCTCCACACATGTCCTCGCGTGTTGTTATTATTATTATTATTAATATTATTATTAGCACCGCCTCTTACTACCCGTTCGGGTTATACGCACTTACGCTAATGTGTAATGGTAGGATGATTATGAGATGAAATGAAGGACCTACAGTTTAACGTGGGATCCGAACCACGGTGGCGGCCTGGCATTCCCCACATTCACAAGATGTTTTGTCAGAGGTAAAGGAAGGGTTTGGTAAATCAGATAAATCTGTGCCGGGACCGAGGATTGAACCCCGGACCACAGCACAGAAGTTTGACACCTTACCCCTAGACCACCAGGTCACCCCCCTATTTCCTTGTTAACCCACTAACTTTTCAAAGTATATATACATTTTATTATATTTTTTATTGTTTTGTTCTAGTTAGTCGAGCGGTCAAGAAATGTCTGTGAAATGCTGTTGCACAAATTAAGTAATACATGTGAAGAAGACCACAACTTTACCAAAAATGTTATATCAAAAACAATAATATTAGTGATTTTAATACTGATAATACAAATTCTACTTATACTGATATTTATGTTGATGGCTTCAATATTATCTCTAATAATTATTGCTATAGTCTTTATTACTATCACAACTATTACTATTATTACTATTAGTCTTATTGGATCTATAATTGGTATAATTATAATTTATATTTGTGATAATGTTGATTTAGGTGTTATCGATAAAATTATTAGATATAATATATCCATTATGTAATATTTATTTAGGTGTTATATTGGTATACAAATATTTTATTATGTAAGAATTAATCGTTATTGTGCATCTTTATTTTAATTTGTTAGTAAATATATTTAAAAGTGTATTAAAGCAAATGTAAAAATGCCTCCTTACTAGTAGTGTTTAAACTACATTTGACTTTGACGGGCGAGATTTGCATTATTCACAAATATTGAATTCAATAACATCTAGAAGAGATCTGAGTCCTCTATTCTCATTTTTAGGCATGTTCCCTCCGAGTTACATTTCGAGGATTAATAAAAAAAAAAACACGCACTCTACAAGTTAAAGTTTACCTAAAGATTTGCAGTTATAGTTCCTTTTTTTATGTCTATTCATTTATCCATTTAGTGGCCAAAACAAAAATGTAAAATATAATAATAATAATAATAATAATAATAATAAATAATAATATAGAACCAATTTTTTTTAAATATTAATTGGGGACATGGCAGTGAGGAAATTATTTGTCTTAAAGTCATGAGATCTAAAAATTAATTTGGCCTAAAGTAATTTGGTTTAAAATCATTTAGCCTAAAAATTAGCTTCGAAGAATGTCAGTAAGCCTTAAGTAATTTGGCCTAAAGCTTAGGCCAAATGGCTTTAGACCAACTGACGTGTACCCGATTTATCATTTATCTTAATAAGTCTTACCAGTAAATTTTAAAAATAACACCTGGAAATGGTAATAAAATTTGCGACTCTTGGCTTTTTGAGCTAAAAAAAATAAAAAATAAAGCCATTTCCGAGTCGCTAGTGGCTGTGGCAGATTATCTCCACAAGTCCATCACAGACTCTGCCTTAAACTGTGAGTGAAGAATGACCATGAGCACGAGATGAATCCTGGATAGCTCAGAGGTAAGGCTTTGGTGTGTTAAACCATGGGCCCCGGGATCAATTCCCATGCCCAGAAGTCATTTTTAAAATTTTAGGAGTATTATAATTGATGTAGTTATACCCGTAACTAAATATTATTTAACTCTCTCAAGCTTCGCTTTTTTTAATACACAATTAACTCTAAAAGCCTTAGCTTCCTTCATAAGTATTATATTATTATTATTATTTAAAACAAATAATATTATTATAAAAAATTGTCGCTGCTTGCTTTGATAAATTCTTTACCGACAAGATTTATTATGACCGACAGAATTCAAAACCTCTTAGGGCTCCAAACTCCCTACTGACTCAGACCTTTAGTGTGGTGCCTTTTTTGTTTTTAATATTTTAATAACGTAATTTCTTGTAAATTTGCCTTCGATTACGTAGGTATTCTTGTCCCTTCTCTGGCCTCTTGTAATCCTAAATTATTTTTTCTCAATAACTCTTACAAGATGAGCCCTATTGGCCGTTGTATACACAGCGCTAACTCCAGATTTGTTGAATTCTACTTTTATCACAAAAGAAAAGCAAAACTCTTGAGAGTTATTTAAGGAACTTCCTTAAAACTTATTTACTCTCTAGAGGCTCCACCCTAGAATACTTTAATTTAATTTTGTTTTGTTTTATTATTTGCTTATTGTTACCACTTTTTAAATACTTATCCTTTGACTACTTTTATGTTTGTTATTTATTATTCTTGTTATCATTAATATGTCCTAATTTTGTAATTATTAATCAGCATTTATCATTATTTAGCTACTGTTGATTATTTATTTTTATTTTTATATTTATTTGTAAGGTACTTGTGTACTTTTCAGTACTGGCATGTTATAGGTCTCATGACTGTTGGCCATCACTATAATAAAGGAATTTGAAATTGAAATAATAATAATTACAATTATTATTATCAATTTTGCTCTTCCTACAGCTCCTAGAATTATCTCTTTTCCTACAAGTCTACTATTATTTGAATCCTCCTTCTTCCTAAGCTCTTCTTCCCCTCAACCTTTCCTTCTATGACGTCGTGCAGAAGACAGTTCCTCCTAAGGATGTGTCCGATCCAGTTTGCTTTGTAGCAAAGATTCACATACAAAAGGTTCTATTCTCACACACTCTTCTTAGGACATCTTCAATTGTCCCCCTGTCTGTCCACTTGATGTTCTCAAGTCTTCCGTAGCACCACATTTCAAAGCTCTCCAAGTTTGATATGAGTTTATTTTACAAAACTAACAAAAAAGCTTTTTTATTTTTCTATAAAACACATTTTCTAGTAAAAATTCTACGTAGGGTTAAATAATTGGGATGAATTTCAATAAAGTTCTATTTTGACAATAGACGAATCGAATTCATAGAAGATATGGGTCGATCTATTACAGTTTGTTTAGCGTGTATAACCAATTAACGATCAACTTTACTGTACGTAGCAAAACTTTATTTTTATTACGTTTTTTGACTTCAATATCAAGATCAATCGAGACAAAATTTTGTACATGTGTGGAAAGCAGGCTTTTATTTTATAAAATACATAATTTCATGTTGATTCCAAAAGAAATCTCCACAGTTGAACTCATTTTATTGACGAACATAATCGAAAGTGGACTTAGAATAGAATATAATCCTCTGAAGTAAAGTTTGATTTACATTAGAAGACCGTTATTTTAAAACTGGAAAAATCATGTTATTACAATAGTGAAAGTAAAATTATAACAATTTCAAATAGTAACTTTTATTTTAACATAAATTTGTGTCCCAAGAAATACATTGAATCTTGTTATACTTATCAAACCATTTAATTTTGCATAAACAATATTTGCTGAAATTTCTCCTACATCTTTTATTTTTCGTATTTAAAAACTATGTTTCAGCTTAAACCATGATTTATTTAAGATATACACGAAGCCCACTTTTGACAACAAACATTGATTGGTTGTCACTAAAATGTGGCATTTTAGAAATAAGTATAATTTGATTATTAATTATAAAGTTATCAACATATTTCTTATAATTAGAGATGGGACGCACAAATCCTAGATTCCTCGAACCCCTCGAATCCTATGGTATTCAAGAAATTTGAGATTAGAAAATCTTACAAAAAATTTTTAATCAAAATATAAAGGGCTTAGTTGAACTCAAAATGCAATTTTTCAAGAATTACATAGATTCAGGTAGTTAGGAAAAAAAATACAATTTAGCTTCCTTTATGTAAAAATAAAAGAACAAACTAACCAATTTTTTTATATATAAATTCGCATACAGAAGAATAATATATTGTTTAATTCATTGTTTTTTATTGAAACGTAATAGAAAAGACAATCAAACAGAATAAGAATGTTCAGGGGTGCCCAACTTTATTAAATATCAATTTGTTGGCCTTTATAAGATATACTTTTTCAATTTTTTGCCAAACTAAAAATTTACATTTTGAAGATTCGAGATTCAAAAGAAAATTTTGGATTTGGGTTTGAGATTTAGATTCGAGAAATATAAGATTCGACCCCTCTCTACTTATAATACTTCCTTATGGATTACTGTATAGTGATGTATTAAATATACATACTATTATATTTGTTTATTTGTTACGGTTATAGCCATACTACCCGCCTCGGTGGCGTAGTTGGCGAACGCGCTTGTCGTGTTGAGCCCGACTGCTGAGGACGGGGAGATCGAGGTTCGAATCTCGGTCGGGTGAACTGGGGGTGGTTTTTCTAAATGGTTTTCCACTCTCCCTCCACGCAAATGCGGGTTCACTTCCTCTAATTAAACCTTCCCAATTCCTAATCCATTAGCGTAATTAGTACTTAAAGCGTATAACCCGAACGGGTAGTAAGACGCGGTGCTAAATATTATATTATATTATAGCCATACTTAAGAAATATACACTTTAAATTGAAAAATGAGAGCTGGACACGGGAATCGAACCTGGGACCTTTAACTTTGTACGCCAATGTCCAGGAGTAGTAGCTGACGATTTACGTATGTCCATCACAAACTCTGCCTTAAAACATTAGTGAAGAATGGCCCTGGTTACGGGAGGATTCCTGAATAGCTCAGTGGTTAGAGCATTGGCCATAAAGCCAAAGGTCCCCGTTTCGATTACCATGCTCAGGTGTCATTTTTCAATTTAAAGACTTTGACTACTGTATAATTAATCTTTACATCATTAATTAAATGGACCAAGAATATAAATACATTAGTTGTGCCGCAACGAATTGTTATTGGCTTTAGGGGGTATATGATATGGATAGGGTTGGAAAACATTTGTCCAAGGGGAAAATATAAATATCTATGAAATAACACAACAAATGTTATCAATGCTGGCTATAAAAAAGAGTGTTGTTATTTTCTAAAATTGTTACCCTCCAGAATCCTACTATAAATATATTTTGTTTATTAGTCCGGAGAGAAATTTCGTTCGGAGCATCTCTTGTTGGGATCTACTGGCCTGAAAAACATGTTTTTGACTTCTCCTAGTGTTTGGCTGACGATGTTCAGCTTCGTCAGGACTCATGCATTTGTTTAGGAACCCCATAATAACCAGAAACTCCTAAATACCAATTACCCTGAAATTTAAAATTACTTGAACTATAAATGCATTTCTCTGCTCTAAATATATTTTCACAATTATTTTCATATTTTTAAAATACAACACACATTTCAACATACGGGATATTTGACACAGTAATATTTTGTGGTAAGGGGTGAAAAATGTTAATTTGTGGAAAAAGTATTTAATTTCAGTTTGATTAAAAAGTAATTTGATAAGGGGTTCAAAAAAACTGATAGACTATTTTAATATATTATATTTTCTATTTATTTATCTATGTTGACATATACTATCCCAAACTTCAATACAATATACAACTTTCTATTTTTTTAAACTCATTTTTTCTTATTTTCTATAGAATTGATGTTTATTTTTTGTGTTTTAAGGGATTTAACATTTATATCCACATACTTTATTTTTGGTCAGTAAGTTGTTTATACTTCACCTGTTGTCAATGAATGTAAACTTAAGAATATGAAAACTAATAGTTTAACCGGTTGTTGTCTATGGTGAGAAACTTGGTCTCCTCGCATTACACGAGGAAAATCGATCTAGGGTGTTCGAAAAAAAATCTGCCCAGGAAGATATTAAGTCCAAAAAGAGATGACACTGCTGGGGTATGGAGGAAGAATGATTTGTTATATACCCATATATTCATCACAAGACATTGGTCCGTAGATTATGGTAGGTAGAGCATACAGCATGAATGGGAAAATCTATAACCGTGTTCAGGGTATTTAGTTGTAAGCCCAATAGGAAGAGACCATTGGAAAGATCTATACAGAGATGAGGGTGTAGTGAGTTGGACTGGATAGAACTATCTCAAGATATAGATAGGGTGTAGTGAGAGAACTGGATAGAACTAGCTAAATATAGGGATAGGGTGTAATGAAGTGGACTGGATAGAACTAGCTAAAGATAGAGATAGGGTGTAATGAAGTGGACTGTATATAACTATCTCAAGATAGGGATAGGGTGTAATGAGGTGGACTGGATAGAACTAGCTAAAGATAGAGATAGGGTGTAATGAAGTGGACTGTATATAACTATCTCAAGATAGGGATAGGGTGTAATGAGTTGGACTGGATAGAACTAGCTCAAGACAGGGATAGGGTGTAATGAGGTGGACTTAATATATCTAACTCAAGATAGGGGTAGGGTGTGATGGGGTGGAAGGATAGAACTAGCTCAAGATAGGGATAGGTTGTAGTGAGTTGGACTGGATAGAACTAGCTCAAGATAGGGATAGGGTGTAATGAGGTGGACTGGATATAACTAACTCAAGATAGGGATAGGGTGTGATGTGGTGGACTGGATAGAACTAGCTCAGGATAGGGATAGGTTGTAGTGAGTTGGACTGGATAGAATTAGCTCAAGATAGGAATAGGTGGCGTCAAACATGATAATTAATATCACTACTTATAAAATAGTGCAAGTAATAAGTTAAATTGTTATCAATATTATTCTGAGGGTGACGTGGTCTATGGGTAAGGTGTTGGACTTTTCTGCTGGGGGTCCGGGGTTCAACACTCGGTCCCGGAACTGGTTTATCTGATTGCCAAAACCTTCCTTCAATTCTGACAGGACATTAATCACAACTTGTGAGTGTGTGGAATACAGGCCTCCTCCATGGTTCGGATCCCACGTTAAACTGTAGGTCCTCCATTTAATCTCACAATCGCCCTACCATTACACATTAGCGTAATTGTGTATAACCCGAACGGGTAGTAAGATTCTATGGTAATAGTTATAATATCGACCTAAAAATATATGATTATATTTTCTAAAATATCTTTCTACTGGCATTTTACTATAAGGTTAAAAGGGTGGAGAGCCATTGTTGTAGGTTAAGGTGGGATTGTAAAGAGCTTGTGGTAAAGACAGTATTTTTGAAGTTTTTATAGCAAATTTTTTTTGCACAAAATAAATCAAGTAGTTCTCCTGTAGAAACACAGAGTTTAATTTTATTCACAATGTGACCACAACAGTCATGAGCATTCCAGCATTTGATGAGAAACTTTTTAAATGAAGAGAAAAGGGTTGTCATTAAATTCCTTGAAAAATATTCAACAAATGTTGTAGTCACCATGTGAATATAACTATATTTCAACTGGAGTAATATTGAATTTATTTTAAACAAACAAAATAAAAGGTTTTTCTATAAAAACTGCAAAAACTCTGTCCTTAGCTCGCGTTCTATACATCCCCACCTTAACCACTGATTGTAACAAGATTAATATTCTAGCTTAATCCTAATGTATCCAAAGCCAATAAAAAGTCCAACAATGGTTTTCGTCCAAAACGTTTCGAACGACAACATAAGTTCAAAATAATCATAGTGAGCCTCTGTAGTTTTTCGTCAATAAAATGATCCCACAAGTCCCCATTTGACAGACGTACGACACGTGTTTACACGAGGTGTCAAATTGGTCTGAATAAACCAGAATGAGCTCTCGCTATTAATATTAGAGAAGGTATAGTTGACGAGACTCAAACCCTGGATCAACAGGTGATTGATAGCTGTCGTAGAAAAGCAACGCCGATAGAAGTATAGGAAGATACCCATATCTCTCACACTGGTGCAGTAGGTCAACTAATTTTTTATTGTTTTATGTCCTTACTATTTATAAAACAAAGTGTCGGTCTGTATGCTTGTATCTTAAGATCTATGGAACTACTTAACTGATTGAGATGCAATTTATTTTATATTAACTCTATTTTTACAAGGATGGATTTAGGCTATTGATCAAACTAATTAAACAAATAAAATTTATGTTTTTAAAAGCGTTATAAAGATATTTCTTCCTATTGAATGTATAATTAATTATTTTTCTGTGTAACTTGATAGCCAAATCCAAAGAGTAATACAGAATACATTTCAATGGAAAATCAAAAGAAAAATAATATTTTAGTTATTGTTTTTGAATTAAAATAATGTTATAAATGATAATTCCTGTATCTATAATATGTTCGCTTATAATTATAGAACTACTAAATAGATTTGAATGTGGTATTATTTTTATCTATACTAATATTATAAGGAGAAAAGATTTGATTTTTTGTTATTTTGTTTGTAATGAATGGACTCAAAAACTACTGTACAGATTTTAAAAATTAATTCATCAATATAAAGCTACAATATAAGCGAGTAGCATAGGCTATATTTTATTGATAAAATTTAATGTATTCCTCATAAAAATGTTGATAGTATATTATATAGTCGTTGGAAAAAAAAAGTTGTTGAAGGGAAAGTGGGGTTGGTGAAGGGGTGAGGAAAGAGGAATGAGATGAAAATAGGAGGGAGGATAAAAAGAGGAAGGGGGCTATACAGTGATGGTAGGACTGTATTTTTTTAAAAAGTTTTGTTTTTATATTGACATGATGGATGATTTGAAGCTTTGTTTTAATGGATTCCTTACCATATTTTTTTACGGGGAAGGGGGCTAGTTAACTATAAAGTTGAATTACTCTTGAAATGATATAAGCTATTTAAAAGTTATATATATCTTCAAGGAGTTGGAAGGTGAAGTTAAAGACAATACTAATGTTTTATGTACACTGTAGAGTGGCAAAAGCGAGGACTGTGTATATACTGTTATGACTTCAGGAAAAAATAGGACCCGTTGATATAGATTCACCGAAAAGTTTGGAGATTCCAAATTAAAACATCGATCTGTAAGTGCATGCAAGTGTAATTAAAATTTATTGTACACGGCCATAATAGGGATTTTTGAATAGATCGTTTCTGTGCGTTTAACAAAAAGCTATAGAAAGAGCTTTCAAAGAGATATGTTGTCGGGCATGACGGATATCCCAAATGCCATAGACGTCATCCCGATGACGGAGGGTGCTCGGCTACGATCCATTCTTGAGCATTGGAGCTATACAATAGTTGGGTGGTCTTACAAAACCACGTTTTGTTTAGAGTGTTTGGTTCCCAAATTAATGTGGTGCAGTGCAGTTTCATCAAATCCATCAAGTACGTACGCAAGTAGCTCCATAAAGGCAGTAATAAAGTGACGTTTAATATTAACTTAACCAATGAAGTGGAACCATTTCAGTTGGGATTATTCAGGGTGTTATATGTTTGATTGTTCATCTCAAAAACTGGCGATATACATACTTTATAACAAGTAATGTCACTGACTTATTAACAACCCACTGACAATATTTCTCAAACTGTGCTCTGAATATCCCTTTATGAAGAAGATTACTTAAAATGAGGTTGCTTCATATCATTCTTGGAAAGTTAAGAAATCTCGTTGATGAAAGTAAGGTGTTTATGTTGAGGAATACCAAAGAGAAGGAAGGTTGATATCCTCAGACAGGTGCATACCATAGACTCAAATAACAAAGTGTGTTATTATTTGAGAGTGTGGTTCCATGTCGTCAAAGATACAACTTACTTCCTTTGAAAATATACGTACCGTGAACGACGTAGCCCACGCATTCTACCAATCAGTTTAATTAGCTCTGGGACTGTTATAAGATGAGTCACTTTCATGTTAGACTAGAAGGTCAATTACAGGGAGATTGGAGCTCGCATCCCGATAGGGTATAGAATGTTTTTTCAAACATTGTTTCCCACTATCTTTCCGTATGAATGCGAGCATATTTCATATAAATTTAAACTTTATCAACCTTAACTCATGAGCATAGTTAGTATATTTCCAATAACCATAACAGGCAGTAAGCCATAGTGCTAAAAGAGTGATATTTTTTACGTGACAGATCCTCTAAAACTTTGGCTCGCCCACAAAGAAAGCATGTCGGAAGATATTTAGCAGAGAATCAGAACATATCAATCGGCAGACATTTTGGATTTCAATCAATATATTTTTAATTCAGGTTAGGTCACTCCAGCCAAATTGTAATGTCTCGCTCTGACAAGACCACGATGGACTTGGGTATTCTTCTTCCTGACAATTTGTACGAATTTATATCCGAGTCCTATTTGAGACGGACCACATACGACCATCCAGCCCTTTCTATTACAAACAAGCCTCTATCAAACACAAAACAACTTACCAAATAGATAAAGTTTTATCGAGTGTTTGAGACCAGTAGGAAAAGGTTATTTTAAGATGCGCTCGAGGGTAAAGGAAATACTTTTATAATTAATGCATTCTTGGATAAGCCCAGGACTGAGGGATATGTTCTCTTTTCGATGACTTCATCGGATATAGCTGCTACTTTATTAGAAGGTAGAAGATCATCGAATGCAACATTTAAACTACGTTCTATTTTTCTAACGACCAAATTGCCTTGTGCACCATCTCAAAGTAAAGTCTCACATCACATTTACTGCAAAAATGCTCTAATATACTATGGAATGAGAGTACAAATATCTCATATAAGACCTAAATTGAAGATCTAATTACAACTCTGAGATATCTCAGAAGAAGCAATATGGTCTTAGGAGGCGTCATCGAATTGTTCTCAGGATAATACCGACAAATTCTAACAGTCATTCCTGGTCACTACAACTGACGAGATTAACACCTGCCTGAAAAAATCCCACCTACTCCTAGTTGTTGTGAAACTTACCCTGTCAACCAACATGCGTATCCGCCTGTGTGAGGACAAAAACTAGACTTATTTGTCCATATAATGTATAATATAATAGGCTGAGATTCAACAATAATTATTTTTGCTCAGCAATGGAGTATTTTCAGAACATAAAAGCAAGGTGTCCTTGAATAACTTTCAGATATGCGTCGGGGTCAAGATATCCAGCCATTATTCCATTTTATTTATACTGATATATATTTCTTCTGTAAAACAAGCTTATTTTGTAGTTATAGGAGCAAGCTAATTCTGCTACAAAAAATGAATCAGTTATTAAAATTAAATACCGTATTTTGGACCAGTTCAAAGCGTCATTCTGCACTTACATGTCCATAGGAATCACCTTGTATAATTTTTTTATTCTCTTATTCCATCCATACTCTTCAATTAATATTTGAGCAACCATCATTTTTGTGGCTATATGAGCCCACCTAAACTGTGTAATGGGCCACGCTTATGTGTAAACAGTCAGCGAAACTCTATCATAGAAACGATTATCGTGACAAGTTTCTTTACGTAATAACGGGTTTTTAAATCAAGAATAGCCTTGATTTCCTCAGAACTGCCATTCTAGTTAATATGCATCCAATTTATTATTAATGTTTGACAAACGATGCTCATAAACACAGCGCAAGGACAAGTCCTGAAGTTGGCAGGCGTTGATCGTCGAGGCAAATCTAGCTTACATGAACAAATGTGATGTGTTCCTGTGATAGTTTTATCAGAAACCTGTAAATGCCGTCTCCTGATGATAGAATCACTAGCATCGTTTAAAAATATGCCTTACTTTAGATTTAGTTTCTTTCAATTAATACAAATATTCTGTATGTTTAGTCTTAAAGTGACCTGGCGGTCTAGGGGTAAGGTGTCAGACTTCTGTGCAGGCGGCCGGGGTTCAATCCTCGGTCCCGGCACAGATTTATCTGATTTACAAACCCTTCCTTCACCTCTGACAAGACATCTTGTGAATGTGGGGAAAGCCAGGCCTCCACCGTGGTTCGGATTCCACGTTAAACTCTAGGTCCTTCATTTCATCTCACAATCACCCTACCATTACACATTAGCGTAAGTGCGTATAACCCGAATGGGTAGTAAGACGTGGTGCTAATAATAATAATAATAATAATAATAATAATAATAATAATAATAATAATTTAGTCTTAAATCATAAATAATTATAGTACATTGCATATTTTTATTCTGAAGATACATCTTTTATCAACATAAACATTTTTATTATGGTAATTTCTACCTAATAAGTTACGTGATTTCTTGAATGTGTGGTAAATTAAAACATCTTGGGTTAGAAACGTAATTGTTTTAGTGAGTAAATCTTTTAAAACTAACATCAACGAGAGGGAAGCTGTGGACAAAAGCTATTTTTAAAATATATGCCTCCCACCTCAGTGGTAGTGGGGTCTCAGGCATCACCTCACAAAAGACCAGACTGCTTATGATAAGTATATTGGAGTTTGAATCCCGCTAAGATGTAAGAATTATATTTCCTAAATGGTTTCCCACTCTTCCTCCACGAAAATGTAGGCACATTTCCTCATAAATAATATCCTCCTCATCTCAATTCGAATAGATAAATAATACATCCCAAATCAGACGTCACAGACTTTTTTGTATTTTGCTCTAGAGAATAGTGGAATTAAGACCAGTGAAACATTTTTATCCTAAAACAGAGCTGAAAATAGACTATTTTTAAATTGATAAAACTACTAAGCTGATTCTAATTTCTCTGATGTCAAATTATTAATTTATAAATTGGCACTTTGAAACGTTTTTTTGGCTAGTGTGTGTTCTTATAGTCCATCTAATATCCCGGTTAGGCGGTTGTGAGATGAGCTTCTAGTGCTAAGACATACAAATGATGAAAAAAAAACACGTTTATAGCATCATCGAGTATTTAACCATTTGTTTTAATAAATGTTGTGCTCACGAATATTTGAACTAGAGAGCGGGGAAAGCAGACACGATGCAAATGAAACTTATAGATTATATACCTGACTGCGAGCTAGTGGTGTTTACTGGATAATATGATGTTCAACTAGGCCTACACCGAATGCCATTATCTACTCTTGTTTCTTGTTATATACAGTGACCTGGTGGTCTAGGGGCAAGATGTAAGACTTCTTTGCTGAGCGTCCAGGGTTCAATCCTCGGTCCCGGCACAGATTTATCTGATTACCGAACCCTTCCTTCACCTCTGACAAGACATCTTGTGAATGTGGGGAATGCCAGGCCTCCACCGTGGTTCGGATTCCATGTTAAGCTGTAGGTCCTCCATTTCATCTCACAATCAACCTACCATTACCCATTAGCGTAAGTGCGTATAACCCGAACGGGTAGTAAGACGCGATGCTAATAATAATAATAATAATAATAATAATAAAAATAATAATAATAATAATAATAACAATAATGATAATAATAATGATGTTATGTACACTCTGGTCGAGTTGAATCTAGACCTATTGAAAATAGTACTTTCATTTATTTTTAGCACCACGTCTTACTACCCGTTCGGTTTATACGCCTATGTACTAATTATACTAATGGCTTAGGGATCAGGAAGGTTTAGTTGAAATAAAATGCACCCACATTTGCGTGAAAGAAGAGTGGAAAACCATTTAAGAAAAAACTTCAATGTCCCCGGCCGATATCGAACCTCGACCTCCCCATATTTGGAGGTCTGTTCTAACACGAGAGTTGCACGTCAGACCACGTGACCAACAAAGCGGGCTGCTTAGATTTTATATACATAACAACAACTTGTCTTACTACCCGTTTGGACTGTACAAATCACGCTAATGTTTATGGGAGGTGGAGGTTTAAATTTAGAGGAGGTTTACCCACGTTTGTGTGAAGCGAGATTAGAAAACCACGAAGAAAAAACCACCCTTAGTCCACCCATCGGGGAATCCACCTACGATCTTTCCATCATCGGCAGCTTAGTCTATTGCGATAGTGAAGACCACGTGACCACCGAGGCGGGTAAGATTAAGGTTTGTTCTAATGTAGTCCATACACTATTTTTTTAACACTTTCCACAGAGATTTATTTTTTTCAAACTTTTTCTAGAATACGCCACCAGGGTTTGTTGGCTGAGGCATGTTTCACAAGGCTACAAGTATACTTTTGTTGATATAAGTGACATTTTATAATTTACATGTATGTTTTACTAACAAAATGTATAGCTTGGGACCCGACTCGGTGGCATAGTTAGCTAACGTGCTAGTTTGATGTTGAGCTAGACTGCCGAGGATGGGGAGATCGAGGTTCGAATCTCACTCGCGTGAACTGTAGCGGGGGTTTCCTAAATGATTTTCCAGTCTCTCTCGACGCAAATGCAAGTGCACTTCCTCTATATTCAACTTTCCCAATTCTTAACACATTATCGTATTTAGTACTAAGCGTATCACCTGAACGGGTAGTAGATAAATAAATAATAAATACATAAAATATAGTTATGTTTCATTAAGGTAGTTGTAGCTTACAAACACTTATAAATCAAGAAGTATTCTATACAAACCTCAGAAAGTTTGTTAAATATTTAAAAAGTGCAATTTAATCAGTTAATTGTACGTCATTAGTTTTGTAGATTTATTAAATGAGTAAATCATCTGATTAAACACTTTACGTAACATTTGTATTATGTTAATAGACTTAGAATTAGGGCTTAGACTAGGGATTAAACAGTTTAGGAGAGAGGGTGATTAAAGAGGTTAGGGGACAAAGTGATTACTGAGATTAGGAGATGGCCACGTATGAACAGTTTTGAAAGAGTTAATTGACAGTTGAGAAACTATTACAAGATATAGGTAATTATAATTCTTGCACAAAATAGTCCAGGAAATAATAAATTATGCATAGACCCAAAGTTATTTTGAACCTCAAAAACAAAGAACAAAAATATAATATACATCATTCCATAATCGGCCCCATTGTGTAGTGGTCAATCCACCTCACCTGTCTATGAGTCTATGAGTCCCGGGTTCAGTTCAGATTTTTTTTATACTGAAAGTCAAATTAACACACCGGTCACCAGGGTTTGGTTAATTAGTCTTAAGTCAGGTTGTAATTGCTACCGCTGGTTCCCTACTCTCATAATGATTATCATGATCAACTAATCTCATTGGTACATGGAAAGAGCCTCCACGTAAAGGATTTACGATTAGTACATTTGGGCATCCTCTGGGCAACGGTACATTAGTACTGGCTAATATCAGCACTACTGGGCTACAAGTGAGGTTGGGACACCATGTAGGTGCTTTTATTTCGTCCGGATGAAATGATGTAATGATGATGATGATGATAGTGATCATATGGTGCCAGTACAAATCTTAAACCTAATTGATCATAAATAACCAGACCAAGGCAATCATAGGAACAACCCTACCTAGAGGAAAATATCTGTACTACCAACGGGAGTCTAATCCGGAAAGCTAAGCTAGTAAGTAACCAGGGCTGCTGACCTCTACAAATTCTATTATCCAGCGTAACCCTTTGAAAAAAGTCCCTTCCCCAAGACTTGTGAGAGTACTTGTAATAATAATAATAATAATAATAATAATAATAATAATAATAATATTTAGCACCGCGTCTTACTACCCGTTCGGGTTATACGCTTTAAGTACTAATTACTTTAATGGATTTAGGAATTGGGAAGGTTGAATTAGAGGAAGTTAACCCGCATTTGCGTGGAGGGAGAGTGGAAAACCATTTAGGAAAAAACACCCCCAGTTCACCCAACCGAGATTCGAACCTTTGATCTCCCCGTCCTCAGCAGTCAAGCTCAACACGACAAGCGCGTTAGCCAACTACGCCACTGAGGCGGGTGTGAGAGTACTTGAAGACTCCAAGGGGTGATATCGAAATTTGTTCTCAGTTTGCTCAAATAATCACATTCTGTCGATCCCAGCAAGGGAGAGCTGTTGGGTGCTTATGTATAGGTAACCTTATATATCCGACATGTTGAGAGGAGTATAACATGGGTTTTGTGGCTGAACGTGATTCACATTTTAAACACTTCCCATATATACAGACGAAAGGAATAATGAACCAAGTCATATTTTGTTGAAATAATGGTGGTATGGTTCAATTTACATATTAAGGGCCTTTAGAAAAATACCTATACTTTTTGACCTTTGAAAAGAGAAAGTACTGTGAACTTAAAATAATCATATTATAGATTTTTATGGTTGTTTCCTTTCATTTAAAATTGTTATTTCTCGATGACATCTGTCTGTTCGTGTGTCTACGGCATCCCATATAACAATTGACTGAAGGTCTGAAGGAAAAAAAACAACGAATTTGTGAACAGATAGAATTTATTAGCTGCGTATACATAAATATATAATTTGTGTGATCACCATTTTCCTTGCGTACTGCCACTAACCTATCCGGATAAAAATTCCATAAAAATTCCATATTTTTCAGCACCTTTCCCAGATATGCAAGTAAGATATGTTGTGAAGAACGGTACTATCATCTTTCTGCAATCGTCAGAGTTTCAACTGTATCCTTAAGGATCTATCCAAAATGTTCTTCCCCTTTAGGTCGGGAGAAGCTCCGGGCCATTTAGTAAGTCATTTACACTTTTGCACAAAAGCTGTTGATTCACGTTAACCTTGAAACAAGGACCCTGTGTCATTGAGGAAACACCTTGGTTCTGGGCCAAGTGAGTTTGAAGGGTCTTTCAGGAAGGTAAGGACAAACATTTTCAGAACAATTTTCCTGAAATATTGTCCAGTCTACGATTCCCTGTCTTCTTTTACTATCCACCTCCAAGGCCGTAGCCAGGTTTTTTTTTGGGGGGGGGGGTTCAAACCCTATGAGATTTTTGGACAATATATATATATATATATATATATATATATATATATATATATATATATATAAGGCTTTATTTATGGTTCAAACAATATAAAAATTAAGGGTCAAATACAAATTAGGGGGCTGAGCAAACATAAAAAAAACGCTTCAGAGAGTTTCTAGAGGGTTTAATATTTAGAATTTTCCTAGCCTTCGGCAGTTAGGGGGTTATTTTATCATAAAAAAAAGAACTTAGATATCTTCTAGACGTGTTTAATATTTAGAAGTTTTCCTAGACTTTGGCAGTTAAGGGGTTATTTTACCATAAAAAAAGAACTTCAGATAGCTTCTAGACGTGTTTAATATTTAGAATTTTCCTAGCCTTCGGCAGTTAGGGGGTTATTTTACCATAAAAAAAGAACTCCAGAGAGTTTCTAGAGGGGTTTAATATTTAGAATTTTTCCTAGCCTTTGGCAGTTAGGGGGTTATTTTATCATAAAAAAAGAACTTAGATATCTTCTAGACGTGTTTAATATTTAGAAGTTTTCCTAGACTTTGGCAGTTAAGGGGTTATTTTACCATAAAAAAAGAACTTCAGATAGCTTCTAGACGTGTTTAATATTTAGAAGTTTTCCTAGACTTTGGCAGTTAAGGGGTTATTTTACCATAAAAAAATAACTTCAGATAGCTTCTAGACGTGTTTAATATTTAGAATTTTCCTAGCCTTTGGCAGTTAGGGGGTTATTTTACCATAAAAAAAGAACTCCAGAGAGTTTCTAGAGGGGTTTAATATTTAGAATTTTTCCTAGCCTTTGGCAGTTAGGGGGTTATTTTACCATAAAAAAACCCCACTTCAAATGTCCTTTACTGTTTATCATTTATAATTTTTTTTAGCTTCTGGCAATCAAGGGATGTTCCCGCCAACCCCCCCTCCTCCCGCGAAATTATTTGCTAGCTACGACCTTATCCACATTGCAGAGAAACAGATAAACATCCCAATGCAATCTGGCTTCTTTGATATGTTTGTAATGATCATTATAAACAATGTCAGTGATTGGAAAAGAAAACACACGATAATTTTGATTAGTTAGTTGACGGACTGTTAAAAGGAAGAACTTATCACTTTGAGCGAGATGCATGAAGTAATCTTCTTTCCAATTTTGGAGGTAGTCCCTAAGTAATAATCGATCTTCGTTGTTAAATACAGCCTTCATAGGTTTTGGAATAAAATAAAAAGATTTCAAATTGACATGCCATCTAAAGCGTATGATGGTTTCTTCGTTAACGGTCTTTACTCACTTTTGTTGAATTTTCTTAACAATTGAAAGTCTGCACTGACTTCACTTTCCACTTTTGTATGCCATAACGTATTTACTCTTTTGAGATACATTTTCTGGCCTTCCTTCTCACAATTTCGTTCAAGTGTTCTTGTAACCTTTCTTCAAATTATCATTTACCCAATGATCACTTCTATGCAATGTTGTAACAATCCATTTCCTATTTATTAATGGCGCACCTGCCACCAGTGCGTCTCTTTAGGCACTAGCATGGATGTGGTCAACATATCTCTGTTCATCGGTGTCATTTACAATGTTTAACATTGTTAACATAAGCCTAAAATTAAACATAAATATATATTAGTTTATATTACCATGATGAACAGTCTAAATCTCTAGAAAATGGTTATGTGGCACCCTGTATACCTTGGCCTAGAGCCGAAACCATTTTACCTATCAGGCTAAAACTTGGTATCTTGGGTTTTCATAAGGCTCCTCAGAGAAATGTTGTGAATTACATCTGACAATAAAGTTAAGTATTGTATTACATCTTCTACTGAATTTCAGTTATTTTCTCGCTGGCACAGTTAAGTTAACTAATATAAACAGTTAAGTAATGATAAACTAAATTGTCGGTAAATCTTCACAGTGGATTCCTGCCTAGATGTGAGGTGTTGGATTTAGCTCAACTGCTGAACCAACCTTCTGTCTGAAAGTAAAAGTATCAATTATTATTCATCCTTATTTGAATAATCGAGACCTACCTTAAATATCACGGAGCTCTAGCAATTAATTAAGGAGAAGCCAACCCCCCTCCAAATGGTGAAATTTTATTAAAGATAATTTCTCTTCTGACGTATAACACAACCAAGACGATTGTGTTTTAAAGACGCCATGTGCGAAAGTAAAAGTCATGCGTGAAACGCGTAGAAGGTATGCGTGAAGCGCGTAGAAGTCATGCGTGAAGCGCGTAGAATTCATGCGTGAAGCGCGTAGAAGTCATGCGTGAAGCGCGTAAAAGTCATGCGTGAAGCGCGTAAAAGTCATGCGTGAAGCGCGTAAAAGTCATGCGTGAAGCGCGTTGAAGTCATGCGTGAAGCGCGTAGAAGTCATTAGTGAAGCGCGTAAAAGTCATGCGTGAAGCGTGTAGACGTCCACTGTATATCGTGAGTGTCAAACTAAGTATTAGTTAGTTGGAATAAGAGCTATGCAAGCTATAGTTTCACAATAATATACAACTTTGTACCATCATATTTAATGTAGACTATTTGTATACTTTTAGCACCTTTTATTAAATAACATAAATGCATTCTCTTACAGGGTGTATTTTAATTTGTGTCAAATGTTTTCTTAAAGTATTCCGATTCATGAAAAATTAATAAAATTTCAGCTAATCATGGGTTTATAAACGCTTAATTTCTGAGGCAAAATTAATTTTATTGTTCAATTAATAAGCAACTAGACAGAAGAAGCAATGTAGATAATCAATACAAGTTAAACAAAAACAATCAAAAACTCAAGAAGATAGAATATTTGGTTACAAAAATGATTCAAAATGATGTCCTGCTTCGATTCATCATCTGACCCTGCGTTCCATACTTTTTGTAGTACTCTGTTGAATAAACCTGAGGTGCTACGTTACTGCTCACATCCATTTAAGATGCGCTCTCTTAAAACCTCAACATCGGGCAAAAAATTTGAGAAAACAATGGACTTTAAATGTTCCCAGATATAAAAACGCTTTTGGTTCAAATCTGTTTATCGGAATGACTATTCAATGCTTCCCTCCACGACATTTCCATCTTTGAAAAACAATTTAGAAGCTCTAAAAATAAATGTTTCTATACCCATGTCTATATGAATTTTTCTTAATGTTAGGTAGACGGAAATACGTCCCTAGAATATTTGACAACAAATAAAATACACACTGTATATCTCTAGGGTCATATATAACATTTCCTTTCAAGGCCAAGTAATTAAAAATATAGTAAATTTGACCTTAAATAATGTAATCCATTCTCACTTAACTTAATCTTACTTAGTTTAACCTAGCCCTATTTAACACCAACACATTTCCAAAGGCATACATATATTTTCTACTCTCAATGTCTTACCACCCTTCCTGGAAATTCACATACATCTACCAGAACGGGCTATGGATGAGCATAAGTATCATTTAGTCAGAATTTTACCACGAATAAGTGAAGAGAGAATATGAAAAACCGTTAATAAAAACAAAACTTCTTCAGTACAGCTGGAATAGATTTGAACCTCAACATCCCCGTCACTGGTAATCCAGGATTTTGCAAGTGTGACGTGTTACTGTGAAATCCCGCATTTTCCAAAATCCCAGATTAGAGCAGAAACATAATCGGGTGACGAACTTTAAGCCAATCCCATTATTTCACCCTCATTGGCGTTGACCACTCGGCGTGACTTTAAATCACTTCAGCTTTACTTTTTCAGTGCAACAATATCAGCTTGGGAGACCCAATAAAATTTCAAAACCATCAACTCAGTTAAAGAACATACGCCCAAACAAACTTCTCAATATTTGCGCATGCGCTTATTAGGTTAGATACTGGTATACAGCTGCATCTACTGTTATGAGATTATTTGAAATGGCTCGTTAAACCCTTCGTAAGTAGCCACACGTTATAAGGGGTAACTCTTGCAATAGACTATATTGCTAATGGTGGCGATATTAAGGCTTGAAATATATTCGGATGTTTTAAGGGGGTTTCTTCCTAAATTGTTTTCCACTCTTCCTCTACACAAATGTGCTTACACTTCCTCTAACTTAAACCTTTATAATCCTTAAAACATCAGTTTAATTTGTACAAAAGCTTATAACCCGAACGGTTAGAAAGACGCCTGGCTAAAAAAAAAAAATAAGAAAAAGTTATTTATTTTCGTAGAATGCAAGATTTAGACCGTGCGACCACTGATGTTTTATAGCCGTTCGTCTATACCAAGTTATTGATTTCAGTCTGTAGTCTGAAATCAAGAACGCATACTGTTCGTAATTTGAATCACAAACTCGGTACTCATTGCATGCTAATTGTGTGCATTGAATTGAGGCCAAATCTGTAAACACGGATGTAAAAAACTAATAAAACCACTGTTAAATGATAGAAACCCCAAATGGACCACGAACAAAAGAGCTTTAAAATGAGTAATCAGCTACATTCAACGTTGCATTGGTCGATAGTTTGTGTAAAATCACGAGTCGGCATCGCCAATTTTAAAACAAATGAACCACAGTAATTGTTTCTCTAGAACGAATCTCTTCAATGTGGTTTTTAATTGAAATAGTACAATGCACAACACGAGATATTTTTTTCGTGTGGTTTTGTATGGATATTTTTTCAAACTATAACAAAGTGAATGCCTAACATACTGCCTAGTATTCACATCGCTGGGCACTGGATCTATATAAGAGCGTTCACCATTGAAGACCCAACAGGGCTCCCAGCTCGAATCCACGTTTGTGCGCCAATTATGGGAGTAAAAGGGAAAAGAAAAGACCTATGATATGCCAGAAAGGTGTGCAGTGCATTCGTATTTGAAATATTACTCGACATTTTCCGCGGTGACGATGGGGGACAAAGTGACAAAGTTTATTGTTAATAACTACACTACGCCGCCTTTATGAGAGCATGAATATTTGTGCACAGTGATTATCTGTGAAGCCATTCTAAAAGAGTAAAAAACGGCCTTTTCAATGCAGTTTTTATCCAAATATCATTCATTATTTCAACAAATTTAATTATAAGAAACTTATGTTTAATGATCCACGTGCAATAGTATTCGTGTGAATTTATGTTATTATAACCGACTGTATCACAAAGTTGATAAACATGTGATGCACGTTCTTAAGGTGGGCGTACACCATGGAATTATAAAATATCTATGCCTGAGGGTTTAATTGTGATATATGTACATTTGACACGGGAGATAAAGTAGAAACTAGCAATAGTAAAAGATGCTTTAAACAAGAAGACGACGCGACTGACTAACATAAGGGATATTCCATAAAACTCTCTCGAGTCGAAGATGGTCTTAATTGATCACTCATTTTAGCTGACGATTTCCACACGTCCATCACAGAATATGCCTTAAATTATGAGTTAAGAATTACCCTTAGTACGGAAAGATTCCTGGATATACCAGTGGTAAGACCTTTGTTGTATTAAAATAAAGGACCTGGGTTTGATTCCCGTGTCAGGTTTAATTTTTAAGTTTAAAGAATATGATATTTAGTTGCAGCTTTAACTTTAACTAACAAATATAATATAATGGCTATTTAAGCCATTAACTAATAATGATAAAGTACTCTAATCGTGAAAATTTTCGACGTCAAGATGATTAATATTATTGAAGTTTCATCTGCCCCCGAACCCTCCTCCCCCCAAAGTTTTTTTTTTTACAATTCCGACTGTCCCATATCTGTCTTTACCTTGGCCTATAATTTTAATGGTTTTTATGTATTTTGTTCAAATTTGAAATTTGGATACCTCGGGACTTCTATATACTTTGATTCTAGCCCTCAAATAAAAAATAATGTATTAAGTAGTCATTTAAAAAAATGCAATTATAAGTCTTATCGCCTCCACTACATCGCTGCAGGAAGTCCCTGGCCATTAGGAAGGAGGGCGGCACTTTTATAGTTTCCAAACATCTCATATTGCATTGGAAGCCTTTAGAGACACAATACACCAAACTAAGTCAAGAGGTCATATTAGTGCAGCAAAATCAAATGTCATTTCAAGGGCATCGGCTGCTTTTTTTGGGTAATATCTTCACGTAGCTGTGTTTATCATGGGAATATAAGTTCCGAGGTTTCAAAATCCATCATTGAAAGTTCTGTTGTGACCTTCACATTGCTGTATTTTATAAGAGAATGAGATTAACTGGACAGAACCAGCTCAAGATAGGGATAGTATGTAATTAGATGGACTGGATATAATTATCTCAGGATAGGGATAGAATGTAATTAGGTGAACAGGATAGAACTATCTCAAGATATGGATAGGGTGTAATTAAGTGGAATGGATAGGTAGAACTATCTCAAGATATGTATATTAGGTAAATAGGTGAGCTGGATAGAACTATCTGAAGAAAGAAATAGGGTGTAATTATATTTACTTGAGATAACTTGCTAAAGATAATTGTAGGGCGTAATGAGTTGGACTAGATAGAACTAACCAAGATAGGGATAGGGTGTAATGAGTTGGACTGATAGAACTAGTTCAAGATAGACACAGGATTTAATTAGGTGGAATGGATAGAACTAGCTTAAGATATTTTATTTTTCAATCCTATAATGTCATAAACAACAAAGTTAACATTTTTACTTTTTTTCGGCACATCTTTTATTTAAAAATGTTTTCATGAAACCAAGAATTTCTGAGTTATAAATAAATACATACACTTTATAATTCAGGTGTTTGAAAATAAATTTAATTCTCATGTTCTTTGGTGGACAAAAATGTTTCTCTTTTTTCAATTTTCCTGTAACAGTGCTCCTAGTTCCTAAAGCCATAGAGTAAGTAACAGTATATATTATTTCATTCGTTTGATTTTGTGTAGTGTTTCTACAACAATATATAAAACCTATTATTTTGTTCCACAACTCTTACTAGTTTTTAGTAACTATCTATTTTAAAATAGAAGCGGAAGAAAGTATGTGCGTTGTACCATACCGTTTATTTTTAGTAGATCATGTTATATTTATATGATTTTGTCCTTTTATATGGGTTTATTCTACAAACTATGCAATTTTAAATATTTCATTCTAATAATTTATATAAATTGTTATTTTAGGTCAAGGTCTTGATAATTTTATTTGATATACTTATTTTTTTAAATTTAAAATCTCTATAGTATCATAGGATTCGGGAAATAGAGGAATAGATCGTAGCTTTCACTAGACTTAGGGCCGGTCTTATGACGCCTGGATAAAATCAACTTTTCCATCACATTTTTATCGGGAGGTTTAAGTACCTGATAACTTTTAACTGAAAGTTAAAATTGGCGTTGCCATAATGCCGCGTTGTATCTCACGAGGTTTCGCCAATCAGAATCTGTTTTTAGGTTAAAATCTTGGTTCACCTGTTTAGTAAGCACAGGCCCAGGTTCTAACTATACAATTTCGAACATTTAATTCACACTCTATAAAAACTATCAAGCTATAGTTAAAAAAAACAATTATTTAAACTTGAGTAAATAATGAAATTTTATAACGTTGAACCAAATATTATAAATTGGGCAAACACTACATCAGAACTTGAAGACAACTTAACTTCTGCGCCCACGTGACGTTATCTGTTTCTTTCACTCGTTACCTATTATGTTGAGCGTTGTAACTACTAGCCAGGTCATACGCATGCGCGCACCAGTAAAAACAGTACCAACAATGCTTGTTCTGCATACAAATATATTTATCCTACAGATATCTATCTGGCAGATAAATTCAGTTCATAATATATGTAAAATATTAAAGTGGTTAATAACCTTCAACCCGCCTCGGTGGCGTAGTTGGCTAACGCACTTGTGTTGAGCTCGACTGCTGAGGACGGGGAGATCGAGGGTCGAATCTCGGTCGGGTGAACTGGGGGTGGTTTTTCTAAATGGTTTTCCACTCTCCCTCCACGCAAATGAGGATTAACTTCCTCTAATTCAACCTTCCCAATTCCTAATCCATTAGCGTAATTAATACTTAAAGCATATAATCCGAACGGGTAGTAAGACGCGGTGCATAATATATTATTATTATTATTATTATTATTATTATTATTAATAACCTTTATCTGGTCGCTAACTTTAACCTCCCGATAGCCATATTTACCCGATGGTCATAAGACCGGTCCTTGAAAGGATTATTGTGTTGGAAATGCATATCGAAACAAACGTATACCTTTCTCTAAAAGCTTGTGTGTTTGTATGTCCCATATGACCTCAGAACCATAGAGAGGAACAGGATTGAAAAAAAAACACTCCTTTATAGATTCTGAATCACATTCCGTGAACGCTTTTGTTGGTTTACCGCAGAAGGGGTTGAGTCGATGTTGATTCATTCTGAGAGAAGATACGCATGAACGCTCACGTTCGGGGTTGAAACAACGGCCCCTGTTTGATTTACACGTGTCCACCGTTGAGGAATAGGAACATCCTATTGTCTTGACGTGTTAAGCGGGTTATCAATATGGAGAGAACCGCTATTGGAGGAGAGAGGTCGTGCCTAACAATTACATTATGTCCCTGGCCAATTAATTATATCGGGGAGAAGAGGAGATTCAATGGGAGGGGGTTGCTTTGTCGTTTGGCTTGTCACGTGTATTCGGACGCACTTCCTTCCTTTATTGTTTCAGAAAGTGGGGTATGTAACATTTTGTGTCACTTAAGAGAATGATTCAGTAGATGAGCTAGTATCGTGTTACCCGCCTCGGTGGCGTAGTTGGCTAACGCGCTTGTCGTGTTGAGCCCGACTGCTGAGGACGAGAGATCGAGGTTCGAAGCTCGGTCGGGTGAACTGGGGGTGGTTTTTCCTAAATATTTTTCCACTCTCCCTCCACGCAAATTTGGGTTCACTTCCTTTAATTCAACCTTCCCAGTTCCTAATCCATTAGTGTAATTAGTACTTAAGCATATAACCCGAATGGGTAGTAAGACGTGGTGCTAAATAGTATCATGTTTAGGGCCTAAAGCATTCATAGACAACTTGCAGTCCACGGGCTCGTATTTATGATTACGTGCGTCCCACGTAGCTTATGATAAACCAACATTTATTTAGATTGTTGTTTATTTTAATATTTATAAATGATGATAAAGTTAGTAAGTTTTAAAATAGTTATAAAGACTCGTGTTTATAGTGAAGCTTTTTTTATATAGTACAAATCGATGAAACCTCTTGCCAGATTTACTTCACTAACAAACAATCATCATATCAGTAACTTCCTAAGTTCATACAATCTATTATTTTCGATATATAATGTCATACGCAAGGCCGTAGCAAGCCAATAATTTAAGAGGGGGTTTGGTGGGCACATCCTTCAATTACCGGAAGCTTCTAACAATTATAAATGATAAACAGTTCTAGAAGCTATCTGAAGTGTTTTTTTATGGCATCATAACCTATGAAACAACTCTAGAAGTTATCTAAAGTGTTTTTATGGCAACATAGAACCATAACTGCCAAAGGCTAGGAAAGTTTATAAATATTAAACACCTTTAGAAGTTATCTAAAGTGTTTTTTATGACAACATAAACCCCTAAATGCTGAAGGTTAGGAAAATATATTGATATTAAACACCTCTAGAAGCTCTCTGAAGTGCTTTTTATGGTAACACAGCCCCCTAATATTAACTTGTATCTTAATTTTGATATTGTTAGAACCATTAATAAAGCCCTATATATTTGGTTCATAAAATTTTACCTCCCTGGCTAAGGCCTTGGTAATATGTCCCCTATAGGCACCTCTGTAAAAACGTTTCATCAGCACCCAGTGAAGTAGCCGCAACAGCAAGAACAGCTTCTGCGATATCAACCTGAAGCATGTGATGCCTCAATGTCAGCAGAAACCAGAGCCCTGGTTGTCCATGAGCAGAGTTCGCTATCACTCAGGTATGGTAAGCTCTTTTGTTCACTTGGTACTACTAATATATCAGGGGTATCAAGTTCCTCCATTGAGCCTCAAGGAGAGGACTATAAGTAGTCCTAGTTCCTCCACGTCAACTCAAGGAGGGGATTATAAGTAGCCCTAGTTCCTCCACGTCAACTCAAGGAGGGGATTATAAGTAGCCCTAGTTCCTCCACGTCAACTCAAGGAGGGGACTATAAGTAGTCCTAGTTCCTCCACGACACTCAAGGAGGGGATTATAAGTAGTCCTAGTTCCTCCACGACACCTCAAGGAGGGGATTATAAGTAGTCCTAGTTCCTCCACGTCAACTCAAGGAGGGGACTATAAGTAGTCCTAGTTCCTCCACGACACCTCAAGGAGGGGACTATAAGTAGCCCTAGTTCCTCCACGTCAACTCAAGGAGGGGACTATAAGTAGTCCTAGTTCCTCCACGACACCTCAAGGAGGGGATTATAAGTAGTCCTAGTTCCTCCACGTCAACTCAAGGAGGGGACTATAAGTAGTCCTAGTTCCTCCACGACACCACAAGGAGGGGACTATAAGTAGTCCTAGTTCCTCCACGTCAACTCAAGGAGGGGACTATAAGTAGTCCTAGTTCCTCCACGACACCACAAGGAGGGGACTATAAGTAGCCCTAGTTCCTCCACGTCAACTCAAGGAGGGATTATAAGTAGCCCTAGTTCCTCCACGTCAACTCAAGGAGGGGACTATAAGTAGTCCTAGTTCCTCCACGACACCTCAAGGAGGGATTATAAGTAGTCCTAGTTCCTCCACGACACCTCAAGGAGGGGATTATAAGTAGTCCTAGTTCCTCCACGACACCTCAAGGAGGGGATTATAAGTAGTCCTAGTTCCTCCACGAACCTCAAGGAGGGGATTATAAGTAGCCCTAGTTCCTCCACGTCAACTCAAGGAGGGGACTATAAGTAGTCCTAGTTCCTCCACGACACCTCAAGGAGGGGATTATAAGTAGCCCTAGTTCCTCCACGACACCTCAAGGAGGGGATTATAAGTAGTCCTAGTTCCTCCACGACACCTCAAGGAGGGGATTATAAGTAGCCTAGTTCCTCCACGTCAACTCAAGGAGGGGACTATAAGTAGTCCTAGTTCCTCCACGTCAACTCAAGGAGGGGACTATAAGTAGTCCTAGTTCCTCCACGTCAACTCAAGGAGGGGACTATAAGTAGTCCTAGTTCCTCCACGACACCTCAAGGAGGGGACTATAAGTAGTCCTAGTTCCTCCACGACACCTCAAGGAGGGGATTATAAGTAGCCCTAGTTCCTCCACGACACCTCAAGGAGGGGACTATAAGTAGTCCTAGTTCCTCCACGACACCTCAAGGAGGGGATATAAGTAGCCCTAGTTCCTCCACGTCAAACTCAAGGAGGGGACTATAAGTAGTCCTAGTTCCTCCACGACACCACAAGGAGGGGACTATAAGTAGTCCTAGTTCCTCCACGTCAACTCAAGGAGGGGACTATAAGTAGTCCTAGTTCCTCCACGACACCTCAAGGAGGGGATTATAAGTAGTCCTAGTTCCTCCACGACACCTCAAGGAGGGGATATAAGTAGCCTAGTTCCTCCACGTCAACTCAAGGAGGGGACTATAAGTAGTCCTAGTTCCTCCACGTCAACTCAAGGAGGGGACTATAAGTAGTCCTAGTTCCTCCACGACACCTCAAGGAGGGGATTATAAGTAGTCCTAGTTCCTCCACGACACTCAAGGAGGGGATTATAAGTAGTCCTAGTTCCTCCACGTCAACTCAAGGAGGGACTATAAGTAGTCCTAGTTCCTCCACGACACCTCAAGGAGGGGACTATAAGTAGCCCTAGTTCCTCCACGTCAACTCAAGGAGGGGACTATAAGTAGTCCTAGTTCCTCCACGACACCTCAAGGAGGGGATTATAAGTAGTCCTAGTTCCTCCACGTCAACTCAAGGAGGGGACTATAAGTAGTCCTAGTTCCTCCACGACACCACAAGGAGGGGACTATAAGTAGTCCTAGTTCCTCCACGTCAACTCAAGGAGGGGACTATAAGTAGTCCTAGTTCCTCCACGACACCAAGGAGGGGACTATAAGTAGCCCTAGTTCCTCCACGTCAACTTAAGGAGGGGATTATAAGTAGCCCTAGTTCCTCCACGTCAACTCAAGGAGGGGACTATAAGTAGTCCTATTTCCTCCACGACACCTCAAGGAGGGGATTATAAGTAGTCCTAGTTCCTCCACGACACCTCAAGGAGGGGATTATAAGTAGTCCTAGTTCCTCCACGACACCTCAAGGAGGGGATTATAAGTAGTCCTAGTTCCTCCACGACACCTCAAGGAGGGGATTATAAGTAGCCCTAGTTCCTCCACGTCAACTCAAGGAGGGGACTATAAGTAGTCCTAGTTCCTCCACGACACCTCAAGGAGGGGATTATAAGTAGCCCTAGTTCCTCCACGACACCTCAAGGAGGGGATTATAAGTAGTCCTAGTTCCTCCACGACACCTCAAGGAGGGGATTATAAGTAGCCCTAGTTCCTCCACGTCAACTCAAGGAGGGGACTATAAGTAGTCCTAGTTCCTCCACGTCAACTCAAGGAGGGGACTATAAGTAGTCCTAGTTCCTCCACGTCAACTCAAGGAGGGGACTATAAGTAGTCCTAGTTCCTCCACGACACCTCAAGGAGGGGACTATAAGTAGTCCTAGTTCCTCCACGACACCTCAAGGAGGGGATTATAAGTAGCCCTAGTTCCTCCACGACACCTCAAGGAGGGGACTATAAGTAGTCCTAGTTCCTCCACGACACCTCAAGGAGGGGATTTTAAGTAGCCCTAGTTCCTCCACGTCAACTCAAGGAGGGGACTATAAGTAGTCCTAGTTCCTCCACGACACCACAAGGAGGGGACTATAAGTAGTCCTAGTTCCTCCACGTCAACTCAAGGAGGGGACTATAAGTAGTCCTAGTTCCTCCACGACACCTCAAGGAGGGGATTATAAGTAGTCCTAGTTCCTCCACGACACCTCAAGGAGGGGATTATAAGTAGCCCTAGTTCCTCCACGTCAACTCAAGGAGGGGACTATAAGTAGTCCTAGTTCCTCCACGTCAACTCAAGGAGGGGATTATAAGTAGTCCTAGTTCCTCCACGACACCTCAAGGAGGGGACTATAAGTAGCCCTAGTTCCTCCACGTCAACTCAAGGAGGGGATTATAAGTAGCCCTAGTTCCTCCACGACACCTCAAGGAGGGGATTATATTGTCTAAACAGCCTTTACCTACTCTCTCTAAAACCTCTATATGCTCTAAGTAACTGCAACATGTTTTTTTAAATCTATTTTTTTAGCCCCACTTCTTAATACTCGTTCGTGCTATGCACGTATGTACTAATTGCACTATTGTGTTAGGTATTAGGTATGTTAAGTTTTAGAGTAAGTGTACTCGCATTTTCTTGGAAGTAGGGTGAAAAACATTTACACTCAGTATTCTATGCGTAAACTTTCCTTAATTTCTAGATAACCGTAATATTCTTTTTTACTTTGTTTTCTGACTACAAGTCACTAGCCAGTTCGCAAAAACAATTACAAGTAAAAAATAATATTAAGACATGGTTTGATTCTCTAATAAACATAATTTTATTTAAATAACTAGCCAAAAACTGCTAACTAGCTTTCATTTATGATTTTATTATTTATGTACAAAGTAATCCATTTTACAATTCATACAGGTGTTTAAAAATAATTCATATAAATTAAACAAATTTCACTATCTATAAAGAGATATTTAAATTTAAGGCCTTTTTAAAAATTCAAAAATTATAATAAATATTATGTATAATATCATTATCAAATAAAAATCATAATATTAAAGCATTATTTTTAATTATAATTAATTACATTTCTTATATATGTGCTTTTTTTTATTTATAGTAAACATTAAATTGGAAAAAACTCCCCATTCATGCATAAAGAATAGAAATCACAAGCCTAACTTTCTCTTATGTACAGTTTATAAAACTGAATTAGTTTTTATTTCTAAATTTCTTCTTAAGTAATCACATCTTGAAATTATACTAATAAAAAAATAATAATTTTAAGAGCCTTTTTTGAAAATATTTTTCCATTGTATTGTTTTACCACATTTTTTTTGATAAAGTATTATATTATATAATAAAAAGTCACTTTATTATATTTGCTGGGTACTAAAATGAAAACTTTGAAAAACTCGACCATGTCAAGTTTTGGATGAATGCTTGTAGACAATGCTGATATGTTTATGTATGCTGTGATTATTTTCTTGTCATGTCCAGATAGACTAACACATTTAAAGGCTTTATATGATTATATTAAAGTATGAATACTTTAACTTATTCTGAATTAAAATGTATTTTAAAATATAAATTTGATAATATTGTTTACTAAATAAAATATTTTTTTTCCACCAACATGCAGAATCACCATTGCCATTAAACAATAATCACAGCTTAATACAAATGAGAGATATAAAGATTTCTTGGATATATTTTGTGTTCAAGACTTCAAGTAAATCATTCATTTAGTTCTCAACAAAATAATAGTGTGGAATTTAAAAATAATAATAATAGCTTTACCAAAGAAATTAGGGCAATTTATCCTAGCTGATTTCTCATTCAAAGCGCACTCATATTCGTAAGATACAACGCTTCTTAAGTAATTAGTAGCTATGATGTTTTCTGATAAAAGTTCACTTTTCTTCATGTTTTAATAATCATATTCATTTGTAATAAATGTCATAAAGAGTTTATATTTCCAAATATATGTATCCTCGTTAAAGTAACTTTCGTCACGTTTAGTGAAATTACAGCTGGAATAAGTGATCAGAGGTATTTATAATTTCCTTTAGTCCCAAAATTGACAACATTTTTTAAAAACTTTTAATAAATATTTGATATTTTGAATTTAAATATTTTTTCATATGTTTTGCAGATACCCTTAGTGTTTGATAGTTGAAAGAAATGGGATATATATTGAATGTTCCTCTAGTAGAATACAATGATCTTGTGTTTAAGGTAGCTTTCAGGAAAGACGATGAGCTAAGCTAAGAGAGACGATGATGGATAAAGAGTTAAGTTAAGAATTCACCATATTGAGTATTAAGATAACAAATTTGACCTGCCTACACTTGAAGAGTACAGTATCGCTCACAAGTGTGAAAGACATGATAATACAAATTATCTTATGTTAAGGGAATTTATCAGTAATACTATAACTTAGAGGAGTAGTAAGTAAGAAGCCAGCATAGTGAGTATTTCCAATAAAAGAGTATTAACTGAGCATTGCTATTACATAAGCATGCGCGAATTTAAATTGTATGGTATTGATGAGTTTAACCAAGATTAAGATTAAGAGAATATCTGATAGCAAAGCAAGATGATATTAGAGTTTTATATCCCCCATTGTCAGTACAGATATTCAACATCTCTAGAGGTATATTCCAAAGGTGACTTGCCTGCAGCTTGAACTGTATACAGTCTCATACCAAAGTGAAGGAATGCCAAAAAGCACAATAATTCCATGTTTTTAAAAGAGGTATAAGAAAGGTAGGAACCTGGAGGATGAATGAAGGATCTAATCTTTTTAGTAACATTCGTCATCTTAAGTAAGGTATCCCAGAGAGAAGTGTCACTTGCCTGAAGCATTGATTGTAAATACTCTTGCAACAGAGTGAAGGATAATTTAAAGAGTTAACAATGATCTAATTTTGAATAAATGTGTTAAGAAATCAAGAATACATATCACGCGCTAGATCCACTGTTGTCAATAGACATGTACCATCTTGGGTATTTTGTAGAAAATTGCTATATGCCTGCATTTGACCATAACATAATCTTGCGTTATAGTGAAGGACAAGACAACGAGCTCAAAGTGATCTGGTTTTGAAGGTGTGTATCAGGAAATCAACAAACCCAGAGAAGTTTCCAGACCCACAGTTTTTAATAGACATGTACCATCTTGGGTATTCTGCAGAAAATGATGACCTGCCTGCATTTGACCATAACATAATCTTGCGTTATAGTGAAGGACAAGACAACAAGCTCAAAGTGATCTAGTTTTGAAGGTGTGTATCAGGAAATCAACAACCCAGAGGAGTTTTTAGACCCACTCTTGTCAGTGAGGCTCAACCTTCTTTAGTATCCCGACAAAGTAGGCTACCTGTCTGCATTTTACAAGCACCTCCTCCTGTACTAGAGTGAAGGACATGGCGATGAGCACCAACCCGAGCAGAAGGTAGGCGCAGCAGGCGACCAACTGCAACTGACCGTGCTGGGTGTCGGTGCTTTTCAATGACTTGCCCGGCACCATGTCACCAAACCCGATGGTGGACAGCGTCACGAAGCAAAAGTAGGCACCATCCAGAAAGGTCCAACCCTCCCAGGCAGAGAACACGATGGCCCCTAGGCAGATGTAGAGCACTAGGACAAGAAGAACGATGGTCACAGGCACCTGGACCTTCTGTTGATCTTCCGTAATTTGGTCGGAAGAGTTGTCTGGTCGTGAGTGGCGGGGTGGTGGTGTTGGGGGACGCTTGTGTAAGTGAGGCTCCACATGGGGACGGTAGATCAGAGGCACGCGGGACGGTGTGTCATGGATAGTGGCGCTGGAAATGGAAACAAAAGAGTACATTAATTATGTTACTTAAATGGATCACATCATAGGATATTATTCAGGTCAAGAATCTGGGTTGTATTTAGATGTCATATATACATGTCATTTTGGAAAATAATTTTTGGATCACAAATTTAACTTGGAAAATCTGCTTAAGTCTATCTACTTGCATAAGGTATTTTAAGTTAAAATAAAGAGTGATCAACAAAAATTTATAATTATATCATATACATTAACTAGTCTATTCTTTTAAATATTATTTCCCAAATTCAAACAAACATATTTTTGTATTTGTTTTAAATACAACTAGCGAAATGAAAGTCTGAATACATTTTTACTATAATCTCCAAATTCAGTAGCGTACCTCTTTGCCAAGTTAATCAGCAGAACCTTTTCAATTTTGACGGGAGATGGGGAAATTTGTTCTCAACATTCATTGAAGTACCCCATTGTGAAGTTACGTTAAAATTATTACTCGGGTCTACCCTCCGACTTATAACCACTTATATTTGATCATACACATGTTTCTGTCTGGATGGTAAATGGTAAGTCATTAAAAAGATTCTGTGATTGCAATGACAAAGTTTCCTATTTAAAATTACCGATACTTGCACATATAAGTTATTTCCTCCATAACAAGTAACAATATTATATTTTTTAACTATAGGAAATCATGATTTTGGAAATAATGGCTCTTTTTTACCCTTAGACAAGCTTGTGGAAAGCTAATATTTCATATTTCATATTGGCACATACTGGTTGGCTTTGGTTAGAAACACATTTTGAGAATTAATTCAAAATAATACTTATATTATGGATGAGATCGTTGAGGCATAGTTGGTTTTTTGAACTGATCCGTGACTTGTGACATCTTAGGCTAATCTCACACTAACCCAGTCCAATGTAGTGAAGTTCAATTAGTCAAATCACACCAATCAAGGGGTTTCACATTAAATTAGTCGTTGACTTATCTAGACTGGGACAGAGCGATACATTAATTTTATTTAATTAAACTGGCTTTGTACGAGATGTATACGGATGTAGTTAAGTTCATCAATAGTGGTATATTATTCGTAAAAAATGGAAAAACAAAATCATTATGGGTCCATCCTTTAAGCGGACAAGCGTTTGATTTTCTTAACCATCTGTTTACTGATTTTACTCATTTACTACCAATAACATATTCATTTCGATGCTTATGTAGTTTACTATGATACCTAGCAAAAATATTAAGCTTTTCAACATCGATTAATTAAAACAAATGAAAACTTTGACCTAAATGAAACAGAAACAGTATTGAAGTAAACACAAAACGTACAAAGACTAACAGGACTAACAGACTAACCGGCTGAGACGAGACCATTCTTGACTTGACTAGGTTGGACTAGACGTGACGTATTTAACATGAAACAATTCGTTGCTCGATCCTTATAAACGTTTTGAACCAGTCATATGAATTTAGGAGCCTCTGACAAGACTGGACTGGACTATTTTGTGTGAAACTAGCCCAAGATGGGATCGAGAGGGGAAAAAAAAAGTTGTAAAAATAAATAAAACTTTGCTTCTGTCAATCATTCAGCTATTAGGGGCCCCTTAAATTCCGGTTGGGCAGCCCTGGAGCTGAGAGCCATGAGTGGTAGACTGGCCATACAAATGTGGTTAATTTGAGTTTGGCAGCTATAACAGTAGGGCTATAATAAACATGACTCTGATGGCGTGTGATGGTTTTAACTTTTAACAAAAGATTATTTAAGTTATTGCATTAAAATCTCTTACATTATCAATATGAACATTTTTAATAATTTGCTTCTTCTTAGGCTATATCAACTGAGTAGTTAATGTCCAACAATTTTGAATAAGCTTTTTCAAACAGTGTGTGTTGCTTAAAATGTTTTATCAAGCAACTTAAGGTTTTTTACATGGTGTAGTGAATTTTACTTCTCATTGGCGAAACCTGTTGCTACATTAAAATCAGTTAACCACCTCTGCTTTATATGATGCGCTAACCTCACCAGCTGCCTCCATATTATCCTGTATTTTGCCACCTCTTACCATCTGGTTCGCGGTCGACAATAATTATTAGTATCATCAATGTTTCTTCTGTTATGGTTATCCGAAACATTTTGCTTACTTTTTAATAGAGTCCCCATTGGTATCCATGTATTTGTCCAGACGTGGCTAAAACTTTACAGTCCACTCAACACAGAATTTGGCGGGCAGTCCATTCAAACAACCCATACATTTTATTTCACTTATTCAACAGTTTAAATCCGTTTGACACCCAAAACCCCCCAAAATTTGGAAGTCCTAAATGTCAGGACTGTAAGCAGGATGGTCAAAGATTTCCCAAATAAATTTTTCTTTCAACGTGTAGTCACGTGATGTCGTGAAGTAAACACTTCCGCTAAGAAGTAGGCTCCACCGGTAGATTTAGATAATGCCGTAGCTTTGTCAGTGTTGCATAATAGGCGTCTGCATTGATGGTTTCCCCATGGAGCCAAATGCCAACCTAAATATAACGCATTTACTGTCTCCTCCCAAAGAAGTTGCCACAATTTTAAAGAGTTGGTGTTTGCTTGAGTTGTTTAAGAAGTAAAGGAAATGGAAGAATTTACTGGACTGTTGGCCAAATTTTATTATGAGATGATCTTCAAGCTATTGCCACGGTTGGACAAAAGTGCCAGAATATCAATAGGGGCCGTATTGGAAAATAAATGCTGTAAATAATAGTAACAGTAAAATGTATTTGGGTAAATAAAGTTTTAATAGTCTTATAACTAAATCTTGGATTTTTAGGTCTTAACAAGTTCATCTTTAGTTGCCTAAAATAGTTCTTGGAGTGAGTTAGTTGGGCTTTATAAAACAAAAAATAGTTCATAAAATTAACTTTTAAATAAATTATAAGTTTATAGATTACACTGTTTTTCATTAATATCTACTTTTCTCACATCTTTCTTTAAAAAACAAAACATGCAATACATACACACAGAATAGTTAATATCGTCAAAAATTTCAAATATTTTCAATACATTTCCCATAGTTGACCTTACAATAAATAATAATTTTTTAAAATTTTTTTTGACTGTTTAGCTATGGCGTTAGTCACTTAATATTAATTTATGTTGTTGAAAAAGAGCGTTCTGCATCCACTGACGTTATGGGAGAGAATTTCAACTTGGTAAAAGGATGATTCAGAATTTCACATTCAATTTGACTTGATTTTCTAGTCAAAATGTCAGCCACGGTACAAAGCCATTTCTGCGTTTTTCTCAAGCACTCTATCCAATTTTGTTTTAACTTTCTCCCCAGCTACATCAGGTGCTTTAACTATTATTTGCTTCTCATTATAGAGAAGCTCTGTTTGTTTATATATGTTTCTCTGTACTTTTCATAGCAGTAATAATTTCCTCAAGGAATGTGTTGTGAGACTTTGTGTACACAAAATCGTTATGAACAGTAGGATCATTAAACACTTTTTTAGCCTCGGCTACTCAGACACCATCCTCCTCCAGACAGTCCACGACTTCTTTTACCCACAGAAAATGGTTACTAAAGTATTCAGCGGCCTTCTGCCATGTTCCCCATCATGTGATCACAGGTTTTGGGGCAGAGGGACATTTGGAAGCGTCCCTCAAAAATCCTGTACTCTTTTTAGAACTTTAATGAACACTTTCTTCACTGATTAGATTAAGTTCACCTTCGGAATTTCCAGTCTAATTTACTATGCCATTGGATTCAGGCCATGGGCAAGGCATGTCACGTGGACAAGAGAGGGGTAGAACACCTACAGTAACTGCATAACAGGAGCCATGTAAGGAGCAGCATATGTGAAAGCAAGCAACACTTTATCCTCGTCAGGAGTGAGACCCTTTAGTCCAGTGTTGACAAAATGAGTGACACTGTTTCTTGGTTTGTTTTGTTAAAATTCCCCAAGGAACTGGCAAATAAGGTGGCTCTAAAAGTTTTTCCATTCACCATTACAGTTGCACTATAACATTTTACCAAACTATTGATTCACACTGTGAGTCCAGAAAAACAATGCGCTAGTCTGTGACCTCAGCCAGTTTAAAAGTGATGATCCGGTTTGACACTCGCTCAGTGCGCGATATGGATTTACTGACTAACAGTTGTCAGAGTAGAGCACGCATGCAAGGTGAAAGTCTTTTGTTCAATGGGATTAAGATTCATGGAAATACCGGAGCTAGGAAGGGGTTGTTAGCTGTATTGTGTTCTTCTTTTGTACAAAGCAGCCAACGCTCAAATAAATGCAGTATAGTCAGTTTGGAAAAATAACTCTCACAAGTGTTGAAAATTAACTAATTTCTTAAACTATTTTTGTTAAGGTCTCATTGTAAAATATTCTAAAATAGGTCCTAACGCCAAAATATACATTTATAAGCACTAAAATTTCTGTAATTTTCTGATTAATTGTTCATGAGATGAACATATACAACTTCCTGTACAGATATATACTCAGGAAAGGAACCTAAAATTTGAGGTATATTTGTAACAAAACATTTTTTACCTTACAAATTACCCTCGTATAAGATATTTACTAGGAAATTCACTCACATTATCGTGGGAAGAAGATGGGAAAACCACATTTTGAAAACTACCTTCAAAACACATGGCAAAGAAGCGATATTTGACTTTTATGTCAAGGGTAATCCAGCATAGAGTGAGTCAGACTTCTTAGACCACATGGGCACCGAAGTGGATTAAAGTGTCTGCTCAAACATTAATCATAGCATACTATTTTTAGCCAATTTTCATAGAAATAAGATTATGTGAAAGCTTTTAAAGAAGACGATTCCTGGATAGCTCAGTGGTTAGAGCATTGGCGTACTGAGCAAAGGTCCCAGGTTTCGATTCCCGTGTCCAGGTGTCATTTTTAATTTTCAGAAATATATAAAAGTTACTAGATCTATTTTAATGTATTCATACATTTAGTCATATGATACTTAGCTGTCAATTTTAATATCATCATTGCCTATAAAATAACACTAATGCAAATTAATACCATGTTTCCAATACTGACAAAAATTAATATGTTTGAATTTTCTAAAAGGCCCTTCCTATGAAAATTGGACATAATTTAAGGGCCACCAAAAAATAAGTCTTAAGTTAAATTGGAATGTTTGATTCCATAGTGATTACTAACCAAACGACCACCATATGGGTTTTATTTATGTTATAGAATTAAGCAAGTTTGTAATTCATGCACTGTTTTAGCCATTCATTAAGGGACGTGGACGTTAAATAACACTAATAAATAGACGTAGAATTGACCAATCTGTTATATCTAGAAGTTCCTTTATTAAATGATCAAACACGTGTGATAGATAGTGTAAGCTAATGACTAGTGCCTTCACTTAATAGTTTGCCTGATTGCTTGCTTGATTTATGGCTAATTGGAGGATTATACCAACTCCAATCTCACAATAATTGTTCATCATGCATATAGTCCACCATCCCATCTCATCTGCGGTAGGGAAGTCAACCTTGGATAAATACCGATAACGCACCTGATTGGCATTCTGGCGTTCTCATTAACTTATCGTTAATTTAAAGTTAAAGTGACATAATGATTATACTGGTGTTTTAAAAAGAATTGAAGCCATCACGATAAACTTATCATAACTTTGACGTGACGTTCAGTGTTTCTTCTAGCCAATCATTTGAAAGGAGTGTCAATACGGTTATTTAATACTTCATTTGTTTGTTAATGGTGTTTTGTTTGTTTGCTTTATGTACTCATTTTACACTTTATTTTGTAGCTACAGTGAGCTTCTTCTATTCCAAGTTGTTGAACCCTAACCAGCTGATATTCATTTTAGTGAACACTTTGTTTTCAAATAGTTTAAAATTATTTAATGTGTTTTAGTTAAACTTTTAAGTTATGTTACTTGAATCCTGATCAAAAATTATTTTTATTTATGTTTTGTGAGCATTCAGTGACATTAAGAGACACTTATGGTTGACAATGGGCATGCACGCAAAGCTTAAAGTCGGAAAATCGAAGACACGAGTCCCCTTGTTATACGTCAATGGGAGGATTATGTGAAAATGTATTTGTAGTGGGGGGTGAAGTTGAGTCTCAGGTTAGAGATTCAATTGAGGTGTCTTAGGAGAGGGTCTAATGTAGAGCTGGTATTCTTGCACGGCCATGAGCTTTAAAGCTTGTTAAGTCCAGAGAGCTAGTAAGTTTAGGTTAAGTCAACAATAGAATAATTATTGTACACCAGATAATATGTTGACTCACCTAGTCATCTAACCAAACGCTAATCCATGAGTGCCTCACTTTAATAAGACTGACTCAACTGAGAAGTATTCTTTAACAAATGTTCACTCACCCTTTACGTAGTTAAATGCCCAAGAAGATTAATTCTATGCTTATTTATGAAACCGCAATCCTTGTGTTTATCTTATAATATGATTATTAGTGGCAAAGACTAGCACTACACCTAGTCGATGATTCATCTGGGGTTCGAATAGTCACAGAGTGTATAAGGATGGTTCTCCACACTGTGATTTTAAATGTGAAGGGATCATAAACATTGATAAAAATGAGGAGGATTGTGGCGAGTTAATATAGATAGGAGTGAAGATCACTGATTTTGATTGGAATGAAGATGGAGAGGTAAATGTTGGGGTAGGTGAGTTCGTATGCTAGATCAGTAAGGGGTGAATATCACTAACATTAATTAGGTGGGTAGGCAAAGTCAAGTAGTGGGTAAATCAGGTGATTTGTGGCAGGGAAATAAGAGTGTCAGAGGTAAAAAAATTAAGATTTATGATTTTGATAGAATAATAAGGATTGCCAGGGAGAATGTGTTATCAAAACTAAATATTCCCTACAATCCAGTTATAATTGTCAAGAATGGATCTAGGGGAATGGTTATAGCTAATATTTAAAACATAACCGATGGAAAAAATTAGACCTAGGCTGCTAAGAACAAACCTAGCGCACCAGTGCTCAATGTCACCGTCATCACGATCATCCGCCTCCACATCCTCCTCCTCGTCCTGACCCTCATCCTCCTCAGCCACGACGCCTGCCTCAGGGTCCTTCAACTCTCGTAGCATCCTGGTCGCCCCAGGGTCGGGCGAGGGGCTCTCCTGGGCGAGGGTGTATTCCGCGCATTCCGTTAGTAGCTTCCGGACCTCCGGGGTAAGCGGCCTGGGGCGAGGTCTCGCCTGGATCAGCCTGCCGCTCCCCCTGGGGTTGATGGTGCACGTGACCAAAGGTGGAGGGGGGAGGGAGTCGTTCTTGTTCAGCTGCTGACACGAGGAGTACGAGGGCGCCCTGCTGGGCCTCCTCTGGTACTGCGAGCAGGAGGGTGTCCTCTGCTTGTCGTAGAGGCAGTGGTGTTGTTGTTTCTGCGCGTTGCTGCGGTGGTTCCCCTGATGGCCGCAAGAGGAGCAGCACTTGTGTGAGTAGGCGAACTGGAAGGTCCCGGCCAATAGAGAGCCGAGGTTAGAGAGACACATCAGCATCAGAGGGACGCCGAACAGTGCGTAGAGCATCGTCACCACCTTGCCCGACTGCGTTTTAGGAGTTAGGTTACCGTAACCTGCGAGAACAGAAAATGTCAAGGAATATAATCAATAATTTGGTTCTTTTTATGGCGTTTCACAACCCATTCGAGTTACACACTTTAAACAGGGTGGGATGGTTGGAAATGCAAGTTAAAGGCAGTATTTTTGAAAGGTTTTTAAACAAAATATATCAAATAGAGCTCTATTAGAGATAATAATTTAATTTTCTTGATATGGTGATATCAACAGTTCTTGAATGTCTGTCAAGGGAGTCCTAGAATTTGATGAGAACATTTTATTCTTCATTTCAAAATTTCAAATTCTAATATTCTAATGATTACATATTATATTAAGGAATTGTTGATATAACAATGTGTGGAAAATAATAATAATACTTATTATAAGAACTGCGTCTTACTACCCGTTCAGGTTATACGCACTTACGCTAATATATAATGGTTGGGTTATTATGAGATGAAAATGGAAGACCTACAGTTTAACGTGGGATCCGAACCACCTGGAATTCTACACATTCACAAGATGTCTTGTCAGAGGTAAAGGAAGGGTTTGGTAATCAAATAAATCTGTAGCGGGACTGAGGATTGAAACTCGGACCTCTAGCACAGAAGTCTGGCACTTTACTCTTAGACTGACAGGTCACCTGCGGAAAATTAAACTTTATGTGAGCAGTAATTGATTTATTTTGCAGAAAAAATTGTTTTCTATAATATATATATATTTTTTTTTATTAACTTTTCTCGCGTTACCTTCCATCCACCCTTAGTTACGCTAATTAAATAGAGGAAATGCATATAAATTTGAGTGGATGAAGAGTGGAAAAATATTTGAGGAAAAATAGCTCAAAATACACCTAGCCAGGATTTAAAACCCTCCTCACTTTTACTGGAAATCCTGTATAGCAATAGAATGACGCATTATACTATGTGGCCACAGGTGCGGGTTAGGAATTTAGTCGTCCAGAGAAAATGTTTAAGATCTCGTCAGATTAATTCTCCGATAAAAATCATATCCAATATAATAACCAGTTGCAGTTATATTATTTCTGACCCACAATGGTTAGTAAGCTGATTAAATTTAAGGTTTATATATTCTGATTTGACAGTGATGGAGAAATCAGGGGTTGAACCCAGGACTCGTATTCTGAGGCTGATTTTACTTAATATTTGAACAACTCTCTAAATTATATATTCATAAATCCAACTACATTTGCAAAATTGAATTTCAAATAGCCTGTACGGGTAGTAATACATGGTGGAATCAAACAAACTTATCAGTTCTATTTCCTGTTTAAATTCTATCAATCTTAAACAATTTATTATTGATAATATAATATAGTTGACCCCGGTGGTTTTGGGATAAAGTTCTCTCCTCAGGTTCAGATATTCGTGGGTTCAAACCCAACTGGGATAGGTGGATTTTTCTTGAGTGATAAAAGTACGTAGCACAACTTCCTTCGGAGGAGAAGTAAAGCCGCTGGTCCCATAACGATTGTGGTACGTAAAATAACCCTTTATGGTATGTGAAAAATACATTTCCCAACCAAATTGCTAGAAACTTTCACTCTCGCTCAAAGAAATTCTCGTGGGCTGATATGATCAGTCGATTAAGAAATTGCACGTAAAATACCTCAAATAAATAATATAATAGGATATAATTCAATATTATTATAGATGTGAATAATTTCTAAATAACCATTCAAAATATCCCCACCGCATATTTTAAATAATTGAGTGGGATGAGGAGAGTAAAATTTAGAATAAATGTACCCTCATCAGAACCAAGGATGAAACCCTTCTCAGTGCTGTTTACTGGGATTTGAATCCCAGATTACCCACCACTGGCTGCCCAGCTAAGAGGAGCCCGATGTTAAGTCCACCTGATAACAGATTCGGGTTTGTAAAAAAATAAATGTAGATATAGTTGGTGTTCTCATGTCGTCATAATCTCCCTTAAAACAGCTTCATTCCAATTTTCAAATAAAGGGAAAATATACAAGACGTACTTTCACGTACTCTTATTCCATTCAAGACGTACTTTCAAGTCATGTGATCTACACATGTCACTTTTGATATAATTATTTATATATACTCTTATTTCATTCAATTGTGGGCATATTATTTATATATATATATATTATATATATATATATATATATATTATGTACCACATCTTAGTACCAGTTTTGTTTATACGTCTATGAAAGGTTGAATTTAGAGGGAATATACCCGCATTTTAATGGAGGAAGAGTGGTAAACCATTTAGAAAAAACTACCCTCAGTACACTTGACTGGGATCTTAAGCAGCCCCATTCTATTATGAGAGTAGCCCCTTAGACTATGTGGCCACCAAAGCAGCTGTTGATAAAATTAAGTAACATTATTGATATCGTAAAATGCTATCAATGTTGAGCACAGAAAAATATGTTTGTATTTTCTAAGCTGGCATTTCTATCTAATTGATAGTTGAAACTAAAAATTAAGAAAAATATATTCTTAATATAGCCGTACAGGATTTTAACCCTGACCTCCACGTCAACAGCATGATAGATTTCATGAACCTAACATTTATTTAATTCACCCACCGTTTCATGTCCCCTTATACTTGACCCTTAGATTAAGTAAATATTAATAACCATGGTGTTGAACGTGCTGATATAAAAAAAAATCATCTCATTTTACTTATAGTCAAGTTTATTTATTCTTTTACCAGTTTTACCTTGAAAGGTATTTTACATAACCTCCAGGGTTCTTTTCACATTGACATGGAAACGATGGATTTACTTCCGTTACGAAATTAGTTGTGCTACGGATTTTTTTATCGCTCAATAAAAATCTGTCAACGCAGGTTAAGTTTGAACTCATGACCATCGGGTTCTAAAACGAGCACTCTACCCCAAGATCATCCAGGTCAACTGTAGCCAGATTGATGGAAGGATCAGCTAGTACTAATGTACATAATCACCGGTTTTTATGTAGGCCTATAGTAACCAACAGTTCTGGTGAATGTGATACATGTTTCATGTTGTACTCAAATTATTCACATTTACATGCTATTATGTATGATACCAGCACCCTCTGGTTAAAACGAAAAATCTCACGTTTTTGCGAGTTTGAACATGTCCGAGTCATACGTGGCGTCTGTTGTGCGTATCAATTGAGGTGCGTCTCTAATTGAGTGCAGATGTGTGGTGTTATATTGATAGGTAATATGTTCATTTAACCTGACATAGCCTAGCCTAACCTAACCTAACCTAACATAGAATAACCTAACCTAGCATAACCTAACTTAACCTTCATCATATGAATAATTATCACTTCAGCCAAACATGTTTTGTCGTTATGTAAAATAACCAGTTAAAATAATAAATCGAATTTACTTAATTATATTAACCACTAATATAGGTTACTTTGTAAAATAGCCAGTCAGTTTGTATGAACAAGATTATCTAACCGCACGACCTAAATTGGAAGGAGAGTTTGAGTAATATCGTATGTTATGAGTTGCGAATGACAAAACGAGCGTTGCAGGTTGCTCTGATTATTCTATAACCAAATAAACTAAGAGTGCTGACCACAAAAGCCTTGCTATCATTCCTTAGTCAGAAACCAAGCCAGAGGGTTGTAAAGGGGGGGGGGGGTCTGATAAAAGCTAGAAGATCCAGCCATAATGGCTGACTAATCAACATCGAAGTTGAGGGGTCACTATGCCTGATTCGGGATTACGTGGATGAGGACGCTGTTTCATCAGTACTTATCTTGAGGGCTGCCACTCGAGCCCAGGGTACTGGGGTTGGGAACCGTATAGAGATCACCTAGTAGTCATACAGGCCATGGAGAATTCCTAGAGCCACCTAAACAATTACTTTTAATTACAAATCTATAGCTTGTACAATCGAAATGAATTTTAGTTTAGTATTTCTTAAAACTGCATCCTAATACTTATTGAGGTTATAAGATATCAAATTTAGTTGAAAATTCAAATTTATGTGATAATAAATGTTTAGAAAACAATTATCATTATTAAAAATGTATTTAGTGTATATGTATGGATCTGTTATAAAAATTTAATTAGAAATATGGGAACAAAACTCGAGTATCTACAATCAAACTCAATTCAAGGTATGCCCAAAATGAACAATATCTACTGTCACACCCCAACTTTTTTTTTTTGCAATATTAAAAAATGAATCAAAAGTAGAAAGTAAAGATAATTGCATATAGATTTTTGGTAGGAGGAGAAAATACCTATATGGCGTCAGCCGTCAAGCCGGCTATACCTACCAACACATGCTGGCGAAGCTAGTGCCAATATTTGTTGATCAGCACAACGAACCCTATGGTTATCAATATCAGTTTTCTAGACCAGAGTAATAACCTATTTACTCGAGTATCTCCTCATTTATTCTCACTAGGCTGAGTTTGACCGCGTTCCAGACCCACTTCTTCACAGAAGTATCTGGAAGTGCCAGTGATTGAACCCATGACCTCTAAATCTCTGGCCAGGAACTCTGCCTGACCACTAGACAACTAAATAACAACAGCAGTATTTTATATATACATACATATATACATATATGTATATATAAACATATATATATATATATATAACAATAACAAAAGCAGTATTATAAATAATGTATATATGTATATATATGTATTTATACATATATATAAACTGTGGCATAAAAATGTGCTGTACTGTGAGAAGACAGAGAATTAATATGATTTAATCTAATTATTTTCAATATCAGCTTGACGGCAGACATGCAGAAATGCCCAATTCGATATTTTTAACGAGATATTATATTTCATGCTGATACCAAACCATTACGTCACATTTGACAACGCTGCAAAATATTTCACATACCATCGGAATACTACACCAGCCAGAATCTGTATCGAATTGACATTTTATCTAAATGCACGTGACATTTTTACATTTTATTTTTACGTAATACGCACATATAACATATTTTTTTATGTTTCCAGGATACTATTTCATGTGACAGAGTAATATTTCAGGTTCACATCAACAATACACATGTCTGAATATGATATCACCTAGATATTTGAGATTAAAAATTTAAAGGTGCAAATAAATATTACACGTCTAAGCTACATCATTCGTAGTCCAGTTTGTGGAAAGATTAGCTAGTACTAATGTACCGTCGCCCAGGGGACGCCCGGATTCATACATCCTTTCCGTGAGGGCTCTTTCCATGTACCGATGTTATGGGGTTTGATGGGATAGTGAGTAATTGGAAAGTGATGGTTATGAGTGATGGTGAGTAAGAGGTGATGTGAGTATGAGGGTGATGTGAGTATGAGGGTGATGGCGATTATGAGGGTGATGGTGAATATGAGGGAGATGGTGAGTATGAGGGTGATGGTGAGCACGAGAGTGATGGTGAGATGGTGATGAGGTGATTGATGATGTGATGATGTGATGGTGATATGAGGGATGAGTATGAGTGATGGTGAGTATGACGTATGGTGAGTATGAGGTGATGGATATGAGGTGATGGTGAGAGAGGTGATGGTGAGTATGATGATGAGGTGAGTATGAGGGTGAGATGATGGTGAGTATGAGGGTGATGGGGATATGAGGTGATGGTGAGTATGAGGGTGATGGTGATTATGAGGGAGGAGGTGAGTATGAGAGTATTGGTGAGTACGAGAGTGATGGTGAGTATGATGATGATGATGGTGAGTATGAGGGTGAGTATGATGATGATGGTGAGTATGATGGTGATGGTGAGTATGAGCGTGATGGTGAGTATGAGGGAGATGGTGATAGAGGTGATGGTGAGTACGAGAGTGATGGTGAGTATGAGGGTGATACAGGTGAGGGTGAGTATGAGGAGGTGAGTATGAAGTATGGTAATATGGAGAGGTGAGTAAGTATTGGTGAGTATGAGGGTGATGGTGAGTACGAGAGTGATGTGAGTATGAGGAGGGTGAGTATGAGAGTTTGGTGAGTATGAGGGTCTGGAACCAGTGCAAATACTTAAACCTAACTTAAGCCTAACTAACCAAACCCCAGTGACCTTTGGTTAAATCCTCTTTCGGGAAAAATACCAAAGATACCAGCCGGGAATCAAACTCGGGATCCCTAGGCTCATAGCTAGGTGAACTAACAACTACAACACGGGGCCAGTTTGTTTAGAAAGTGCAAGAAAGTTATTAATAATGATAATATAATAATAATAATCTTAAATCCAGTTTATTTTTTATCAAAAAACATTATTCTGAAACTATATCGGTTGGCACGGGGACAATATTTCCAGCTCGTCTTATTTTCTGGTGATGAGAAGGTCAGGGTTCGAATACAGGCTGTTTTTGATAGGGTGATTTTTTCCTTAAACAATTTTTCACTCCCCATTACATAATCTCATGTAAATTTCCTCTTAATTTTACCTTCCTCATCCCCTCCCTATGAGTATAAATATGTAGAAAGACCGGATGGGTGTTCAGATACAATGGATGAATATATTATTATTTTTGTAACAAACACACACTGTAATATCGTAGATATATATATATATATACCCTTTAAACTCTGCTCTTTCGGGGCTTATCATAATAAATTACAGCAGTTCCCCGAGGTTAATAAGACCTAAATAGCCTCAGGTAACAAAATATTCGGATAATAAGGATCAATATTTAGATACTTTTCAAACTAATTAAAACTTTATACACTTATGATTGGCGATACAAATTAAAAATTTGCACTATAATGAATTTGAAAGAATTAAAATTTAAAAATAAATAATGCTACATAATCATAAAATATTTCTTATATATTATACCGTGATTTAAAAAAAAAATCATTAAACTTCCTATTGGTAGATTTTCCTACAAAATAAAACCCAGTTCATCATCTTTTAAATCACAATAAACACTTTTAATACATATATTTCAAGCAAAATTGCCCAAACAATATATATTTAAAAAATATAAAATTTTCAAAAATCAGTTGATTGAAAGTAATTCTTTTATTTATGCTTGTATTTTGAACTAAGTCTTGAAGGTGATTTAATAAAATTTACTAAGATAAAATTAATTTATTTTATAAAATCAACAAATTTATAATTGTATACAAATGCCAATTTTGAGCGAAATCCTTTAGTTATTTTAAATAAATTTCAAATTTTCAAACTAAGAAATAAGTAAATAGCTATTAAATTATTTGTTAATAAAAAATATGTTTTATCATTTATAACGTAAAAACTTAACAAATACTCACCTTTAATCGAATTGTTAAACCATTAAAAAAAATCAATCGTTAATAAAACTACGATTAAATAAATTTTTCTATAAAAATTGAGTAACTTTTATAGTTTTATTTATTATTTTTACTACCCAAATATTCATTTTAAATAAAATCATTAAAGCCTTTTCAGAATAATTTAAAATTTTCAAAAATCATTCACCAGTTTACTACCCTTAAACAAGATTTTACCCCCCTATCCCCCCAAAAAAGGGTTAACAATATTATATAGGAGTAAAGACTATCCCTACATATCTATTTCAAACAAATTAGCTAGGAACATTTTCAAACAAATTTGTAAATTAAAAAAAAAAATCCCTTTTCAAATACTTCTTTTAATGGAAAGGTAAATATTAAGTTTGAACAATATCCATCAAACTGTTTCAAATACATGCCAAGGGATAGACAGACACACACATACATAGATATTGACAAACAGAATTGTAAAATCCAATTTTTAAGGTTCCAGGGCATATAAAACGTAAATATTTATCATAATTTTGAGTTCAACATCTTTCACGATCCAAACACTTTATCTCTAAGTTAGGCCTATATTATAACATAAAATTAACGATGAATTAATAAGCTCCAACACTGAATGGCAGATATATGATTTTAATAAGTCGAGTGGATGACAGTAATATTTACGGTGACACAGTACAATGGAAACGATCATTAACTCCAATACTCATACCAGATGGTTGAACCAGTTTAATGAAGATCATTTCATAAACGATAATTACGAGACATAAATTGTGCTACCACCTCGGATAATACAGAACCACGGATAGTCGGGATTCTACTTTACCTCAGTTTTTCTAATGTTGACAATATACAGTACCTCAAAAATATGAACTGTTCAAGGCCAGCCAAATGCTAAGGGTGAAATATCAAAATGACAATTAAGTGCTGATTAAATCACCTGCGTTTATACAAGAAAAAAAAACCCGCCTCTGTGGCGTAGTTGGTTAACACGCTTGTCGTGTTGAGCTCGACCGCTAAGGATGGGTTGATCGAGGTCCGAATCTCGGTCGGGTGAATTGAGGGTGGTTTTTCCTAAATTGTTTTCCACTCTACTTCCACGCAAATGCGGGTTCACTTCCTCTTATTCAACCTTACCAATTCCTAATCCATTAGCGTAATTAGTACTTAAGGCGTATAACCCGAACGGGTAGTAAGACGCGGTGCTAAATATTAATATTAATATAATAAAAAAACAAAGGTTCACCAAGAGTTTAAAATAACAAATTTTGAAGTATATAAACCCTGTGATTACATATAATTTAAACATATTTTGAGGTTAGGGAGGTCAATGCAGGGTGGGGCTAGGGCCCATCCTTTAAAGGACTTGAGAAAGGATCAGCGTCCTGTCGGTCTCGTGGCAATTTTCAGGTGATAACATCAAAAAACTAATTTTTCATTAATAGTTGATCATTGGGTTTTAGACACACAAATATATTACGAACTTTTAAATAATATTTGACTGTGGCATAAATATTTGCCTTAATTGACCATAACAGGTTATTTTATAAGGAAATTAAATGGTCTGATATAAATATATAATTATTATATATTATCTATCTATATTTAGTTTGTTTATATGGCACACCCTAGTTCAGTCAGTAGCGTGTCTGTTTACTGTGCTAAGGGTCCCAGGATTGATTTCTGGCACGGCCAAAAAATGTATCAATGGTGGAGTGTGGGTTTACTCTTTCACAGTGATAAATTAACATCCGGGGACAGGATGTTGTGCCTGTCCTAGTCTTAAGTTAAATTATAAGTCATATGATGCTACAACAGGCCTAGCAAGCCGGTAGTAGAAAAATATATATTGAATAAAAACTTACCCAGGACACAGACGGGAAACAGTAATGAATTTAAAAAATAATAATTTTTCTAGTGTTTGGGTAAGGTTAAATTACAAGTAATTTATGGATGTATAGAACAAAAAATTAGTAAAAGTAAAATGGAGAAATGACCGGTGATCGCTGTACCTTTGATAGGTTTTTATTTTGTAAGTCGATAGAGGTCCAAAATGGCTGCCAGCCCCTGTTCTAGAGGTTACATTATCGAATCCACAAAACTTTAATATCCTTAAAGGCGGTGAGGATTCTAAGGCTCTATCCCAGCTTTTTATATTTTACGGCCACTTCAAAGCACCTGTAGATCTGTTGAGGCCTGGGAGTGTACTTATAAATATATATAAATATATATATTTATATTTATTAGAGCATTAGCGCTCCCGCCTGATTAAGAAACTTCACGAAGAACAAGTTCTGACCCAAGCCCAGATTCTAACTTAAATCTCTCTCTGAGTTTGTTTACTTATCATCTGAATTTCAAACACTCTGAAGACACGCCATTCGGTTGGCAGAGTTTAATAACTAGGAACGGACTTTCTAAAACTACCTGGTAAAAATACAGTTAGGGAATCATTGAAACGTGATATAGAACCATCATTAGAATCTACCTAGACCTGTAAATACGCGTACTTTGCTGTCAAACTCGTCTGATCTGGATAGCTGGTGATTGGGAGTTCAATCTCGTCTGATCTGGATAGCTGGCGATTGGAGTTGAATCTCTTCTGATCTGGATAGCTGGTGATTGGGAGTTGAATCTCGTCTGATCTGGATAGCTGGTGATTGGGAGTTCAATCTCGTCTGATCTGGATAGATGGCGATTCGGAGTTCAATCTCGTCTGATCTGGATAGCTGGCGATTGGGAGTTCAATCTCATCTGATCTGGATAGCTGGTGATGAAGGGTTCAATATCGTCTGATCTGGATAGCTGGTGATTGAGAGTTCAATCTCGTCTGATCTGGATAGATGGCGATTCGGAGTTCAATTACGTCTGATCTGGATAGCTGGTGATTCGGAGTTCAATCTCGTCTGATCTGGATAGCTGGTGATTCGGAGTTCAATCTCGTCTGATCTGGATAGATGGCGATTGGGAGTTCAATCCCTTCTGATCTGGATAGCTGGCGATTGGGAGTTCAATTTCATCTGATCTGGATAGCTGGTGATTGAGAGTTCAATCTCGTCTGATCTGGATAGCTGGCGATTGGGAGTTGAATCTCTTCTGATCTGGATAGCTGGTGATTGGGAGTTGAATCTCGTCTGATCTGGATAGCTGGTGATTGGGAGTTCAATCTCGTCTGATCTGGATAGCTGGTGATTGGGAGTTCAAAATCGCCTGATCTGGATAGCTGGTGATTGTGAGGTTTAATCTATTCTTATCTAGCTAGCTGGTGATTGTGAGTTCAATCTCGTCTGATCTGGATAGCTGGTGATTGGGAGTTCAATCTCGTCTGATCTGGATAGCTGGTGATTGTGAGGTTCAATCTCGTCTTATCTGGATAGCTGGTGATAGTGAGTTCAATCTCGTCTGATCTGGATAACTGGTGATTGGAGTTCAATCTCGTCTGATCTGTATAGCTGGTGATGAAGAGTTCAATATCGTCTGATCTGGATAGCTGGTGATTGGGAGTTCAATCTCGTCTGATCTGGATAGCTGGCGATTCGGAGTTCAATTACGTCTGATTTGGATAGCTGGTGATTCGGAGTTCAATCTCGTCTGATCTGGATAGCTGGTGATTCGGAGTTCAATCTCGTCTGATCTGGATAGCTGGCGATATGGAGTTCAATGCCTTCTGATCTGGATAGCTGGCGATTGGGAGTTAAATTTCATCTGATCTGGATAGCTGGTGATTGAGAGTTCAATCTCGTCTGATCTGGATAGCTGGCGATTGGGAGTTGAATCTCGTCTGATCTGGATAGCTGGTGATTGGGAGTTTAATCTCGTCTGATCTGGATAGCTGGTGATTGTGAGGTTCAATCTCGTCTTATCTGGATAGCTGGTGATAGTGAGTTCAATCTCGTCTGATCTGGATAGCTGGTGATTGGGAGTTCAATCTTGTCTGATCTGGATAGCTGGTGATTGAGAGTTCAATCTCGTCTGATCTGGATAGCTTGTAATTGCCAATTCAATCTCGTCTGATCTGGATAGCTTGTAATTGCCGGTTCAATCTCGTCTGATCTGGATAGCTGGTGATTCGGAGTTCAATCTCGTCTGATCTGGATAGCTGGTGATTGTGAGGTTCAATCTATTCTTATCTAGCTAGCTGGTGATTGTGAGTTCAATCTCGTCTGATCTGGATAGCTGGTGATTGGGAGTTCAATCTTGTCTGATCTGGATAGCTGGTGATTGAGAGTTCAATCTCGTCTGATCTGGATAACTTGTAATTGCCAGTTCAATCTCGTTTGATCTGGATAGCTTGTAATTGCGAGTTCAATCTCGTCTGATCTGGATAACTGGTGATTGGGAGTTCAATCTCGTCTGATCTGGATATGTGGTTTAGAGTTCAATCTCGTCTGATCTGGATAGCTTGTAATTGCGAGTTCAATCTCGTCTGATCTGGATAGTTGGTGATGAGAGTTAAATCTCATCTGATTTGGATAGCTTGTAATTGCGAGTTCAATCTCGTCTGATCTGAATAGCTGGTGATTCGGAGTTCAATATCGTCTGATCTGTATAGCTGGTGATTGAGAGTTCAATCTCGTCTGATCTGGATAGCTTGTAATTGCCAGTTCAATCTCGTCTGATCTGGATAGCTTGTAATTGCGAGTTCATTCTCGTCTGATCTGGATAGCTGGTGATTGGCAGTTATATCTCGTCTGATCTGGATAGCTGGTGATTGGCAGTTCAATCTCGTCTGATCTGGATAGCTGGTAATTGCGAGTTCAATCTCGTCTGATCTGGATAGCTTGTAATTGAGAGTTCAATTTCGTCTGATCTGGATAGCTGGTGATTGGCAGTTCAATCTCGTCTGATCTGGATAGCTGGTGATTGGCAGTTCAATATCTTCTGATCTGGATAGCTGGCGATTGGGAGTTCAATCTCGTCTGATCTGGATAGCTGGTGATGGGGAGTTCAGTCTCGTCGGATCTGGATAGCTTGTAATTGCCAGTTCAATCTCTTCTGATTTGGATAGCTGGCGATTGGCAGTTCAATCTCGTCTGATCTGGATAGCTGGTGATTGAGAGTTCAATCTCGTCTGATCTGGATAGCTGGTGATTGAGAGTTCAATCTCGTCTGATCTGGATAGCTGGTGATTGAGAGTTCAATCTCGTTTGATCTGGATAGCTTGTAATTGCCAGTTCAATCTCGTCTGATCTAGATAGCTTGCGATTGGGAGTTCAATCTCGCCTGATCTGGATAGCTGGTGATTGAGAGTTCAATCTCGTCTGATCTGGATAGCTGGTGATGGGAGTTCAATCCCTTCTGATCTGGATAGCTGGTGATTGGGAGTTCAATCTCGTCTGATCTGGATAGCTGGTGATGGGGAGTTCAGTCTCGTCTGATCTGGATAGCTTGTAATTGCCAGTTCAATCTCTTCTGATCTGGATAGCTTGTAATTGCCAGTTCAATCTCGTCTGATCTGGATAGCTGGTGATTGAGAGTTCAATCTCGTCTGATCTGGATCGCTGGTGATTGAGAGTTCAATCTCGTCTGATCTGGATAGCTTGTAATTGCCAGTTCAATCTCTTCTGATCTGGATAGCTGGTGATTGAGAGTTCAATCTCGTCTGATCTGAATAGCTGGTGATTAGGAGTTCAGTCTCGTCTGATCTGGATAGCTGGTGATTGAGAGTTCAATCTCGTCTGATCTGGATAGCTGGTGATTAGGAGTTCAATATCGTCTGATATGATTAGCTGGTGATTGAGAGTTCAATCTCGTCTGATCTGGATAGCTTGTAATTGCAAGTTCAATCTCTTCTGATCTGGACAGCTGGTGATTGAGAGTTCAATCTCGTCTGATCTGGATAGCTGGTGATGGGGAGTTAAGTCTCGTCTGATCTGGATAGCTGGTGATTGAGAGTTCAATCTCGTCTGATCTGGATAGCTGGTGATTGAGAGTTCAATCTCGTCTGATCTGGATAGCTGGTGATGGGGAGTTCAATCCCTTCTGATCTGGATAGCTGGTGATTGGGAGTTCAATCTCGACTGATCTGGATAGCATGTGATTCGGAGTTCAATCTCGTCTGATCTGGATAGCTGGTAACTGAGAGTTCAATCTCGTCTGATCTAGATAGCTTGTAATTGCCAGTTATTTCTCGTCTGATCTGGATAGCTTGTAATTGCGAGTTCAATCTCGTCTGATCTGGATAGCTTGTAATTGCCAGTTCAATCTCTACTGATCTGGATAGCTGGTGATTGAGAGTTCAATCTCGTCTGATCTGGATAGCTGGTGATGGGAGTTCAGTCTCGTCTGATCTGGATAGCTTGTAATTGCCAGTTCAATCTCTTCTGATCTGGATAGCTGGTGATTGAGAGTTCAATCTCGTCTGATCTGGATAGCTGGTGATTGAGAGTTCAATCTCGTCATATCTGGATAGCTGGTGATCGGGAGTTCAATCCCTTCTGATCTGGATAGCTGGTGATTGGGAGTTCAATCTCGACTGATCTGGATAGCTTGTGATTCGGAGTTCAATCTCGTCTGATCTGGATAGCTGGTGATTGAGAGTTCAATCTCGTCTGATCTGGATAGCTTGTAATTGCCAGTTCAATCTCTTCTGATCTGGATTGCTGGTGATTGAGAGTTCAATATCGTCTGATCTGGATAGCTGGTGATGGGGAGTTCAGTCTCGTCTAATCTGGATAGCTGGTGATTGAGAGTTCAATCTCGTCTGATATGGATAGTTGGTGATTGAGAGCTCAATCTCGTCTGATCTGAATAGCTGGTGATGGGGAGATCAGTCTCGTCTGATCTGGATAGCTGGTGATTGAGAGTTCAATCTCGTCAGATCTGGATAGCTGGTGATTGGGAGTTCAATCAAGTCTGATATGGATAGCTGGTGATTGAGAGTTCAATCTCGTCTGATCTGGATAGCTGGTGATCGAGAGTTCAATCTCGTCTGATCTGGGTAGCTGGTGATGGGGAGTTCAATCCCTTCTGATCTGGATAGCTGGTGATTGGGAGTTCAATCTCGTCTGATCTGGATCGCTGGTGATTTGGAGTTCAATCTCGTCTGATCTGGATAGCTGATGATTGAGAGTTCAATCTTGTCTGATCTGGATAGCTTGTAATTGCCAGTTCAATCTCGTCTGATCTGGATAGCTTGTAATTGCGAGTTCAATCTCGTCTGATCTGGATAGCTTGTAATTGCGAGTTCAATCTCGTCTGATCTGTATAGCTTGTAATTGCGAGTTCAATATCGTCTGATCTGGATAGCTGGTGATTGAGAGTTCAATCTCGTCAGATCTGGATAGCTGGTGATGGGCAGTTCAATCTCGTCTGATCTGGATAGCTGACGATTGGGAGTTCAATCTCGTCTGATCTGGATAGCTGGTGATGGGGAGTTCAGTCTCGTCTGATCTGGATAGCTTGTAATTGCCAGTTCAATCTCTTCTGATCTGGATAGCTGGTGATTGAGAGTTCAATCCCGTCTGATCTGGATAGCTGGTGATTGAGAGTTCAATCTCGTCTGATCTGGATAGCTTGTAATTGCCAGTTCAATCTCGTCTGATCTGGATAGCTGGCGATTGGGAGTTCAATCTCGTCTGATCTGGATAGCTGGTGATTGAGAGTTCAATCTCGTCTGATCTGGATAGCTTGTAATTGCCAGTTCAATCTCTTCTGATCTGGATAGCTTGTAATTGCCAGTTCAATCTCGTCTGATCTGGATAGCTGGCGATTGGGAGTTCAATCTCGTCTGATCTGGATAGCTGGTGATTGAGAGTTCAATCTCGTCTGATCTGGATAGCTTGTAATTGCCAGTTCAATCTCTTCTGATCTGGATAGCTTGTGATTGAGAGTTCAATCTCGTCTGATCTGGATAGCTGGTGATGGGGAGTTCAGTCTCATCTGATCTGGATAGCTGGTGATTGAGAGTTCAATCTCGACTGATATAGATAGCTGGTGATTGAGAGTTCAATCTTTTCTGATCTGGATAGCTGGTGATGGGGAGTTCAGTCTCGTCTGATCTGGATAGCTGGTGATTGAGAATTCAATCTCATCTGATCTGGATAGCTGGTGATTGGGAGTTCAATCTCGTCTGATATGGATAGCTGGTGATTGAGTGTTTAATATCTTCTGATCTGGATAGCTGGTGATTGAGAGTTCAATCTCGTCTGATCTGGATAGCTGGTGATGGGGAGTTCAATCCCTTCTGATCTGGATAGCTGGTGATTGGGAGTTCAATCTATCTGATCTGGATAGTTGGTGATTGGGAGTTCAATCTCGTCTGATCTGGATAGCTGGTGATTGGAAGTTTAAGCTTCAAGAATTGGCTAGATATATCAGGGGAATTTGCCCTGATTGGTTTACCAGAAGAATTTGCCCTTAAGGGCCTACATATTTCTATTCAGAAAATGTACCCACAATTTCTATGAATTTTTATTTTACTCATACCTATCCCCATCAGTGTTAATATGTGGATACACCGTCGGGTGGTTAGACTAAAGTTTCTAAATCCTGATGGAATTAAATCAACCGCGATTCCCAAGATTCTAAAAAAGGAAAGTTATTTAAAGGAAGTTATTATAAATCATTATTAAAAAGTAAGATATCATAATATATTTAAATTATATTAGCAAAAATGCTGTTTTATTTATGAGTGGTGAATAATTCTGAGCATGGGATTAACCTGGGTATCTCAGTGGTAGAATATTACATATCCTCTGGACTGGATCATCCCAGTTATGTAAATGGCGGCATAGCAATGAATAAAAGACGCATTATTTCGTGTCTTTACTATGTTAAATGTCAAACTCGATGTTCTTCAAGTAAAATGTTTGGCTCAGTACTCGATGTTCTTGGGTTCAAACCCAGCTGGAGTCAATGAATTTTTCTTGAGCGATATAAATCCATAGCATAACTTCATTCAGAGTGTAAGTAAGGCTGTAGGTCCCATGTCGATTATGGCATGTAAGTTATTCCTGACAAATATGGGAAAATACATTTCCCAGAAAAATTGGAAGGGCATTTCGCTCTCGTTGATAAAAAAAAATTCTCAGATGGTCAGAAAGTGCACGTTAAATACCTTAAATAAATTAAATAAAACGTTAATTTAAATTTGTTGAAAAATGAAACCTATACATGGAAATCTAACCTGGGACCCTTACCTTAAATATCCGCATAAACAGGACGTAAAAACGGTGCGAAATACAATTAAAAATCCTATAGGTTACTTTAAAATATGACTTCATGAACGAAATCTACAACCACCTTGAGCTTGGAGTGGTGTACAGGACAAATCATGTCACCTCTGAAACAGTGGTGTACCTAGACACTTTATTTGGGGTGAGGGTGAGGGGGGATGTTTGGACAATAAATACTGTGTGAGGATAAAAGGGAGAGTAGGTTGCACAGATCCAAAACAAGTTGAGGCTAAGACAAGACTATTGAATACCTCTAGATAATATTTCAATTCTTTTTATGGTAATGAAAGGAAGCAATTTCAATAATTTAAATGATCTTAGTTCAGATACAAATGTATCAAAGCTATTCTCCCAGTAATTTTTCAACTGTGAAATTTTTTAGATGTTCTAGAGGCTATTTGTAATGGTTTTTGTCTTAAGATTTTTTGAAAATTACATTTCCCTGGAAGCCATTTAGTAAGGTCCTAATATGGACATTTTTTGAATCTAAAAGATATTTGGAATGATACTCTCCCAGATATTTTTTTCTTTCTTTGAAAATTGGATGCTTCTAAAAGTTATTGATAGAGTCTTTTTTGGCAAATATTTCAAAATTACTGTAAGATTTTCATTGTGGAGGGGGGACTGATCTATTTACTTTCATCTTCCCCCATCCCTGGGTGCGCCACTGCTCCGAAGATACAAAAAGACACATCTAACACGAGCTGTGAAGGGGTTTGTATTTTGCTACCACAGAGTGTACAGGGCTGGAACCTCCTAAGTGATCATTAATCTGACACCCTGAAGAGATAATCATATTTTAGTTATTTCAAGGGTGACTTTCAGAGTTCAATTCTCTTTGTTGCTTGTGACTGATTTGTTCCATTTGGGCAAACTACACTTCAACCGTGGGCTATTTGAATAACAGGAGTTAGCCGGATGTTTCAGCTTTTCATTGGAACACGACTTTAAAGAGAAGGACAAGCAGATTATTGCGGAGGAATAGAACGAATTGGTTATAAGTTCTGTATACTGTGCCTCAGTGGTATAACACATTGGTATTTAACTCTTTTATTTCTCCATGTACCCCCGGATATAATTTATCTTCAACTTTGTACCCCTCAAAGTTGTTGTTGCATAATGAAAGTTATACATGTTTTATCATCTACCTCTAAAATAAATAAAACAAACTAGATCAAAAATAGTTTACCAAATATTAAGTTTTAAATAATAATATTTATATATACATGTATATAATAATATTTATGAAAATTTATATACATGTATAATGTATATATTAGATTTTAAACCGTGGTTCGGATTCCACGTTAAACTGTAGGTCCTTCATTTCATCTCATAATCACCCTACCATTACACATTAAATAGCGTAAGTGCGTATAACCCGAACGGGTAGTAAGACGTGGTGCTAATAATAATAGATTTTAAATGAGAATATATATGTACTAAGTTTTAAATTATATATTTATTTATATACCTATAATTATATATCTATATGTATTTATATATACATTTATTTACCGATATATATATATATATATATATATATCCTACTGGTATTTATATGAATATACTTGAAGTTGAAGCCGTTCTTCACAATGGTAAGGCGCATCAAATTATATCATATTAAGACGTTCAATATCCGGTTGTCATCATCTTTATAGTTTTTCCGTGTACAATCTTGAACTAGCTATGGAAATTACAAACTAATTCTGGCAATTAATAAATTAAATAAATCAATTTTTTTTTAAAACAAAACATTTCTTAGCACACAAAGATGAGTGTACAAACGAACGCAAAGCATTGGCAAATCAATATTTACCTAAGCACTATCAAAATAGAAGTTAATCTAGGTAGTATACATTGTTACAGAAATATGTTGTAAAAAAAAGCACTGGATTTCACCAAAGAGTATAAATTAAATTATATACTTTGTTAGGAAAACATATAAAGTATTGAGCATTAGGTTTTTCCATAAGAACAATGGCCTGCAAGTTAAGCTATTTTTATGTGGATGTCACATAGGTGATAACTCATAGGTGTTCTTCGACCTTTAACTATGTATTTGCAATAATATTGACTCGCATTTAATTAAATCTCTAGTTTTTGTATTCATTGATTATTAGAATTTTTTATTCTGCCTTAACAAAGTTAAAGTTTTCCACCATATCAAGAAGTTTAGAATATTGAGATCCCTTCATTTTCCAGAATCTGATTTTTAATCAACAACTTTAATTCTTTTATTGTTATGCAGTTTTGTTCTATTACAATAGGTATGTCAAGTTAATCCTTCCCTTAACCCCTATTCTAATCTCACATTCCCATTTATATATATTTTTAAATTATCTTATAGGGGTGTGCTATGCTTCGAAACTTTGACTTGGCCTTGAAACAAACATTAGCTTCGACATTGTTTCTAACAAATTTTTGCTTCGAAGCTTCACAATAAAAATATAGACAGCTAAAATTCTCAATTTATGTTCAATTATAGCCATTTTTAGATGTTTTGTTATTTGCAAATTAATATTATAATGGTAAAATCTTAAGTAATTGAATTACATGTTGTAATAGTAAGCTATAATATTTAGCACCGCGTCTTACTACCCGTTAGGGTTATACGCTTTAAGTACTAATCACGCTAATGGATTAGGAATTGGGAAGGTTTAATTAGAGGAAGTGAACCCGCTTTTGCGTAGTGGTAGAGTGGAAAACCATTTAGGAAAAATCACCCCCAGTTCACCCGACCGAGATTCGAACCTCGATCTCCCCGTCCTCAGCGGTCGAGCTCAACACGACAAGCGCGTTAGCCAACTACGCCACCGAGGCGGGTGATAATAAGCTGATTTGTCAGATTCATACAAAATATTACAAACAATAGTGCAATAAACATTTTCAAAGTAATTTTTTTGCATTAATTTATATAAATAGCCAATATCATATAATCATTTTTAAAGAATAAAACAATTAAAATAAAATATTCTAACCTTGATTTGGCTTCGAGAATATTTCATATATTTGATTCGTGCTCGCATCAAATTGAAAAAGTGAATTTCTCACACCCCTATTATCTTATATTTTAGAGTTTTTTATGTGCCAAATTTCAACTTAAAGCCAAATTTAAAATAGCGTTATATAATTAGGTGTTATAAAAATTTTAAGCTTTTCCATTTTCTGAGATTCAATTTTGAAACTCCATGTGTTCAGACGTCATTATGTTATCCAGGAAGGTATATTTACTCGCATGACAAAATTAAATTTTCTAGCCCCTCCAAAAATGTGTTATTTAGATTAGCTTTAGAAATTTTGAGGGGACCTGTCATCCCCATTTTCTGCTTGTTTATTTTGAAATTTCAGAAACTTTAGGCCCTTATGGCAATTTGAGTTGGCCCTTATACCCCCTGACAAATACAAATCTTCCACCACTATGAGAAGCAATTTTTTCATTTAGTTGGGAATTTTTAAGATCACAAGTTTAAAAGCCCAATTCATAAATATCAAATATTTAAAATGTATTTTGTTATTTGAAGTAATCTCTCTATTTTTATTACCAATTTAAATTTTCTACCTCAAGTATTTTTTAATTTTTAACTTATTTATTACCCCTCATTCACTTATTTCCTGTAGTCCCACTTAAAAATTTAAAAAGCATTGACTTTTTTCATTATTTGGAGTGATTCATATACCTGCTTGCAATATTTGGGCTTTATATTACACAGGGAAATAGTTTTGTAATATTTTAAAGCCTCCTTTGCCCCAATTTTTCTAACTCCCACTCAGAAATGAATGTCAAATTTTAAGACTTATTTTTTTAATCGTAGTTGCACATATACTTCTTTGTTAAATTCAAAATATCAATAGCAGTTAAATAATTTTATAACCTCCTTTCCCTTATTAACTAGAGTTCTAATTTAAAATTTTCAGACTCTCATAGTTATTTTATATAATATCTTTACCTGCCTGCCGAATTTCAGTTTTATACGATACTGATAAGTAGTTATTTTTATTAGTTTTATAAAATCTTAATCCAACCCCTTTGTTCATCTTCCTTGAAGATATTTTAATTTTTAATTGATTATCTGGATTTTTCTCTATATCAGTCAAACATTTTTTTATATCAAATTTCTTAGCTAATTATATACATTCTCATTTACCGGAGTTCAATTTAAAATTTAATATTTTGAGACTAATTTTATTTGGATTTTTCCCCTCCCTATACCTGCCTAACGAATTACTTTGCTTAACGACACAGATAAGTAGATGATATATTAATTATGGAAATATTACCCCCACCTCCTGCCCATTTCTTTAATTCACACTTATAAATATCAAGTTTTAAAAATTTTTTGGTCATTTTTAGGGATATTTCAAACCGCTTGCCCCTTTACTTTCCTAAAAAATTTCAGTTTTCTACCACACTGGGAATATATGTTTATATTAGTTTTAGGAATTTTAAACACTTAGCCCACTACCCCTGTTTTTATAACTACATTTAGAAATATACATTTTAAGAATTATTTGGTTATCTAGAGCTGCCTTTATTTATGACTGTCATTTTTTTTTTTACGCACCTAAATTTTGGTTTGTTTAAATACCCTCCCTTATTTCTATAGGTTTCAATTTAAAAGTTATAAATTTTCAGACTTTTATATAATTATTTTGAGTGGTCCTTTTGACTCCATGCCAAATGTCAGTCAATATTCTACTACACCACTAAGTAGTTATTTCTATTATTTTTGGAAGTTTCGAACACCTCCATTTTTTTCCCAAACTCACTCCTAGGAACTAAAAATTTCAAGATTCATTAAATTAAGTTATCTGGAGTTGTCTCCATAACTGTGTACCAAATTGTAATTTTCTACCACATACAAAAGTGTTTTGGGATTATAGACCCTCCCTCTCATTTCTCGGAGCTTCATTTTTAAAACTTTGTTGGTATATTAAGTAATCCCTTTGCCTTCATGCCAAATTTTTACTATTTATCTCATTTAGCAAATTTTTTTGACGATCGCAATATTCCCACCCCATTTTACCCTCTTTGAGGTTGAATTTCGCAAAACCCTTTTTCATCAGAAATCTACAACTTAAAAGGAACCTCCCCGTTGAAATTAAATACCCCAAGCCTAGGAGATTGGAAGAGACGGTGAAGAGTCAGTGTGTCAGGAATTATTTCTTTATATATATATATATATATATATAATATATATATATATATATAAATATATATAAAAATATATAAATAAAATATATATATATATATATAAATATATATAATAAATATATATAATATATAAATAATATAATATATATAAATATAAATATATAATATAAAATATATATATATATAATATATATAAATATATATATATATATATATATATATTATATAATATATATAATATATATAATATAAATATATATAAATATAATTTGGAAATAAATTGCTCGCGTTGTTTTTTATGACGGAATAGACATATAAAATAAAATATCACTTGTTAGTGGCACAAAACTTTAAGTAACTTATTTTAAATTTAATTCTAAATATTTTCACTTAACTATTCATGATTTGAACTTGGATTAGCGATTCTAAATAGAATATAAGGTTCCGATTCTATAAATTTAGGCTTCGACCCATATTTACTCTAAATACAATGCTTCCTAAAATTTGTATAACCATGAACTAGTTATTAGAACAATAAGCTTTCGTGATTCAACTAACTTTAAAGGACATAAGAAAAGGAATGGGATTTATTTAAACTTTTGTTTAGTATTTTTAAATTACTAAGAATATAGTTTCATAAAAAAGATACATTTCTCTTAATTAGGTATGTGCGAAACTTAGGCTTGTTATCAAGTTCTCTTTGTGACCTCACATATTTTCACGTCGATTTGAGTGATTTCCAGATACAAAAAATCTGACATTTACAGTTTGTTTAGTAATGGTTTCATTTTTTAAATCATAGTATATTTTCAATTTACTATTTTTGTCTGGTCTTACTTTACCTATGGTAAAATCCCGTAATACCAAGTCTATATAGTTAAAAATTTGGGATAATCAGAACATAGTAATTTTCGGAAAGGCTAGGGAAAAAACAAACTAAGGTACCAATTATTTCTGATCAATGAGATACTAAAGTGATATCAATATTTTTAAATTTCAAAAATTGTTGGCGGTCGACCCAAAATTGGCTCTTGACCCAGAGTTTGGGGACCAATGCCCTAAATGCTATCTTGCTCGTCCCTACCCTATCAGTGTAATAAGATTTAAGCCAGGGCGAGTGGTATGACGTGGTGTAACCACCCTCATTTGATTGAACAACAGAATGAGAAATCAAATTGGTAAATTAAGTAGAGAAAACCACCCTCAATATCCCTAATAGGAGTTTATATCTTTTTCATTTCATTTATTTAAGATATTTAACGTGCACTTTCTGAACCGACTGATTATATCAGCACACTAGAATTTCTATGAGCAAGAGAAAAAGAGCCTAACAATTTTTCCGGGAAAAGGTATTTTCACATACTTTTTAGGGCTCTTTTGCATGTCAACATTGAACATGGGACTGGTGATTTCACATCCCCTCCGAAGGAAGTTGTGCTACGGATTTTTATCGCTCAAGAAAAATCCGTTGACACTAGATGGGATTGAACCCATGAATATCGGGTCCTGAGGCTATCACTTTACCCCAATGCTACCAAAGTTGACTCCTTTGATTTTTTTTAAAAATATTATATTTAGCACCGTGTCTTACTACCCGAACGGGTTATACGATTTAAGTACTAATTACGCTAATGGATTAGGAATTGGGAAGGTTTAATTAGAGTAAGTGAACCCGCATTTACGTGGAGTTAGAGTGGAAAACCATTTATGAAAAACCACCCCCAATTCACCCGACCGAGATTTGAACCTCGATCTCCCCGTCCTGAGCAGTCGAGCTAAACACGACAAGCGAGTTAGCCAACTACGCCACCGAGGCGGGTCACTTTTTTAAAAATAGAGTTTAATAAACGCGTTTTATAAATTGGATTAACACTTCAGTAGCCAGAACACGTGTCGGTTGGATGTCCACTTTAATCAGAAGACATAAGGCACTAGCAAGTCAAGTGGGGGGCTAAGGGCCTTAATGGGTCAAGGGAAGGGGGGAGGGGGGGTTGTGGTGTGAAATGGTGATGAAATTTTGCTTCATGGCTGCCAAACAGACTCTTCACTCTAAACCATACACCTCTCATCCCAGTTCGATACATCGCAAACTATAGAACGGTAAAAGTACTTGCGTGATTTATTGCCGTGCTGAAACATTACGATGCCTACGGGAATAGGAATGGAAAGGTCGAAAATAGATCCATTTATCAAACATGTGTACGGTAGTTTCTGTCGATACAAATTACAACTTATATCCCTCTCCTTCTTTACCTTATTTTTATATTTATCAAACCTTCGTATTTTTTCCATTTTACTTCCCTTTCCTCCCCCCCCCCCCCCCACTAAAGTTCCCTCTCTAACTTTCATTCATATTTCGTAACACACTAATCTATTTACTGGACAACCAAACTCTTGGTGTAGTAGACGTGGCCCCTGTCTTCGAGTATAGGGGTCCCGGGTTCAATTCCCGGTTGGTACCTAGGGTTTTTTTTTTCCCAAAAGAGGAATTATCTCAACAATCACCAGGATTTGGTTAGTTAGGCATAAGTTAGATTTAAATGTTTCCACTGGTTCTACGCCATCATATTCACTATCAACTTCACTTGAGCTCATAAGGTCATGGAAACTGCCTCCACGGAAAGGATGTACGATCAGTACATCCGGGCGTTCCCTGGAAAACAGTACATTAGTACTGGCTAATATTTCCACAAACTGTGCTACGAATTAAGCAACCCAAATGCACTATTGTATCTGCCCACGTGGAAAGAGTAGAAAATCCAGGTGTTAGAGAATCCAGGTGGTTGAGAATCTAGGTCGTAGAGAATCCAGGTGGCAGGGAATCCAGGTGGTAGAGAATCCAGGTGGTAGAGAATCCAGGTCGTAGGGAATCCAGGTGGCAGATAATCCAGATGGTAGAGTATCCAGGTGGTAGAGAATCCAGGTGGTAGGGAATCCAGGTGGTTGAGAATCCAGGTGGTTGAGAATCCAGGTGGTTAGAAATCTAGGTCGTAGAGAATTCAGGTGGTAGAGTATCCAGGTGGTAGAGTATCCAGGTGGTTGAGAATCCAGGTGGTAGGGAATCCAGGTGGTTGAGAATCCAGGTGGTTGAGAATCTAGGTCGTAGAGAATCCAGGTGGTAGAGAATCCAGGTGGTAGGGAATCCAGGTGGCAGAGAATCCAGATGGTAGAGTATCCAGGTGGTAGAAAATCGAGGTGGTTGAGAATCCGGGTGGTTGAGAATCCAGGTGGTTGAGAATCCAGGTGGTAGAGAATCCAGGTAGCAGATAATCCATGTGGAAGATAATCCAGGTGGCTGATAATCCAGGTGGCAGATAATCCAGGTGGCAGATAATCCAGATGGTAGAGTATCCAGGTGGTTGAGAATCCAGATGGTAGAGTATCCAGGTGGTAGAGAATCCAGATGGTAGAGTACCCAGGTGGTTGAGAATCCAGGTGGTAGGGAATCCAGGTGGTAGGGAATCCAGGTGGTTGAGAATCCCGGTTGTTGAGAATCTAGGTCGTAGAGAATTCAGGTGGTAGAGAATCGAGGTGGTTGAGAATCCGGGTGGTTGAGAATCCAGGTGGTTGAGAATCCAGGTGGTAGAGAATCCAGGTAGCAGATAATCCAGGTGGCAGATAATCCAGGTGGCAGATAATCCAGATGGTAGAGTATCCAGGTGGTAGAGTATCCAGATGGTAGAGTATCCAGGTGGTTGAGAATCCAGATGGTAGAGTATCCAGATGGTAGAGTATCCAGGTGGTAGAGAATCCAGGTGGTAGGGAATCCAGGTGGTTGAGAATCCAGGTGGTTGAGAATCCAGGTGGTGAGAATCTAGGTCGTAGAGAATTCAGGTGGTAGAGTATCCAGGTGGTAGAGTATCCAGGTGGTTGAGAATCCAGGTGGTAGGGAATCCAGGTGGTTGAGAATCCAGGTGGTTGAGAATCTAGGTCGTAGAGAATCCAGGTGGTAGAGAATCCAGGTGGTAGGGAATCCAGGTGGCAGAGAATCCAGATGGTAGAGTATCCAGGTGGTAGAAAATCGAGGTGGTTGAGAATCCGGGTGGTTGAGAATCCAGGTGGTTGAGAATCCAGGTGGTAGAGAATCCAGTTAGCAGATAATCCATGTGGAAGATAATCCAGGTGGCTGATAATCCAGGTGGCAGATAATCCAGGTGGCAGATAATCCAGATGGTAGAGTATCCAGGTGGTTGAGAATCCAGATGGTAGAGTATCCAGTGGTAGAGAATCCAGATGGTAGAGTACCCAGGTGGTTGAGAATCCAGGTGGTAGGGAATCCAGGTGGTAGGGAATCCAGGTGGTTGAGAATCCCGTTGTTGAGAATCTAGGTCGTAGAGAATTCAGGTGGTAGAGAATCGAGGTGGTTGAGAATCCGGGTGGTTGAGAATCCAGGTGGTTGAGAATCCAGGTGGTAGAGAATCCAGGTAGCAGATAATCCAGGTGGCAGATAATCCAGGTGGCAGATAATCCAGATGGTAAGTATCCAGGTGGTAGAGTATCCAGATGGTAGAGTATCCAGGTGGTTGAGAATCCAGATGGTAGAGTATCCAGGTGGTAGATAATCCAGGTGTTTGAGAATCCAGGTAGTTGAGAATCCAGGAGGTAGAGAATCTAGGTAGCAGATAATCCAGGTGGCAGATAATCCAGGTGGCAGATAATCCAGATGGTAGAGTATCCAGGTGGTAGAATATCCAGGTGGTAGAGTATCCAGGTGGTAGAGTATCCAGGTGGTTGAGAATCCAGATGGTAGAGTATCCAGGTGATAGAGAATCCAGGTGGTAGAGAATCCAGATGGTAGAGTATCCAGGTGGTTGAGAATCCAGGTGGTAGGGATTCCAGGTGGTAGGGAATCCAGGTGGTTGAGAATCCAGGTTGTTGAGAATCTAGGTCGTAGAGAATCCAGGTGGTAGGGAATCCAGGTGGCAGATAATCCAGATGGTAGAGTATCCAGGTGGTAGAGAATCCAGGTAGCAGATAATCCAGGTGGCAGATAATCCAGGTGGCAGATAATCCAGGTGGCAGATAATCCAGATGGTAGAGTATCCAGGTGGTAGAGTATCCAGGTGGTTGAGAATCCAGGTGGTTGAGAATCCAGATGGTAGAGTATCCAGGTGGTTGAGAATCCAGATGGTAGAGTATCCAGGTGGTTGAGAATCCAGATGGTAGAGTATCCAGGTGGTAGAGAATCCAGGTGTTTGAGAATTCAGGTGGTTGAGAATCCAGGTGGTTGAGAATCCAGGAGGTAGAGAATCCAGGTAGCAGATAATCCAGGTGGCAGATAATCCAGGTGGCAGATAATCGAGATGGTAGAGTATCTAGGTGGTAGAGTATCCAGATGGTAGAGTATCCAGATGGTAGAGTATCCAGGTGGTAGAGTATCCAGATGGTAGAGTATCCAGGTAGTAGAGTATCCAGGTGGTTGAGAATCCAGATGGTAGATTATCGAGGTGGTAGAGTATCCAGGTGGTTGAGAATCCAGATGGTAGAGTATCCAGGTGGTTGAGAATCCAGATGGTAGAGTATCCAGGTGGTTGAGAATCCAGATGGTAGAGTATCCAGGTGGTTGAGAATCCAGATGGTAGAGTATCCAGGTGGTAGAGGCCAGTGGTTTGAAATTTGCCTAGATACATTTTTTATCACTGTGTCCTACTACCTGTTCAGTTTGTACACAAATATGATAATTACTCAAATTTTACTGAATACATTAGTGTTATTTTCATTAAAATCAAATGTTTAAAATAGTTTCACATATAGGTTTATTTTAAAACAAAACAAAAATTATTCCCGTGAGCTCAGATAGTTTTTTCTAACCAAACAAATGTTTTAAAACAATTCGAAGCTCTGTTGAACCCCTTTAAAGCCCCTTACAGCGTTGTGTATTAACAGGCTTGTGAAGTAACACGCCGGAATATTCTCCAGGGTCCGCTGTCCCCCTTCCCCCGCAACTCTCGCGCAGATGGCGAGACGGGAAAACTCTTTTCCCATCCACTCATGATGGATTGAAAATTCAATCAAATAAATGTGAAGTATTTAGATCGAGCAATACTTTGCACTCTCTTCGATCAACAAGAGGATTCGGTTCGGGAGCTTGAAACTCCAGTCATTTCACGTATAGGGAACTCTATACAGGGTACTCCTGGATTAAACAACCAAACTTTGTTGAATGGTGGGAGATTGATAAACTAACTCAAAATATTCTTACTAGATCAGCTTGTTTTCAATTCCTTTTTGAGCCAAAACTAAACAAAATCAAAATAAAAGTATTACATATTTTGTTAAAATGTACACTTAAAATAAATTTAAGTGTGTATAGGTTACAACTCTCAATATAATTTATTAACTCGATATTTTTAATTTTATTTAATGTTTTAAGCTGAATAATAACTTAGTTTGTTGACGACTTTCACTTATCTCTTTGTATGGTTTATAACGGATTCTTTCCAAACCAAGTCAAATATCTGAACAATTGAGGATCAATCTTAATAATAATAATTTAATTTCAAAACCTTTATACCGAGTTGTTTCTTCATAAACATAATATCTTTAGTGTTATTTTACTTTTTATTAAAAGAAAACGTGTTTATACGAACAGGAAATGAAGATGAGCAAAGCTCCGAAAGAAATTTTGAGCTAATTTTTTTTCAATCCCATACTTCTTCCCAAAGTTTGGTTGCTTAAAGCTACGGCTACAATATGTCGGTCCGCACCGTTCCTTACCGCGCAGACGCGGACGAATCGTCGTGAGAGCATTCATCCGCACTTTTACGGAACGGGCCAGCGTAATGTAGCCACTTGCTTCCAAATATCGTGTACGTCGGGCATCTCCGTAAATGTTCGATAGTTCCCGAAACGTGTTGTCATACCAACCGTGAAACAGGGAACGTTGGACAGTTGTGGTGAGCTGTTTGTCAAGTTTGTTCAAGTGTTATTATTTAAAAATAAAGTAATTTTTAAAGAGATGGATGACGAGGTACTTATCATTTATCTACAAGCGTACAAAGAACTCGTTGACCAATCAGACTCGAGGTATATAAACAATGTGTTATTATTAAATATTTGTAGAGAAATAGGAAACAAAACGAATGTTTCAGGTAAGTGCTATATTTTAATGTGTTGTAACAGTATTATTAATACAACAGAGAAGACATTCTTCAATTATTTAATTAAAAAATAGTGGATTAGTGAAACTAAAATAACAAAAATGGCAATAATTGAACGGGTTGGTAGAAAAATTTAGAATTGTGTTGTTTCCTTAAAACTTTCAAACAAACATTCCCATCATAATATGATTTTTTTTTCAATCAAAATTATGTGATAAAGAGCCACCACTTAGCTACGTTTTATGACGGAAGTTTATATTTCCCAAAACAGTATATTTTCACTACAATAACTTCACGTTAACTTGTTTTTATTTTGTTTGTTTTTCCCCCATGACTTCCACAGCACTATTCTCGGGAGTGCCGTGCGTGCGCATCGTTTCAATCCTTCCTTCACATTCGGTGCGGAACGGTGCGGAATGGTGTGGACCGGCCTAGTGTAGCCGTAGCTAAATCCCGGAACATCCTGTAGATGAGAAGAAAGCGAGGGAAAGAACGATGGAATTAGAATATTATTGACGTGCGATACGAAGCTCGGAACGCATCAGGAGATATTCATGTCACCATTATATGTGACGCATCTGCGTGAGTGGGTGGGTACGATTAGGGGAGGTAGAGATGTGAGCTGGACAGTTTTCGAAACACATTTTATTTTATTTTCTTTCTTGAAGAAATAATATATTTAATTAAATGTAACTAACGTAATCAATATACATATATATATATATATATAATATATATATGATTTTAAAGTTTACTCTTAAGCTTAATTTATCTTAAGGAACTCAACACCAGGAAAACGATCAATAATTATTGATTAAAGTCCTCTTCTAACATTCACGTATTGACTACAGTGCTTGGTGGTTGAATGTGTCACAAACATCGGATCCACTGTGAGGAAGCTATGATAATACTAAGAGATTATATTCAAATCCTTGGTTAATATGTAGCATGTCATTTATATAATACTAGATAGCTGTTGCCCGCGGCTTTGCTCGCGTGGAAGTTGATTATATACAAATACGAAAATAGACATATGTATTTACAGATTAATTAAAAATATTAAGTTACGTTGATAACTTGACCTCAGATCAAAAATAATGCAAGTCCGATACAAACTTTCATCCCCTTTTTCATCCCTCATTAAATAAAATTTCCAAAATTCCTGAAACACGTATTTATTTGTTTTACGTCAATAACCGAAATACAAAATTTTGTTTATGTAACTTTCAAAATGACGGACTTTCATACATATTATCATCCCCTATTTTGACCCCTTTGGGGTGGAATTTTGTAAAATCCTTTCTTAGTGGGTGCCTACAAAACAAAATGAATATACAGTCCGAATTTCATGCTTGTAGCCTTGATAGTTTGCGCTCGGCGATGATGAATCAGTCAGTCAGTCAGGACATGTTATTTTATAAGTATAGATGACATCTACAATCAAAATTCCATAAAGACAATTAAAACAAGATAACAAGTACTAATCTATTCCAATAAGAAGAGATATATGAAGGGGACTCACTCAGAATTTATGTTACCGGGGAACGCCCCAAGCGTCGAGGAACATTGCCCCAGCGGACCATTTCGGCATCGCGAGCATTTTCACGTCTTGATCGAGGGGCACACGTCGAAGAAAAGAAAGATCATTGTCTCTGCCACCACTCATGCTGACAGCGCTAGTGAGGAGGTGGATTTATTTCGCAACTCTCACCCCCTCCCCTTTTTACCCCTTAGATCTCACGTTGTACTCCGGGCCAGTTCTGTTGTTGTATAACAGACCACATTTTTGTATTCCATTGTATTTATTCACCGGAGGAAGAACTACTGCATACAACTTCAGCACCGAAGACTACTGGTGGCCACGTGTATCAGGCGTAGGTCTCACCACCACGTTTCAAAGGAAGCCTCTTCTGAGAAATATTGAGTATTATGTCAGAATGTCTGACGTTGCTTTCTATGTCCATCAGACATAGTTTTATGTATTAGAATATTTTTCTTTATTTTCAATGTCGATTATACCTAGAGTCGCATGTCAGAATGTCTGACGTTGCTTTCTATGTCCCTCAGACATAGTTTTATATATTAGAATGTCTTTCTTTATTTTATATATCCACCAGTTATAGTTATTGTGTTAGAGTGTCTGATTTATTTTCAATGTCCATCAGACACAAGTTTTAATGTCAGAAGGTCTAACAATACTTTCTATGTCCATCAGACATGATTTATTTATTCAGGATGTCTAACATTATTTTCTATGTCCATCAGATATAGTTTCTTTAATCAGATTGTCTGACGATTATTTCCCTATGCCCATAAGGCATAGTTTAAATACGAGGGCTCTATGCTCTACAGATGTATAGGACCAGGTGATTGAGTATACAGGGTCCGTGAATTTGACTTCCTTTTCTAAGTCCTTAAGACATTGTTATATTTAATGACACCCTAAACTGTATGATCTCGTTTAAAATCTCTTTAGGGCAACAATCAGTTCATCTAACATTTTCTTCTTGAACCTAGTTAGGTAAGTGACTTATTGCAGTCACGAATGCTCCCTTTTTGTGTAGCTCTTTACGGTGCGCAACCTGTGGGGGCACTACTAGATTGAAGTAGTGGCCCGCGAGGATAATACTTTCTTTCGGTCCCTTCAGGTGCCATATTTATCTAAGTGCTCAAAGATACTTTGTACTATCTATTGTATTCCCTTGTAATGGGTATAAATATAATTTACTTTTGATTGCTCTGGCAGTACTCATTAGGAAATGACCGGCCGTAGTAAAATACTGTATAGATGCCTGATTGTTAACCATTTATTATTTGTAAAATGGAAGCTTCTTTTATAGAATATTTTTCTTGGATTTTTTCTTAACTCTCCATGAGGGTTAATACAAACTAGCTAGCTTAAATAATGCTCTTCTTAGTAACTCTAGGCTTTGATGCTATGTTTAGATATTCAATTGTTTCACTATTTTTCATGATTAGACCTCTCAGGTATTAGTTTGGTATTATCCTGGCTAGATTGTCCTTTTTATATTGCCTAAAATTTAATTCCCCTTTTTTACTGTTGCCGAGTGGTGGCAGATGATTCAAACTAATATCCCTGTTTCTAGAGTTATTTAACTAAACAAAATGTTCTATCTAACTACTGTTGACTACTTGTGAATAAAGTAATAATACCTATTTGTCTAACCTAATATTTTCTATCTCGATATCGGAATACGGTATTCATTAATTAATCGAACTTAAACCTTGTCATTCACATGTAATTATATATCTTTTTGTTTACCTTTTAATAAACTTATTTGTTAAACTTATATATTTATGTAATGCATTTAACTTCCATTTCCTTCATCAAGATAACTTATTTAATTTTGTAAAGGCAATCGTTCCTTATTCTACGTGGTAGGAGAAGCAACAATGAAAATACAACCACTGAGATTTAATAATCTTAAACATTTTACCGACAAATTTTTATCTTTAACTACCCCCACCCCTTTTTTCAATGTGACAAACTCGTCACAATACTTGATGAATATGCATATGCATTATTATTATTATTATTATTATAGTATCGCGTTTTACTACCTGTTCGGGTTGTACGCACTTACGCTAATGTGTAATGGTAGAGTGATTATGAGATGAAATGGAGGACCTTCAGTTCAACGTGGGATCCGAACCACGGTGGAGGCCTGGAATTCCTCACATTCACAAGTTGTGATTAATACACGTCTTGTCAGAAGTGAAGGAAGGGTTTGGTAATCAGATAAATCTGTGCCAAGACCGAGTATTGAACTCCGGACCCCCAACACAAAAGTCTAACACCTTATATGCATAAGAGGGCTATTAATATCTTCAGGTAAGATATTATACCAGTTATAGGGTGGTGACAAGACAAGTATTGGCACGTAATAAACTTGGTATCAGTGACCCCAGAATGGCGGAGCTACGAGCCGTGAAAGTTGGCGCTGTATGCGCCTGAAGGCGTAGGCAACACATTCAACCCGCCACGCAAACCAACATAGGCATCACCTCCACTCACTTCCCCGACACACACGATGGATGGTGGGTGCTTTAGGGGGTGGGTACCTGTTGTCATGCAATTCATTGCCCGCTACCTGTCTAAATTTACACTACATTACACCTATTATGCGTTGAATATGATTGGTTGACAGCATCACAGGCGAATAAAGAGCCAACTTCGTCGACACGTAGCACTACCATTTGACGTCGCAGACTTTGTCTCGTTCCTTCTTACAACTTATATAACCTTTTACCTATATATAAGTAAAATAATAATAATAATAATATTTAGCACCGCGTCTTACTACTCGTTCGTATTTTACGCTTTAAGTACTAATTACTCTAATGGATTAGGAATTGGGAAAGTTGAATTATAAGTAAAAGTATCGAATATAAAGTATCGAGTAAAAAAAATACTAGAATAGAAAGGAAAAAAAAATCAATATTAGTAAAGTATCGATACTTTTTTTTTACATTCCTATACCTAACTCAAACCCCAACATTTATTTAGCGAATGGCCTCTTGGCCAAGTGGTCAGCGGCCCTGGATACTGATCAAATGGTCTCGGGTTTGATTCTTTGTGGTACCATAAGTGTTTTTCCCGAAAGGGGAACTATACCTATGGTGGTTAAAGTATGTTAACTTGGATTAAGCTAGGTGTAAGATTCTCATAATCACTATCATCACGTCATTTGATTGCAGTAATAAATTATAGACCACCTCCAAGGTGTTATACGTCCCAGGCATCGTTCTGTTCTTACAAAGCGGATCGAATTGGTCAAATATTCCGTGCGCTAAGGAAACAACCAAAATCAACTAATTAATAGGCTGCAACCCGCCACAGTTTAAATATTTAGCACCGCGTCTTACTACCCGTTCGGGTTATACGCTTTAAGTACTAATTACGCTAATGGATTTAGGAATTGGGAAGGTTGAATTAGAGGAAGTAAACCCGCATTTGCGTGGAGGGAGAGTGTAAAACCATTTAGGAAAAATCACCCCAGTTCACCCGACCACGATTCGAACCTTTATCTCCCCGTACTCAGCAGTCAAAGCTCAATATGACAAGCGCGTTAGCCAACTACGCCACCGAGGCGGGTCACAGTTTAAAAGGTTGATCTTTAAATCTATAACTGAAATTAATTTAATGATTAGGAAATTATGTCATTAGCAACCATTTAACCGATACCTGCTTTAGTGCAGATATTTTTTTAAGGTATCAAACTTATTCTAGACTAGACTGCAGATGAGAGGAATAGCGGGGTTAAAATCCCAGTTGGGTGTATTTAGGGTGTTTTTTTTTTTCAAAATGGTTTTACACGTTCCCTTCATGCAAATACGGCTACACTTTCTCTAAATTCATTTTTCCTTACCTATAGCTCATCATCGTTGTTGTACACATGCGCGTAATCAGTACAGTATTTAGACGGGGTGCCGAGAAAGGAAAAAAACAAAAATTAGCCTATATATTTTATAACAGATTACATCCACATCAGGAATATAATTTATTACAATTTTCTGTATTCTTCACATGACCAGTGGCGGAATTTAGATCAGTGAAATAATTTTTGTAATTTTAAAATAATCATTTTTCGATTTATTTAATATGTTTTAAAAATAAAGGTTCAATCCTTGGTCCTGGCACAGATTTATCTGATTTACAAACCCTTCCTTCACCTCTAACAAGACATCTTGTGAATGTGGGGAATGACAGGCCTCCACCGTGGTTCGGATCCCACGTTAAACTGTAGGTCTTCCATTTCATCCCACAATCACCCTACCATTACACATTAGTGTAAGTGCGTACAACCCAAACGGGTAGTAAGATATGATGATAGTAATAATAATAATAATAATAATAATAATAATAATACATTTAAAAAATAATGGTTAATTGATTTCATTGGTCTCAAAATTGCACTTTTTTTTTTACTTTATTGCAATCTTACAGGTATAGAGAGTATTGTGATCGTCAAAAAAATTAATCTCCATACTTTGATGAATCTCGACGTTTCATGAGCCCCCTAAATCCGTAAAAGTGGTTTTTGAATGTCTGTCTGTCTGTAGCTCCAACTAGAACCTAAACATTTTTACCGATCGGGCTAAAACTTGGTATCTAGGGTTTTCATAGGGTTGCCCCGAGGGTCTTATGGAATTGGATATCTAACTCTAAAATTGAGGGTAGTTTACTGAACGGCAAAAAGAGAATAAGTTGATTTTCTCAAAATCAGCTCCAACAATTTTAATTAAAATTTGTATTTAAGAATTGATTAAGATTATAAATAAACTGGCTATTTTCATTTTCCCATGAAAATGAATTTTAGGGTACCTTACAGGAGCCAAAATTTCAGTATCTCCCCAACAATTTGAGATACTAAATAACTTATCATTGGAAAAATTGTAATACTATTAAAATTTAAAAAAAAATTTAAAAATATTGGACATATATTTTTATAAAAGCAACAGTTTCTGAGATATTGGCAAATATAGTAATACCATTTTCTGATCTTTAGTTGTAAAGAGATACTACTAAGTGTTAACGCAATAATTCTCCAATGCCATAGAGTAATTAAATATAAGTAAGTCTCTCTAAAATTTTATGTTATTTTTCTTTAAACCTCTTAGGAGAAATGTTTGTACAACAATGACCTATCTCCATTTTAAACTCAATAGCCAATATTTAAATTTTTTTTTGGCAAAATTTTTAATTGAGTAATTTAATAGCAATGCGATGAATGTTTGTATTTTTGTATTTTATAAAAGGTGCACCAAATGTACTTTGGTAATAAAATCAAGGTATGGATACATAGCTCACTTTGTTCGTTGGGGGATTCGCTCCCAATCCCCCAGTAGGTTTTCTTTGCAACTGGATGAATACTAATGTAATTCCAGAGCAGTTTTTCTTACCGTTTAGCCACAATAAACCTATAAAGAAAGGTCCACACCAAATTTAAAGTTTATCCAATATTTGGAACTTTTTATTGGGGGTTAAATTTTTTTTTTCATATTTGGAATTTTCCCGTCAGAAGCTATATGTTTGCCAAATTTTAAATTTCTAGCCCATCTCTAAGTGGGTAAACATTTGTGTCAGTGAGTGAGTCAGCCATGTGGCTTTATAGTAGTATAATATTTAGATATTGGCGATGCACAGAAGATGATGGATTATAACTGAGGGGCTTGGAGCAAAAACATGATAACCCTAATAGATTTAAATAGGATATTGTATACTCACTATTAAAATTATTTTAAATCCTCAAATCTAGCTAAAATAAATAAATAAAATATTTGTCGATATTAAATATTCTAAAGGCCTTGATGAACTTTATTTATTTATTTATTTATTTATTTTATACTGCACCTTACTACCCGTTTGGGTCATACGCTTAATTAATAATTACGATAATGGGTTAGAAATTGATAAAGTAGAATTTAGATGAAGTGAACCCGCATTTTCGTGAATTGATAGTGGAAAACCATGTAGGGAAAAACCACCCTCAGTTCACACAAATGAGATTCGAACCTTGATCACCCCATACTGGGCAGTCAAGATCATCACTTTCAACACTAAACTAGCTCGTTAGCCAACTACGTCACCAAGGCAGGTTTGGCGGACCTTAAAGTTCAAGAGGTAGAATATCAGGTATCACTGCTAACACATATTTTTTCATCAAATGAGGGTTTTCATGTTTTTGCTCCGACCTCCTCAATTTTTGGTTTAATTAGCGGATGTAGAAATATTCCCATCGGAGAAATAAACACACAAACATTCCACTTTGCATAAAGCATTCTTGAATTTGGTTTTGAGCTACTCCTCGTTTGTGAGACTCACAGTGCCACGTATCCCCTACCCTGATGACCCAACCTCTATTTTCCAAAAGTCATCATATACCTTGTAGTCGGAAGTATAAACTCGGAGGTCTCGGTACCACTTAAAAGGAAACGGTTCATAGGGGGGGGAAGGAAATTATCACTCTCTTGAGACTGGAGGCTAATGAGAAATTGCAGACCCAGTCTCTCGTCTCTTTACTTAAAGAGACCTTCACAGATACAAAGGTCGTCGCTGTCTCTTTGTGAAGTAGGGAAGAGGGAGGGAAATTTAGGGGTTTGGGTGGGGCACTCAAGAATTGTCATGGTGGCTACGCCCCACGACGAATGCTTTGGGTTCGTTGATTTAACCGCGTGTAAGGGAACATGCGACAAATAGGTCGACACATAACTAACAAGTTTGTAAGGTTCGTTTTACCACTCACGTACTCACTGTTGAAATGTCGTGTTTATTTATTTACTCTCTACTTCTACTACATGAGACAAAGGGCTACATGCTGAAAGTGTAAAGGTTGAATTTGTGTACCTGCTTTTTAGTATATCAGAGGCGCAAAAGGTAGGATCATCAAAAGAACACCATTGTTTATTATAGTCTCTGACACCCAATTGGTAACAACGAAGGAAATTTAAACCTATTATATATACTTAGCACCGCGTCTTACAACCCGTTCGGGTTATACGCTTTAAGTACTAATTACTCTAATGGATTAGGAATTGGGAAGGTTGAATTAGAGGAAGTGGACCCGCATTTGCGTGGAGGGAGAGTGAAAAACCATTTAGGAAAACCCCCACCCAGTTCACCCGACCGAGATTCGAACCTCGATCTCCCCGTCCTCAGTAGTCGAGCTCAACACGACAAGAGCGTTAGCCAACTACGCCACCGAGGCGGGTTTTAGACCTATTATTTTTCAGAAACTACAAGTATCGTGAGATTCATAAATTATCCAGTTATTTATCTTACTTAACCTAACCTAACCTAACCTAACCTAAGATATTTGTTACTAGTCGTTATACCCTGATAAATATTGTGTAAGTAAACTTTATCTCTTGTGTAAATTATTGAGTTTATTGTAAATCATATAACATTTTAATAATTTTGTGATTTTGGGGAAAAATTTAAAACTCAAGAGATTTTCCTAGAGAAACCAACCACATATTAATGAGATTTGGAAATATTACATTATAGCGTTCATAAATTTATCGTCAAGAGTAAACTATAATATAATAAATAAAACTTTAAAAAAGTCCATTAATATTCTTTTTCATAACCCCATTACTTGACCTTGTTTAAAGAGAACGGCTAAGACCAGTGTGTGTGTATTATATTATATATATATACATACATACACACATATATATATATTACATATATAGATATATATCTCAAACACCAATTAAACAAATTTCAGTCCTCGGTCCCGGCACAGATTTATCTGATTTCCAAACCCTTCCTTCACCTCTGACAAGTTATCTTGTGAATGTGGGGAATGCCAGGCCTCCACCATGGTTCGGATTCCACGTTAAACTGTAGGTCCTTCATTTCATCTCATAATCACCCTACCATTACACATTAGCGTAAGAGCGTATAACCCGAACGGGTAGTAAGAACCGGTGATAATAATAATAATAATAATAATAATAATAATAATAATAATAATAATAATAATAACAACAAATTTCAACTAGTTATAAACACCATCTAAAATTAAGTTTTTGCAGAAAGGCTTTAACAGACAGACTGTATCAAATATCTATTTTAACGTATTCATAAGTCATCTACTGTGATCTTTTGATGTCACTATTGATGTATATTGTCAATAAATATAATAGCACTAATAATATAGTAAGATGCTATCAGTTTATAAGAATTTGACTATATAGTTGTTTCATGATAGCTTTGACCTTTTCCAATAGTTTAAAAGTGATTAAATACACAGTCTGTCTCTCAGATAATATATTCTGCCACTTTACATTATTGGTAAAATTGTCCTAACTTTATTTTTAGCACGGAGTATTACTACACGTTCGAGTTATAAGCTAGTGTACTAATTCCACTAATGGGTTAGGATTGAGAAAGGTTTAATTTAGAGGAAGTGTACACGCATTTCATAGATAAGGAGTGTATACCGTTTAGTAAAAGCCAGCATCACTACACCCAACTGGAATCGCTGGTCTAGTTTATTGCAAAAGTATCGCCATAGACAATGCGACCACTTAAATAGGTAAAATATTTATTAGCAATCTGTAAATGGAAGAAATTTTCCAACCTCTTAGTCTAGTGGTTAGATTCTCTGGCTACTAATCAAGAGGTCTCAAGTTTCATTCCCAGCCGTACCATAAGTAATTTTCACCGAAGAATTGTTCCTGTTAATGCAATGGTCTGGTTTATTAGGCGTAGGTTAGGCTTAAGAATTCTACTGGAACCACATACTCATCATCATCTCATCGGGATGAAGTAACTGAATCTACATGGTGGTCCAGACTTAGAGCACCAAAAATGTCTAGCCTAAAAACCCTGATGACATAAGCTAGGAAAAAAAAAAAGTAAATGGCTAGGCTACCATGAACAGACTATAGCATCGATGTCATATTGTCTAGATTGAACCATGGCGTGAGAAATTGGAGGAAATTAGACTTTAACTAAAAAAGGGAAATTTTCACTCTCTCATTCCACCCGGAAGTTGGCGCTCCTCCCCAACCAATCAATTTCCAGTTGATTGGAAACGGTTTCAGTTTTCCGATACCTCCTATAACTTCTGCACCTCTGATTAGCAACACACAATTTGCTTTGTTCTATATTACAGAGAAACGGACAATGTTCCTATTTTCTACTCGATTTTATGTGTGTGTACCTAAAGTAAACTCTATTTATCCTAAATGGTAACAATCTTTTTTTCTGAACTAACTAATATTGGGGATTTTCCCGTCGGTTATTCAGAAATGTCCTGCCCATTTGGTAAATACAGTTTGGAGTATTTTTGGTACTGATCGAATATACTTATTCTCTTCCACGTGATGTGAACATATTTCAACTCCTTTAGGTTCTGTTTTGATATGGGGAACTGTCAGTGTCTAATATCATTTAAGTATTATTATTATTATTGTTATTATTAAATAACAGACATGTGCTTATTCTTTCTGTTGTAGGCTTGTGTCAGCCAGCCAAATGAAAACAGTCCGTAATAATATAACACAGACGTTACTAATATCAGTTTAATTTGTATATATAGTCAGTAGTTACACATAGGTGTTTTGTAACTAGAAAAAAAAATTGGAATAAAGACACAATTTCAAATTATAAGAACGATTGAAACTTGTTCAGTAGAGTTAGAGATTGTTTTGGAAGAGTGGGAGTAAGCTAGAGGACCAGTTCGATGTAAGCATTGGTTTGGCAGAAGGATTGACTTGGGCTAGTGACTCTTTTAGACTTGAAAATAATTATTATAACCGACTTCATCACATATTGTACTGAAGCTTACAAAAAAATAAATAAAACAACAGGACTACTATTTCAACGCTGCCTCCTACCATCCCTCTCCACATTTAAGCCATCCTGACAACTTTACCGCGAGGGATAGGACAGGGGGTATCACAGGGGGGTAGCGACAGAACTTAAATAATTGGCAAAACTAAAAATTCACTCTCTTTTTTTATGTGTAAAACTTCATTTTTAAAGTAAAAATCCTACCTAGGAATATCCAAATGAAATAATTTCAATATGGTTCTATTTTTAAAATAGGTGAAGCGAATACAAAAAAAGGTTAGAGCCAATTTATTGCAATTCTGCAAATTGTGGACCTAGATGGTTTTCATACGCAGCAAATTTTTGAAGGACTGGTGCAGAAGACAAATTTATCTTACATTATTCAACTTCAAGAAGAAATTCAATCCATCTAAAATTTGGTGCATATTTATAGATGAGTTTTTTTCTTTCATAAAATATAAACTTTCATTTAGGTTCCAAAATAAGTGTCGGAAATTGAACTCATTTTTGGGGGACGCACATATATTAAAGTGAATTTTAAGGGGATAGAACACGCTCCTCTTGAACTACACTAAAACTTAATGTTATGGGTGTGAAATCATGACGAGCGTCTTTAGGTAGAGATGTGTTCTACCCAGACAAGAGTACAACCTAAGGAATGCTTCTATCCGCAGGGGATAGTAAGTGAACTTTATTATTTCCTTGGAAAACTATATGGTGTCGGCCATTCTGACCAAATGGACGCCACATGTTGGCGAAGATAGTGCCCACATTTACAGATAGAGGATGTCATGTAGTCAGCTCAGTGAGGCCTCCGTTCTTTAATATCAGTTTGCTAGAACGGAAATTCTACTTTTTCAAGTAGATTCTCAATTGTCCTCTTGAGGCTGAGTTGACCTCGTATCAGACGCACTGCTTCACAGAAAAATCTGGAAGCGACTGAGATCGAACACGGGATCTCTATATTCGATGCCAGAAACGCTGCATACCAGAAGAGACGGTCGATTTCCTTGTAAGGAAAGTAAACATGTAAACTCGTAAAGCTACTTATCTAAAGCAGTAACTTCCTTAATACGTTTTCTCTGTTGGAATATTAAGAGAACTTCTTCACTGTTTCAAGTAATTGTAGAGAAAATCGTGGCGTGGGTTTTCCACATTAATTTATTTTTCCGTAAAATGTGGTTACTTCTCTCAAACATATTCAAACATATATGTTAACTTATTTCTTTAATTTTCCTAACCCACCTCGGTGGTGCAGTTAGCTAACGCACTAGCTTCACATTGAGCTAGACTGCCGAGGACGGGGAGATAAAGGTGCGAATCTCTGTCGGGTGAAATAGAGGTGGCTTAACCTAAATTGTTTTCCACTCTTCCTACAAGAATATGTGGGTTCACTTCCTTAAATTCAACATTCCCAATTTATAATCCATTATCGTATTTAATACTTAAGAGTATAAGCCGAACGGGTAGTAAAATGCGGTGAAAAGTTAAAAAAAAAAAGTTTTACTATTGGTATTTCATTTAATTAATTATAGTGTTAAAGGAATGCATCTGTAAATAAATAAAAACAATTTTACTTGAGTTCAAAAGAGATAATTGAGCTTAAGTTACTTTTTGGTGCAATTATTTTTCTTATATAAATATATATATATATATATATATATATATATTTGTGTGTGTGTGTGTGTGTGTGTGTGTGGTGTGTGTAAGAAGTTACAGGAAAGAAGCATATCTTACATACAAAAGGGAACTAACACAATATTAATTTTAAAAATAAAATAAAAGCACAAGTGAAACTTTACATTGCTGCCACTGTGTAAAAAGGTATTGGCTGTATCTTGAAGAAAATCTATCGTTACTGCCTAATTCCTCGACTTAAATTTTATTCTATCGGAAATTATAATTATTTGTCAACATGTATTAAAAATCGTAGAAAATACACTATAATATAAGTATTGTAAAGTACTAATAAACTATATGAATACGCATCATTGCCAGACTTTTTCCCCCCCTATTAAGTTCCAAACATGCCTCAGTCATCTACGCTCAAGGGCTGGAGCAGAAAAATTAGTTCTTTTCTGCGACGGGAACAGCAAAATAAATGAACCTGCTCTGATGACGTGAATTAGAAAGAGAAAGACTAGAATAACTGTTCAGGACAAGCGAGGTGAACACAACTTATATTAGCATATTCATCAGTGTAAAATGGGAAACTACAATTTTAACAATGCTACATTTTAGGGGGGGCCATAAGGCTAGAGAGTATATTTTTTTCCTAGCTACATATTTTCAAACCACATTTTAGGCGAATTGATCTGTTGGTGTTTTTTGTTTCTTGTTGACTGTTCTAATTCCTTATCTTCATTAGACTAGAATTAATAGTTAATTATTTTGTATTTATGCATAAAATATTTAGAAAACCACCGGCTTTGGTTTCACATATGTTACGAGTTTTGAGTAAATATCTCCATTTTTAAACAATAGAGCGAGAAAGTTCGTGTGGAGTTCTATATAATTTATTTTACAAATTTGATCCACCAGTGTGGGTTCTCCCATCTCTTTCCAATACTAATGTGGATGCATTTCATCCATTTTATCTAAGAAAGATATATCCTTTAGAATAAATTTTTTTTAATCACGGCGTCTTACTACCTGTTCAGGTAATACGAATATGTTATAATTAATCTAAGGGAGTAGGGACTAGGAAGGTTGAATTTAGAGGAAGTACATCCGTATTTGCGTGAAGGGCGAATGTAAAACCATTTAAGAAAAAAATTCCTCAGTACACCCATCAGTGATTCGAACCCCGATCTTTCCGTCATGGTCAGTCTAGTCTATTGCGAGAGTAATGCCTTAGACCATGTGGCCACCGACGCATGTAATAAAGCAATAATAAAATAGCCAAAGCTATTATTTATAATTTTAGTGAGGATTACTCCATCAAGATATCATATTCTAAAATTGAAAAATGACACCTGGACAACAGAATCGAAAACGGAACCTTTGGCTTAATACTCCAATGCTCTAACCACTATGCTATCCAGGAATCGTCCCTTGAGAAGTTATCGGCAGCTTTGATCCTTGGTAAACAATATCAGTAGGCCTATATATAAAACAGCACCAATTTTATTTTTTATTAAAGTAATTAACCTGAACTTTTTAAAATGATTGATTATATCAGCACACGAGAATTTCTATGAGCGAGATCGAAAGGGCTTATACAAATTTACTGGGAAATGTACGTTCACGTATCTTCTATGGTTCATTTATATGCCACAATCGAGAAGAGATAGAATTTTGAGTTCACTTTCGAAGGAAGTTGTGCTATAGATTTTTATCGAACCTGGCTGGGTTTTAACCCAAGAACGTTGGGTCCTAAAGCGATCACTTTACCTCAGGTCGAAATGAAACTTAATAGCGTAGTAAAATGTTATAAATATTGACCACGGAAAAATGATATTTGAATTTTTTAAAAAGGCCTATTCCTATGAAAATTGAGATTTATATTACTAGGCCTACTTGACTTACTGTGAAGACAAGGGTTTTACGAATTTGTTCAATTCTGTGTTAAAAACAAACATATTTCAAAGCTGCAACTAGCATTTTAACAGAAAAGTGTTGGTTCAACATTTTTAATAAAACTGAAATTTATCAAGTTCCCCCCTATGAACAATATATTTTTTATCCAATCGTAACTTTCCTTATATTATGATACTTTAATGTTTCCATTTAAAAAAAATACACCTATGATCACGAAATAGATTGGACCAGTTATTCTCGTATATAACGTGGCTCCAAGGATCCAAATGGGATTTTTTTAAATCTGTAAATGTATTTTTTTAAAATTCTATTCGAAGTCTAGCCCCTTCCCCTTGATGCTCGGTTGCTAATAAAAAGATCTGTAGTTTCTCTCCCTTTTCTGCCTGTCTACCAGCGCTGACTGTCACAAGAGACCTCAAGAAGTTAGCTTGTTAATACCTAAGAGTACCAATCTGTTGTCACAGACCATAACCTCTTTTTGTGAAAGTATTATATTGATCTTGGAAGGAGGTGGGTTGGAAGAAGGAATTGTGACGTGGGAGAGTATTATGTTGTGACGTAACTAGATCGAGCCTTAGTACACTGTGATGACAGACAAAGCACAGTCAGGCCAATATGATGTGTGTGTTTGTGTAATGTCTGGATGACCTGAAAGAAAAACACAGATTCATATTAGACATTCAATGAGGATGGATAAATGATTGCAACTTGTAGATAATTTATTGATGGATGTTAATTTGGGTCGAGTGGATGGGGTAAATAAGAAATTAATGAAAGGGCACTAGGAAAGGCTGGTTTGGAATTTATTGGGTAGGTAAGGGACACCTTAATCCAGTCTCGGCTTTAGGTATTCCTTTGCTCTCGGGAGTTGTACTGTCCTAGGTTTCGAACTATGGCGTTTTCCTCCAGCTCTTGGGTTTTGGTGTAGAATCTTCTGTTTATTTCTACGAAGATCTCCCTTAATGTCTGGCTCCCAGTCTCAGCGTGGATGAGTTAGTTATTCGTTCTTGTGATGACTCCCAGTATGTAATGAGTACCTTGTTTTTTTACAGCTTGAATCTGACTCAAAACATTTGGAGTCGAATAGCTCCACGCTTCAGAGGTGTAGACGAGTAGAGGAAAGACTAGACTCTTATAGAGGAGAAGTTTTGTTGTGGTATTCAGCACCTTGCTCTGAAGAGTCCATAGTCCGGACAAAGACACCCATATCTTTTTTCCTCGAGTTCTTTACGTAAGGTTTCCAGTTTAGGCGAGAGTCCATTATGACACCTAGATATCTAAACTCGTTAGAGAAGGGTATGTCTTCACCCAGGACACAAAACTGGTCCAGTGGCTGGATCATTCCTTTTAGCTATCTTGATAGCAGTGAATTTTTCAGGGTTTACCTTTATTCTACACTTTTCCAGCCAGTCGCCCAACTAGTCCAAAAATCTTTACATTTGTTTAAAACCGTATCTGATGTTTCTTGTGAAGTGAAAAAGAGTATGTTGTCCGAAATAGCCTGACACTTATTTTTGGATCTGCAGGGATTGCCGGAAACATAAATGCTGTACAGAAACGTGATAGGTCAGATCCCTGAAGACACCCTGCTCTGATGATGTGTGGGGATGACCTCTTGCTTACATTTTTACTCTAGAGTGACCACCGTGGAGGAAGATTCTTATCGTGTGGATGTACGTCCTAGCGAAGTTGAAGTCGATCATCTTTCGCAGGAGGCCAGCGTGCCAGACCCTATAAAACACCTTTTCAACGTCATAAGGACGCAAATGTTATTTCCTTTTTGTTGAAGCTCTATGTTGTCTCTTCCACAAAACTGGTGATCGGATGTACTGTGAAATGGAAGATTTGGAACCAAAATTGAATATCAGAAAGTATTACGGTTTCCTGGGCAAACTGTTTTAGCCTCTCCAGAATGATTTTTTCGTAAACCTTACCAAGACAGCTGAGTAAGCTGATAGGTCTCTTGTTCTGTGTAAATTTGAAGTATTTGCCTGACTTCGGGTCTATATAATATCTGCACCTACAAGCTTCCGGAAAGTAGCCTCACTTAATGCGGCGTGAATATGAAGTTAGAAGTATAATGATCTGTCGAGTATGGCACAGCATCTCATTGGATAAACGGACAACACCCACGGCTTTCTTTTTTTAGATACTTGATAGCCCGTTCCACTTCATGTATAGACACCGGGGGTGGTATAACCGGTATAGGTTCCTCGAGAAACAACTTACCTCATCTTTCACCTCTCTTGTGGGGTTCTCATCCTGGGGTTCGATGTTCGCCTTGAATTGGTCTTCCAATAATTCAGATATAGCATCGGCTCTGTCCACTACTGTATAAGTCATCCCATGACGTCCGTGAATGGCCAGCGTTTTAGTTTTCAAATTGTCCTCTTTGAGTTGTTTGATGCTCTCCCCACATTATCACCACTGTTTGCGCTTTCCGAAATGTACTCGTGCCAGTGGATCAGTTTCAAATGTTTTGCTCTACAGCAAACTTGGGCCCTTAATCTGTTGTATTCTGCCTATGTCTCGGTAAGTGGGATGTCTTCCATTCATGGCGCGCTTCCCTCTTCTGGGCTATCAATAAGTTCAGGTCTGGATGTTCCCTCTTTAGGATGACTATCGGGGTTTCGTAGATCATTGATGCCTGATGAGCCTCAAGCAGCGTGGATGTCAGGAGAACGACCGAGTTGTCCACCTCTTCTATAGATTCAACCTCCCTCATCTGTCTAAAGTGGCCTGGTATTTGGACCAGTCGGTTCTTGGGATCTTTCTTCTAATAAGGGTGTTACGAGATTGGTATTTATTGGGAGCCAACAGAAAACCGGTTTGTGGTTGGAGTCCAGTTTGTTTAAAGTGTGCAGATCTTCATGCTGTTGGTTAAAATCTGTAAGAATCACATCAAGCACATCCGGTAAGTTTCTGTAATTAGAGGGGTAGAATATAGGTCCCTCCGGTGCCAAAACTTCATAATTTTTCAAGGTTGCATGATCTGACAGGGTATGGCTAGCTTGATTAGATACGCGACTGTTCCACTGTATGTATTTCCAATTAAGATCACCTGTGGTAAGAAAATTTTCTTGGCCGTAAGCGTGTTTAAATCTTGGGTTATAATTGTGAAAGAAGGGCTCCTATGCACAGCACTAAACATTATCTCGTTCCGTGGTTTGGGAACTATTATTGAAGTTGATTCAAAGTTAACCGTACCCGGTATGACTGTGTTGTAATGTTTCAGATTCTTCTTAACTAGGATGGCCGTACCCCCATCCCTACTGTTAGGTCCGTCTGTCCTGTAAATGTTGTACCTATAAAACGTTAAACATTTTGTAGGTGTTAGAAGCGTCTCACAAATGAGAGCGATGTCAACGCCGTATGTCTGTAATAGCTGTTCCAATTCATGAACCTGCTGTAGAATGCCATTGGGGTTCCAGAATATTACGTTTAAAAATTCATCTTGGTAAGGTGTTTAGTTAATTGTCATCACAGAAGAATTCAGTGACTGCTTCCAATAGGATTAGTACCTTTTCTGGTGTTGTCTGGGGCATTTTTTAGTCTGTTAATATATTTTTTGAGGTGTGTTAGAAGGCCTGACATTTGAAGGAGGTCCCTTAGCTCAGAAGCTTCATTCGTGTTATAGCTTCCCTCGCTAGTTTTTTGGGGGAGGTTAACTACGGCTGCTGCGTATGATAACCACTTAGCCATGGGAGCTTGCGTTCCTGTTGGGTTACTGTTTCGCCCTAGTTTCTGGGTAACCTGGGTGGGTGTAGCAATTGGCAAGGTCTGTAGTCTTTCACAGACCGGCATTAAGAGAGGGTGACGGGTACTAAGGCCCTTAGGGCCTATATGAATCAGTGCCTTCACAAACTGTTTCAATAAAACAATATTTATATTTGTCTCCCTAAATTTCAGTTATAGTAAAATATAAAAAAAAAATTATAACTAACTAAATCAGTTTGTATTTCTTTATGACAAAGAAATTATCTACTAATCAAAGGCTTATTTTTGTTGTATACAAAAATATAATTTATTATAAAGATAATAGCTCCTTATTTAGATAATAAATTCAACATTGAGCTTTAACAGTTTATTTTATAAATCAAAATTGATAATTTCTAAGTGTGAAAGCTACAAATACTTGTTTAATGTTAGGGCCTCCAATTGTTCACGACTCCAGTGCCGCCAAAACTCTAAATTCGTCTCTGGCCATTTTATATCATTTGGATTTTTAAAAATATGAATAGACTTTTTGTAATCTATTTAATTTCCTTATCTCAATTATTTCTGATAACCATGATCTTTCAATGTATTCCAAAGGAGTGTTGATTATTTTATAATTGGGTATAATTAAGGCGGATGCCTCGGTAGGTGGGAAGGTATCAATAGCAGTAAGGCCACACGTATTAAAATACGATAGTCTGCGTCGTTTTCCCTTTTGTCCTTCACCAACATTCAAACATTGTCAAGCCAATAAGAAAAAGAGGAAACGAAACTTAAGAAACTTGTTCAAAGTAATTCTCAAATAGCTTAAGAATTTGTGTGTGAGACTTTAAAAATAAAATCAAGGAATTTTTTAGATGAAGGCTAAATCTAGAGCACTTTTTCATCAAGATCAGTCTCACAGCTGAACAAATATGCTTAAAAAAAAGTTGAAAAAATGAGCCAATGCTAAATTTTATACAGTGTTTTTCTATTATTAACACTCAGAGTAAAGAATTGTTAGGAAAATCAGTTTTGTTGAAATATTTATGCTTTAGTTTGGTGTGAACCATAGTTTATTATTATTTTATTATTAGTATTATTAGCACCGCGGCATACTACCCGTTCTGGTTATACGCACTTACGCTAATGTGTAAGGGTAGGGTGATTGTGAGATGAAATGGAGGACCTACAGTTTAACGTGGGATCCGAACCACGGTGGAGGCCTGGCATTCCACGCATTCACAAACAGTGATTAATACACGTTTTGTCAGATGTGAAGGAAGGGTTTGGTAATCAGATAAATCTGTGTCGGGAACGAGGATTTAACCCCGGACCCCTAGCAAAGATGTCAAACATCTTACCCCTAGACCGACAGATCACCCAACCATATTTTGAAATAACACATCGTGGAATGAAATATTACGTTAGATCTGAGGTTTAAGAGGAAATGTATTGCTTTCTTATGATACAAGAGAGATGACGACACTCACCGATGGTAGTGATGACAGTGACGGAATACAACATGGCACCGCTGAAGGACCACTGGCGGTCGTTGTCCATCACGTCTTTGCCGTCGTACCCCTCCACCTTGGTGGCGGACACCACGCTCGCCTCGAAGTTCCGGAGTTGCTCGTGGACCAGACGGGTCCAGTTCTTCTCGTACAGCACATTCAGCCGTTCTGAAACAAATGAACCTTCCCTGATACTTTTGCAGACAATATATAGAGGTGTTTTGGAACATACACGCACTTTCCCTCCTTGTTCCTCGTATAGTAATCACACTAGTACCACTCCTATCTCCTTGTTCCTGGTATAATATCACCACACCACCAAGGCGTCTCCTACCCCCCGCCCCCCAGACGTCCTCTCGCGGTTGCTTGTGGTGAATCTCAGGTGGGTACAGCCCTGCCTCCCTAGAAACACATCCTGTTGCTCCGCTATACCAACACAGTCATTAATCAGGACAGCCTGGCCGGGTAATTGCTCATCTCGGGGTAACAACTACTTACCTCCCGTATGAGGAAACCACGCGCCTGTTTGTCTACCTCGGTTACCAGCCGGTACATTACGTCAGATTCGTATGGTTACTGTGGGGTAGGAGGAAGAAAAGTTACTCCTGACTGGATGCATCTTAATTCAAGGAACTTCCTCTAAACTAGTTTCTTTATTATTAATAATATTTTATTATTAGCACCGCGTCTTACTACCCGTGCGGTTTGGACGTACTTACGCTAATGTGTAATGGTAGGTTGAGTGTGAGATGAAATGGAGGACCTACAGCTTAACGTGGGATCCGAACCACGGCATTCTACACATTAACAAGTTGTGATTAATACACGTCTTTATTTACAAAACTTAAAATAAACTTATTTATAAATAAATATTATTTGAGATGTTTAAAGTGGCCGCTTTGGTCAGCGAGAATCTATCTATAATTGTCAAGACACATGGCTTTAAAAACAATTCTATGTGCTGTTATCTGGAACTATTTATCTATTTATTTCCTCTCGCCCTTCACCTACAACCATCTTTTGTCATGTCATTAAGAATAAGGTAAAGGAAAACTAAGAAACTTTTTATCTCAAGATAAAGAGGAAAATTTACTGCTTTTTATCCCATTTATTTGCACTTTTTTTACCGACTGATTATATCAGCATACGAATTCTAAACTCCGAACGGGTAGTAAGACGTGGTGCTAATAATAAAAATTACTTATAAATTAACTTAAGACTAGAACAGACACAACATCCAGTCTCCAGTCTATAATTCATCACTGTGAAAGGTTAAACACACATTTAACAATTTATACATTTTTCGGCCATGATAGGAATTGAGCCTGGGACCCTTAGTTCAATATACAGACACGCTACCGACTGAACTAAGGTGTCTTAATAGCTAATTTCTAGTTTTCAAATATCTTAAGTTTATATAAGTCTAACAGAAAATCACAGTATTTGTTAGAGAAAGAATATATCTTAAGCCCTTTTTAGTTAATCACAGACTCATAGCTCCGTAAATATGTTAAAGTTGTTGAAAAATGAGCAAAATTTACATTCTCACACATTGTTTCTATCAATAAAGCTTAAAATATAGGGTTATTAAGGTAAAGGAGCCTTGTTGAAGTCTTCAGACTAATTTCGCATAAACTATAGTTTAAAATAACGCATCGTAAAATGAAATAATGCGTGAGAGCTGAACGTTTGCGTGATGATTTATCACCTACCAAGGCGGCCCATTTAACGTGCACCCTCTGAACCAACCGATTATATCAGCTCACGACTTAGTTTCTAACTTAAATATATATCCCACTAAAAACCCAGCCCTCAGCCGTTAATTCATCGCCGTTAAAGGGGAAACTCACGCTTTACTGTGACCCATATTTGCCATACCAAGAATTGAAACCGGACCCTTTAGCTCAGTAGGAAGATATGATACCATTAGAGTGAAGGTGTCGTACGAATAAGTTGTTACATTTTACTTTATAATCTAGAGGATGTATTGTACCATGAACTTATTTTTGCCTTCTAGATTGTGATGAAACTAAGCAATTTATGTCCTCCTAGACCCAAAAACGTGGGTCCTGTAATTCTATATTTCTATCCATAGGCCATAACTAATATTGTTTAATGGGGTTCGTTCAAATTTTATACTAAGCTTTTATATGGTAATACCTTAAACGATCTTTTGATTTTGATTCTAGCTCTCAAATAAGGATAACTTTTGATGGTTTTTGTAAATTTGTTCTAACCTTTCGTTTAAAAGATGAATCTGTTGAGTGTGTTACATAATAAATAATAATGTATATATGTTTCAATATAAAAAAACTTGACTGTTCTTGAAACTAATTTTTGAAAAATTTGTCACCACTTATATAATAGTTATTCTATACTATATGAGAAACTAAGTATAATTGTATCACACCATTTATTTTATTATTATGGTCAGTTCCAAGGTTATTTTAGCACTACGTCTTACTACCCGTTCCGGTTATCTGTTATGTACAAATTACGTTAGTGGTATTAGGGATGAGGAAGGCTATACATATGAAGTGTTCCCATATTTAAGTGAAGGGAGAGTGGAAAATAATGTTGAATAAACCACACTCAGTACACCTGGCTGGGATTCGAACCTAGACCTCCCCATCATCAGCAGTTTAGTCTATCACAAGAGTAGTGAGTTATACCAAGCATCCGCCGAATCGGGTGCCAATGTTGTTAAAAAATACTTATCTACTGAAGCCTAAATGAAATATACTTGCATCAGCATGGAGAGGGAATATTATGAACATCAAAGCTATAAATCACACTTATAGAAATAACCTCAGCCAGTGCACCTAGATAGGAATCATAATCTTTAAAATAAGATGATGATTCGGAGGGTCGTAGATAAATTTTTATGTGTATAAAATATATTTAGGATTGAATAAGATAAAAAAAACTACTTAAACACAATATTTATTATCTACTATTTTATTTATTTGAGTTATTTAACGTGCACTTTATGAACAGACACGAGAATTTCTGTGAACATGAGCGAAAGAACCTAAAAAATTTTCCAGGGAAAGATATTTTCCCATACCTTCTTGGGTTCTTCTACATGCCACATTCGACATAGGACCGACGGATTTACTTCCCCTCCGAAGGAAGTTGTGCTACGTAAATTTATCGCTCAATACATTCCATCCACCCCTGCTAGGTTTAAACCTACTAACATTGGGTCCTGCGGCAAGCACTTTACCTCAAGAAAACCTGAGGCTTACACATTTTATTTGACATAAATATTCATTTTTAATTGAATTACCAGAACAAAAGAATTATCAATTGATCAACTAAGAACTGTGAGGATATGTAATGTTTGGTTCCCAGAAGTTATGTGCAGGGGAGGCCGAGGTAGATTTTGACATTGGGTGGGACTACTTTTGGCGCCCCCCCTCCCCCTATATAGCTAATGGATATTAGGAAAATATGAAAATAACCTCCAAATATAACAACTCTAAAACTCTCGTAGCATAGGTGTGATATTAAACTATCCTAAAGGAAAACTCCACAAATGGTAATCAAGTTCCAAACGTCTCACTGCGAGATTGTACGAAAACGGTCAGGATTACAAAGGAAACTATTATTTGTATCATAAAACACTTTGATTTATTGAAGCATTTAAGAGATAATCGCAGAAAAACAGTTTCAAGGTGCCATTTTTCAGGATGGTGGTTATGAAATTTTATAGATTGACACTATATTATAATTTATTCACCACAATTTTTTATCAATATGTCAACTTATGCTTAGAAATTCCACTATTAATCCCAGGATAAGTTTAGGTTAGGTTAGGTTAATGCTCTGTCTAGCACCTCGGGCAACCGCCCAGTTTGCCCGGCCCTCAAGCCGCCCCTGGTCATGCGTCTGGCTTGGGTTTTATAATTCTAGTTATGGATATCACTGTCATGAACAGAACTCGTTGTCGTTATCGACCGTTAGGAGTTAGTGTCACAACAAAGAACAAGCAGGAATATATTTTTGTCAATATTAAACATAAAATAATATATTAAGTTAGATTAGTAGATAATGATATTTTATTTTGTTTTAAAAATAATTCATTTGGCTTCAATAAGCTAAAAGTAAGAATACACTATTTTACCACCTAAAAAAAAGTGTATGTACTATTAAAAGAGTAAGTTTGTGAACCCCAATAACCAGGCTGAGATTCGAACCTTAAACCTCCTCATTTACTGTAATCTGATATATTGTGAGCTTGAATATTTAGACTCGGTGACCACTGGTATGGGTATTAAGGTGTTAATAGATTTTAATAGTTTAGTTGTAATGCCTTTACACACTTCAATAAACGTACTACGGTGTCCTATAGCAATCAAAAATAACTCAACCCTTACTTGAACATCCTTAGGATGTTAACACTTTGTAATACAGATAAATGTACTTTGAAATATGCAATATTAATGTGCTTTATGGTAAAATTTATTAATTATACAAATCAACCTTTAGATTAAGGGTGAAAATCTATAAATTACAAAGAAAAACATATATTTTTTTGTAGAATTAATGAGGTCTAATATTTAGTAATGATTTTAATTAGCTATACACAATATTAAAGTGGAAATTAGGAAAATAATACATTCGGAAATGAATGCTATTACTCATTCAGTAGGTTGTTGACATTTAGCCTACTTTTAAGGAATGTAAAACTCAGAACATATCCAGCAATAATTTTATAGGTTGTTTTCTATGTCTGTGAAACATGGTATTTACCTTTAAAACGATAATACATTTTGGACGTTGCAAACCAAATCATTTAGAAAAATATTTGATCCAATAATGGATGAAAATATTGGAGAATGGAGTAACTAACACAGTGACGAGCTACATACCCTTGACTATTACCCAGACAATGTTAGGGTAGTAAAATATAAAGATTATGGTGGGGAGGACATTTATGGAAAATGGAAGATTTTAGAACTATATTAAGGGTATTTAACTGTACGACATGTATGCAAATGGGAAGATAATATTAGAATGGTTCGGATAGAACTATCTCAAGATATGGATAGGGTGTGATAAGATGGACTGGATATAGCTAGTTCAAGATAGAGATAGGGTGTAATGAAGTGGACTGGATAGAACTAGCTCAAGATAGGAATAGGGTGTAATGAAGTGGACTGGATATAAATAGCTCAAGATCGGGATAGGGTGTAATGAGGTGGACTGGCTATAACTATCTCAATATAGGAATAGAGTGTGATAAGATGGACTGGGTATAACTAGATCAAGATAGAGATAGGGTGTAATGAGGTGGACTGGATAGAATTAGTTCAAGATAGAAATAGGGAGTAATGAGGGGGACTGTATATATAACTAGCTTAAGATATGAATAGGAAGCGTACTTTTGTAAGTGTAGAAATTAATTTTCAAATTCTTATGCCATAAAGAAAATAAGTGAGCCATTCTTCTTAACATTGTACTCTTTTATTGATTTTTAATCAAATAAAGATAATTAGCTTAGAGTTGTTTATTACAAAATTTAGTTTCCCTAAACAATTTTACATTTGAGGGAGTTTGTCTTAAGTTTACAAACGAGGTGAATTTTTTATTTCTTTGTTTAAAACAACTGATATCACTTTGATTTATGATGGATATGTTCCATGATCATGCATCGTAAAACTTTATGATATAAACGTCGATGTAAAATATCACAGATGTATAATGCAAAAGAAATATTGTCAAGCAAGTTGAGCAAGCATATTTTTTTTCTATAATTGTTAAATAAACTACTCGGACTTTTGAAAATGTCTTAATAAAGATACGCTACTGAGTTAGTAATAATATTGCCAAATTATTTCCATATTTATAACTGCAATAGCCAAGGCCGTAGCCAGGGAAGAGGTCTGGGGGTTCAAGCCCCTCCAGAAATTATTTTAACAAAATATATATGACTTTATTTATGCTTCAAGCATTATCAAAATTAAGATGCAAGTACAAATTAGGGAGCTTACCTATCATAAAAAAACACTTCCGATTGCTTCTAGAACTGTTCATCATTTAGAATTTTTTCTAGCTTCTAGTAATTGGGGGATGTGCCCCTCCCCCTCCCCCCCAGAAATTATAGTCTGTATACTGTCTTGGCAATAGCCTTTTTTATTAGTAATGTTTGTGCTTTCTGGATGTAAAAATACATATAAACTGACGGTTGATCCAAGAACTCGAGGAAAATTCTTTAGTTTCGGAGTTCGAAAGAAATTTTGGTGTAGTACTTTTTGCGTAGAGGAAAAAAAATCTAATGTAAATATATTCCACTAAGATTTTAAACTTCAAAACATTGTTCAACACCTAAAGATGTGATGAATAACTGTAGTATTAAACCTGCCATTAGGGCAAATAATATTTTAGAATTTATTGGTTTTAATAATTTATTTTGGATGAATCTTTTAAAACAAAATAAATTAGCATATTTTACTGTAAACAAACCCAAAAAAAGGAGTTTTTTCAGCACCAAGTCTTACTACCTATTCTTTTTGTACGAATAAGTACTAACTACGCTAATAGTTACGGAGGAAAAAGGTTAATTTTGGAGGAAGTTTAACTCGACTAGGATTAGAACCCGGATTTCCTTGTCATCTGCAGTGTAGTCTATTGGAAGAGTGACGCTTTATACCTTTCAGCGACCAAATTGAGCAAATTTATAGTTTAAACATTTTTACTTGTAAATTATTAAGTACTCACAATTTAATATTTATTCCAAAGTAACTATGCCTAAACCAGCGGTACACAGGATAAGGTGTCATGTCGTCTGGTCTTGTTTGTCAGTGATGAATAGGTCAGTGTTCATCCTGGCACGATGTCTTTATTTTCTTTATAAGTGATTTATCAGCCTTCCCTCCACGCTAAGATGGGTAGTTTTTTTTAATTCTAAAATCATGACAACCTCATAAATATAAATAAAGCGACTAATTCATTTTTTACATGGATTTGAGTTTTATAAATTGCACTTTTTGAACTTTTGATTATATCAGCATAGTACTTATAAATAAACTTAAATCTATAAAAGACACAACATCCATCCTACGGCCGTTAATTCATCACTATGAAAGAGGAAACCCACATTTCACCAAAAATCCATTTTTAGAAAATGTCTGGAATTGAACATGGGACCCTTATCTAATTAGACAGACACAATATCGGATGAACTAAGGTGTCAGGCTATAGTGGCAAGCATGCACGTATTAACATATAATTATATTTTGAAATAAAAACAAATCAAATCACGTGTGCTTAGCCCTAGTTTCGTGTGGACAATCCTTTCTGTATCGGGGTTGCCATATGAAGAGACATTGATTGAAGTCATGAAAGCTAACTTGTTTTTAACACTTTTTATATATTCATACCCTAAATTATTATTATTATTTAGCACCGCGTCTTACTACCCGTTCGGGTTATACGCTTTAAGTACTAATTACGCTATTTATTGGGAATTGGAAGGTTGAATTAGAGGAAGTGAACCCGCATTTGCGTGGCGGGAGAGTGGAAAACCATTTAGGAAAAACCACCCCAGTTCACCCGACCAAAATTCGAACCTCTATCTCCCCTATACCCTAAAATATCCAGTTGAAAACACCGAGAAAGCATAGGATTGACGTATGGTCAAAGGCTAAACATCAGATGGAGGCTGAGTATAGAATTCCCAGGTCGTAGTGTAACCAAGGGAATCGCACGTAAGATCCATTTCAAAATCTTTATAGACCAAATATACTTCATATTTTCTGCCTGTCCTCAGCAGAGTTATCACTAAAATGTCTTTATCCCGGCTCTTTGGATACTTAGGATTACGTCTTGGGAGAAATAGGTCCTAAGAACCTGAGACAAGGGTGGGGCTTGACAGATGATAAAGGAAATGTTTGCGAACTTGATACAATAGTTGGTTTATCATTTATTTAAAAAAAATTATTAAAAATAAAACTTTGGCATGGGAATTAAATATGGGACCTTTGGTATTGTGTGTTAATGTCTTACAGTATAGGTCATTAGTCAAGAAATATAATGAATTTCTTTTTACTGCTATCAGGGTTTGAACCTTGGCTAACTGCATTAAATAGAAATCTCAGTATGTGGTTTTCTTTACAACCTAAAGTCACTTTTCAGCATGAAGTGTAATGTCTGCTTGTACCTGTAGAAACATGCTGACTGTGATTGTATAGCACTTAGCTCTTATTTTGTTTTGAAATACCTCTTATATACAACAGGCTCTGAAATTACTTTCCTTAGAAATATGTCCATAGTGTATCACACTTTGATCGTTTCATGCTCTGAAATTACTTTCCTCAGAAACATGTCCATGGTATATCACACTTTGATCGTTTCATGCTCTGAAATTACTTTCCTTAGAAACATGTCCATAGTGTATACACTTTGATGTTTCATGCTCTGAAATTACTTCTTAAGAAATGTCATGGTATATCAAATATAAAGTATATCTTTCTGAAACGCCTTAACATTTCTTGATCAATTATTGATAAAAAGGATATAATCCAGGTGTTCACAAGAGAAAAGCACGATAAGCGTAATTATCCACTCCATGACATCACTGCACTCGAAAATTAACTCAGAGACATAGAACTAAGAATTTCTCACAACGTATCAAGTTGAAATAATAAACCGTCACGTGTAAAACATATTCCATTCATCCAAGCTAATGGATGTCATTAAAAGTACCATTCTTATGATATGAAGATATATTACTCCAGTTACGTGACCATAAAAATGATGGACTAATCAACATATTTCCTAAAATCTGATATTAATAGACCGTGAATTATTATGGACTATAAAGAAATTGTTATAATATTTAAAAAAAAGTTTTCACGCACTAATCATGATCTAGTGTACCAGATTGTTATGTAGAAGGCACTCCCTGAAGTGAGATTAGCTTGGCTAACCAACTCATCACCACCCTGTTCTCTGTCTCCTCCTTGAACTCCCAGATTTTTCTTCTTTCCCTCAAGTCAAGCAATATTTGAATCCTCCTTATTTATAAGCTCCTACTTCCCTCAAACTTGCCCTCTATGACGTTGTGCAGAAGATAGTTCCTTCTAAGGATGTGTTTGATCCAGTTAGCTTTGTACAGAAGAATCACATCCAAAATGGATCTCCTCACCAACTGTTCTTAGGCCTTCTTCAATTGTTAGCCTATGGGCCGTACGCAAGAACTTCACTAAGTGGATGCTGAGTGAACACTGGCGTGGGTTTAATTACGTCATACTAGGTTAAAAGATGGCGCGATAGTGTGTTCGGGACCACACTATCAGGCCACTAAACATTCACTATGCGTTATTGCATACCGCCCTATATGTCCACCTGATCTTCTCAAGTCTTCTTCAGCACCCCTTTTCATAGCTCTACATCTTCCTGAAAGTTCAAGTTTCTGCTCCATACAGCTCCATGTCACCAAAGTAACATTTTATCAGTGTGTTCCTCGGTCTCCTTGTGTGAAAATGATGTTGCTTTAAAACGCACTGGATTTACATTCAATGCAGGCTAATCTTTTGGGATAACTTCCTGAGTTACTTACTAAAACGCTCTATCAGACTAACAAAATTTCTTATCAGTTTAACTTCTAGGTCACCTCCTTGTTTTCTTAAGACAGGCCAATTCTTATATTATTATGATATCATCACTTGAAATAGTATATGGATGGTTAATGAACCTTACTATTTCTCAAATCATTGAAGAACATTTCTTACAGGACTACGATCGATAGATGACATATCCAGACGTTTCTGATTGAAGTTACACTAAACTAATCTATAGAAACCCCTTCCTTACCACACAATAAATCAAGGTTCACATATTCACCTATCGTTAGCTTCATAAATATACATATGGGACCCATTTCAGTGGTGGACAAGATAAACCAAAACAATGAAAAACTCCATAGAAATATTACCTTGTTTCAGAGTTATATTCATGTCTCTACTCCAATAATGTGGAGCTGCTTAACATTATAAGAAGTGCTCAAAATGTCCCCTTTTGGCCCGAATGCAAGTCCACAGTCGTCGTGTCGTAGAATGCCACATTCTATCAAAAATACCAGGTGTTTGGAATAAACAGGAATGTCCATAGTCCCGTAAAAATTGTGAGACGTGATAAAGCGAAAAGTGCCATACAAAGATGGAATCAATTACATTTTCCTTTGATAGATTTTAGATATGATTTACAATATTTTTGAAAAACGAAATAAAACAAAATTGTCTTGTTACACGAAATCCTCCTATAAAACTAGATAACACCACTTGCACGAATAAAATCTTTAAATAAACACGAAATAAAGAGGAAATTAAACAAAAATTTTGACCATGCTATAATTTGATTAGTATTTTGTTGTGGTGTAAGCTAACTTTAGGCTAAAAAATTGTGAAATATGCAGAAAAACTTGACAGAGAATTTTATAGCAAGTATATAATATTTCATATTAAATTTTAATTTTGTATGCGTTATCTCAATATGTAAATAATACTTAACCTACTCAGATAACATGTCATTTTGAATAAAAAGAAATAACACCGAAAAGTGAGATTTAAAAAATATTAAATTTAACTAAAAATAAAACAATTTTACGGGGTTCTACCCATGGAACATACCTAGTCAACAGGTCAGTAGATATCGAGTATGGTATACAAACAGTTTAGTGGAATCACTTGGATGTAGCCCAGAAACAAGGTCAAATGGGACACATGTTTGGATGGAATATTTTCTTTGTTTTTATTTCATTTGTCCATCGCTGAAGTGGGTCCCACATGTAATGGTGCACCCTGTATATAATCCTAGTCTACTTTACTTTTGGAGTAAGGTGTATTAAAAATGAGTAATTTAAAGATACATGTGAGGTATATGAAACACATCCTAATGGCCTTTAACTAGCGCAAAAAATACCTTAAAACTAGAATGCACTTTTGAAGGTGTCAAATAATGAAATAGTCACTTCTTAAAAATTTGAATACTATACTAATTTTAGACTGGCAAGATCTCAAGGACTTGATTATTTTCGATAGCAGATATCACCTTATTAATAGCAAGTGGCATGGAAAAAGAAGGTTTAAAAAGTCGATATGTCCCGTTGCCACAGCAAAACGGGTTATTTAGGACATATAGAATAAAAGTTATTACCACACATGAATAGTAATACTTTGGACCAAATATATAATATAATTCTCCATAAGATAGGTTTAGTTTGATTTTCTAAAATACCAATTTGAATGGTTCTTGAAAATGTGTCATGGGAATTGAGACATTTGATCTAAGTTTTTCCTCTTCATTTAAAAAGTTTTTGTTTGAATAGCACCATGACCATTATATATATTCAATAACAGTTAAGATTAATATGTCTATATTCCTGCTTTCAAGGAATGTAAAACTCAAGAATATACAAAACAATAATTTGACCGGTTGCTCTCTATTGATGTGAAACATGGTATTTTACCTTACATGACGAAAACCAATTTAGGAGTTCGAAAACAAGGTTCTGAGGAGATATATTTGATCCAAATCAGGGATAAGACTACTTGGGAATTGAGTAGGTTACATAATGGTGTGTTACATATAATGTATTTCATCATAATATATTTGTAGGTTTGTCAAGTCTCGTAGATTACGGTGGGCAGGACAAGCAGCGTCACACAGAATAATATAGACCTGTGTTAACCCGCCATCAACCACATGTCATTGAGAGATGACTTAGCGACGTAGTTGCCCACCATTTAGGTTTCTAGGGGTGGGGCACGGTCCACCTCCTATTATCTTCTTAGCACCCTTCCCTCCCCAGGCAGTTGAGTCAAGCCATGATGCAGTAATAAAAAGGTCATATCAATAGTAATAATCTTTGGATGACTTGCACCAATCGTGTATCTATTTATCTTCATCTTGTATGACTTCACCAATCGTGTGTCTATGATCGAATCTCTTGGATGACTTGCCCAATCGTGTGTCTATTGATCGTCATCTCTTGGATGACTTGCGCCCAATTTTGTGTCTATTGATCGTCATCTCTTGGATGACTTGCGCCCAATCGTGTGTCTATTGATCGTCATCTCTTGGATGACTTGCGCCCAATTTTGTGTCTATTGATCGTCATCTCTTGGATGACTTGCGCCCAATTTTGTGTCTATTGATCGTCATCTCTTGGATGACTTGAGCTCAATCGTGTGTCTATTGATCGAATCTCTTGGATGACTTGCACCCAATCGTGTGTCTATTTATCTTCATCTCTTGGATGACTTGCGCCCAATGTGTGTCTATTGATCGAAATATCTTGGATGACTTGCACCCAATTGTGTGTCTATTGATCGAAATCTCTTGGATGACTTGCGCCCAATCGTGTGTCTATTTATCGTCATCTCATGGATGACTTGAGCCCAATCGTGTGTCTATTAATCGTCATCTCTGGATGACTTGAGCCCAATCGTGTGTCTATTAATCGTCATCTCTTGGATGACTTGAGCCCAATCGTGTGTCTATTAATCGTCATCTCTTGGATGACTTGAGCCCAATCGTGTGTCTATTAATCGTCATCTCGTGGATGACTTGAGCCCAATCGTGTGTCTATTAATCGTCATCTCGTGGATGACTTGAGCCCAATCGTGTGTCTATTAATCGCATCTCGTGATGAATTGAGCCAATCGTGTATCTATTATCGTCATCTCTGGATGACTTGCGCCCAATCGTGTGTCTATTAATCGTCATCACTTGGATGACTTGCGCCAATCGTGTGTCTATAATCGTCATCTCTTGATACTTGTGTCAATCGTGTGTCTATTAATCGTCATCTCTTGGATGACTTGAGCCCAATCGTGTGTCTATTAATCGTCATCTCTTGGATGACTTGAGCCAATCGTGTGTCTATTATCGTCATCTCGTGTATTACTTGACCAATCGTGTGTTATAATCGTCATCTCTTGGATGACTTGCGCCCAATCGTGTGTCTATTAATCGTCATCACTTGGATGACTCGCGCCCAATCGTGTGTCTATTGATCGTGATCATTTGGATGACTTGCGCCCAATTGTGTGTCTATTGATCGTAATCTCTTGGATGACTTGCGCCATATCGTGTGTCTATTGATCGTCAACTCTTGGATGAGTTGCAGCTAAACATGTAGTATACAGGCTCTAAATATATAATTTGTTATTTTTTTAGTACCTAGGAAATGTTTTTTTTTAAATTTGTAATGTAGCAAGATTATCTTTCTAACTCAGTATAGAGATAGGGTGTAAAGAGGTGTACTGGGTATAACTAACTCAAGATACAGATAAGGAGAAAATAGGTGTACTAGATAGAACTAGCTTTGGATAAGATACAATTAATTGGACTGGATAGAACTTACTCAAGATAAAGATAGGGCGTAATGAGGTGGACTGGGTATAGCTAGCTCAAGATATGGATAAATGGCGTAATTTTATGAGTTAGGCATTGAACTTTCGAGTTTATTATGTCAAAGAATAAGTAAGTAAGAAATTTAAACTTAATCCTTTGATTTTAATTTTTTTTTTTATTTCAAACAAAATTATTTTTTACTATAAATACTTTAGAACTATGGACTAAAGTCGCCTTCTCTTTCCATTCCATTTTAAACTTTCAAAAGAGGAGCGAATGATCTAGAAACTCCCTTTCTGGCTAGATACTATTCCTTGACGGTTATTTCCACTTTAACTCAACCTTTTCAAAATGGAATATTCAACAACACGTATCGCATAAAATTTTATAATAAAAACAATCAACACAGGAGGAAATTTTTGCAGTAGACATTTTAATTGACCCATTTTTTAAATAATATTCTTCCTCAACCCGAACCTTTTCAATCTTTCCAGGGTGTCTAAGGAAGCTAGAAAAGGGAGAGAAAAAAAATAGGGCCCTCTCAAACCAACATTTATATATTATGGACGCAGGACAAAAACCAAACAAGTTGCATTTAATACAAAATAAATATATTTCATTTTTTGTTTTTATCCCGGAGCATTTTAATAACCCTTTGAGTTTTATGCATATACAAATTGCGTCAATGAGATAGTTATGAGTAAGGTACGATTTAAATGGAAATGTACACGCATTTGGGTTGAGGAAGTGTGGGAAAATATGTAGGGAAAAAAGCTCCTCAAGTAAAATTTCATAGGAAGATCTTTATTTGAGAACTGTAAATTCATGTTGCCACGATGGGGGAGAATATTTAAACTGCATTCACATTCTCAGTCTGTTTAGTTAATGATGCAAAGATAAGTAATACAGTAATCCATAAGGAGGTATCACACGAAGATTTTAATAAACTTTTAATTAGTAAATCGAATTAATCATATTTATGTTACCTTTAAAGTAATAAGTTAGTTATTTTTCACAATGACTGGTTATTTTACAAAGTAACCGATATTAGTTGTTAATGTGATTAAATACATACCATTTATTATTTTAACCGGTTATTTTACATAACAACAAAGCCTGTTTTGGGGAAAGTGATATATTGTAATAATCTGAAGACTAAATTATACTAGGTTAGGTAAGGATAGGTTAGGTAAGGATAGGTTAGGTAAGGCTAGGTTAGGTCATAATAGGTTAAGTCAGGCTAGGTTAGGTTAAGATAGTTTAAACGAAAAGATGCCATATTAAGATATCACCACACGTCTGAACTCAATATAAGATGCACCCCAATTGATACGCATAATAGATTCAGACAGGTTCAAACTCTCACAAATATGAGATTTTTAGTTTTAATCAGAGGGTTCTGGTTATTATTCATAATTAAATGTAAATGTGAATAATTTGAGTACAACATGAAACATGTATAACATTCACCAGAATTAATGTTTACTATAGGCCTACATAAAAACCGGTGATTTATCGAATTAACAGTAAAATTTATACAATGGCTAATTTAAATGACTTTCAACTCACTTTTGTAGAAATCTGTTCTCAGACGCTTCTCTCGCAATAGACTAGGCTGACGATAATTTGGTGATCATGGTTCAATCTCGTTCGGGGGTACTCAGGGGTACTTTTCCCAGATGTTTTACAACTAACCCCACGCAAATAGTCTACGGGTATTTTTTTTTTCCAAATTCAACCATACTCATGTCTAACCTATTAGTGTATTTAGTTACATAAGCTTACAACCCAAATGGATAGTAAGACGTAAAAAATAACTTTTTATATATGTTGATGTTCGAAAATGGGCTTTCTATAAAATTAAGGGATTACAGTAAAATTGTATTCCAATACATATCTCCCACCACCGGCAATATAGTCCTAGTTCCAACACTAAAGATACGCCGTAGACCGTGTGAACACCGATGCGTGTTTTTTCCAGTCATGTTTTTGGACCAGTAATGTAATTATTTTTTAATATAAGTTTCCTAGTTTTAACTTAATATTATTATTTAGGGTATTTAAAGTACACGTTCTAAACAGACTGATCATATTAGCTCATGACTTACATACTACCTTAATTATAGAAACAGGACATCAACAATTATGCTGACCGTTAATTTATCTCTATGGAAAGGGAAGCTCTAATTTTACAAATGACAAATTAATATTTCAGCCATGCTAGAATAAGAATGGGAACTTTAGCTCAATAGGAAAGCGTGGGACCAAATAATATAATTATTATTATTATTATTAGCACCGCGTCTTACTACCCGTTCGGGTTATACGCACTTACGCTAATGTGTAATGGTAGGGTGATTGTGAGATGAAATGAAGGACCTACAGTTTAACGTGGAATCCGAACCACGGTGGAGGCCTGGCATTCCTCACATTCACAAGATGTCTTGTCAGAGGTGAAGGAAGGGTTTGGAAATCAGATAAATCTGTGCCGGGACCGAGGATTGAACCCCGGCCGCCAGCACAGAAGTCTGACACCTTACCCCTAGACCACCAGGTCACCGAAATAATCTAATAGAGATGGCAGTTTTTTACAATATTAAATATTAAAATTTATTATATATTACATTATATACGCTGAAGCGATTTAAAAAATATGATCCGCATATTAGGTGTATCTTCGTTTTTTTAAAGTTTTTTTCAGCACTGTGTTTAACTACCCGTTTGGGTTATGAGCTTATTTAATAATTACTCTAATTAATTTAGGAATGAGGAGGGTTATATTTAGAGGCAGTATACCCACATTTACATGGAAGGAGATTGGATAAACCATTTTGAAAGAAAAAAAACACCCTCAGTACATTCGATCTAGATTAAAACCTCGATATCTCCATCATTGGAAGTCTAGTCTACTGTGAGAGTAGCGCCATAAACCATGCGGCCACTGAAGCGAGTATTTAAGTTTCTTTAAAAAACACTTTGACTTGGCTGGTTTTATTCCGTATCCTTCATAAATACCCCCCGCTCCCCCCTTTTCTATCTCTACTTGAGTGGATTTGCTAGGAGGAAGAAATGGCTTGGAGAAAGGATCGAAGACTATGAGTAATGGGCGACCAAACGGCTTTCCAAGGAGAAGGGAGCTTTCCCAAGTCTTAAGTTAGAGTAAGCCCAATATTCTATCCCTACTCGAATAGCCCATCCTCTTGAAATAATAGTAATAAGAGCAAAAAAAAAAAATAACACTAGAGGGATTTCAGGAGATGAAAAATGTCACATTCGATCAAGTGGATTATTTTTTGATTCCAAGCCTTTTAATGTATCTTTTTTTCAGCACCGCGTTTTACTACCTACCCAGGCTATATACTTAGGTACTAATTACGCTAATGAGTTAGGTATGGGGAAGGTTACGTACAGAAGAAGTGTATACGCGTTTGCGAGGAAGAAGAGTAGAAATGTTTTTAGAAAATAAAAATATTCTCTACATTCAACTGGGATTCAAGCCCCGATATTTGTCCCATTAAAATCAGAAAATAAGTTATTGTCTCCTAGATCTGCGTGCTCATCGGTGTAAGTCAAATGGAAAAAAGTGAGAAGATTGAATTCTAATTGGAAGGATGTATGTGTGGTTGTTATTTTTTAATATTTATTTTCATTTATTCAAGGTATTTAAGCTGTACTTTCTGAACCGACTGATTATATCAATACAAGACTGGTTAACTAACTTAAATCTAGAAAAGCCACTACATCAAGTATCCAGCCATCAATTTATCACTGTGAAAGGGTAAACCCACATTTCTCCAATTATACATTTTTCTGCCATGCTGGGAATCGAAGCCGAGACCATAGAATCAATACACAGACATTTTAACAATTAAGATAAGGTATTACTGGTTATTGAAATTAAATATTTTACTCAACCTAAGAGATATTTTTTATTCGTTTTAGAATTATAATAACAGTAAAATATTATGGGTATTATTTATTAAATTTTTTAGCACCACGTCTTAACACACACTTGAGTGAAACACTTTTGTATCAATTACTCGTATTAGGGATTAGTGTGGCTATATTTAAGGGAAGTGTATCCACATTTGCACGGAGAGAGTGGGAAAACCACCCTCGGTACACGTAACCAGGATTAAACTGCGATCTCCCCGTCATCGACGCCTTAGACCGTGTAACCAACGAAGCTACCTATTTGTTAGTTGTTTAAGATCTAATTTAATATATTATTACTCTGATTCTATTAACGAAACTATTTTATACTACATATTTATATGATTAAAAATATGTATTTGTATGACTAGCAAACTAAAAACCAATGTTAGTAATGTTTATAGTTTATTAAATACAAACTAACTTCTTACTCTCAAAATGAATATTATTTCAACATCAGAATAAAAATGGCAATTATTTTTATCCTTGATATTAAAAAGAGAGGAAGTTGTTTAAAATTAATACGTAGTCAATTTTTTATTTTAGAAACAAAATAAAATTTCCTTACCCATACAGGTGAACACGTGGACTAGATGTCAAGCTCATCTTGTCTGGTTTGTGTTGGAAAGGCTTAATAGGGTTCAAGTCAAGACATATTGTATTGATGGCATTTTATTCTAAATTGTTTCGCTCTCTCTTAACACAAATACATGTACACTTCCTCTAAACTTTTCCTTAGTAATAAAATGATAATAATAATACAACCGGCAGTTATCTATAGAACAATGCGATTACATTATACTATCATATTCATTGACTTAAACATAAATGAGAGGATATAATTATGATGGACTTGAATAATATAATGTGTAATGAGGTGGACTGGATAGAACTAGATTAAGATAGGGTTAGGTTGTAATGAAGTGGACTGGATAGAAATAGCTTAAGATAGGGATAGGGTGTAATGAGGTGATCTGGATAGAGCTAGCTCAAGATAGGGATAGGGCGTAATGAGGTGGACTGGATAGAAATAGCTTAAGATAGGGATATGGTGTATTGAGATGGACTGGATAGAACTAGCTTAAGAGAAGGATAGGTTGTAAGAGGTGGAATGAATAGAACTAGCTCAAGTTAGGGATAGGTGGTGTACTTTTGTAATTGAGGCTATAAACTTTAGAATTTCTAGTGCAATGAATGAGTAATTTTCAAAGTCATATAATTAATTATGTAATATTTAGAAAGTATCAAGCATAAGTTCACGTCTATAAAAGGGATGGATTTAACTATGAGCCAAGAAAGTATATTTTTTTTATGTTGACTAATGCACTGCTTTAATAAATCGCATTTTATTTTAAATACAGAGAAGGTATTATAGTCATGAACACTTTCTACCCCGATACAATGAGCAGTCATGTTGTTCTATTCTGCCCCGATTCCTAAACAAGGACTCCTTACAATTATCATGTCTATGCCAAGGCTCAATCATAAACAGTTTGAATGATTTTTTTTTCAAATTGATAATGATATGATTTATAATAATATTTCAAAGAGTTTGAGTTTAATCAAAGCTCTCTAATTAAAGGTAATTTTATTGATGACTGAAATTTTGAGAATGCAAAAGACTTCGCAAGTGGCTATATAGATTTTGCTTAAAATCGCTATATGGGGAGTGATTTAATATGATAAATAAGAATTTATGTTTGTTTAAAAAACATACAATTATTTGGCTATACATAAATTTAGTTTTATAGTGATTTTGTTCAAAATGTATGTCTTGAGCTTATTTCATAAGCCTATGAAAATTGTGTTTGATTTTTTGAGAAAACTGAAGTAAATTATTTTTGAAAATTTTAGTATGAAATACATAAAAAATATTTTATAATTATGTTGTAATATTTATATATTTTCTTTTGCACAAAACATAAAATACATAAAAAAATATTTTATAATTATGTTGTAATATTTTTTTTTCTTTTGCACAAAATATAAAATACATTAAAAAAATATTTTATAATTATGTTGTAATTTTTTTTTTGCACAAAACATAAAATCATAGATCTTAAGGTATAACCAGGATCAATGTACACATCTTCATAATCTAAGCCCTTTAATACACTCATGAGATATATATTATTATTATTATTATTATTAGCACCGCGTCTTACTACCCGTTCGGGTTATACGCACTTACGCTAATGTGTAATGGTAGGGTGATTGTGAGATGAAATGAAGGACCTACAGTTTAACGTGGAATCCGAACCACGGTGGTGACCTGGCATTCCCCACATTCACAAGATGTCTTGTCAGAGGTGAAGGAAGGGTTTGGCAATCAGATAAATCTTTGCCGGGACCGAGGATTGAACTCCAGCCGCCAGCATAGAAGTCTGACACCTTACACCCCTAGACCACCAGGTCACCCTCATGAGATATAGAAATAGCCCTAATTAAATGGCTGAATGGTACAAGTCATCACTATCGTGGTATACTGGCTTGTTGATTATGGAGAATTTGGTGTTCAAATCTCAGTCGGGTCTACATTTTTAGATAGTTTCCCATCCCCTTTCCTTGAAAATGCTAGTTGATTACCTCTAAAATGCTTCCTTCCTCATACCTAACTCATTATGCTAATTATAATATATATATATTATAATTAGCATAATAATTGGATATATATATTATAATTAGCATAATAATTGGATATATATATATTATAATTAGCATAATAATTGGATATATATATTATAATTAGCATAATAATTGGATATATATATATATTATAATTAGCATAATAATTGGATATATATATCCAACCTGAACAGGTAGTAAGAAACAGTAGTTATTTAAAAAATTAATGAAAATATATGTAATGTATAGTACTTATTTTGGGGCTGACATCATCCATTGAATCAAGTCCTAATCCATTCCACTTCTATTCCCCTCCCCCTCCCCCCCACCTCAAACCCACCCTCTGACATTTTGGAAATAAAACCACGTGAATGCGACGGGAATCTCCCGTGGCTTTCCGGTGGACGTAGAAAAGGTATTCGTGATAGTAGCGGAGAAGAAGGGGTAGGATTGAGATATGCCAGTAAATCTGGCCAGGGATTGTCCACAAGGGTTATATGGGGGGGGGGGGGAGGTGGGGTTGAGAGTTTAGCCACCGTGGGGCTTTTCAAGGTTCGGTGAGGAAGTGGTCCCCCCCACCCCCTCTCCCAACCGAGCCACGTCTAGTAAATATGAACGACGATCTGGAATATCAATGGACCTACCTCCGGAAACGTTGTTTGCTGACATCACTTTTTAAGGGGGACGAGTATACAGAGTGACTGATAATTCAGGTGCTCTTCTGTGACTTATATATGAAATAAATGGTACGATTCACCGCACAGACTTTCTCTTGTTTTTATCTTAAAATATACTTTTACTAAAAACTCGTAAAATTTTTTGAAACGAGATAATAGGGCTATAAATTGTTGTAAAAATAGTACACCAAAGATCATAAATGAGATAATAATATACACTGTTATTTACTTATTCTATGACATTAGAAACTAGGAAAAATGTCACAGAAAAATTGTTCACCACAAAACAGGAATCAAATTAATTTTTAAAGAACTGGATTAAAAAGTTTATATATTTGCTATTAGCTCAAAAATTATTGGTTCTACAAAAATATATTTCAAATAAAAGATGTTTACATTTAATGGTACTACAACCTTACAATGATAAGTTACTTCGTATCTCAAATAGTTGGGTATAAATGATGAAAATTGGAAAATTTCCCTTAAGTAAGGTACCCTAAAAGTTATTTTTAATGAAAAATTGAGAATTTCCATCTTGTTTTTAATGATAACAAGTTTCTAGATATAAAACATACACAAAATCGTTAATACCAATTTTGAGAAAACCAATATTTTCTATTTTTACCTTTCAATGAACTACCTTTAAATTTAGGGTTAGAAATCTAATTACAAAAACCCCTTAGGGGGACCTTATTAAGACAACAGATACCAAGTTTTAACCCAATCTGTACAATGGTTTCAGCTTTAGCCTGCGGTACAAACAGACAAACGAACAAACGGACAAACAAACGGTATCGCGAAAAAGACTTTTTCTGTTTTAGGGAGTCAGGAAAAGTCGACATTTACCAAAATTTTGAGTTCAATTTTTTTGACGATCACAATGTTTGCTCTCCGAAATTTCTAGGGAAAGTAAAAAAAAAAAAAAATATGTTCGACCCAATCATACAAAGCTTCATTTATATTCTTTTTATTTTATGGCATATATAACCAGATGTGACCTAACATCCATAAATTAAATTCAAATTAATCAAACATCAGCTCGTAATAAGGCTGTGCTTACCACGTTTGAATCAATCCAAACTTTTTTTGTGTGAGGTAAGCACTGAGCTTTATTAAATTAACAGTTCATTGTAATAAAAAAAACTCCTTGAAGAGCTTCTATAATATTTCCAAAGTTATGTAAAATAAGTATAATTCATTTAGTAAAGTTCTAGGGGTTTGATAGTAAGACTTGAGTAAAATCTTAAAAGAGGATGATATAACCAATAAAATAACGTGTAAGGTTTCCAACCATCTTTGTTTGAAAATTACTATGAATTGTTTCATGAATTGTAAGTTTAATGAAGCACAGCAATTTTACGAACAAAACATAAAATACTATGTTAAAGTTAAAGTTGAATCAAAAGTTTATGTGTCTTTGAGTTACTGTAAACTTACATGTGTAAAATACAACTTGAGAAAACCCTTATTAATTATTATACGTAATTTTACCAATCTTTATTTCTATATTTTGATACAGAGGTTTCTTTTTATATAAATTCAAAGGCTATCAGAATTTGAACCAAACTAATGGAGATAATGAAAGGGGGAAGTTTTATTTAAAGGGACAGGCATATTTCCAGTGGGGTGGATGTATTTCCGGGAGGGGGGATGTATTTCAATGATGGGCCGATTTATTTCAAGAGATAGTTTTATATCAAGGGGGCAGATTTATTTCAGGGGAAAGCTTTGTTAAAGGCAGGCAGACTTCTTATTTCAGGGTATATATTAGTTTCAAAGAGAGCCAAATTTATTTCAAGGGGTAGATTTATTTTCGATGGGGGTGGGGGGATATTTATTTCAAGTGGGGCTGATTTTTTTTATGGAGGAAGATTTATTTCAGGGGTAGACATATTTCAAGGGGGGGAAATATTTATTTCATGGGGTGGATTTATTTCAATGAACAGATTTATTTTAGGGTATTGGGGTAGATTTATGTAAGGGTGATAATTATACTCTCTTATCCCCTATTTCACTACTACTATATTGATTGACCGAAAACAATATACAAGCAAGTTTTCTAAATAAAAATTAGTTAACACATACCAATAAAATACCAAAACGAGATGAAATATATTTTTACAAATAAATATTATCACCAGTTTACTAGGGCTACAGTTTCATTTCCACATTTGATGGGTACAAGGGACATGAAGGAAAGTAACATTACCCCAATTTACAGGGCAACAATTTTTATATCTCAAATCCCTCAAGAAACCCAGGAAAGATTTTAAAATTCATTTAAATATGACAGAGACCTTTTTTAAACATAACCCAAAATGCATTAGAAAGGTCCTACGATTGTCTAACAGATTGCAACACTTGATAAATTTGAGTTAAAATTGAACTTCTACCCTACTTTAATTTAACCTTAATTTAAATTTAGGGAAATTGGTAATAAGTATTACATTTCCTTAGTGTATCCAATTTTCACACAAAATAGATTTTCTCGATACGTAGTATGAAGATTAGGCCTCATATTATAAAAATATGAGATCGATAGTTTTTCTTTAATTATTTTTGCCCGAAAAATTTTAAGTTACTTAAATGTAAAAATTCCAGTCCGTTTTCACTCCACTTTACTTAATTTAAAGAAGAAACAAGAAACAATTATCAAATGGGTTATAATCAAGGTCATGATTTTGATAACAAATCATCTATTTGTAACTAAGCAGAAGAACATAATTTCTGTTAATATTTCCATGATTGTGGCAAAGTTTGTATTGTTCATTCTTTGATCATTTTGGAAATTTAGGCAGTGTTTTATTGTTTAGCGCAATTTTTAAGCCATTTTTGAGCCATTTATTTGAATAAGTATAATTTAAAATGCTATCTATAGTTTATAAAGTCAATAATAATCTAAAACATAATTTTTTTTTCAACACTCAGTTGTGAGAATGAGAAGATAATGCAGGGGACATGAACTTTGTATCCTCTTTGTTTGTTTGTTGGTTTGTTTTTTGTAGAATACATATTCCTGGGGAGACTGAAACTAGGCTAGAGGGGGTTGAGTTAGGAGGAGGTAGCTATTATTTTTGAAGCAGATATATATTGTAAATTAATATTTAATTTAGCAGGATGCAAGAGTTTAGTTGTTGAAGACATCGCTTGTGTATGTTTTGGCTTACATTTGTAAAGTACTTGTTTGATTTATTCGAGTGAATTCATCACAAGATTTGTTCAAATGCTTAGCTAATTTTTTCAATAATTTTAAGTCAGTTTTCAAAACAATATTTAGGACATAAATTCCAGGCCCTGGTCATTAGATATTTATAGCCACGGTCATAAATATATCTCTCAAGTATCGACTACAGTGCTTGGTGGTTGAATCTGTCACTAAAATCAGGTCTTTTGTATGTTAACCAAAGCCTTAAGTGGTCATATTCCCTTTAATACTATGGAGCATTTTTAACATAATATTTTACGATTTAAATTGTACTGATATATCTTGAATTTTTGGACAATCTTTATATTCTTCTCACAGCGTCTTAGTACCCGTACGTGCTATACGCACACGTTAGCTATGCTAATGTGCTAAGGATTAGGAAGGTTTAACAATAGAGGGAATTTAGTATAATGTAATGTGTATGGAGAAGGGTAAGCAATTTTATTTAAAAAAAAACTACCCTTTAAGCATCCAAACATGATTCTAACCCTGATCTAGTCACCGGCGATCCAGTTTAACACGAGAGAGACAGACTAGACTATGCGATCATCGATGCTAGTCATACATAGAGATGTAAAATGGTATCGATTGATTAAAAAATATAGATATGTTTCTTTCCATACCAACTCTTAATTAGTCGATGATTTAGCTAATATACGGTTTTTACTCATTTGAGTCGTTTCCACCCCAATATTGTATTGTTATCGAAATAATCAACAACTTAGTTATGATATTTATTATTATTATTATTATTATTATTATTATTATTATTATTATTATTATTATTAGCACCGCGTCTTACTACCCGTTCGGGTTATACGCACTTACGCTAATGTGCAATGGTAGGGTGATTGTGAGATGAAATGAAGGACCTACAGTTTAACGTGGGATCCGAACCACGGTGGAGGCCTGGCATTCCACACATTCACAGATATATTTATTAATATTAAAGTGGGACTACAGAAAACTCAATTTAATATCATTGTTTTTGCCATTTTTAAAGCAAAACAATTTTTTTACCAACGTAAATCAAATATTACTCCAATACATAGTTTAATTTTCTACACATGTTGATATTAACAGTTGTTGAACATTTGTCATGAGCATAGCGGTATTAGATGAGAAACTTTTGAAATGAAAATAAAAAGTTGTCATTAAATTACAGGACACCCTTTACAGATGTTCAGGACTGTTAATATCACCATCTGGATAAAATTAAACTATATGTTTCTAACAGAGAAATATTTTATTTATTTTGGCTAAAACCAGTTTTTTTTTATAAAACTGCAAAGACACTGACATCAACTCTCGTTCCCTACAACCTCACCTTAGATAATATAATATATTTAACCTCAAACTTGGGTAGGATGATTAAAATTCCTTGTGTTTCATTCGAAAATGAAATGTACAGATGAAAAAGCAGGAAAGTCCAATTATAACTCGAATCGTGTTAGTGCTACCATCTATTAGACAATAAAAGACCTATGCAATGCACCTTGAAATAAGGTTAAAAGAGGTCTGCCGTATTTAGAGTATTGAACAAAATATTTGCTGGGTTAGTTACGGGGCGTGAAATAAAATAAATCTTCCTGAAAAAATTATATAATGTGATTTTCCTCCTTTTTTTTTACCTAACTATCAAATATTTTATCATCTAGTTTTCTTTTACCATGGTGTCTGTATGCCTACTAGCCGTTCAGGCTGTTTTCATATGCACTACTGTTACATCAGTGGGAAAGGCAACAGTAAGATTGAATTTAGAAGAAATGCACTCATATTTAAGTGGTGGTGGAGTGGAAAACCATTTAATAAAAACCATCTCAATGCATTCAATTGATATTCTAGTTCCAATATCCCCGTCATTGTCAGCTCTCAAAAGTATATCTAGAGTGACACCTTAGACCATACAGCCACCTAAGTGGGGGATTTATCCCCTTATCTCTATCATATATTACAATGTTAGGTTTAATAAAGAAGAAAAAATATATTATGATTCAAAAGATGTATTTTATTGCTACAAAAAAGAAATAAAATTACAAACATATAATTTATATGGATAGAAAAAAATTCATTATTTATATATTTGAAAAAAATGTACTAATAAAATATATTATTTCAATAACATTACCTACTATTTTCGATACTTTTATTTTTATATGAATGTTGTATTATTTATTTTATTTCGGTACTAGAAATTTAAGTAAAGAATCAATTGATACTTTACTCTGCCCACTTCGATGAGCGCATGATCTGAGGCGGTACTCCCGCAATAGACTAGACTGCCAATGACAGGGAGATTGGTGCTCAAACCCCAGTCAGGTATATTGAGGGTGGTTTTCCAAAAAATGTTTTACCCCATCGACCTCCACATAAATGCGGGTACACTTAATCTAAATTCAACCTTACTCATTCTTAGTTCATTAATGTAATTAGTACATACACGTATAGCCCGGAAGGTTAGTGAAACGCGGTGCTAGCTAAGAAAAAGATTCTACTACTGTATAACTAAACATATAATCCAGATCCATTTTTGAGATCGTACAACTTAGGGTTTTATTACAGTATAGAATAAATTATCCGAACTAATAGGGACCAAGGGTGGTTCGGATAATCAAATCGTTCTGATAATCAAACACAAAACCATATTTAGGTTTTATATCTTAAATAACACTAAGACCAATATAAGAAACCACTATGGCAATAAAAATAGAATAAGCGTTGCAAAATATATTTTTATTATTACATTTCCAACTTGATACATAATAAGCCTATAATATATTATACCATAATTAATTACTGTATTACGTATCAAAAATTCTTGACCAAGTTTCTTTCTGAAGTGAACAGTTAAGATGGCACAACAAATCACGTGGAGACGGGTGACCTGGTGGTCTAGGGGTAAGGTGTCAGATTTCTGTGCTGGCGGCCGGGGTTCAATCCTCGGTCCCGGCATAGACTTATCTGATTACCAAACCCTTCCTTCACCTCTGACAAGACATCTTGTGAATGTGGGGAATGCCAGGTCTCCACCGTGGTTCGGATTCCACGTTAAACTGTAGGTCCTTCATTTCATCTCACAATCACCCTACCATTACACATTAGCGTAAGTGCGTATAACCCGAACGGGTAGTAAGACGCGGTGCTAATACTAATAATAACTGACGTTGCACTGACAAAATGAGGAGTGGAGGAGCGGAAGTGTAGTGGCGAGCATCATAAGATAGGGCGTGACCCGGCGTGGTGCGGCGTGGTGAGCAAGGTCATTGAACGCCACCGCTGCCACGCGGGCTTTTTTAATGTCTCGCACGTCATTACCATGTTACATTATTTAAAACAAGCATTGGGTTGATTGAAGTTTAGGATAATTGACGTTCGGTTAATCGACGTTCTACTGTATTTAGTTATTTCAATGTTCTGTCTCTTATTCACGGGTAGATGATTGTGATTCATTATTAGATAAAAAATTAAAATCAATAGTTAAATATCTATTCATTATTTATTTAATGTAATTATTCCGCAGAAAAAAGTAATTACGTGACTCGATGGCACAGGTATTATGTAAATTTAAGGTGTTCATAAAGATAATGTTATCACAGCCCTCACTCTGGGAACACCTTAGGGTGCGTGCACACCGAGCAGATTGCTCATTGCACCTCGTATTCGGCTAGAGCAAAACCAGTCTACACGTAGCATTCTTACAGTATTGTTTCTTAAAACTATTTTATTTAAAAATTTTCTATTCAAAGATTTTTAATTTAATTTTAAAATATTTATAAAAAAAATTAAATAATAATAATAATAATAATAATAATAATAATAATAATAATAATGGTAAGAGCAGTGGCGTACTAAGCCGAAGGTCCCGGGTTCGATTCCCGTGTCCAGGTGTCATTTTTCAATTTTCAGAATATGATATCGGAGAGGTGTTATCCTCACTAAAATGCATTAACAATAGTTCCGGCTATTGTTTCACTATATATGCAATCCTATACAATTATATATATATATATATATATAATTGTCCAATGGCTGCAAAATTGCCAACTACCGAGTCGATAATGGCTGCGTGGTCTGATGGCTGTGATCTTGTGTATCACGTGTTTATAAAGCTGACTACCTCCGCACGTCCATCTTAGACTCTGCCTTAAACTATGAGTGAAGAATGACCATGGGCACGGGACGATTCCTGGATAGCTCAGTGGTAAGAGCAGTGGCGTACTAAGCCGAAGGTCCCGGGTTCGATTCCCGTGTCCAGGTGTCATTTTTCAATTTTCAGAATAATAATAATATTTAGCACCGCGTCTTACCACCCGTTCGGGTTATACACTTTAAGCACTAATTACTCTAATGGATTAGGAATTGGGAAGGTTTAATTAGAGGAAGTGAACCCGCATTTGCGTGGAGGTAAAATGGAAAACCATTTAGGAAAAACCACCCCCAGTTCACCCGACCGAGATTCGAACCTCGATCCTCGATCCTCGATCTTGAGCTAAACACGACAAGCGCCTTAGCCAAATACGCCACCGAGGCGGGTAAAAAAAATTAAAAAATCCTGTATAGCAATAGTGATGCTATTGATGATATGTCAACAGTGTAAAAAATTACAAAGACTTGGAAGAATTTCACCATTTATTCGAAATACTATCTCTCAATTTATCTTTAATTCTTCCTAAAATACACTAAGTCTGTAGAAAATCCGTACAAGACAAAAGTCGAAGTTAAAGTCGAGTTGACTAAATATTAAATTAAATGTGTAATTAACAGAGTAAGATATACGGGTCTGGCTACTTTTTATGTTCAGTTGTCAGATATTGAAGCCAAATGGAGTCAGTGTCATTGCGGAATAACGCACATGCAATTTTAATTTTGAAGAGAAGTTTGAACCTCCAAGCTTACATTTAACTGCTAGACAGTGATTATTTTATCTCAAATGTGATAACTAGTATATAAAAAGAATATCTCACAACAAATTATATCATACATATAACAATTAATCATATGATCATCGATGTAAGATAGTTTAAATTTGAAATACTGTGTTATAAATCACCTGCTAATTATTCGTATGGTAAAATTTGATCAAATAAAAATTACTATAAATTATAACTTAAAAAAGAGCACTAAGACATCAATCAGTCTTACCATCTAGCTCATAGCATTTCAGGGAATTTTTTATTTAGTCCTGATGATTAACATTTAGGGTAATTTGTCTGAATACGAAAATAAGAGTCTTTCCAAAAATGGATATGACAGAATGCAAAATTGGTATAAGCAAAGGTGAAGAGTGAATAAGATGTAGGATTTTTGAGTGGATTTAAAAAACATTAATATACATTTGAAAGTGTGAGGGGTGTTAATTATCGATCTTAGAGGGTACGTTCTTGCGGAAGGTTCAATACCGAGTCAAATCAATACCACTCACCCTTTTGCTCATTTCGTTCTAGCATACAGTCTATAAATTTTATTAAATTATATTTAATCATAGTACTTTGGTACTATCGTCTTTACAATGGTCGCAGGTTTGTTTCCAGCCTTCAAGTAAACATTTTTCAAATACTATATTTGACTTAAGCACCAAGACAACTATTGATAGTACCTATCATCCCTAAATATGATTTAATATATATATGTAATTATATATTTATATATATATATATGTAAGTTTGTATATATAGTTACTACCAAGCTATAGTGTAGTTATATTAAGAGCGTTTAACATGTCAGGATATACGCAGTTTCAGTCCTCTATGAATAATTTAATACTTTTGTGGCAAGTGCCATTTAAAAAACTAAACAAAAAGTGTTACTTATTCAATGTGATATTGTCAAATACTTTCGAATATAAATAACATAATTTTATTTTATTTAGATTCTCCATATCTTTATGAGTGTATTGATACAATAAATTATCAACTTTTTTATATTTAACAACAAAAAGAGAAATATGTATTGGTAAGGTTTTTGAGCATAATCCCCGTACTATTGAACCTTTCTAGCCTTTCATGCAAATAAATTCAAACTTCGAACAATAGTGTTCAAATAAACAACTTGTCGTTTAGGCTCTTCGTTTGGAATTTTATTCTAATGAGATGTCTGAATATTACAAAATCAAACTATATTAAATAGAACTAAATATTAATTATAGTATTATTTGGTTTGACGTTTACTTGCAAGTATAAATGGCAATATCAATTTCTTAAAGATTTTCTCTTTTGAAAAAAAGAGTGTTTTATTTGTTTCAGTTCTAGAGCACCATCTCCAATTAAAAAATAAACTTTTTTATTTTGTTATATAAATAATGTTTATAGTTAAGGCTGTAGAAAAAATAAACATACAAGTAATCAACGTCATAGGAGTGGTAATAACTGATATCCAGCAGATTTTTTTTATTGCAAACATTGATCAACCAATGTGTAAATAATTAAGAGAAAAACTAATCTTAGATTATAAAAAGCAATTGCACACTTCCCTTTTGCAAAATTCTTTCATAACTATCTGTTACAATCCACTCTCATAGAATATATTTTGGCCAAATATATTTTTCACAAAATTCATCGTTAGATTTTTTTTTTCTAGAGTTCTCTTAACCAGAAATCTTTCTTGTACTTTTTTTTTTCACAATCACTTCTCTCTAAATTTGAGGGCGTATAATCATTGCCACGTCAGTTTTAAAACAAACTGGAAACTTACATTTTTTTTTTTTGACATGTAATACTATTGTGCAGAAATAAAATATTATAAATCTGAATAGCTGTTGTTATAAGACGTCCCAACTATCCGCAACGATCACAACGATTTCTAATATAGCGGCAAATTGTGCAACTAAAAAGCTTCAAAGTCTGATCAACTTTTACATAGGGTTTTGAGTAGAGTGTCATGAGGGTTTTATTTGGCCTTTAACCAACCAATGAGAGCACCGTGCACATCACACAACCTTTCACTAAAACAAACCAGTTTGTTTCTTGTGTCTGGTCGGGGTGAAGTGCTGAGAGTGAGGTTATGTCAAGCACGCTCCTGTTTCTTTACATGGGTGTGTTTCTACAACTTGTGTGTTGTGCGGAGAATATGATAGAAATGATGAGCGATATTTGCGCTCCTTGACATGCACGCACCCTTATGAAATATGGGGAGACAATCATGGGATGGTAGGCTGGTTTCCCTGATGGACAACCGCAATTCAAGTGGCCACACAGACCATTAATCACCGTCATCAGGTTGACGCCTCTTGTTAAAAACTCGTCAATCAACGGTCACGAAGCGTGATCAACTGGTTCAACGGATCACGTGTGACATCATAACGCCGTCATTTCCTCCAAACATACCAAAGCGCTGGTACTGTGGCTTTAATTGTCGCCGGCCTTGCTGGGGGGGGGGTGGGGGTGGAGGGTACAATACACATTCTGGCCTTGGAATACGGTCAAAAGTGGTGAATTGTTCTTTTGTTCATTAGTGCTTTTAACACAAAGATTATCAACGATTCTATTTAAAGGGTATAGAAGGAAATGCAGAGTTAATCTTTCTATTTTGCAGTATTTATGACAAAAACAGTTTTTTAAACCAAATATAAAACATTTTGTTTTAAAATATACATTTAAGGACCTTGGCCTGTCGAATACAAGTCTAAAACATATTTTGTGGGATGTTGGGTGAGAGGGTGAAAGGCATGGCTAAGCAACCGACCAAAGTATCCTTCCGCGCCAACAAGAAACGATGGATCATGGAAAACGTTGATGGCACTAAATACTTGACAGGTCTTGCAGAAAAATCATACGTTTGAAAATACCAGTTTTCTTGAGAATGAATTAAATTTTTATGTTAATATTTTCAACACCCCTTTTAAGGTAATATATCGATGTTTATTAATTGTTAAATTTTCTTGTTTTTTGTTAAGCAGCCTGCAGTTTTCTATTGAAAAATATCAATTTTATCGATATTTCATCACTGTTAAAATCATAGAGGATAAGTATAACATAATAAATATGCTTCTACTCTTGAACAAATCGTTTCGAAAAGAAAATTGCAAAACAATAAAAAAAAATCCTGAAGATAACGGTTTGTTCCCTGGCTTTGCATTTTCACACCAAATTAAAAGGGCCAATTGCCTTAATATTAACACAAATCAATGCAAGTTGGGAGGGAGCCTTAGCTAAATTCTGTTTGTTGCTGTTTTAAAAATAAAATGGCCAAACTAAATAAAATATTGTGGATATATCACCGCGTCTTACTACCTGTTCAGGTTATACGCGTAAGGGAAACGCATCCAAGAGTAAGCACCTAATAAATTTTAAACCATAAACAATGATTTTTTTAAATTTAATCAATATAACATACATACATACTATTGCTCTGTCCTTCCTTATACTACAGCACGAAACCTAAAATAATCTCATATCAACAAATTAATTAATGTTTATATTAAGATATGTAAATGCCCTATAGTCTAAGAATACGCACTAGCAGTTATCACACACGAACGGTCAAGTTTCATCATATCCTGAAGATGCTACGTGCCACCATTCAGAACAGCTGCCACACCACCCGGTCTTCTTCAAACGATTCGCAACCCCCCATAAAAAATGTTTCTTCATTTGTTTTGACAGATTTTGGTAAGGATGCCTTCTTTGATGGAGATATCTTTGAAAAATCAAGTTTCTTTTCTCCATTTTAATCTTATTTCTTTTCTCTCTCCTTTCTCCAATTTATATGTTTTTTTTTTTTAGCAGACAAGTTTTAAATGTTGTTGCTGACAAAGCTTCTGACCTTTGATGTGCCCTGCGTCTCTTCGTTTACTTTTGGCTTTGAGGAAGTGGATGAATCGACTCTATACTCTGCAATGTACATTGGCTGGGAGAAGAGTTACTGTCATTTTCTTGAGAATGTATATGTTCGGAAGATACCACAGTATTTTCATCATCAGCCAAGATATCTTCAGCCACTTCCACAATATTTGTGGATGGTTGCACAGTGCTATAAGCTGGATACTACCATTATCAGCAAAATAACCAGTTTCATTTTATTTGATTCGTTAGGTTACCTTTGCTGGAGCGAAGTCTTCATCTGAAAAAACGTCCAGGTTATACGGGAAAATACCTGTCAAAGATAAAGCAGGTTCAGCCTTTTATTTTGTGGCAATTATTGAGTAATCGTCTCGAAATAAAGCTTCAACTTGCATTTGTGCTTCTGCTTGACCTGGATGTGTAACCAACCATTTGTCAACATCTTGTGCGTAGGCTAATTTTAGAAGCCCAAATAAACATTTGTAAAGAGGCTGAATCTTGTGACTTGAGAGTGGAGGTAGTGAAAGCAACGTAATTTTTATTCTCCCTGGTAATTTGCTACTAATGAAAGAAAGCGCAGAGCTTGTGCATTATCATATACTGTTTTTCATTTCTCTGTGAAGGGAAAGAGTACGCACAGACCTCCTAAGCTCACCTAGATGCGTACTTTTGCACTCTTCTGCATCAAGTATGGATTATACCGCTAAATAGCAGCCATTGTAAGACCACAATATTACACCTCGCATCATTATGTTCCAAACAAATCACACTCTTACAGAATATAACAAGATTTGGGTCTAGTATTTCTATTTATTTAGGAGAGATTGTTGTTAATGTGTAAAAAATTACAGTTTATGGACATAAAAGTGAGTTTAGTTGGATGATGTTACAAAGCTCAAACAAACATGTAGAGCCCCAACCAATGTGTGTTAACAAGATTATTTCCCGTGTTTGCCAATTGCTTGGATCTTAATTGTGCGTATTCTTAGACGATTTCCCTTCTAAGATAAATACTCTAATGTGGTAAGGATGAGGAAGGAAGCATTTCAAAGATAATCTATCCACATTTGCGTGGAAGTAGAGTGAAAAATCATTTAGGAACACCTCTCTCTTCCCCCCCACCCAAACAGTACATACAACCAGGATTAGAACCTTGATCTTCTCGTGATCAGCAAGCCAGTCTACGCCTTAAAACGTTCAGCCATTGAGGCAGGTAAATAAAATATTGTTTGAGTAGATACATTCAATATAAATTTCCATGTATATTAATCTTAACATTTTTGGAATATTTTCATGGAATTTGACAATAACTTTTTCTTTCGGTTTACCAAACTTATGTTAAAATGTCAAGTTTTATGGAAACTATTCTGGAACTTTTAAGATTACTGTATGTGGAGAATTAAACTAAATGAATGACTGGAAAGAAAACTATTTTTGAAATTCTGGGAATAGAATATAATATCTGTATTATTTGTTTGGTTTAAGACTTCACTCTTGAAATAAAAACCAGACAGATGAGGATGCGGAAAAATTGATAAAAATCTAGGTAGGGTTAATCAAGGGTGATTTTTTTTTATCAACCGCCCTTATCATCCTTATCTCTAATATATCAGAGTACTAAAATTATTATATAGTCGTATAATTTGAACGAGGATCACCCCTTAGGGATAAAAATAATATGTTGTATGTTAAATCGAGTCCAAACCAAAAACAAATAGAAACGAGCTCCTAAGTTTCCAGTTGACGAAACTTTATTTCTTAAGTAAAATATAAGTGCTCTGCAAAATGTGACAGCTGTGCCAATTGTGTGTTTCCATTACATGGACTGAATTAAGTTATGTTGCAGACTGCTAAAATGGGTCTTACAGTGATTACATTGTATGTGGAGTAGACTAACAAATAAACGTGACGATTGTAACATATTTCCAAATTCAATTATAATCTATAATCCATTTCTAATTGCAATGCAGTAGAGACTTTAGAGACAAATTTAATTCTATATCAAAGTAAGTAAATATTTTTTCCAAAATATTGTTTCTGAATTAAGTAAAAGTTATTGTTACAAAAATATTGTAATGTTAAAATATAAAAAGATTAGTTAGGATAGACCAATTTAATATGAATTAACTTTATTTTATCCTCCTGTGAGAAAGTTTTATTTATTACTTGCATACTCTATGTCATTAGGAACTCGAACATCCACTACCACCCTTACAAAAGTAAGCCAACTAAATTTATCTTGAGTTAGCTCTATCCAGTCCACCTCATTACACCCTGACTCTATCTTGAGCTAGTTATATCCAGTCATTATCATTACACTCTATTCATATCTTGAGTTAGCTCTATCCAAGCCACCTCATTACACCCTATCCCTATCTTGAGCTAGTTCTATACAGTCATTATCATTAAAATCTTTCCGTTTCATATCAATTCTAGTGTTATCTTCTCAGTAGTATTGTAGCATTTTAAAATAAAAGCAAACACATTTTATGTCTAATGTAATTATATAATATATATTATTACATTTATATTATATATGATTAAATATATATTATTATATATTGTATTATAATATAATATATAATATGTTTTGATGATTGTATAATATATAATCATACAATATATAATCATATAATATATAGTTATATATTATTCAGTTATTAAATAATAAATTGATTGCTTAGCTTTATGGTGGACAAAGTTATCTTTATTTTCTCAATGTTTCTGAAAAAATATTTACTATTTCATTTATGCTCTTTGGTGGAGTGTTTCCGCAACAATGTATATTATTTTTTGCTTTTACCAATCTTATGATATTTTATTAAATTATTCTATTTTAAGATAAAAGAGAGAGAAAGTCTGTGTAGTGCACTGTACCATTTATTTTTACTCTTAATTACCTCCATTTCTGTTTCCAGCCTGTGGCCTGGGTCAGTTTTTTATTCAAGCCATATATTTTCCAATATCGGCTTGCTAGGCTTGTCGTAGCTTCATACGTCTTATAATCCTACTTAAGACTTGGACATGTGCAATATCCATTCCCGGCCCTTAGCTCATCACTGATAAAGGATAAAACCTCATTTCACCAATGATACATTTTTTGGCCATTTCGAGAATCAAATCTGGAACCCTTATATCAGTAGACAAACACACTACCAAATGAGCTAAGGAGTAGGAGGCCATTATTTTTACTATAAAACTTAAATTCTATGGCTATTAATCCCATAGGAATATGTCCATAGCTTTCACCTCTATGTCTATTATTGTAAAGACCCAGCCAGAGTAAAGCCCAAATTTCTAACATTACATTTATTAAACAAAAAAATTAACTTTTTTAAAATGCATTAGGGTTTAAAGCCAAAATTTTCCAAAGATTGTAAGAACGGTATTACAAAGCCCTTGATGAGGATTTACATGCTCATTAAGAAAACAAGAGCAGATCTGAACTAATGATCAGATATCAGTGTGAGCTTCATTGGTCACTCTGCACTAGTTGAGCTGTACCTTGATCATTATAATCATCATGATCATAATCATCATCATAAACAGCTTTCAGCCACTGGCTGGATCTTTTTGGAAATAAGCCTCTCCATAACCTCCTTTCCTCCCACCACCTCTCTCCCTCTGCCTTGGTCAGTCTTCTCCTCTCTTCTCCATACTGTCTGGGTCTGTTTGGAACATAAGCCTCTCCATCATCTTCTTTCCTCCCACCTCCTCTCTCCCTCCACCATAGCCCAGTCCTCTCCTCTCTTCTCCTTACTGGATGGGTCTGTTTGGAACATAAGCCTCTCCATCATCTCCTTTCCTCCCACCTTCTCTCTCCCTCCACCATGGCCCAGTCCTCTCCTCTCTTCTCCTTACTGGATGGGTCTGTTTGGAACATAAGCCTCTCCATCATCTCCTTTCCTCCCACCTCCTCTCTCCCTCCACCATAGCCCAGTCCTCTCCTCTCTCCTCCTTACTCCCTTCAGCCTTGGTCTTCCTCTCAACCTCCTACCACCCACCTTCATATACAACATCCTCCTGTTCATTCTTTCTCTCTCCATTCTTCTCACATGACCATACCACCTTAGTCGCGTCTTATTTATCCTCTCCGGGACTAGTTCTTCCTTTATTATACCTCATACTCTATTTTCCTCATCCTTTCAAATTTTGGTCACACCAAACCTGATTCTCACAAATCTCGTTTCCCTCACCTGCATTCTGCATTGTCAAATGAGTTTAAAACTGGCCTCTTGGGGAGATACCCCAATTACATCCTACTTTTGTAATTACTGAACAGATATAAATGTCCCTTTTAAAAAAAACTTTTAGGGTGCAACCATAAATATCCTCAAGACAAATATTTTTAGCACCACGTAGGAACTTACGTTATTTCAAAATACTTTGAGCTGCAAACTAATGACTTTCAAGACAATGTTTGAACCATGATATGCGTTTTTAAATTTGATGTTATAATGTGTATTTTACCCACTGTAGTCTAGAGGAATGTACCAACCCTTGGTACAATAGATCAGGCTTGTTACAAAAAACCGTCTCAATCTTGTTATTAAGATACATCCGTACCACTGCACAATTGCCGGAACTGGCTTCTCACTGCACCGCCCAAATGTCTATAGACACTCTCCAATAATCTCGATTTGTCCACCCTCAAAATATTGTGGGCTTAATATAATACTACAATATATTTTATTTTGTCCAAAAAACCTCAGTCAAGTGAGATAAATCTAGCTTCTTAGGAAATAAGTTAGGAGGAAGTAATATATGTGCTATTTGAGTTTGTAACTTGGTGATCGTTCTTAAAGGAGGGACAAATTTATACTATTTTAAAATATCTTTACAATATGCTAAGAAATATAGCTTAATTCCGTGAGTGACGTCATCGTGAAGTATTTTCACTGCAATCCTGTCTCTCTCCCCCCCCTCATCACCCCCAAGTTTGATTTTTGCCTTATTTTATTTTAATACATTATTTGACATTGGTTTGAATCCCTGAGATAACGTTGTTGGGATAACTGTTCCATTTGTTCCATTTTAGTTTGGTTCGAACTCCTGAGACGACGTGGCTGTGCTTTTGGTGGGCATCGGTTCCTTTTGATTTTTGGATTAAACTGATAGGACGTTGCTTTCGTGAGTTGATCGAGAAGGATTTTTTTTAATATACCCTTTCCTTCCAACTTCTCCCCCTTGTTTCTCTGTGTATGCCTTACTGTCTAACCCGCCTCGGTGGCGTAGTCGGCTAACGCGCTTGTCGTGGTGAGCCCGACTGCTGAGGACGGGGAGATCGAGGTTCGAATCTCGGTCGGGTGAGATGAGAGTGGTTTTTTCCTAAATGGTTTTCCACTCTCCCTCCACACAAATGCGGGTTCACTTCCTTTGATTCAACCTTCCCAATTCTTAATCCATTATCGTAATTAGTACTTAAAGCGTATAACCCGAACGGGTAATAAGACGCGATGCTAAATATTATTATATTATTATTATTACTGTCTAATTTGGTAAACACTAGGTAAACTTTTGGATGTAACCTAGTTGTAATGGCATTTGTCAGGTAAAACATATTTTTAATGTGGAAAACTAGGTTTTACTTTAAAGCATAGATTAGGTTGTTAAGTGCTAAATTATTATTATTAGCACCGCGTCTTACTACCCGTTCGGGTTATACGCACTAACGCTAATGTGTAATGGTAGGGTGATTGTGAGATGAAATGAAGGACCTACAGTTTAACGTGGAATCCGAACCACGGTGGCAACCTGGCACTCCACACATTCACAAGATGTCTTGTCAGAGGTGTAGGAAGGGTTTGGAAATCAGATAAATCTGTGCCGGGACCGAGGATCGAACCCCGGCCGCCAGCATAGAAGTCTGACACCTTACCCCTAGACCACCAGGTCACCTTTAAGTGCTATAAATGAGGACTAGAAATTAGTGGTTCAGTGTCGTTAAACTATTGCGTCTCATACTAATATCCAAGTCTTTAACTGCCTGCACATTTATGTAACATCACACATCTAGCCACCCAATACTAATACAATATTTATATTTCTTTGAGGAAATTGGTAAGGTCATAGGTGTAACATTATAATGCTAAAAGAGATAATCCTATAGGTATACCTACTCACCATTTGACGTCTTGCCGCATTCTTGCCACTATATCCCTTCAAACATCTGGCCATTTGAAGTCGCTAATATGTAAACAGCGCATGAGCACAACCAAAGAGTGTTTGTATGACGTCATCAACCACCTTTTTTTTTTAAGGATTGCTTGCCATTTTAATTTACGAAGAGAACGGAAAAAGTCTCAGAAGCTTGAAAATAATTTTTAAGTAAACCCCAGAGGCCGGTTAAAGGGAAAAAACCCCATTCAAATGGCAATTATTTTATATGTTAGTGTTTCAATATTGTAGAAACGTTTAAAATCAAAAGTTTTTACGTCCAAAAGTGACAAAAAATCAATATTTATGATGTCTCAGTTTATATTATGGTTGGTCGAATGGATACATAGTAGATTTTCCCCGCTGTCACTTTCCACTTCCCCTGCAATAGATAGGCTATACATCTAATATGCAAATATAATATGATGATGTCAGAGTGAACAAAGGCAGCAGAGTTGTCATGTCCGGGAAGTGAAGCCAGGCCTTTCCTTGTCAATACCATAACACACAATGGACCACTCGGTTGTTATCTCGCATGTTAGGATGCTTATGACCCAGCGGATTGATAGGTTGGCGACATATCTCAACGTCTATTGGGTTAGAGAAGAGCCAGTGCGTGGGTTAACAAAGGCGTCAGTCTCGGCCTGTCTTGCTTTTTCAGTGGCGGGAACTGAGGTTCCTTCACATTATATGAATAATCCCCGTAATTTTTACATTGCTTTCCTGTCCAAAGAAATGCGGGTACATTAACTTATACGTTACCCCTCCCAGACCCTTTGCCTTTAAAACACTAGAATTATCTAAGTGGTAGTTTTGACCATTTTAAGAATTCATTGTTTCATAACTTCTGTAATTGTTGAGGGAACGTATTGGTGCCTTGTGACTTTTTATAAAATAGGGTTTTACATGTTATACCAAAATCACTTATCTCATAAATAAATTTAACTAGCAGTAAGAAAAATTACACCCAGAAGACCCTAAAGCAGTCAAATTGACCGCTGTAAGTCCAGGATGTCATATTTAAAAAAAAAATCCTCCATTGTGGTAAACAGTGAAAATCAATAGTATTAATATTGTAAAATCACACAAATCTATGTTTATATTGCTATGACGGTTTATTGTGAATCAGAGTAATGGTAATAGCAATATATTTCTTAGAAGCACGGTGATCAGTGAATTAATTATTCTCTTACTATCTCAGGAAAGATGAGATGCATCATGCAAAAAAATTCGTGCCAGAAAATATTATTTTGACGCTCATACAACCATACCTTGGGAAAGGGCAAAATATCCTTATAATCCTTTTATTTACATTATTGTAGCTGTAACGGAGACTGAAAGCAGAAGAAACGAGCATTGTAAGTGCTGTGAATCATGGCAGGTTCTGTGAAGACATCTAAAACTCCGTTGAACGAGACCACTGTCCACAAGGCTCAGAAGAATATTACATTTATTATGTACTAGAGAAATAAATGAAAGAACATCCTGCTACTAAGCTAGCCCCACACAAGGATTGAGATGCGTGCAATTGAAAGAAAGCTCCCAGAAACAGTAGAGTCCTATTACTCTACAAAATATGGCTTTGACATAGTCAGCTTATAAGTATTATGTAATGGCTGCTTCTCAGAGATGGCCAGTGCATGTTTTCTACAGCATTCTTGACTTAAAACAATCAATACATGAGTAATTTACAAGGAGATCACAAATAAGAGAATATCTCGGTACAAATGAATACTTCAACTGGTGAACGAGATAAAAACAAAACAATGAACAGCGTGAGTGTCTAGGATTACTGCAAGTAAGATAAACAAAACGGTTGAAAATTACTCCACCTTAAACAAAGCTTTCTATGGCAATCCTTCGGCCTGTCATAAAAAATAGTAGCTTGCCTCAAGTACCCATAGAGCCTGTAAGGCTTGGCCATTTTTCAACTATCATATTTTTTGGCAATTATTATATATCTATATATATATATATTATATATATATTATATTTATTTATTGTATATATATATATTATATTAATATATTCAACACGTTCTAATTCGACGAGTGGGGCAAATCTACCGTGGTGTCTCAACACCTGATTTTCCGGTCCGCCTGGTCAAACGTAATCTGATGGGAGCCTACCAGGACAACATTATAGACGTGGGCTCGGACTTACCTGCCCTCTTACGGAGGGTGGAACCAACCACCAAATCATCACCTGATCACCTATGTCATCAACAACTGCAGTTAAAAAGATCACCATCAACAAACCACGGGTGATCTCGATGAAAACGTGATGACCAATCAGAGAGCAGGAAGAGAAATGGTGTGCGTGTCGAAATGAAGGCAGCGCTAAACCGACGTGACGTCACCAGCTAGTTTGAAATTCTCCCCCTTTGTTTCCCTTAACAGCGAGAGGCTATAAAACATGGCGGTACTGAATAAAACGTTGACTCTTGAAACTTGTATGGACTATTAATATTAGATATTGTCTGTCAGGAGTCGATTATTCCTGAAAATGGACTCTACCAGGAAAGTTGTAGATCTGTGTAAATCTTCGTAATTCTTATTTAAATATTGAACCATAGGTCATAAATTTAGTACTCTATTATTTTTAATTTCAGAGATAGACTTGTTATTTTGGTTAAAATATAAGTATTTCTAAAGAGAACTTTAACTTTGAAAACCTATTATTTTGGTGTCACCTCTAGGGCACTTGCAGCTTTAATTCATTTGTTATTTCTCATAATTGCTGTTAATACTCAACCAAGTTTTGTTGAGGTACATTTAAATTCTTTTAAAAATCATTTAAATTCATTCATTTGTTTTCTAATATTTATATAACGTAAATTTTGCTATTTGTCTTATATAAACTTTAAAACTTTTGCAAAGTCTTCTAATATGAATATCAACTCAGTAACCAATATTAGTTTTATTTTATGTCGTGACCTAGTTAAAGACTTTGTCCATGCTATTTCAAGTAGTCCCACGAGAGTTTTGACTTACGGTCTGAAGTAGAACTCTTGCGTTAGTTTGAATTGTAATATCGTGCGTATAACCCGAACGGGTAGTAAGACGCGGTGCTAATAATAATAATAATAATAATAATAATAATTGTAATATTTGTAATTACATAAACTTTTCAGTAAATATTTTTCTCTTTTGCTATTGAAACTTAGACACTTTCTTAGTAACAAAAATAAGGGTTCGTAAAGCTATTTATTTTTCGTAATTTTGTGTAAAGGTAATGATTGGTTTTCTTTTACTTTTTTAAAGTAAACAAGGTCAAATTGACTCTGCCTGTTATTATTTAATTTTTCGTTGAAACTATCTATAGCACAATGTTTTCCAACTATAGATTGAACCTTAAGGCCATGTGAATTTTTGTCATATTATTCAATAAACTATTATTCTCACTTTTAACTCTTAGTAATGCTGTTTTTCTTTATTTTGTATGTTAGCTAACTCCCTCACTTCCTTGTAGTATTTTGGGTTGCCTATTACTATAGGGTAACAGAGAGGGTGTAACAAAACGTAAATTCATTAACATGGGAAATCCTATTTTGACTTGTTGTAAGGTCACAGGTAGGCGATGCCCTTAAACAGGGTGAATTCATAGTTGAAAAGAATATTGTGAAAAATCTGCACTGAACATTTCAAAAGGCTGCGTGTGGATTAAGTGCCAGAGTTTCACCAACCATGCCTTTAACCATCCTGCCACTGTTGTGGGTTTATAATAGTAAAACGTTAACTTTCTCAATAATATTCGCGTTCATCTTCAATGTCATTGTTCTAACGACAAAGCCACTCCCGATTCACCAACGGATGTGGTATCATTGATAGCTCATAGGAGTCGATGGTATCCACACTTACGTCAAATACTCTGACTTAAAATATGAGTAAAACATGCCCCTAAGTGCAGCACAATACTATACGTATACATAGTATTTGGGTAATATCTCTCGTAGCCCAGTAGTAAAAGATCAGCCAGTACTAATTAAACATTGCTCAGGGGACGCCCGAATGTACTAATCGTACATCCTTTTCATGTTCCGATGAGATGAGGTGCTGATGATAGTGAATCTGAGGGTGTGGAACCAGTGGAAACATTCAAGGACCTTGGCCCTGTCGAGTGCAAGTCTAAACCCTATTTTGTGGGTTGGTGAGAGGGAGAGAGGGTGAAAGGCGTGGCATGGCTTCACACCCAACCAAAGTATCTTTCAGCGCCAACAAGAACAGATGGATCATGGAAACCGTAAATGGCGCTAGCTACCGGACAGGTCTTGTGGAAAAATTATACGTTTGGAACTATCAGATATCTCGAGAACGAGGGAAACTTTTCTAGGAATATTTTCAAAACCTCTTTTAAGATCATGTATTAAAGTTTATTAGGCGTTACATTTTTTAATTTTTTTTTGTTATGCAGCCGGCAGTTTTATATTCAAAAATGTCAAAATTGATGATATTAGATGACAGTTAAAATTATAGAAGAGGTGTTTACATACTTCTATTCTTGAACAAACCGTTTTCGAAAAGAAAATTTCCAAATTATAAAAATTCTTGAAGATAGCCATTTGTTCCCATCGCTTTACATTTCCACGCCAAATAAAAAGGGCCAGTCGCCTTAAACCTAACTTATGCCTAACTAACCAAACATTGGTGAATATTTGAGTGTTTTCTCTTACGTAAAAAAAAAATACCCCAGGTACCAGCCGGCAGCTAATTCCAGCACCCTTAGGATCGTAGCAAGATGCACAGACAATTACATCACGTGGCCGGTTAGCTTTGTGATAAAGAATTGGCATGCTAATACAAGGGCCTCTGGTTCAATTTCCTTGTCCAGATATCATTTATCAAATATACTAATAATACATGGGATTACATATCGTCTCACTTATTACAGAACATTTTTAACCTAAGAATCTAAGAAGCAAAATAGTCAAATGGGAAAACTGGTCTCTGTGTATGCTATACTTTCTAGGAAATAATTTTTTATTTTCTAAGCCATGTCTACCACTCCTGAAACAACTCCCTACATATTGACACTTATAAATTCCCACAAAACATTTTAGTTAAGTACTTTATCAAATTTCCCCATAGTATCAGCGCTAGTCGTGGGAAACTACAAACGTAACCAGACACCCCACTTTAAATCCGCTTCTAGGAACACGTGGAATGAATTGGTAGCCTAATTAAGACCCATGACACCCCAAATAGGACAAGGAGTATGAAATGTCGACTGGTACTCCAGAGAAAAGAAATAATCATGTAACTTAACCAGGAGGGTAAAGTTGGTAGGGGGTAGTAAAACGTCCAAAAAAAGGAAATAAAGTGAAGAAAAAGTGAGGTCGGGAGAAATGCTGACAAGAACAGAGAGCTAGAGAAACAAGAGTTACAAGCTTGGGAAATGTGATATACTGAGTATAAATAGGTAAACAGAACAAGCAGAGAAAGAGAATGAAAGAAGTACATAATGACCTGCAAATTAATGTTGTTGTTCTTTTGAAATTAATTTACACTTGTACAGTCTCGGGACACGAAATGTGATAAGATCACAATGAGATCTATTAAATAGTAAGCAAATTTTGATAATAGAAACTTTGTATGAGTAGTTTTTGAAGTTATACTTCTTTAGGCGCGTTATGAAAAAATGATGAGAGTGAAATTTTAGGATGCGCGCGAATCACTGTAACACAAAAGTAACAGGTTGAAGCTAAACCGCTCATTAAGTCTCGAAAAAAAAAAGCTACCAACAAAATAGAAATAGAACATCTGTTAGTCGCGCATGTTGGTACGCTCATAGAGAAATGTATACTATGTTATTCCTTTCTCTATGGTACGCTCTTCGCCTCTGATCACTGTTTTCATATATATAATATTTATCCACATGTTTCTAGTTTCTACATTCACAACACGTGTTTTAGTTTCATACAAGTGCGAATTATATATATTAAATTTTAATATATAACATGTTTACATCTAGAACTCCAGAAACCTCACTTCTGCTTTATAAGAAAGACAGAACATGCTAGTTATTTAAGTAAGTAGCCTAAATATGTAAAAGTAAGTACACAACTTACCACTTTCATTCTTTTGTGTAAAGTCAATTCATCAGCCCCATATTAATTTGCCAAATGTCGTTTACTATAACCAACGGCCAACTTTTACCTTATTCATATCATAACAGCAGGCGTGTAAATAAGCAACCTTTCGCTCTTTCGTGTATACATCCCCATAGAGAGACAAAATTAAAACACTCAAATCTATTAGAAAGATACGTAACTCAATATAAGTTTAAAATAGATTAAAAGTTTAGACAAATTTACCTATAAAATACTTTATTTTTTTCAAACTTTAAGAGATAGGGTACGCACGCTCACTCTTAGCCTCTTGGGACTTACACCAGTATAGACATCAACGTTAGCCTTACCCAAGCTTCATCTCTCTTGCGCGCGCCTAAACAAAGCTACCATTCATCTACCACACCATAGTAATAAACCATATCCAACAAGTATCTTCAGTAGCCCCATGGCTTCTTTGGTGCTGACTGACAGCTCACAGCTGACAGTTGACGACTTTGAAAAGTTACCAGACCAAATTATGAATCCCTACGATGAACCACATGATTTGCAAAAACATGTGTTTATCAGCTGTCACTTCTGACAGTCAAAATTTAGGTATATACCTAAATTTTGACTGTCAGAAGTCAGCTATGAGCTGTCAGTCAGCACCAAAGAAGTCATGGGGCTACTGTACAAAGCTATGCAATAAAAAACACAAAATAGTAATAGTAGTATAAAGTTGCTAGACAAGCGGCAGTAGCAGATGACTCAACACAACAAATTGGCAGCCTGAACACACCCAAGCAAATGAATATCACAAAGCGGTGGTATTAAACACGCACCCGTTTTAAAATATCTACTAGTATTATAAAGACAGATTCGATAACATTGTATTTTGAAAATAGAAAAAAATAGCCCTATATTCAAGCCCTTTGAAAAGAATATTTTGTTTGGCATACTAAACAAATATAAAAAAGTCGTTGAAAGCAAACTAACAAATTCATCTTCAATTCATGAGAAGAGAGGAGAGTAATATGTAAATAATTCCAATGCCATTGGAGGAGTTATTAAGAGAGATGAGATCCAATTAAAGAGGTTAGTACCATTTAGGTTATAAAAATTATATACTTTTACAATATAGCTATCGGCAGTTTTTTGATAGGACTGTATGAATATGTTAATTAATTCTGGTTGGCGTAGACTACTTATTCAACAATATAAAATCAAATATTTACATCAATTATACTGTACCATTCCCTAAGATTGTTTATTTTTTTAAGTATAGTAAATATTAATTCTATCTTATGGTGGAATTAAATTTGCATATGCATCCAATCTTTAGTATGAGCGGTTGGGGTTCAATTCTTGTCCTGGTACACAGGTTTAATTTTACAGTGACTTACCAAACCTGCTCGATTTGAGGATGCATGTCCTCTCAAATTACTCTTTTCAACGGTACCCCATTAACTATAACCATTAGTAGCAATATTATTTCATATTTAAATGTAATAATACGCGTTGAAACCAATATGCATCAAATCAAATAGACGTTATCATAGCTTGGCTAGCCCTTAGATCGATACATTTGGTGATATGCGAGATATCTACTAGATCAAAGAGAAAAAGGCGGCTTGCGCTAGCTAAAATGTTTATTTCTACCGGTTTGAGGTCTGAGTTGGCGGTAGGTAGGGTTTGGAGATAGCCAGGGCTTGGATAAGGACTATTACTAGCGTTGTTAGTTAGTAAAACCGTCGATAGATACCACTACGTGCCACGAATCTCACTAATGAATGGTCCAATATAATCGCCATTAAACACAGATTAACATATTATCTATAGATTTATGTTTAATTTTAACGAATAGCATAAGTTTTAGACACAAAAAATAATATTTTTAAATACAAAAATAGTTTACTCGCCAGCAAATCTATAAATAACTGTGGGGAAAATCACATGTAACACTGAAACATACGCCTTTAGAATCACAATAAACCGCCACTCGAGGATTTTAGCTCAGTGCTACCAACTACTGAAAAATTACCCTACATACTCTTGGCGCCCAGGTACTCTTAGCCGTCTCTACCTTATATTTAATATTTTGTCATTATATCTCACTAATTGTACAGGATGTATGCATATTAATTACGATCATGGAGTTAGGATAAGTAAGGTAGGTAGAAATAAGAGGAAATTTACCCATACTTTCGTGGAGTGAGGGTCAGAAACAATTGAGAAAAAAACCACCCTCAGTACATCTGACCTGGATTCGAACTAAGATCAGCATTTAGGTTTATTGCTATAGTTACGCCTTATACCATTCGACCACTGAAGCGTCCCAAATATATATTAATCTCACTAATATGGTAGGGATATTGAAGGTAAAATTTAATTGGAAATGTACCCACATTTGAGTGTAATGGAAAATCTTTAGAAAATGCCGGTCTCATTATACCAGTTAGGGAATTGAACCTCGATCTTTCCATCGTCGAGAGTAGAGTTTAATGAGAAACCACGTGTAATATGTGATCACCTACGTGCTTTTTTTATTCATAGTGTAAATAAACGTTTAATATTAACTTTTTATAACATCACTTTTTACTACTCTTACGGATTTATATTATAGTTACACTAATGAGGTAATTATGAGCAATATAACTAGAAAGATACAGGGGAAAAGAGGGAAGTAACACTATACATATGTTCCAGGATGATTCTTAAAAAAAAAAGTTTCAGTGGCTGAATGGTCCCAAGTGTTACTATAGTGTTAGACTTGTCTACTTACGACTGGAATTATGAAGTTTAAATACTGGCCTGGAATTATTAATAGGGACGGAAGATTTGCATACATAGTTAAGAGTAATAAAAATGCGTTCATCCCGAATGTAGAATTTAAAAAATATCCTCCATACACTTGTGAATTAATCTTTTAGAATATCAAATATAACTCTATACAAATAAATGGTTTAGAACTCCACACGGACTTTCTCGCTCTATTATTTAAAAATAGAAATCTTTACACAAAACTCGTAATATATATGAAAGAAAATAACACACTAGCAAAATCAAGCATAAATTGCACTATAACTTACGCAAAACGTTTTTAGAGTCCTGGTTTTAAATTTTATAATTTAAATTTTAAATAATTACGTCCTCGTTTGTATGTTTGGACTAATAAAAAAAGATCGATATTGAATCCACAAGGGTCAACAGTTCCTATTAAAATGTCTACTTCCGATTACATTTTTAACATTTTATTAGGTGTTATACATATTCAGGTAATCGCATTGATATTAACTTCCTCATTTATAAATTTTGACCGATAAAATATGTAGATATTGCCTATTGAGTCTAAAATGGAGATAGCTCATTGTTGTACAAACATTTATCCTAAGAGGTTTAAGGAAAAATAAATTTTTTGAGAGACTTGCTTATATTTGATTACTTTATGGCATTAGATAATTATTGTATTAAAACTTTAGTATTTCCACAACTAAAGCTCACAAAATTGTATTAATATGTTGTCAATATCTCAGAAACTAGTGATTTTATAAAAATATATTTCTGGAGATTATTTTTATTTTTAATAGCACTACAGTTTTGAAATAATTTGCTTGTTTGTTTCTTAAATAGTTGCGGAGATACAGAAACTTCCTCTTCTGTAAAGTATCCTAAAATTCATTTTCATGGGAAAATGAAAATAGCCATTTTATTTATGATCTTAATCAAAGCATAGATACGAATTTTAATCAAAATCGCAAAATATTTAGAGCCAATTTTGAGAAAATAGATTTTTTCACTTTTCTTTATTAAACTACTCTTAATAATTCTAAGTTTAAACAGACAGACAGCCAGGCGGAATTGGAAATATCACTTTTTAGAGTTCTGGGGGTTATGAACCTTTGAAATCCATCAACATTTCGGGTTAGATTATTTTTACGGTAGCAATACTTTACCTTTAGTGTTGGAATAGTTAAGATATATATATTATTATTATTATTATTAGCACCGCGTCTTACTACCGTTCGGGTTATACGCACTTACGCTAATGTGTAATGGTAAGGTGATTGTGAGATGAAATGGAGGACCTACAGTTTAACGTGGGATCCGAACCACGGTGGAGGCCTGGTATTCCCACATTCAATATATAATATAAAATATATATATTATATATATATATATATATATATATTTGCGTATGGATTGAAAGTTATTGGTTGCATAAAAATATGTTTAAAATTAAAGATTTGTATTATATATATAGCTCTACATATTTGTGATGATAAGTAATTTCATATCTCAAATGGTTTCGTAGATATGATAAAAAAAAATAGAATTTATGCATCTGACCGGAACCCTTAAAATAATTTGCCGAAATATTGAGAGTGGTCATTTTGTTTTGAATATGTATTAATGTTTTGAAAGGAAATTTAATATAAATCGTTATAGCCGATTATGAGTAAATTATTTTCTATCTTTTAGCCTTTCAGTAAACTACTCTTAGATTTAGGTTAGATATCCCATTCCAAAAACCCTTCGGGAAACCCTATGCAAGCCCTAGATACCAAGTTTCAGCCCGATCGGTAAAATAGTTTAGTTTCTAGTTGCAGGTACAGACAGACAGACAGACAGAAGGAAATTCAAAAACCACTTTTTCGGATTCGGGGGTCGAGATTCATCAAAATCTCGAGTTAAATTTTTTTGACGATCACAATGCTTTCTCTACCCGTTTTGTTGGTCGGATAGACTAAGGGCTTTTTCACATTGGGAAACAGAAAACATTACGCCCCAGTGCGTAAAATGTGATAGACAGGGTCACTGTGTCCGAGCTCTGTCACATGTCATAAACAGGGTCACAGTGTCCGAACTCCGTCCCATGTCATAGACAGGGTCACAGTGTCCAAAATCTATCACATGTTATAGACAGTGTCACAGTGTCCAAAATCCGTCACATATCATAGACAGAGTCACAGTGTTTGAGATCTGTCAAATGTCATAGACAGGGTCACAGTTTCCGAGATCTGTCACATTCCATAGACAGTTTCACAATGTCCGGGCAAGTCACTGTTTGAGATATATTTGTTTCAATATTAGCGTTTTCACAGGAATACCAGCGAAGAACAATGTGTGCGGTTCTGAAATCAAGCACCTAACAGCCAGTTGTTGATTCGACGTCAAGTGCACTACTGTTTTCCTCGTTTTAGCCATAAGTTTAAATTTCACTAGAATCTGATATTTATAGGTGATGTCAAGTTTCCCTGTTATTTGGGATACCTCAGATCGTCAAATAGATTGTAGAACCAGTCTTTCTATAGCTGATCATGTAGCAGAGAATATACTGTACCTGTTAAGGTTTTTTCCTCATTCTTCATTTTAGAAAGATAACCAATAGTTCCTTACCGATTACTTCCTTGCTTACTCTGGTTCATTAAGCACATGAAAGCTCATTGCCGCACTGACAAAAGTATACCACCTATCCTTATATTAAGCTAGTTATATCCAGCGCCTCCTCCATATAATATTGAGCTAGCACTATCCAGTCCACCTCATTACACGCTATCTCTTTCAGGTCAATATTAATATTATCCTCCAATCTGCATCTAGATCTTCCCAATGGTCTCTTCCTTTTGGGTTTTCCAGTCGGTACCCTTAACAAGGTTATATAATCTCTCATTTACTCTGCATGTCCTGCCCACAGTAATCTACGAGATTTGATCTTCATATTAATGTCTTGGGATGAGTAAAGGAAATTTAACTCAATATTATATAATCTCCCCCAATATTTTCATCCACTTTTGGAACCAATATAATACTAAGTTTCTTATTTTTAAACACCCTTTTGTTTGAGTTTTTTTAAAAAAAATAAACTAATTACTAAAATGTTACCCAGTTTGTCTGCAATGAGGTTTAGTACTCTGGTGTCCCATCAGTATTATCGCTACAAACACTGGAGTGAAAGGACCCTAAGGAGTCACTCTTACACTGCCAATGGCCGTGAGATTAGGTTTCAAATCTAGGTCGGGTGAATTGAAAGTAGTTTCTTAAATGATTTTCACTATACCTTAAACTTCCTAATCCCTAACATATTTTCATATTTAGTAAATTGTGTTTTATGTTCTATGTCTGTTCTAGCCATGTTTTCTCCTCTCTTTTAACTCTCTCGCGAGAGGAAGCTGACACGAGAACACTACAGCACCAGAGCTAAGCAGGTCCGTTGGGAAATTTGTCCCGGAGTAAAAGCTAGTTAGCCTCTCATGCACTGGGATAGGAGCTCCCCTTGGCGCAGAATCGGGGCTAAAGGACCTCCAGACAGATCTAGGATCTCGTCCAGTTTTACAAGGACACACCACATGGACAACAAGTCAGACATTAGTAAAAAGACCCGCCTCAGTGGCGTAATTGGCTAACGCGCTTGTAGTTTTGAGCTTGACTGCTGAGGACGAGGAGATCGTGGTTCGAATCTTGGTCGGGTGAACCGGGGGTGGTTTTCCTAAATGGTTTTCCACTCTCCCTACACGCAAATGTGGGTTCACTTCCTCTAATTCAACCTTCCCAATTCCTAATCCATTAGTGTACACTCCACCGAGGCGGGTCGTAATTAGTACTTAATTGTATAACTCAAACGGGTAGTAAGACGTGAGGATAAATTAATTGAGTAAAATTATGCTGTTTAATTTAAAATAAAACAAATATAGTATCTGCGCATCATAATATGAATATTTTTCAATTATTTTAGTGTAGTTATTAATAGCTTTATTTTCAAAGCGCGTTTTACATAAACCGTATAGTTTCAAAATAAGTTGTACATAAACCTGTCATATATAATTTTACAAATAAAACAATTAAAACGATTTCGACTTTAAAATTGGTTAACTACTTGTATAATACATTCTCTGTACTAGCATATTTGTTTCTATAACATAACTTTGAATAATTATCAAACATTATTTAATATCTGTTGTTGCAAATTATATATAAGGCAAAAAACTTTAAACAATCGTATATTTTACTAACAAAATAATCGTAAATTATTCAATTTAAGGTGAGATAGAAACGAGTTCTCGTTAAGGCCAGTAAATTTTGTATTTTCTTAATAGCAAACATCTATTTTTATATTATTCAAATTGAAAAATGACACCTGGACACGGGAATTATATCCCTCATACTCACTATTACTCTCATACTCACTATCACCCTCATACTCACTATCACCCTCATACTCACTATCACCCTCATACTCACTATCACCATCATACGCACCAACCCTCTCACACACACTATCACCCTCATACTCACTATCACCCTCATACTCACTATCACCCTCATACTCACTATCACCCTCATACTCACTATCACCCTCATACTCACTATCACCATCATACGCACCAACCCTCTCACACACACTATCACCCTCATACTCACTATCACCCTCTATACTCACTATCACCATCATACGCACCAACCCTCTCACACACACTATCACCCTTATACTCGCTATCACCTCATACTCACTATCACCATCATACGCACCAACCCTCTCACACACACTATCACCCTCATACTAGCTATCACCCTCATACTCACTATCACCATCATACGCACCAACCCTCTCACACACACTATCACCCTCATACTCACTATCACCCTCATACTCACTATCACCATCATACGCACCAACCCTCTCACACACACTATCACCCTCATACTCACTATCACCATCATACGCACCAACCCTCTCACACACACTATCACCCTCATACTCACTATCACCCTCATACTCACTATCACCCTCATACTCACTATCACCCTCATACTCACTATCACCATCATATGCACCAACCCTCTCACACACACTATCACCCTCATACTAGCTATCACCCTCATACTCACTATCACCATCATACGCACCAACCCTCACCACACACATCTATCACCCTCATACTCACTATCACCCTCTATACTCACTATCACCATCATACGCACCAACCCTCTCACACACACTATCACCCTCATACTCACTATCACCATCATACGCACAACCCTCTCACACACACTATCACCCTCATACTCACTATCACCCTCATACTCACTATCACCCTCATACTCACTATCACCCTCATACCACTATCACCCTCATACTACTATCACCCTCATATCGTCACCCTCTACACACTATCACCCTCATACTACTATCACCCTCATACTCGTACACCTTCATACACACTATCACCTTCATACTCTCTATCACCATCATACTCACAATCCCTCTCATCACATCTCATATTAACCTCATCTGTATATCACCTCATACTCATATCACCTCATCATCATTATCGGATAATTTAAACCTCCTAATGTAATAGTACATGTGTCTGAACAATCATTATATCTAATTTCTTATTATTATGTTACAAATGTATATTATTATATTATTATTATTATTATTATTATGTCCTTAGAGTGAATATTCAATAGGAAAACAGAATCATTGTAAGTTTTAAAACTACATCAAAATTATGTTCAGTTTAACTCACCAATCTTTACCTTATCATGAATGAGACACATAAATGGATTAGGTTTGTATCATCAATAATGTCTCAAATAATATAACAGCAGTAGACAAATGAATAATACATTATACTTAAATTTACTAAAGGAATACATTATTTAATAATCAATTTCTGTCGATATATTTCACAAAAAAATTTTTGCATAAACAATCACTTTGGCGTCACCCCTGTAGTGGTTTCACCCAGTGCGGTCCGCATCCCTCCGAAACCCGTCGGTGACGCCACTGCTTGAATGAAACTTAATCAAAAAAGGGGTTAAGATCTTGAGAAATATTTAGTTTGGGTTAGATTTGTATTTATATCTTTCATTTCTAAGGAACACTTCATTGACTTTCAGGTCTCGTCGCCTTATTATATATTTATCCAAGCCCCGTCAGAAGGAACGAGAAAGAAACTCTACCGATAGATACACTTTTTACCCGCGTCTTGAATTTTTAGCTTGAAAACACTAAAGTAGATTACTCTGGATTTATATTTTTATTCAATCAAATATATCTACATTTGAATAAAGCTTGGTTATGTACAGTGCAAATATTATTAATGGGTATATTATTTTGTGTTTGTTATTTTTGGATAAATGAATTCACTTAAATTTTTAATACTTTTTCATATTACTACCCGGATATACACATAGAGGGCAAGGATAAGAAAGGTAGAATTTATAGGAAAATTTACTCACATTTGCATGTAGGGAAGGTGTTATGGTTTATGGTTACTAAACCATATTAATAAAATTAAAATTTCAATGAAATATCAATATTATTAATATTAGTTATATAGTTTTTAATAATTTGAATAATAATATCAATATTAATTATTTTAATAATATAAATATTATACATATTTCACTGTGTCTACTCATATGAATATCTAGTTATACTAAATTTCAGACCCATAGATTAATTACTTTAGAATGGTAGGCAATAATTATAAAATAACAAGTTTTATTCCTTATTACTTATGAACTGTAATGATTTTAAATATTTGTATCACTATTTGTAACTTATAAACTATACACTTGTTAAAATTTTTCAACAATTTTTTTTTTATTGTTGAATGACCTCAAGACTATATACACTAGACTAGTTGAGTCAGTATTGAATTGAGTAAAATACAAATATTACTGTACCCACTATGGTAGTAAAATGGTCTAGGATGTCATTCTTCACAATAGACTGTGCTTCCAATGATGGGGATATCGTTGTTCAAATCCTGGTTGGATGTATGCAAGAGTGATTTTTCTTAAATATTGTTCTTTGGCAATTTTACCTGGAAATACTGTTTGTAACATTAGCATTCTGTAGCTAGTCATGAAAGTTGTTGGTTAGTTAAGTATCTCCCCCAGGAAACTTCCAGACTGGTGAAGGCAAGAGGGAGGAAATTATTATACCTGAGGAGTGAGGAGGTATGCTGGTCACATCAGTAGCCTATAAACCTCCATTAGTGAGCGATTAGATAAGTTTCCTTTTGAGGTTCATCGTTCTGGTTTGTATTGCATCGTTTCCCTATGTACAGTAGGGTTATTATGGTAGTGATAATTTAATATAACTTTTTGAGTATTTGTAATATAAAATATCTAGGTGAGTAAGGAGAGATATATTTCAATAAAAGTTAGTTGAAAGCACCCTCCTAACTTAATATTTCAAATTTGGCTGGTTATTGATTTAACTTTGGAGAGCACCTATTGGACCTTAACCAGTTGTAGACAAATTTAAAATTCAGTGAATATTTTTAAACCAAATGTTGTAGTGTTTAACTTAATAGTTTTGCAATAAAATAAATAGGATACAAAGATAAAGGGTCGTTAAAATCACAGCCTCTTCTCTTGGTTCAGTCCCAGATATAATAAAAATAATTGGTCTTTTGGAAGTTACAAGCTAAGTGCAACCTCACCATTAATAGTGTTTGTATTATTATGGTAGGGTAAAATAATGGTTTTGAAAATTAATAGTTTTAGGAAAAAAATGGAGAAAAACGTGTAGCTATTAGGTGATTTTGTTTGATTACAATTTTAATATATTTGTTAGTTAAATTTTCCCCATATATACTAATATTAAAAAGAAGAAAAATTTGATTTTTGGTTTTTTTGTTTGTAATGGATAAACTAAAAAACTACTGGACCGATTTTAAAAATTATTTCACCAATACAAAGCTACATTATCAGCGAGTAACATACGTTATATTTTATTTTGAAAATTAAATTTATTTCTCATAAAAATGTCGATAGTATATTATATAGTCGTTGGAAAAAAAAGTTGTTGAAGGGAAAGTGGGGTTGGTGAAGGGGGTAGAGGGGGGTACAAGTGAGGAAAGAGAAATAGATAAAAATAGGAGGGGGGATAAAAAGAGGGAGGGGGCTATACAGTGATAGTATAACTGTATTAAAAAAAAGTAAAAAAAAGTTTTGCTTTTATATTGACATGATGGATGATTTGAAGCTTTGTTTTACAGGATTCTTTACAATATTCTTTTACGGGGAAGGGGGCTAGTTATAGTATATAGAAAATTATTATTTTTTGCACTTAAACCCAATATATGGTGCTCCGATTTTTATGTGATAAGGAGGGAGCTTCTAGATATTTCTGTGAGGCAGTGAGTCTGAAATGGAGTCAATTTCAGCCTCTTGAAAACAAATGAGGATCTACTTTAATGAAAAAGTAGCGATTTTTGTCTAAACCACACCACACCACACCACACACACGTCACCCTCAATCCGCGAACCAACATACGTTCGGTATAGCTTGCTTGTGGGCTGACACCATGGGGCGGGTTTTATGACGGGGAGAGAGGGGGTGGAACTACGCTTTTATCTTGGTCTCTAACGGTTTTTTTACTTTTAATAGAATAAATAAAAATTGCAAAGCTATTTATTCACCAAATAGAGTATTTGGGTACAATACAAGCTAAATTAATACATTCCAGATATTAAATTGAAATTAAAACAAATTTGAAAAGTTACGGATTGATTTTAATTGTGACAGTGTACCGAAATCTGTTGCCTCCGACAAGGGACGTCAAAGGCAACACGTGCAGCATTGCTGAGGTGCGGGTCATCTAACTTTCCAAGGGATCACCCTCGTACTTCTTATATCGCGTCTCCAGACCCTGCCGTCAATTTGTCCAAGTACGGACCATACGGCTCGATAGAGTAAAAACGAGTTCTAAACATCTAACAAAGCCACTTGGTTACAGAGAGATCGATAGAGAAATGATCTCACACGGAAGCACAGATTTGAGGGCGAAGGGGAATTTAGGAGACTTTTATTTTTCTAAGACTTCAGATGCATTTTGTTTCAATGATTTTATGTATGTTTTTAAAAGACCAATGTTATATTTTTGTCAATTTTTAAACTAAAAGTTTTGTTAAACTAGTAATAAGGTTGCCACCCAGGTCAGAGAGAAATAATCTATCGCTGTCGAGTTTAAAACCCAGTAGTCTGTGTCTTTTCTGGAAGAAATTATCTGGTCTCCATTACCTTATATTTAATTTCGCCCTTCACCTTCAACTATCTTGTTTCATGTTAGAGTTACATTTCAACATTCTTTAATATTAAATATAATCAAACTAGAGAGAGTTAAGGAAAAAGCACCTTGTTGGAATCATTCAACTTTTTTTTTTTTATCTTGAACCATATTTCAAATAAAGTTTAATAAAATTAAATATTGCCTTCACGAATATACATAATAATGAGGTAGGGATTAGAAAGGTATGTTTAAAAGAAAATCAATAAGAATTCTCGGGGAGAAAAAAAATGGAAAATAATTTATGACAATACCAACTCAGTAGCAACGTTTGAGATTCGACTTCTAATTTATGTACCAAAAGAAAACAAGACCTGATGAAACATGTGGTGACACATTTTAATAATATTATTTATTTACTACTTTAAATATTGATTGCTTCAAATTAAGAGTTAAATAAAATTAAAAGATTAACACATTTCTCTTTAAAATTGAAGTGTTAATTTTTTTTAACAAGATCACCACCATTATATGCAATATTTTGTTGTATACACCTCTAGAAACTTGACATGACTTTATGCAATGTATCTTATGTAGTTCCTGAATTCTTCTTGGGACCAGTCCCGTAAACATGCCTTTACAAGAAAAGTCCTCGCTTGGTTCCTGGATTGTGATGGAGTTGTTTGCCGGCTAGAGAGTAGGTCAATATTCAGGTTGTGTGGGTCGCCTTTCCATCTCACTGAAAATATATGTTTTTGGTATCCGTTAATTCACTTTGCAGTTTACGGGTCAAAAAGGTCGCGGTCATCAATGGAAGTGTTTCACAAAATGTTTCATAGACATTTTGTTTCATGATTCGTGGATATCGTCTGGCCACCAAGTACACCAGACTTAACAGCTACGGATATTTTATTTGTGGGATATGTTAGAGAGTCATGTTAACTTAAATCACTCTGGAACAATTTAGAAACTTAAAGAATTGTGGTCGAAGTTGAAGCAATTCAACAAGAGACTTTGCACAAAGTCATGCCAAGTTTAGGAGAACACATATAACAGAGTATGGAATATAATAGTGGCTATCTTAGAAACATTGTTTGAAAAAAAATATTTCAAGGATGGGTCAATCTTTGTTTATTGTTTAAAGTTTAATTTGAAATATTTAGTAGTTAAAATCTTAATTATATAGTGTTATTAAATGTATCAACACTTTCTATCCTACACTGACTAGTCTGTTATAACTTATAACATTGTTACCGTTGAACAAAATTATATACACTGCATACACAAACAATGTCTACTCTCTACAGTAAATCCAGCTTAGGTGGTAATTTACATCTATCAGAAGATTTATTTTGCAAACCTAACTCTACGATAGAAGCCTACCGTTGGAGTAAGGACTACACGCTTAACATACTTGGTATGCGGGTCACAAGAAGGCTACTATGCAGGTGCTTCCTGTGTGCTTGGTCACATCAATTTATCCGAGTGGGAAAAAAGTTGCAAGAGAATAGAGCGATATTTTTTGAAACAAAGATATGTTTGATTAGGTATACCTATCACTATTTTATCCACTCAGCAATCTAATTATTGTGTTTTCACAAATGGTATTTGTTTATAAGGGTTGATCAACTGAAATATATTTCCGGAATGAATTCAGAAACAGACGTAACACATTTTATTATGTTAAGCTTAGAATTAAAACAATGTTACTAAAAATTTTTACTTAAGCTAAAGTGTAATTGATTTACCATAAACAATTTACTAAAACCAAATAAAAAGATCAATATTTTCATTTTAGAAAAGTATATATATATAAACAGGAGGTTTAAGAACAAAATATAAAATGATTTAGGAGAGGTATGTGGGTGGAAATGGAACAATTATACAGACGATATCCCTTTTAGAAGAAAATGGTGACTGAAAGGCGCAGGGGCAGGTAGGCAACTGTGAAAATGGTGCGGCACCTAATACAGTGACATGGGCATTTATATCTAAATTTTATACGCATAGTCGGAAGATAGCAAGTTAACAGTTAATGTTCAAACTGTCATAAAAAAAATGGCTGGTTAGGTCTCTTAAATCCTGATGGTGCAAGGGAGACAGTTTCTCGTAGTCGCTGTTCCAGTCGTGGATACATGGTATGCGTTGGGTGGTTGGGTGCCATCTGTTCGGGTATCGTCTATAGTACAACCTTTATGCTTCTATAGCCTTTCTAAGTGCCTTTATATACATGAACATAATGTCCGTCTGTTATGCTAAACTTTACGGTGAAATGGCTAGCACATAATAACGAACACCCGAAAGCACGGTGCATTAGCTAGTTACCTTACATCAGCAGTGAAATAAATAGGACCATTAGCTAGTTACCTTACATCAGCAGTGAAATAAATAGGACCATTAGCTAGTTACCTTGCATCAGCAGTGAAATAAATAGGACCATTAGCTAGTTACCTTGCATCAGCAGTGAAATAAATAGGACCATTAGCTAGTTACCTTGCATCAGCAGTGAAATAAATAGGACCATTAGCTAGTTACCTTACATCAGCAGTGAAATAAATAGGACCATTAGCTAGTTACCTTGCATCAGCAGTGAAATAAATAGGACCATTAGCTAGTTACCTTGCATCAGCAGTGAAATAAATAGGACCATTAGCTAGTTACCTTGCATCAGCAGTGAAATAAATAGGACCATTAGCTAGTTACCTTGCATCAGCAGTGAAATAAATAGGACCATTAGCTAGTTACCTTACATCAGCAGTGAAATAAATAGGACCATTAGCTAGTTACCTTGCATCAGCAGTGAAATAAATAGGACCATTAGCTAGTTACCTTGCATCAGCAGTGAAATAAATAGGACCATTAGCTAGTTACCTTGCATCAGCAGTGAAATAAATAGGACCATTAGCTAGTTACCTTGCATCAGCAGTGAAATAATTAGGACCATCAGCTAGTTACCTTACATCAGCAGTGAAATAAATAGGACCATTAGCTAGTTACCTTACATCAGCAGTGAAATAAATAGGACCATTAGTACATGTGTTTGCCATAACACACTTTAGTCACTAGAGTTTGTTGTTACATACCCTGCCCCTGCACATTTAGACCGTAGTCTTCTCCTAGAAAGTACCTCATCTGGATATGAATTCCTTATATACAATTATTCTATTTCCACCCTCCTACCTCCCTTCCGGCGTTGTATAATTTGTTCTTGACCATCCTGTATATATATATATATATATATATATAATATTAGTGTAGATTATTACATTCTTAGTATACATTTCATAGTAATACATATCATATAGTTATCTTAAGCAAGATTTTATAAATATATTATATAAGTGAAAATATTATAAAACCTAGACTTTATAAATGTTAATATTTCTGTAGTCCTTAGATAACAATTTATCTTAATACATTACACTTAATCCGTCGATCTTTATGGCTGAAACTGTGGGGTTTCAAACTATGAACAAATAGTACAACGGACTATTTTAAATATACTAGAGATTAGAATATAAATAATTATAATCTTTTAAAGACTTCATATACTTTAGTAGTGTCTGTTTTATAAATATATTAATGCTTTACATATTTTATATATATATATACGTATTATAATAATTATAAATATATATATAATTATATATAATTATGTATATAATATATTATATAATATTATGTATAATATTATATAGCTATAATATAATTATATATAACATATAATATAATTATATATAACATACAATATAATTATGCATAACATATAATGTAGTTATATATAACTATAATATAATTATATATATAAAACTATAATATAATTATATGTAACTGTTAAAGAATCCGTAGAGTGTCTTAATCCCTGTTTCCCAGGGCTTCACCAAGTTTTTTATTGAATACAAAATTTAGTCAAAATTTTATAATTCTATCTCTTTGATGCACAAAGGATAGTTTTAAATGGTGACCTGGTGGTCTAGGGGTAAGGTGTTAGACTTCTGTTCTGGCGGCCGGGGTTCAATCCTCAGTCCCGACACAGATTTGTCTGATTACCAAACCCTTCCTTCACCTCTGACAAGACATCTTGTGAATGTGGGGAAAGCCAGGCCTCCACCGTGGTTCGGATTCCACGTTAAACTGTGGGTCCTTCATTTCATCTCACAATCACCCTACCATTACACATTAGCGTAAGTGCGTATAACCCGAATTGGTAGTAAGACGCGGTGCTAATAATAATAATAGATAGTTTTAAAATTTCAGATCCCTGCATGACCCTGAGCACGGGATGAATCCTGGATATCACAGTGGTCTAAGCATTGGTTTATTAAACCAAAGTACGTGGGTTTGATTCCCGTATACAGGTGTAATTTTTCAAATTAAATAATATTTTATAAATATATGATGTATACATTTTTGTTTGTGGTTACTCATGTTACAGTGATTTCATTGTAGTATACTTTGGTTCAATATAATTGCATAATGTTTGCTAAAATAAAGGTGATCGGAAGGGCTAGAAAGCTAAGGTCCTTTTTTTGTGATTTTTATGAGAATATCATTGTTTTTTTCAAAATAAATATAATATTGCTTGTGTAGGCTTTTTGTGAAACTAATCTCAACAGTTCTTTAATATCCGCTATTTACATTGTGGCAATCAATCGTCCAGAGAATTTAAAAATGATAAGAATGCATTCTGGGGAAATTACAAATATTCAAGAAATGTTAAAATCTATATGTATCAAGTTAGACTAAGCGTATTTGTTGAAAAACCATTTGATTGAGTTTGTCTAAAAACGTCTAGTTGTTGTTTTCTATGTTATAAAAACATCCCGGCTTAACACTGGCATAATATAAACGTTTTAAGATACAAGTGTTATTGATATATCTTTCAAGTCACATACAGTAGCGTATTATCCAAAGATACACACTGCCTTGTAGATATCTACATTGACATGTGGATCTTTTAAATTATCAAACACGCTAGGATGGGAGATAATACTAGGGGGGTCGGAGGGGGTGGCGGTTTCTCTCGTAAAACTCACATATACTGTCAATACTGCAAGGTTATTACTATAAATGCATTTTACAGTCTTTACATTGTGAAGAAAGCCACCTCTTACGAAGATCGCTCGAAGTATCCACTGATAGAACGTCCTAAGTGACATTCATCCCAAAATCCGATATTACCGTAGAGGATATGTGCACAACATAAGGCCCGCGAATCGCTTACAGCCCACTAAGGCAAGGGTCGTTAACTAGTCGATCTAGTGGCAATTTCCAGTCAAAAACTACATCGTTATTTAAATGTCGATCTTTGGAGTTTCCTAAATTATTAAATCTACATTTTTTCTTTTAGCTCCATTACTGTTTACAGCCTGTGGCTGGGTCAGTTTTTTATTCAAGCCATGGGTGTAGTGGCAGTCTAGGGTTAAGGTGTCAGACTTTTGTGCTGAGGGTCCGGGGTTCAATCCTCGGTCCAGAGATTTGTCTGATTGCCAAACCCTTCCTTCACCTCTGACAAGACGTGCATTAATCACAACTTGTGAATATGTGGAATGCCAGGCTCCACCGTGGTTCGGATCCCACGTTAAACTGTAGGTCCTCCATTTCATCTCGCAATCACCACACCATTACACATTAGCGTAAGTGCGTACAACCCGAACGGGTAGTAAGACGCGGTGCTAATAATGACAGTAATAATTTATTAAAGCCATATTTTTCCACTAACGGATTGCTAGAAATGTCGTAGCTTCATATGCCTTATAATCTAACTAGCTATAAGGCGCAACATCTAGTCTTCAGCTGTCAAATTATTTATGTTAAAGGGTAAACTCGAATTTTCATCAAATATACATTTTCGACCATGCTGGGAATTGAACCCAGGACCCTTATCTCAGTAGAGAGACACGCTGCCAACTGAGCTAAAGTGTTGAATTTTATTAAGTACTCGGTCGGAAAAATTAAAATGAAGAGATTTTTTTCTATCTGTATGAAGTAAATAAAAAGGTCGCCAGGAGAAACCACACCATTAATTGCACCTCTACCCCGGGAAACCCGGGTACTTCTGACAGTTAACAAATAAAAAAGCATGTATATTTAACCCATCTTCAAGCTAGGTCAGATAATATTATTTTCATAACTCCCAAAATTACAAACATTTTAATTAGCTCTTTCCCGTTACCTTCTTCACTGAAGTTCTAAGAGCGATAGAGAACCTACAAAATGTTGCTGAGAAAGTTTACAATATACCATCCAGGGTTCGATTACATGCCACAATCAATATGGGACTGATGGGTTTTTTCTTGCCAACCGATGGAAGTTGTGATACGGATTGTTATTTCTCAAGAAAAGTCAATCAACCTCATTTGTGTTTGAACAAAATAATATTGGGTCTTGAGGCGTGAATTTTACTGCAAGACCACCGAAGTCGACAACGATAAAGTAAAAGGTGACCTGGCGGTCTAGGGGTAAGATGTCAGACTTCTGTGCTGGGGTCCGGGGTTCAATCCTCGGTCCCGGCACAGATTTATCTGATTACCAAACCCTTCCTTCACCTCTGACAAGACTTCTTGTGAATGTGGGGAATGCCAGGCCTCCACCGTGGTTCGGGTTCCACGTTAAACTGTAGGTCCTCCATTTCATCTCACAATCACCCTACCATTACACATTAGCGTAAGTGCGTATAACACGAATGGGCAGTAAGACGTGGTGCTAATAATAATAATAATAATATAATAATAATAATAATAATAAAGTAAAACAAAAAATATAATAAAATGTAATCAATATCAGAAGCATAAAATTACGTTTGTATTTTATGAAAGGGCCTTACCATGAAAGCGATTGTAGAAAACACTTGAGAAGAAAATCCTATCTGATGTAACTTACAACGTTGTTCTTGGGAATACTCCAAACTTGGAGATCAGGGATCATAACGTGAGCGTGACTCCCCATATTCGAGCCATCAGGTTTCTCCTCCGGGGCCATTCTTAGTGTTAGGGGCTGCTGCCATTTTCCTTCCCTCTTCTAACTCTTTGGGAGTCACCAGAGACAATCTTTAGAACTAGGACAGCCTTATCTCCAAGGAGGATATGTCTGGGTGGTTGGAGAACTGTCAATAACTCTATATTATTACATTATAGTTGATTATAGTTAGGAAGAGGCAGGAGTTGATAGTTTTGTCTCCCTTTGTGCGTCGCTTGCCCAAATAACAGGAAATATAAACAATTAAGCTTCTGGTACCTTCTTCACAGTTAGAATTCACCGATTCCCATTAGTGCAAGTTCAAATAAGGATAAAAATTCAGGAATGGAATAAATATCAGTAATACGTGGTCACCCCCAAGGTCATAAGAGGGTATGGACCAATAAAAATGGCCACTCTTGTTTCAAATGTAGATAACTCTTGTTTCAAATAATGCAAGTCCCTTGTTTCAAATGTAGACACTCTTGTTTCAAAATGTAGACACTTCTTGTTTCAAATGTAGACACTCTTGTTTCAAATGTAGACTCTCTTGTTTCAAATGTAGACACTCTTGTTTCAAATGTAGAAACTCTTGTTTCAAATTTAAGAACTCTTGTTTCAATGTAACACTCTTGTTTAAAACACTCTTGTTTCAAATGTAGACACTCTTACACTTTTTTTAAATGTAGTAGGACTCTGGTTTCAAACTTATTAGGAGCTGGGATCAAATTATTACTCTTTATGTTTCAGTTCAATCATATTTCTTCTGTTAAGTGTGTAAATCTGTAAGAGGTAGGCTCTGACGGTACAATATTTTAAAATATCTTGAATAGCAATTAGTAACTAAAACTCAACTCAATGTAAATTTAACTAATCAGTATTCACTTACGATCATTTTGTTAGTGAAAGTTTGATTATATAAGAAAAATGGGTGAAACAAGTTTCAGCCTTAGCTCCAGCGGCAGAATAAATAAAAACATGCCCTTTTTTGTATTATAGGGCACTTAGAACATCAATATTCATCGTAAGGGGTCATCCATAAACAATGTAACGATGTTTAGAGGGGTGTTACAGGGGGCAAGGGGGGTTTATAACAGTGTTACTTAACAGATATTATATTAGATTGTCGAAAAAAATATTTATATTCAGGATTTAAAATGTTTTTAGAAAAGTATTAGATGAGTTCCTATTTTAGTGTCACAAAAGATTACTTATGAAATATTGACATTCACTCTTGATGTGAAAACTTATTGGAATGGGGAGAGTGGTCAATCTAAATTACTACCTGGTGTTACATGGGTTATAAAGGGGGGGGGAGGGGTTAAGAAAAGATGAAAATAGATCGGTACATGGTTCATGGATAAATCTCTATCTCATGGTCGAAAATAGTCGTCGTTTAAAAATATATTTATCTCTATGAGAACGTAAAGATAGGGAGAGTTCATATGTTTAGGGTTTAACCACCCCCTACCTCTATCCCCTGCACCCCTACAGTTAATGTTGAGGTTGTATTACTCTTGATTCTCATAGGTCTTGATTCGAGCGTGTAACGGGACGGTATGTCGTCAGTTCCGCATGAGCTCCGAGCTTAGCTGCGTGCGACAACCCTCTCCTACCCTTACCATATCTCCTGAGGGTTCCTTTCCTCCCCCTCTTCCTCTTCTCCCTCAATCTCCGGGGTTGGATGGTACGTGTCTTCAGTAACTTGACGAGGAACGCTGTCGTGCATGATTGCTGAGGGAGAAAACCTTCCACCAAAACCAGACGTGCGCGTAAAGACGCGGGGTTAATACGATGGTAAAAACCATTGTGGGGTGGAAGGGGGAGGTTGTCCTTGAAACGGAGCTTTCAGGCTTTAACTTTTAACTATAGAACTAGAGGTTCCATGTGTGTGTGGGTTTTTTTAGTAAATTTTGAGCACTTTATTAAACCCGCATTGGTGAATACTTGGACTAAAAATTCACAAGACAGTCGTGCATTTTACCAGAACTTCTTACTACCCATTCACCCAACTCGGTGGCGTAGTTGGCTAACGCGCTTGTCGTGTTGAGCCCGAATGTCGAGGATGGGGAGTTAGAGGTTCGAATCTCGGTCGGGTGAACTGGGGGGTGGTTTTTCCTAAATGGTTTTCCACTCTCCCTCCACGCAAATGTGGGTTAACTCCATTTAATTCAACCTTCCAATTCCTAATCCATTAGCGTAGTTAGTACTTAAAGCGTATAACCCGAACGGGTAGTAAGACGCGGTGCTAAATAATATATATATATATATATAATACTACCCATTCGGATTATACATTTATGCACTAGTTAAGCTAATGTAGTAAGTATCAAGAAGCTTGAATTTAGAGGAGGTGTGTCCTCATTTTCATGGAGGGAGAGTGGAAAATCATTTGGGAAAGACTCCCCTCAGTACACCATACGGTATAAAACTCCAATTTCTCCTTCTTCGACAGCCTAGTCTATTGCTATAGTAGAACTTAGAGCATCCGGCCACCGAAGCAGGTTTCTGAAGAGTCCTTAGCATTGGTATGTCACAGGTCGCCAACCACAAGCTAACCAACGTACGGGCGTCGTCCAACCATCCATCTTTGCCATAGCGACGACTCAAGTGGCCGTTGAGATGTGAGGACGAAGATCTTGCGTGAGAGAGACAGTGAGGGGAGAGAGAGTGGTCAGCCAAAATATGACGTGACTCATCTGCAGGATTTTGACTGTTTTAGCCGGCACTAGAATAAGTAACTTTACATTTCGACTTGAAGAATGTGGGTTTCAGGATATGGACTGGGGCTCCTTATCCTTACTTCATATTTCTTAAACGGAGTTAGACCTAAAACTTATGATAATTATTATTCATCATGTGTTTTTGTGTTATTTTCATCTTAGTAGGCAAGAGCCTTAAACTGTTCTTGTTCGTGTATTATGTATCAAAGTTGGTAAAGTTTGCCAGTGGATTGGAGCAACCTTAAGAATATTTATTTTTTAGTTATGTGCATATTTCAGTTTACAGGGTTCAGTTATATATGTTTGTTCATGTGAACGTAAAAATTAGTTAAATGTATTGTTTTTGATCAGTCATTCATTATGTACGAGTCACATAGAATTGCGATGTTGAGTTCTTGTAACGTAGTTTTATATTTTTAGTATGACTTGGCCACACGCCCCGTGATATAACTGTTTTATAAATATAAGGAACAAATTTATATTGTTATATGCAATTGAAATTTGATAGATATAAACATCTTTTGGTCAATTAGTCACTATAAATAAGTTGATGTTGTGTATGTTTATATCTATCAAATTTAGATTGCACATAAACATTTAAATTTGTTCCTTATATTAATAGTTGTTATATAATGGTTTTAGATTTTAATTTTTGAATGATATATTTATGTTAACTATATACTCAAAATAAATTACTCATTATCATGTTCCAAGTAAATTTTAAGTTTCTCTCTTGTACTTCAAGCGTGGGACGTCTTTATTTCAGAACTTTACTTGAAGTAGCTGTAGTACTTAGGGTGCGGATAGTTTTTGTTTGTTTTTTTCAATATTTTAGTCAGGATTTAGTCGTGAAAAGATCTGGTTTTGGAGATTCTTGAGTCAAAGGTATACTCATTGTGAATATACTGTTGACGGTAGGTGGACCCTTAAGGCAACCCAATTTACACGGTCTCCTAGACTGTGCATGTGTCTTCGGTAAAGTTACTGTGTTATATTCTGTAGGTGAGAGCGTCAAGTTCTTGCTCTTTTTGTTCACGATGTCTGTGTAGTGCCTTAGTTGTAAGTCACGAAATCATGAGGTCTGGGAAATTTCATCTATTAAATTACTTCTATTTTTTTACACATTTTGAACCTTTTTTTCTTTAATCTATATTATTATTATCATCATCACCACGAATTACTACCCGTTCAGTTGTACGCACCTACGCTAATGTGTAATGGTAGGGTGATTGTGAGATGAAATGGAGGACCTACAGTTTAAGGTAGGATCCGAACCACGGTGGAGGCCTGGCATTCCCCACATCACAAGATGTCTTTGTCAGAGGTGAAGGAAGGGTTTGGTAATCAGATAAATCTGAGCGGGACCGAGGATTTGAACATTGATCCCCAGCACAGATGTCAAACACCTTCCATTAGACCGCCATGTCACCTTCTAATTTATAGATTTAGTGTATTTCTTTAAAAAAAAATTTACATTGTGTTTGTAGCAGACCTCCTATTCCTTAATTAATGATGGTTAGTCGATGATAGGGCTTTAAATCTGGAGTGATTTTCTGGTGACTGGTAGGTCAAGGCTCAGATCCCGTTTGGGGCTTTTTTATTCCACCACTTTTTTGTGCCTGATCGGGTTGATATTAACTAGTGGTATATTAATGACGAAAATATAATTTATAATAAATATCCTCTTTTTAGCTTGGAAGGAGAATGGGAAACCATTTGGGTAAAACCAAGAGCATTGACGAGCTACTCCAAAGGTCCCGGGTTCGATTCCCCTGTCCAAGTGTTATTTTCAACTTCAAAAATACCAGATAACGTTTAAATATTTACTTTCCTCGGCCAATTAATGTGAATCGGTGGATAGTTAGGAAGTGACGTATGATGTGTACCAACTAAAGTCTGCTGGTGTGTTGTATATTGGCCTACATATATTTTATTTATTATTATTTAGCACCGCGTCTTACTACCCGTTCGGGTTTACGCTTTAAGTACTAATTACGCTAATGGAATAGGAATTGGGAAGGTTGGATTAGAGGAAGTGAACCCGCATTTGCGTGGAGGGAGAGTGGAAAACCATTTAGGAAAAACCACCCCAGTTCACCCGACCGAGACTCTAACCTCGATCTCCCCGTCCTCGGCAGTCGAGCTCAACACGACTAGCACGTTAGCCAACTACGCCACCGAGGCGGGTGCCTACATATAGATCATATGTGATTCAAATAGTATATTCAGTCCTATATTCATAGGAAGAGCCTAATATGACATTTATAGCATTTAATAGATCTACTTTAAGGTACTCAAGCATCAAGTCATGCTATCTGCAGATTATACCTTTTGATAGATATTGTTTAGTATCTATAAGATAACATTTACTTTACTAAACATCCATACTGTCCAGCCTGTGGTCAGATTTTTTATTAAAGCCATATATTTTCCACTACCGGCTTGCTAAGCCTGTAGTAGCTTCATATGCCTTATAATTTAACTTAAGACTTGGACAGGCACAACATCCAGTCCCCGTTCGTTAATTCATCACTGTACAAAGGTAAGTCCATATTTTTTTCAATGATAAATTTTCAGTCATGCTGGGAATCAAACTTAGAACCGTTTAAAATATAACATTAATAATTTGAAAACGTTATCAATATAACCACACAACTATGTTTCTATTTTCAAAAAATATGTATCATAAGAAAACTAGTCTAGGGTAGGTGTCGACTTCTGTGCTGGGGGTCCGGGGTTCTATCCTTGGTCCCGGCACAGATTTATCTGATTACCAAACCCTTCCTTCACCTTCTGACAAGACGTGTATTAATCACAACTTGTGAATTTGGAATGCCAGACTTCCACCGTGGTTCGGATCCCACGTTAAACTGTAGGTCCTCCATTTCATCTCACAATCACCCTACCATTACGCTCTAGCGTAGGTAGCGTATAGCCTGAACGGGTAGTAAGACGCGGTTATAATAATAATAATATTAATAATAATACATAAGAAAACTAAATTAAATTTATTCTATAATGTTCTATATTATATATATATATATATATATATATATATATATATATATATAATATATATATATATACAATCAATAGCCTACAACATACATTTTGTAATTGTATTTTAAGTTAATGAGAATGAACAAGCCACGTTTAATCTCGTTTTAAGGCAGTGAAAAAGCAAATCTCCAATAACGCATGCCTCTAAAGTGATGTCGTAAATAACACAATCTAATTAACCGATGTATTTTAACAGTCTTTGACGAAAGATATAAAAATGTACAAGTGAATACCATCACTGCCTGGATTCCAAACAATAACAAAGTGATTCAATTAGTCGACGTCCTCTAGAACTCATACAGGACCCGTGGTTGATCGCAATTTGCTAGCACGGCAGTCAGCGAATTATAAATGGAAAGGGATGAGTAAGGATGGGTGGAGGCACTTCATCCCCTTTATATATCTTCGCTCTTGACAGTCTTAAGTCTCACGCACATTTTAGGGCGTCATTGGTACTACAGAGAATTAATTCTGTTCTATCTAAGCAACATTATTACATGCCCAATTCGTTTTTTACTATATAAAATAAAAAAAATAACTAGCTAAACATATGATTTTGATACACAAGTAAAATTGCGAAATGGATTGACAGAAATTCTATACTCCGTAAAAAAAAACCTAATCACACCTATCCGCTGGAATAAATTGATTGAAAATATGTAATGCCATGTTTTAAAAAAATATTAATATAATGATTCTTGAGTTCCAAAAATTGAAGTTAAATTTTATAGGTATTTATATAAAAGTTATTATTATTATTATTATTATTATTAATAATATTAGCACTGCGTCTTATTACCCGTTCGTGTTATACGCACTTACGCTAATGTGTAATGGTAGGGTGATTGTGAGATGAAATGAAGGACCTACAGTTTAACGTGGAATCCGAACCACGGTGGTGGCCTGGCATTCCCCACATTCACAAGATGTCATGTCAAAGGTGAAGGAATCAGATAAATCTGTGCCGGGACCGAGGATTGAACCCCGGCCGCCTGCACAGAAGTCTGACACCTTACCCCTAGACCACCAGGTCACCGTATAAAAGTAAGCTTGCTTCAGTGGTTTCATGGTCTAAGACGTTGGTCTTGTGATAGACTAGACTGGTGATGGCAGGGGTATCGGAGTTCGAATGCTAGCCGTGTGTATTGAGGGTTATTTATTCAAAATGTGTTTCCACTCTCCTTTCACACAAATGTGAGTACACTTCCTCTAAATTAAACCTTCCTCATCCCTAAATCATTAGCTTAATAAATACATAGGCGTATAAACTAAACAGGTAGTGAGACATGCTGCTAATAACATATTCGATTTCTAGGATTGTGGTATATTAATAAATATCAGAAATGTTTTTTTTAACTCGTATTTTACCATCAGAAAATGAAAGACAAAGCTTTATAATTTTAAAATGTAAATATTTACTTCTTAAGACCCACTTCGGTGGCCGCGTGGTCTAACGCGCTACTCTCGTATTAAGCTAGACTGCCTAAGACGGGGAGATCAAGATTCGATTACGGTTGGGTGCACTGAGGGTGTTTTACTTAACAGAATTTTCCACTCTTCATTCACGCAAATGTGGGTGCACTTCCTCTATATTAAACTTTCATAATCCCTAACACATTAACATAATTAGTACATAGGCATACAACCCAAACAGGTAGAAAGATGTGGTGCTAAAATAAACCGTATACGAAAGACTTCTCTCTTTACAACTCTGTGATACGGGTTGCATTACAGTCAATCGCGGGAGAAACTTTGAAATATATGTTGTTTTGATTTATTAATATTATTTGACTAGCGTATAACTCGAACGGGTAGTAAGACGCGGTGCTAAATAATAATAATAATAATAATAATAATAATATTTGACACAACTGGCTACTATCAATAATTAAATTAATTTAACACTAGGAAAAAGAAAAGGGGAATTTTAAGATGACCCATTATATTTGTTTAAGATACACATCAGAATATGGCAATATATTATAGGTGACCTGGCGTTCTAGGGTAAAGTGTAGGACTTCTATTATGAGGGTTTGGGGTTCAATCCTCGGTCCCGGCACAGATTTATCTGATTACCAAACTCTTCCTTCAACTCTGACAAGACGTGTATTAATCACAACTGGTGAATGTGTGGAGTGCCAGGTCTCCACCTTGGTTCGGATCTCACGTTAATCTGTAGGTCCTCCATTTCATCTCACAATCACCCTACCATTACATATTAGCGTAAGTGCGTACAACCCGAACGGGTAGTAAGAAGCGGTGATAATAATAATAATAATATTAATAATAAAAACAATATATTGTGTACATTTAAACTGGTCAGGATCGTATTTCAACCCCAATATTCAAAGCAAGGTTTTGGTCAAAAATCATACCTAATCGCTGGAATGCCAGGTCGCCACCGTGGTTCGGATTCCACGTTAAACTGTAAGTCCTTCATTTCATTTCACAATCACCCTACCATTAGCGTAAGTGCGTATAACCCAAACGGGTAGTAAGACGTGGTGCTAATGATAATAATAATAATAATAATAATAATAATAATAATAATAACATACCTAATCGTCGCTCATGTTCTCTTTGATGCCTCTTCTTTATTAGATCGTTACTCCATTTGCTTACACGATGGCCATTATTAATAAAGTATTTGTTTATGTGATTGTTTGCTACAAAAATAATTATTCAAATATAGTATCTGCGGTCCATTTTACATTATATGTATGATTATTTTTTTAAATAAATTAGTTTAAGTATAATTAATGGTAACGTATCTATAAAACTTGAAATTTTGGAAAATGGCCTCAAATTGAATATATGGTAATTGATTTCCATGATAACTAAGAGTATTTTTATACATTTAAAAAAAATTGAGAATCGTTTGTAAATTACTGATTTTTGAAAATTTGAAATTTGTCAAATATATTTTGTATATTATTATTTAAATTGTATATATGATGAAGAAGGTTTATTGTAATTAACAATATGATTTTTTTTTTTAGTAAAACCTACCTAAAAGTAGTTTAATAAAACTGTATTTTGAAAATGTCACTAAATATAATCAATACATATAATAACATTCTAAATTTGTTTGTATGTTAGATTTCATCTGTTTCCAGTAAGCTCAAAAAGTATTATTATTATTATTATTAGCACTACGTCTTACTACCCGTTCGGGTTATACGCACTTACGCTAATGTGTAATGGTAGGGTGATTATGAGATGAAATGAAGGACCTACAGTTTAACGTGGAATCCGAACCACGGTGGCGGCCTGGCATTCCCCACATTCACAAGATGTCTTGTCAGAGGAAAGGAAGGGTTTGGAAATCAAATAAATCTGTGCCGGGACCGAGGATTGAACCCCGACCACCAGGAGGTTTCATGTTGAAAAATGTGATATTTTATGTATGATTTTTAGTTAAATTTTGTAAGTAGCCACTCCGTAATCGAAGGGTTAGGAGGTTTGAAAACATCCTTAATATGGAGATTTCAAGGTTTAATTAAGACCCATATAATTTCTCTCTCTAACACTATGCGTAACACAACTCTAATTCTTAATAGGCATATCTCTTTCTTCTAAATATTATTGTTATTTTTACTATTATTAGCACCACGTCTTACTAACCGTTCTGGTTGTACGCACTTACGCGAATGCGCAAAGGTAGGGTGATTGTGAGATGAAATGGAGAACCTCCAGATTAACGTGGGATCCAAACCACGGTGAAGGCTTGGCATTCCATACATTCACAATTTGCGATTAATACAAGTCTTATTGGAGGGGAAGGAAGGGTTTGTTAATCAGATAAATCTAAGCCGGGACCAAGGATTGAACCTCGGACCCCCAACACAGAAGTCCGACACCTTACCCCTAGACCGCCAGGTCACCTCTCTTATAAATAAAATAACTCTGTACCTTAATAAAGTTAAAATACAAATGGTTGGATGAAAAAAAATAATTTACTAACTCAGAGCATATATACTATGTAAATATTAAATAAAATCACAATGGAATGATAATAGATATAGAAAAATTAAAAAATGACTATATAATTTGGGAACATGTTTAAGTTCTGATTCTCTCAGCTATCCATGTCATTTATGTACAAAATCATCTCTTCTCTTTTTATCTACAAACTTGTTCACTACCATATTATAAAGCTTTGGATTTAAATTAAGTTCTCCAAGTAGTTTTTTTAAATCGATAGTAGCGCTAAGGAGTTTAACCTCACTTTGCCCTGCGTTGACCTAGGTTAGGTATTTATTCATTTCAAAACAGCAAATTTCCTTGGATAAAATCCATTGGTAATAATCTTGAGATATATTTTCTCACGATCACAATAATTTCTCTTGATACGAGAAGGTAAAAATATAGTCAATATTATAAGATATTTTTTTAAACAGGCTTTTTTTGAGGTTTTTTATTCATATTCTCAAAAACTCTTAAGCACACATCACGTAATCTTTCTATTTGGTTTTAACCTTCTCATTTTAATCATTTTATACCCCATGTTCTCCAACTGTTGATAGGAAGGAATGCCGGGTAATTTGTCGAGTTTGATTGTAACACAAAGAAATGTTGACACAGCCTGTGATAGGAAGAAAATGGAAGACAGTATAGTGGAGTCGTGTTACCCCCGCCCAGCTTTATGTTAGATAGAACCTGCCTTACATTTCAATGTCATGTGAGAGAGATGGATAAACATGGCGTCATAATTTAATTACCTTTAGGAATCTCCACAGAGAATTTCTCCGTAACAATTCCTTGTAATGGGTTTCTTTGTGTTATGGTGGCAGAGTAAAAGACATGAGAAAATGTAATAGTTTTTCAGTTTTTATAGAAAAAATTCTTTTTGGACAAAATACATAAAGAATTCTCCAATAGAACAAAAAAATTAAATTTTCTTCGCATGATGATATCAACAGTTAGCGGTGACCTGGCGTCTAGGGGTAAGGTGTCGGATCTCTGTGCTGGGTCCGGGGTCAATCCTCGGTCCCGGCACAGATTTATCTGATTACCATTATTATTTTATTATTATTATTATTATTATTATTAGTTAGTAATGTATTGTTCTTATTATTTATTGATTTATTATTATTATTATTATTATTATTATTATTATTATTATTATTATTATTATTATTAGCACCAGCGTCTTACTACCCGTTCGGGTTATACGCACTTACACTAATGTGTAATGGTAGGGTGATTGTGAGATGAAATGAAGGACCTAGAGTTTAACGTGGAATCCGAACCACGGTGGAGGCCTGGCATTCCTCACATTCACAAGATGTCTTGTCAGAGGTGAAGGAAGGGTTTGGTAATCAGATAAATCTTTGCCGGGACCGAGGATTGAACCCCGGCCGCCAGCATAGAAGTCCGACACCTTACCCTAGACCCCAGGTCACCATCTTATTACCAAACCCTTCCTTCACCTCTGACAAGAAGTGTATTAACACAACTTGTGAATGTGGGAATGCCAGGCCTCCACCGTGGTTTGGATTCCACGTTAAACTGTAGGTCCTCTATTTCATCTCACAATCACCCTACCATTACACATTAGCGTAAGTACTACAACCCGAACGGGTAAATAAGACGCGGTGATGATAATAATAATAATAATAATAATAATAATAATAATAATAATAATAATAACAAAGATATCAACAGTTGTTGAATATTTGTCATGATCATAGCAGCATTAGACGAATATCTTTACAAATGAAAATAAATATTTTTCATGGAATTCCAGGACACCTTTGATAAACATTAAACAACTGTTAATATCAACACGTGAAGAAAATTAAACTAATTTTTTTTATTGGAACAATATTTTATTTATTTTAACAAAAAATAAGTATTGATATCAAAAATGCAAGAACACTGATTTTTTTATTGCTTTCCTTACACTCCCATATTAATGGTGATAGAATCATATGAACATCAAAATAACATTACATGAATCGATGGAAAAGTGGACTAAATGTTAGTCTATCTGGTTTGTCTGTAATGGGAAGGTTGGGTTCAAATACTGGCTGTATGAACTTAGATTCTTTTTAACCACCGTTTACAACCATCACACAACATCAAATTCTTCATTCCTTATCCTTAAACTTTTAATGTAGTTAAATGCGGATATTCAAACGACAAGTAAGACTCACTGTAAATAAATAGTACGATCACACAAATACTTTATCGCTCCTTTACCTTAAACTGTAGACATTATATTAAAACTCGTAGATATGTGAAAAAATAAAATACATTGTTAAATAAACACACTGGTAAAAAGAGCATCACATAAATAAAATTATTACACTGTTACAGAAACAGTAAAAAATAGAATATTTTTGTCTACTCATGAGTCTAATAATAAATTCTCAATTTTGACCTCCACAAAGAGGAAAAAATAATTAATAATACAATGAAAACAATTAATTTAAAAAATATTTGAGCTAAATTATTTTGATTCTTAATGTTGTTACAGTTTGGAATCAAGTTATTTCGTATTCCAGGATTTATGAAGATATTATCAAAATCTGACATTTCCTCTAAAGTAAAGTACCCTCAAAGTCACTTTCATGGGAAAAGGAGAATCACAATTATTTTTATGTTAAACACTGTCTAGATTCCGATTTTAATCAAAACCGTTAAAAATAATTTTAAGAAAATTACTTACTTTTACCCCTTATTTTAGGGCTGGATATCTAATTCCAAAAAACCCTTAATGTAAATCAATTGAAATCTTACATACCAAGCTATAGCCCTATCAGTATTATTGTTTCGGCCTTTAGTCCCAATAAAAGATAAACAATTAATGAGACAGACAATTAGACAGATATACAATTGTAGAGGCAGACATATAACAATGCGAAAAAAAAAACTATTTTGTGGCTTCTGGTAGTTATGAAACATTGATATCCATCAAAACCTTGAGTTCGATTCGTTTTTTATCATCAAAATGCCTTCTATCTCCAAAAAGTCACGAGAAAGTGAAAAAACAACGGACGATAAAGATGATAAAAATATACTTGTTTTAGTGTTTAAGAGTTTTTTATTTTACTTTATTATATTTAAAAACATACATCTTTCTAAATAATTATACATATAGACCTACATATATTTAACCAAAATTAAACAACGTAATTTTATATAATAAATATATATACATATACAATGTATATGCATATATATATAATGTATATATATATACAATGTATATGCATATATATATAATGTATATATATATACAATGTAATATATACACATGTATATGCATATATAATGTATATGCACTATATATATATATATATATAATTACGTTGTTTAATTGTGATACAATGTATATATATACATATAAAATGTATATATATATTATATATATATATATATATATATATCACAGGAAACGCTATTAAAGACGCCAGTACTAGTCAAGTTTGCCGTTGATAGTGATGTTCGGGTTTGAATCCCTATTCAATGTTTTTCGTTTGTGGTTTTATTTCACACCCTTAAAGGTACAATTCCTGTGAATTCTATCTTCCACATCTTAAATCAAAATTTGCAGATAGCACAGATGGATAGCAAGAAGCAGTAAATGTATATAATATAGGTTTTTCTTTTGTATCATGGCTACTTGGTTTTAAGCTTAGCCTTCCGAGACTTGAGCTATTTGGAGATATTTCCGTACTTAATTCATTACAAGTCAACTATTTGACTGTGTAACTATTAGTAAAACAAGTAATGTCACCCTCTAGTAACAATTATTCTTGTATATTGTTGGGTTTTCTGACTAAAGACATGTCCATTCCTTTTTCCAGTGAACTTAGACCACCCACGCACCCCGTCCTATGCATCCTCCTTCAGTTCACAGAATTTTCTTCTTTTTTTAAAGTCGTCCTGTAGCATTTATTTGGAAATAAGCTACAAAAGCGTATGAAAAGCAAGTAAACTCACCTAAGGCCCCATTAAACTTCTCCAACTCACTATGTCCTCCCCGCACAGGATAACAACAACATGTCTCTATCAAACCGCCCGATCAACTAAAAGAGGAAAATTCATGAACAGTTGACGTGTGCTATATCTCAAGGCGGGGTTGAAGATGTATTGTGTTCATGTGCAGACTGATATGTTTGTGAACCACGTGTTCTAGGAGGTTCTACCAGCTCGGTGAAGATTCCTGGGCCATCTATCTATCCCCTCCCTCCCTCTCTTCATTGTTCTGTGTTTGCCGTGGTTTATGTTTACCCCTCTTCCCCTCCCCCCATCCGTGCTAGCATAAACATATATAATGGTGTTATTCAAGATGTTCGGAACTCTTGTCTGGTCTGTCCCCTCGCGGACACACTTAGGTGTCCAGGACATATTAGTAAGGTACTAAATTTGATTTCGGCCTATGTAATTAGAAATTCTTTTTGACTAGTAATTATCTTGGGTTCGTATCAATGTACAACGTAAAATCCTTTATGTTAATTTACTTCAACATGAAGCGTATTTGTTTTGTAAATACGCGTAGCTCATTGCCCATATGGCGCCTACAAGTCATTGTTGCGTTAGAAAAGTATTTTCCGCGTTGCGGGTAATATATAGTTGTATTAACAAAGTAAATACTTATAACCTATTGCCCTTATGGCTCGGAAAACTTATTGTTGCCGATTGTATTGCTGGTATAGCCCATACGACACTTTAAGTTTAGATTATTATTGTTGCGTTCAGAATGTATTCATCTGCAGGGTAGATGAACTATCACAGTATTGTCAAAATAGACACTTATAGCTTATTGCCCGTAAGGCAGGGAAAGTTGGTTATTGCTAATTGTATCTTCGTTAGGAACAAGGTTTTAATACAGTACAGCTCGTACGGCACCCTAGGCTTGGATTATTATTGTTGGGTAAGGAATGTATTTATTTGCGTGGCAGATAAAATATTATAATATCGCTAAAATAGATGCTTGGAACTTATTGCCCGTAAGGCAGGGAAAGTTTGTTGTTACCAGTCATAATGTTTAAACATTATGGATAAAATTATGATGAATTGCAACCAATTCATGATTACAAAATGTTGTACAATCTTGTTTACGTCTGATATGACGCATATCCTGTTCAAAGTTTATTCTCTCATCAATAAAACCAAAATGTTATTATTTGACATATTATGTCCTTTTATTCAATCTTTAAATATGTCCCCGTTATATATATATATATATATACAGAAATAATTGGAGGGTGAGTTCGTGGAAACTGGGGGTGAATAGACCTGTGTTGGCCTATTCATTTTTTGTTTTGATCCTTTCGGCTCCTCTGCAAGTTATTGTTGTTTTATGGTTAATTGTATGTTGTGCGCTAGCCTTAATCTTCTGGGAAGACTAAGGGCAGTGTTACAGTCCAATACTCGAATACTCCTTCTTCCTAAACTCCTCTTTCTCTTAACCATTCCTTTTAGGTCATGCATGAGGATGTCTCCGATCCCAATCAAGAATTTAATACGAAATGATACTTTTATCATCCACTCTTATTAGGACTTCATTTGTCACCCTGTCCGTCCAACTTATCTTCTCAAGTCTTCTTCAGCACCACATTTCCAAGATCTTCAAGTATTTATTTTCAATATTTCTAAGAGTCCAAGTGTCTGCTTCATACAACGTGATGGATGCTTCAATAGTAGCATTTCATCAGTTTCTTCATCAGTTCCAATTTGAACATACCGGTCTGCAGTAACCTCTTTTTGTTAAAAGCTTCCTTGGCTATGGCGACCCTCGACCTAATTTTCTTGGTGTGTCAGACATCTTTTGTCAGCAGTCTTCTCAGGTACTTGAACTGCTATATGTTTTCCAACTCCTTATTTCCAATTTTAATTTTCAATGGCTCTTCATTTTTTGAAATAACCATCACTTTTGACCTATTAATCTCTTAACCTCAACTCGATAAACCACTGTAATTAAATATTATCTTTTGAAATTTGAAAATGACCATAATCGGTAACAGAATCAAAAATAATATGTTTTTTTTAAATAATATAATATACAATCGTGGTCATTTACGCTAAGACAAATATAAATAATATGTTAAAAACTAAAAGTATGGTTACCACAAGCATTTTAAACATAAACACAGAATCTTGTTTCTTTCTGCTGTGAGTACTGAAATTTCATTGGCTATAAATTATCGGCGCCCTCTGATTGGCTGATGCAAGGGCCGTATAAAGTTATTTCATTACGCTTAAGCAAATTGCGTTTAAAACAACTTTTTGCATAATACATTATTCACTATTCAATATAATATATATATATCCACTAGATAGCTGTTGCCCGCGGCTTTGCTCGCGTGGAAGTTGATTATATACAAATACAAAAATATACATATGTATTTACAGATTAATTTAAAATATTACGTTACGTTTATGACCATAACTTGACCTCAGATCAAAAATAATGCAAGTCCGATACAAACTTTCACCCCCTTTTTCATCCCTTATTAAATAAAATTTCCAAAATTCCTGAAACACGTATTTATTTGTTTTACGTCAATAACCGAAATACAAAATTTTGTTTATGTAACTTTCAAAATGACGGACTTTATCATACATATTATCATCCCCTATTTTGACCCCTTTGGGGTGGAATTTTCTAGAATCCTTTCTTAGTGGGTGCCTACATAACAAAATGAATATACAGTCCGAATTTCATGCTTGTAGCCTTGATAGTTTGCGCTCGGCGATGATGAATCAGTCAGTTCAGTCAGGACATGTTTTTATTTTATAAGTATAGATTATAAACGTCCTAATTTTAATTTATGTTTCTCAAATTATGTCTATCGCTACATGCTATGCGCTATTCGCTATCAGTTATGCGTTATGCAGTCTTGGTTGCAGAGAAAAACATTGTTTCTTTTCGAGTTAGACTTAAAACGCGTGTAAAAACCAATCATAAATAAATAACCCTTAAATAACATCATAATTTGTATCCTCATAACAAGACCATTCGCTTGTTTATACCAATGGTATTAAAGAAATACCGAAACGCTCGTATTATATGTGCATGCTACGCATTACTGATATTTATATGTAGTTTTATTTTACCATGTTTGCATTTTCAAAAATATTACCAATTCGTTTTTATATTGGCATGAAATGTTTGTAAAAATAAAATGGTTGGTTTTATTACGAGAGTGGAATTTTACAATCCTACAAATAATGAGATAGTATGCAAACCATATATATATAGATAGCCTTTATAGGTCAATGATGGACAAACTATATGTAAAGCTATATATATAGCATTAGCGATGTATACAATTGTGCGTAGCTCACATAAATAATGTAAAAACAGATAATTTTATGACAACGTAAGGATCGATCATTCTCGAGATCTTTAGCGATGAAAACAATAATTTGAGATCGAGAGGTCACAAAAATAATATAAAATGAAGTAAGGATAAACCAGACTAGTAAATGTTAACGATTATTATTTTTGGACTTAGTCCACACAAATAACATTGAACCGCAGCTTTTAAATGCAGTAAGGCTCGGCTATTATCAAGAAATTAGCGATGTAATTGATTGATCGATACGCACACATTTTTTTTTATCACCGCATCTTACTACCTGTTTGGTGCACACAATTATTACCGTATATAACTTAAGTGAGGAAATAAATTGGACTTTGGACAAACACATATTTTAATCATATATTTTTAAATTAATTAGGGTTCGGACAATTTCCAAGAACGCTAGCAATAAAAAACAATTGACAATGCTCACACAAATTAAATAGAACCACGGCATCTTAAAATAAATCAAAATATTAAGTAAGTAAATAAATAATAATTAAATAAAGTAAAGATCCAAACATTCTTCTGAAAGTTATAGATGAACGGCTATTGGACATTACTCACACAAATTTTATCGAGCAACAGCATTTTACAATGATTGATTAAATATCCAAGCTATTATATTTATTGATTAAGGTTATAGACATATCTAAATATAATATAATTTATTATTATTATTAGTATTATCACCACATATTACTACCCGTTCGGGCTATACGCATATATTATAATTTAAATTGAAAAATGACACCCGGACATGGCCATCGGTACTAAGACAAAGGTCCCGAGTTTGATTCCCGTGTCCAAGAATAATTTTTATATTTAAAGAATACGATATTTAAGATGCAGCTATAACTATAACTAACAAATATTAATTATTGCTTTGCTATTTAATCTATCATGATATATACATTCATACAGTTGTATTTTGTACTATTGGCAGTTGGCAGTTGGCGGGCCAACTACTGAGTCGAAGGTGGTTGCGTTATCTGATAGCTCTTAATAAATCACACACACATATATATCTGACGATTTCCGTACGTCTATCACAGACTATACCTTAAAATATGAGTGACGAATGACCCTGGGCACTGGACTACTGTATATTAGAGTGGTTAGAGCATTAGCTTATCAAGCCTGAGGTTCTGGGTTCTATTCCCATGTCCTGAGGTCAATTTTCAATTTAAAGTATATTTTACAATTAATTAAGATTCGACCCACCTCGGTGGCGTAGTTGATTAACGCGCTAGTCGTGTTGAGCTCGACTGCTGAGGACGGGGAGATCGGGGTTCACATCTCGGTCGGGTGAACTGGAGGTGGTTTTTCCTAAATGGTTTTCCACTCTCCCTCCACGTAAATGCGGGTTCACTTCCTCTAAATCCACCTTCCCAATTCCTAATCCATTAGCATAATTAGTGCTTAAAGCGTATAACCCTAACGGGTAGTAAGACGCGGTGCTAAATAATAATAATAACTAAGATTCGGATATAGTAATGGGATATCTAAGTATTTTTAATGAACGTGTATCAAACGTGGACAGCTATCTAGATAGATCTATGGTTATAGAAACTATACGTTAAGTCAAAGGTCCAAAGTTTGAATCTCTAAACGTTTAAATTCTGCAAATATAATATATTTTGCTATTAACAATTATTTCTTCTAAGAAACCTAATTCGTATATCGTCTTAATTACTTTCCAGGCTATGTGTGTTTTAGTTACGATGGTGGGTAAGGGAGAGTTATGATATGATCTAGAATTAATGTAACCACATTTTCGTGAGATAAAATGGAAACCCATTCAGGAAAAATCACCCTCAGGAAACCAGGCCAGAATTTGATTCTAGACATATATTTGGCTAGAAAACCAGACTTTTATTACTATTCTATTGTTTATCACCGCGTCTTACTACCCGTTTGGGCTGAATGCTCGTTCCTAATTATACAGGAGGCTTTAGGGATTACGAAGGTTGTATTTAGATAAAGTGTGCCAGCATTTGCGTGGAAGGAGAGTGGTATACCATTTTGAAGAAAAAACCACTCAGTATACCCGACCGAGATTCGAACATCGATCTTCCTATCATCGGCAGTATAGTCTACCGTGAGAGTAGTACCTTAGATCATGCAGCCAGCCACCAAAGTGGGTACTAGATTTCATGAACCTGACATATAATCCACGTGCCCACTAATGCGGGTGTATGTATAGTAGTAGTTATTATTGCATGATATCTCTTGAATACTGTCTCATTTAATTCATTCGCCAGGTACTTGCTCTTTATTTCTTACACCATTTTGTTTGGAATGAGTTTGTTTCCAAACACTTTCTAGAAAAAGAGAAAGTTTTCCATGCATCTATAGGTCTTGTTTGTTATATTGTATTTTCTTGTATTCGCTTTATTTGTCTTCTTCTTGTTCAAATAACAAACTCTATATTTACATTTGTCAAGGCGGGAATCCCAACACTTCAAATTGAATAGCGTGTAACAAATCACAAATACATGTTTACATACGTATATTAAATAGAGCTATAGGTTGATCCATTACGAATATGGTACGAAGTTACTGAGAAAATATGGCCTATATTAATACAAAGGATCTAAACATTTTGAGTTTTAAAACATAATTAGACCATTCAGAATCCAAGTATAGTAAGTAAATGTTAATGTTGCATATTAAAATGGTGTTTTAAATATAGACTCACATAAAAGTTTCGGGTTTAATAAATTTGTATTTACTTTTTAAGAGATTATATAATTTTTACTAAACCATTATCATCATTATTGGTTTTACATCACGTATTACATTTGCGATGAAATAAACTGGACGTAGTTCATATAAATTAAATATTTTCGAAACACAGAACTTTAAATTAAAGTTGAAAATGTTAGTGATAAAAGTAAATTTGGACGTAAATCACACAAATAACTTGATCCACAGCAATTAAAAATTAAGTTAAACTAAGCTATTTTTGAGAATGTTATTGATAAAAGTAGATTTAGACGTAAATCACACAAATAACTTTGAACCACAGCAGTTAAAAATTAAGTTAAACTAAGCTATTTTTGAGAATTTATGATAAAAGGAAACTGGACGTAGATCACACAAATAACTTTGAACCACAGCAATTTTAAATTAAGTTAAGCCCAGCTAGTCTTGAGAATTTTAATGATAAAGGAAATTGGACGTAGATCACACAAATATCTTCAAACCACCTACTTTTAAATTAAGTTAAACAAGCTATTCTTGAGAAATTATTTATAAAAGAAATTGAGTAGATCACACAAATAACTTTGAACCACAGCAATTTTAAATTAAGTTAAGCCAGCTAGTCTTGAGAATTTTAATGATAAAAGGAAATTGGACGTAGATCACACAAATATCTTCAAACCACATACTTTTAAATTAAGTTAAACTAAGCTATTCTTGAGAATATTATTTATAAAAGGAAATTGGACGTAGATCACACAAATAAATTCAAACCACAGCATTTTAAAATTAAGTTAAATTCAGCTATTCTATAAAAAAATTTACGATAAAAGGAAACTGAATACTACTCACACAAAACAATATTGAACAATAGCATTTTACATATTACAACAGAGTTTGTTGGTTAAACATTGCCGGTCTTCTACTGGTAGTAGAGGATATGTCTTCTGAGGTTGGGCAACCGTATGGGTTTGGTTACTTCTTCCCGATAAGATGATGCTGTGTTTATGATTATATGATGTTAGTAGAAGTCTTAGACCTAACTTAATCCTAATAGACCAGATCATGACAACCAATAGGAACAATTATTCCCCTTCACCCACTTCGGTAGCCACATGGTCTATCGTGCTACTCTCGAAGTAGATTATAGACTGGCGACGATGGTTAGATTAAGATTCAAATTTCAATCGAGTGTACTGAGCGTGGTTTTCCACTCTCCCTATACGCAAATGCTGGTACACTTCCTATAAAACCTTCATAATCCCTAAAACCATTAGCTTAATTAGTACATAAATGTTATAAAGAGGAAAGATTTGATTTTTTGTATTTTTATTTGTAATGGATAAACTCAAAAACTACTGGACAGATTTTAAAAATTCTTTCACCAATATAAAGCTACACTATCAGCGAGTAACATAGTCTATATTTTATTTAAAAAAATTAATTTATTCCTCATAAAAATGTCGATAGTTGGAAAAAAATAGTTGTTGAAGGGAAAGTGGGGTTGGTGAAGGGGGTGGAGGGTAGGGGTTAGGAAAGAGAATGAGATGAAAATAGGAGGGAGGATAAAAAGAGGGAGGGGGCTATACAGTGATGGCAGGACTGTATTTTTAAAAAAACAAGTAAAAAAAGTTTTGTTTTTATATTGACATGATGGATGATTTGAAGCTCGGTTTTACAGGATTCTTTACAATACTTTTTTACTAGGAAAGAGGCTAGTTAGTACATAAGTGTACAACCCAAACGGGTAGTAAGATGCGGTGCTAAGAAACAAAAATCCCTGCGGAAACAAATACCTATCGTACCAAAGGGAATTGAAATCATGAACTCTATAATAATAGCCAGGAATGCTGACAATTAGTCTAAGCAGCTGATTTGTATTTTACATAAATGTTAGGATCATACATTATCAAGAATGTTAGCGATAAAAAGAAATTGGCTGATACTCACACGAATAGTATCGAACAACAGCATTTTACAACAAAGTAGCACTGATATTCTCGTGAGGATGAACGATGGTTGACTTAGGTCTTGGGATAAAGTGCTTTCCTCAGGAACTGATATTCTTCGGTTCAAATCCAACCAGATTTGAAGTATTTTTCCTGAGTGAAAAAAATCCGTTTGACAACTTTCTGTGGAGGAGAGGTAGAGGTCGTCAGTCCCAGGTCGATTTTGGTATGTAAAAGAACCCTGGAAGTTATGTAAAAAAAAATACTTTCCCAGTAAAAATTGGTAGGTACTTTTGATCTCGCGCATAGAAATTCTAGTGTGTTGATATACTCAATCGGTTCAGATAGTGAACGTAAAGTATATCAAATAAATAAAATACTAACAATGGGTGCAATTATATATATCTTACACAACAAATCAAACAACAACAAACTGTGGTTTTGAATTGCGTAGTAAGACAGGTGGTAAGACGCGGTGAAAAAAAACCCCATCTAACCTCGATCAATTCATCTAATATTCCACCAATGCCGTAATTTATACAATCGAAATAATATTTATGGTAACAACACTTAAGGTTTCGGATGAAGAGGTGAGATATTTAGAGGAAATGTACCCACATTTGATTGCAGGTAGTGTGGGAGACCACCCTAAGTACAATCAGTGACTTTCCCCTCAATGGTAGAACCATCCTTGATGATCCCGGTATTTAGTCCGTGCGACCAGTGATGGAATACATAGAATACATAAGGGATATATTAAAATATGTTGGATGTGATTCTTGGGTGAAAAACAAACTGGATCGGATATATCCTTGGGAGTAACTGTCTTCTGCATGACGTCATAGGAGGAAAGGTTTAGGGAAAGAGGAGCTTAGGAAGAAGAAGAGGATTCTAAATATATATTAGATGACTTGAAGGAAAAAAAGAAAATTCTGGTAGCTATTGGAGGAGGCAGAGAACAATGCGCTTTGACGGTCTAAGTTCACTAACAAAAGGAATGGACGTGTCATGAGACAGAACACCTAATAATAACAACATTAATAATAATAATAAATTAATTATTTTTGCATTAGTTTTACATGAAAGTCCCTTCAGTGGTATAATGGTTTAAGGCGTCACTCTAGCCATAGACCAGACTATCTATGAACTGGGAAATCAGGGTTCACATCCCGGTCGGGTGTACTGAGGGTGCTATTTACTGAATAGTTCACCAAACTTCCAACATGAAAATACGAGTACATTTATTCTAGATTCAACCTTAACTATCCTTGACATATTAGCGTAATTAGTAAATTTAGGTGTAACCCGAACGGGAAGTAAGAAGTACTGCTAAAAAAAAGTTTTATGCCTGAAAGTATATATATCATGAATTCAGTCCAATTTTCAAATGAAAGGTCATTTATAAATTAAAAACAAATATTATTACAGGAGATCTGTCACCTTAGCTCAGTCAGTAACGTTTCAGTTTACTGAGCTAAGAGTCCCAAGTTCGATTCTCAGCATGGCTGAAAATTGTATGATTAGTGAAATTTGGGTTTACACTTTCACAGTGATGAATTAACTTCTGGGGACTGGATGCTGTGCCTGTCCTAGTCAGATTATAAGACTTATGAAGTTACGACAGGCCTAGCAAGCCGGTAGTGGAAAATATATGGCGTGGATAAAAAACTGACCCAGGCCACAGGATGGAAACAGTGGTGGATATACATATTTTTGCAAACAACAGTGACAACATTTTATTATAATGTTAGTTTTATTGAAAATATCTATCAAACGTGACAGCTGCAGATCCCATGGTTTGACTAAACACGTGAAAATAGATCTTGGGACCTTTCTACATGCCAGATAAGGATTTTTGTGTGAAAATAAGTCTGCGCTAAGGCTCGTCTTGCTCGTAAAGTCAGTCGGTAGTGCATCAACATGAGGAGTTAACGAATTCTTAAGTTCGATTCCTGACACAGTCGAAACATGTATAGTTAGTTACTTTTGAGCTCCCCCCTTTCTAAGGCAAGGTATTTTGGGTGTTGTATTTGATATAATTGTAGAGTTTATTTGGTTAATATTTCATGCACTGATATAATACATGTGCCAGGTAGAGAGAGCACTGTTGGTCTCACAGTGCCGGCTCTGGCGTGATGGTGGAAGGAAGTTTTGTTTTACCCAGTGTGTGTTGTGCTTAAAAATCGTGTAACATATTCTTGAATGTGATAAAGTGTAAAAGAGTGTAGAAATAAATTATTATTCTGCTTCCAGCAACATTAGTTGATTAATTTTTTTCGATTATTTTATTTAACGGAAAGACTAAATGCGCTTGCAGTACTTTCAATGGAGAGAAATTTCATCAATTGTTATCCAGAGATCAAAAAGAAAATTATTGAACTTTTTACGCAAATTAAAATAAGAAGAGTGGATTTAATTTTTAAATGAATAGATCAATCTTGAACTGTAACAATTTAAGTTAAAGTAAGTACAAAATTCTTTTTTTTTTTTGTTATGAATTTATCAAGTTTCTGAATAAATTTTCTTTTTATACATGTTTTTTTCCTTTTACACAATTTTAAAACAAAAGCTAAACATTTTCTGGCGCAGCCCCACCACTAATTTTAGCAACGAGCCGCCACTGCTAGAAATGAGTAAAGGTGATGGTATTTCCAAGCCAGTCGGTAGGCGGATGGAAGTAGTACGGTGGCAAGAGATTCACTGCGTCACCCGCCGCGCTGCCTCGAAACGAATCGAGTTAATTGGACCACTTTGCCTGTCACAATCGAGCCGTGATTTGAGTCAGTAAATGAGATCACTTTATTTTATCGGTCAGACAAGGAAGGAGTTATTTCTCTATTTTCACCTGCGCGCGATATTATGAACAGGGGTGTGACAAAACGTTCCTATGACAGGTTTTTAATTTGTCGGTGACCTGATGGTCTAGGGGTAAGGTGTCAGACGTCTGTGCTGGGGTCTTGGGTTCAATCCTCGGTCCCGGCACAGATTTATCTGATTGCCGAACCCTTCCTTCACCTCTGACAAGACATCTTGTGAATGTGGGGAATGCCAGGCCTCCACCGTGGTTCGGATTCCACGTTAAACTGTAGGTCCTCCATTTCATCTCACAATCACCCTACCATTACACATTAGCGTAAGTGCGTATAACCTGAATGGGTAGTAAGACACGGTGCTAATAATAAAAATAATAATAATAATTTAATCTGTCTTACTACCCCCTAAGGGGGCCCATTAACTACAATGAAGGGTCCAGACCCCCTGAGCCCTCACTCCTATCCACACCCTTAGTAACAACCCACTCAATAAATATGTCATTCTTAACTGGTTTGGTTTACCGGTGATGGAAAGATAGGAGTTCAAATCCCAATAATATGTTTTAGAAGCTTTTTTAAAAATTATTTTCCACTCGCTTCTTCACCATCAATGTGGGTATCTATGGGTTTTTTTAAACTGCGTCTTAGTAACAGTATGAGATATACTCATACATTAACTATGATTTAATATGGACGAATAAGTTATGAATGTAAAAAAATGTACCTTCACTTGCACCTCCCTTGTTTGCCTGTCTACCAGTTCTGAGTGTCAGAAACGACCCTGAGAGAAGGTAGGTGGCTTGTTAATACCTAAGAGTACCGATCTGTAGTCACAGACCATGACCTCTTTTTGTGAAAGTTTTTACTGGTTGTGGAGGGCAAATGAAGTTGGGATAAGGAGTTATGAAGTGAAGAGCGTGTTGTGTTGTGGAGTATCTATATAGAGCCCTAGTACACTGTGATGGAAAACACAAGCGTAGTCAGGCCCTATATGTAGGATTGTGTGTGTAAATTCTAGAAGGGCTGTAAGAGAAAGTAAACAAGATTAATTTATGCACTGGGCGAGGTATGAATAAGTGAATGTGGGTTTATGAGATGATTGTTGGGTGGGGGATTACTGCAGTCTAGGTTTTTTGTAAAGCCTGGGTTCTCGGGGGTTATACTGTCCTAGGTTTCTTATTATCTGGTTCTCCAGCAGGAGGTTTTTTTCGTAGAAACTAGCGTCTCGTATCAGGAATATGTCCCTTAGGGTCTTGGAACCCGTCTCCGCGTGGATGCGCGCATTGCTTGTTCTGGTGTTCACCCCAAGAAAGCCTCGGAGAACCCTGTTCTGGAGCACTTGGAGCTGATTTATCAAGGTGGGTGAGGCGTAGCTCCACGCCTCGCAAGGATACACGAGTACCGGGAGGATTAAGGCTCTGTATAGTAGCAGCTTTGTTTGGATGTTAAGGTGTTGGGACTTGAACAGCGAGTAGTTCTGGATATAAATCCCCGTCGCCTTTTTCTTGGTATTCTTCACATGAGCTTCCCAGTTTAGGTGGGAGTCGATAGTGACGCCTAGGTACATGAGTTCCCTCGAGTAGGGGATAGGCTCACCCAGAACCCTGAAATGGTCTTGTGGTTGAGACCTCCTTTTTGAGATGTTGATGGCTGTAGATTTGGTGGGATTTACCTTTATCCTCCACTTCGTTAGCCAGTCACCGAACTGGTCCAGATACCTCTGCATGTGGTTGTATGCATACTTGATGTTCTTGTGTGATGTGTAGAACAGCGTATCGTCGGCAAAAAGTCTCACCCTAACTTTCGGATCTGTAGGGACGTCGGCGACATACACGCTGTACAAGAAGGGTGAGATTGCGGACCCCTGTGGGACTCCTGCTTCGATGTTGTGTGTTGACGATTTCTCGCCTTCCATTTGTGACTCTAAACCTGCGACCTCGTAGGAAGTACTTTATTACGTGTATATATGATTTAGGGAAGTTGAAAGTGATCAACTTCCGAAGGAGGCCGGCGTGCCAAACCTTGTCAAAGGCCTTTTCCACGTCCATGAGGACCGCAAGTGTTGATTCCTTCTTGTTGAAGTTCCCGTGGTTTCTTCTACGAGGCTGGTTATAGGGTGAACCGTGGAGTGGTGGCTCCGGAAACCAAACTGTGTGCCGGGGAGTACATGTTGTTGGATAGCAAAGAGTTTCAGTCTCTCAAGTAAGATTTTTTCATAGATGATCTTACCGAGGCTGCTGAGGACACTGATTGGCCTTCGGTTTTGCGGGAAGTTTGCGTCTTTTCCCGGTTTCGGGATGGAAATCACATCCGCCAGTTTCCAACATGCCGGAAAGTATCCCCACCTCAATGCGGCTGAGAAAATGGCCGTCAAGATGGTGATGACTACAGCGGGGGCGTGGCAGATCATTTCATTGGAGATCCTGTCCGCTCCCGGAGCTTTCTTCTTCCTCAGCTTTTTGATTACTTGTAGGACTTCCAGTCTGGACACCTGAGGTGGTGGCAATTCGAAAGGTTCTTCGAAAAACTGTTTCACCTCTTCTTTGACTGTTGCCGAGAAGTTATCGTCCTGGGGCTCGGTGTTTGGTTTAAACTGGTCCTCCAGTGACTCCGCAATCGCTTCTGCCTTGTCCTTGGCTGAGTATTTCATGCCCTGTCGTCCTTGGATTGTTGGTGTTCTGGTTTTTTTGGCGCCCCCTTTCAGTTGCTTCGTGACCTTCCATATATCGTCCCCCCGTTGATTGTTTCTGAGATATACTCGTTCCAGTGGCTAATTTTGAGTTGTTTCGCTCTACGGCGAACTAGGGCCCTGAATCTGTTGTATATCGCCCGATGTCTTGGAGAGCGATATGCTTGCCAGTCACGTCTAGCTTCCCTCTTCTGGGCTATTAGTAGGTTGAGGTCGGGGTGTTCCCTCTTGAGGTGGATTATTGGCGCCTCGTACTTCGTTGTTGCACGATGGGTTTCCAGGAGTGTCGACGTCAGGGGGGTGATAGAATGGTCCACCTCTTCTGTAGACTCTACCTTCCAAGCTTGAGGTATATCTCTTTCCAAGGTGGCTTGGTATTTGGGCCCATCTGTAATTGGGGTATTCCTCTTAAGGAAGGAGTTTCGGTGGTTGGTTTTTAGCTTGCAGAAAACCGGAACATGATCTGAATCCAATTCGTTTAGGGTGTGCAACTCTTCTGGGTGCTGGTTGAGATCTGTAAGAATGACATCAAGCACGTCCGGGAGATTTATATAGTTGGAGGGGTAGTATGTCGGTTCCTCCGGCGCCAATACTGTGTAGTTGTTATGGTCCGAGTATTCTGCCAGGATGCGGCCAGCTTGATTTGATGTGCGGCTGTTCCAATTCGTGTGCTTACAGTTTAAGTCACCCGCGGTGAAGAATTCTCTCCTTGCTGTCAGCGAGTTTAGATCCTGGGCCGAAAAAGGGACTGAAGGGCTCCTGTATACTACGCTGAACATTATTTCCCTCCGTGGTACGGGAACTATTACTGCGGTGGTTTCTATGTCCCCCGTACCTGGTACGACAGTGTGGTAATGGTTTATGATACTCTTGATTATTACAGCCGTCCCCCCGCCTCTTCCTGTAGGCCTATCGGTCCTGTATGTATCGTAACCTCGAAAGATCAGGCGCCTAGTTTGCGTTAATAGGGTCTCGCAAATGAGAGCTATATCAACTCCATATGTTTGTAACAGCAGTTCCAGCTCGTGTGCCTGTTGCAGGATGCCGTTTGCGTTCCATTACATCAAGTTTAAGTAGTCGTCTTGGTGACGTGCATGATTAGTTGTCATCGCTGTAACATTCAGTTACGGCTTCTAACAAAATTAGGGCCTTTGTAGTGTTATCCGGGGCATTCCTCAGCCTACTGGTGAATTTTTTGAGGTGTGCAAGTAGTCCAGTGAAATTTATTTCTTTGAGAATTTGGAAGAGGGTCCTTAGGTCTGAAGTGTCATTTGGATTTGTGTCGGTTTTGGTGGGCTCTTTGGGGAGGTTTACTACGGCTGCAGCGTAGGTCCTCTGCTTGGCCTCGGGAGAGTGCGTTGTGATTGTTTCGGTGGTTGGCCTAAGTCTCTGTGAGATCAGACTAGGTGGAGCAGTTACCGCCCCTGGTTTTTGCCCCCCTTGTGAAGTGTTTGATACCTGCTTGTCACGTTTTTCTATCTCTCTAAGATGAGCGGGACATTTTTTGTAATTTGCCGCGTGCTCCCCCTTACAGTTGACGCAGCGTGCTGGCGTAGTCCTGTACTTCTTCGCGCAATCTGTGGTCAGCTGCTCCCCGAGACACTTGACGCACCTAGGCGATAGTGCACAATAGTTTTTGAAGTCCGAACCGCTGGCAGTGGTGGCACTGGAGTATGATGTTTGGAGAATTTTGGTATTCCTCTATCTTTATAATTGTGTGATTAATGGCCCTGACTTTGTATATATCTGTTTTTGACTGTGGTTTCACCAGGGTGCACACAAATATGGAGAGTGGCCTTGGTTCCACTGATTGTGGGGTGGTTTTTGTATAGAGTTGCCTCACATTTGTGGGCTTGAACCCCATTTCGACTAGCTCAGAGGTTATAGCCTCGCAGGGCATGGTGGAGAGAAGGCCATTAATTACTACCTTGTATGGTCTGTCTCTCTGTAGCATGTACGTAAAGTGCTCGAGGTTCGCTTCCCTCAAGAGTTTTTGGAGTGTATTGTAGTCCCCCAGGGAGCTCGTAATTATTTTTATTCCCTGCGCCGAGTCTTTACCTTTTTAGTCGTTTGTGTGTCGTCTTGGTTAGTGGAGTCTTCCGGCTCCATAGCGGTGATCTGTTGGGCTGTGGTGTCCTGCTCATTTGCTATTGGAGTGAATTTGTTAGTTACTTTTATATTCTTTGGTGCCGGGAGGTCAACTCCTTGTTTGATCCTGTATTTACGTTTCAGCGTAGAGACTGGTTCAAAGGTTAGTTGTTGTTTTTGCTGGTTACCTTTATCGTTCTTTGAGTGGCCAGGTTGTTGGGAGTCTATTGTGCCTGGTCTCGTGGGTTGTGCGTCCGTGCTCCCATCATGGGACGCCTCGGACATGGTGTCGTCGTCCTCCTCCGCGGTCACGTCTACTTCGGATTCTGTAGACATTTTGCGATTCTGGTAGATAATATTTGAACTTTCACGCGCCTTAAGCGTCCGACCGGCCAGCACACCGTTCGTTAGCCGTTCGCCGCACACGCGAAAATTTTAATAGGTTTTTTTGCCCTGAGTGGGCCGAAGGATTTTAACGTTTATTTTCAATGAAGTTTATGAAAAAATATAACGGTATAAGCACAATGTCGGGCTTAGAGCCCCGTAGCACTGGGAGCGAGACACTTCCCTAATACCCTCACTGGGGCCTTGAAGAGGCCATCGAAGCACTTTTGACGCGGTTCGATGATCCCTGTTGGCGCGATCCCTGCTTAAGCTTTAAGGGGGCCAAAATGATCTCGTCTCGTCTCGTCTCGTGTCGTCTCGTGTCGTCTCGTCTGTACCTTCACTTACAATGAAAGAAACCATTTATAGAAAAATATCAGAACACCCAACTGGTACTTGACCCAAGGATCTTAACTTCACCATATATCCGGTCTATTGTGATTGTGACGCCCTAAATCATGCAACTACCAAAGTGGATTGGATTCGATTTTTTTTGGGTGCATTAATTTGATCCTTTCTTTTTGTCAAAAGTTTGTATATTTGAATATAGCCGGCCCCGTGGTGTGGTGGTCAATGCACCTAGCTACGAGTCCAGAGTTACCGAGTTCAATTCCTGGCTAGTACCTTGGATATTTTTCCCCGAAATGAGCACTACCCCAACTGTCACCAGGAATTGGTTAATTAGACATTAGTTATGTTTAAGTGGTTACACACCATCATACTATCACCTGCATCTTATATTACCGGGACATGGAAAGAGCCTCCACGGAAAAGGTTGTATGGTTAGTACATTTGGGCGTCCCCTGGGCAACGATACGTTAGTACTGACTAATCTTTCCGCCACATATATACTATTTTTATGAGTAGGTAGCATCCCTTTGTAGTGTGTAAGCGTAAGCCATACCACTATTATTATTATTATTATTATTAGCACCGCGTTTTACTACCCATTCGGGTTATACGCACTTACGCTAATGTGTAATGGTAGGGTGATTGTGAGATGAAATGGAGGACCTACAGTTTAACTTGGGATCCGAACCACGGTGGAGGGCCTGGCATTCCCCACATTCACAAGTTGTGATTAATACACGTCTTGTCAGAGGCGAAGGAAGGGTTTGGTAGTCAGATAAATCTGTGCCGGGACCGAGGATTGAACCCCGGACCCAAGCACAGAAGTCCAACACCTTACCCCTAGACCACCAGGTCACCCTTTCCATACTACTAAATGCATATTAAAAATACAACCAGCCCAATCTTGAATTTCAAAATATCCTCTTTTGGTCAAGTCAGTCCTTAATGAGACCGACACCTTAGCCTATGAGATATTTTATTGTGAATAAACACACCAAGTTTCTTTTAATTAATTATTTGGGTGTATTTGATATTAACGTTCTTAACTGAATGATTATTTCATCACATGACTCAAAAATTAACTTAATTCTATAAACATCCATATCGATTGTTGCAAGTCCAACCGGCAGGGGGTCCCAAACATTTTAGACAGAATGAACCCTTTAAACAGAAAAAATATATATTCTTGAGTAGTCATAAATTTCTCACCATAATATTCTATACAATACATTCGATAATGACAGTTAAACTCGCTTTAGTGGCCACGTGGTCTAAGGTGCTAATCTAGTTTTGAACTAGTCTGCCAGACTGCCAAAGAAAAAATAGATAGGTGTTCGATCCCAGTCGGGTGCACTGAGGGTAGTTTTTCCTAACTGGCTTTCTACTCTCCCACCACACAAATGTCGGTGCACTTCCTCTGAATTAAATCTTCCTAATCCCTAACTCATTATTATAATGAGTATTGTATAACCTGAACAGGTAGTATGACGTGTTACTAAAAAAATTAAAATGTTAAATTTTACAAGCATCCAAGTATAAAACAAACGGGAAAAATTATATTCTCTCTCTGTGCCTTTTGCAAATTACCTTGATTTGTAATTTAAAAATGTGCAAACCTTATTACTGATACTAATTTATATTTTGAAAATTAAATAAAGAATATTATAAAATTTCCTCACGGAACTTGAGATAACTAAGAGCTTAGTGGATCACAGTTTATAAAATGCTGGATGCATCATCCCCATTTTGAGCTAGATTGGCTATGGCCGAGACGCCGGGGATATAAATCCATTAGGGCGTACTGAGGGTATTTTTTCCCTTAAATTTGCTACCACTTTCCCAACAGTAAAATGTGGATACATTCCCCCTAAAGTTCTACCTTCATATTCCAAATTCCATCAGCGTAATAGATGTATTCGTAGAGCCTGAAGTGCTACTAAGTTGCATGAAAATCTTTCTTCTTTATAGGTCTTTGGCCTGTTCCATTCCAAGGGCTCCAAAGTCAGTCCTTCCATCTTCACCTCGGTCTCCTGGGTTTTCTCCTTCCTTGGAACTCTTTCGTCTCTTTCTATTCTTTCGGTTGTTGTGCGACTCTAGTGACCATTCCGAGACCACGTCGCCCTTAACCCCTTCTTCCTCGAGCCCTCCCCCGCGCGTCTGCTAAACGGGCCACCGTCCTCCCCAAGGCCCGTCCACTAAGTTCCAAACACTCTAAGAGATCGCGCCAGGACGAAGGGCTCGATCAAGCTAAAGACCATAAACAATAAAATGGAAAGACCCTATTCAAAGGTAAAAACATGTAATATGATGCAGTAGTCTTAGTATTAGATTAAGAATAAGAAGGTTAAAATAGACATGATAGAATTAGTTAGAGAATAAGACCGAGGAGGAGGGTTGGGCCCACCCTCCTATCGATGATAGAGATTGCACATGTACGGACATAAGAAAAAAATAGATAATAAACAGTACCTGTCTCCTACCTATTGATATAGTTTCATTTCTTTAACCCAAACACCCCTCTGCGCTCAGAACCATTCGGGCTGCGACTTATCCTTCACCCCTCCCCACCTCCTTATTTCTTACAATTTTTTAAGCGCTCAGGACCATTCGGGCCGCCACTCCTCATGACCCCCCCTCCGACACCATTCCCGTACCGTCGCAGCAAGGGAGGTATCTGCCGTAAGGCCAGGGGATAGCAATACCGTATTTTCAAGGCCCTCCTCACACAGACACCTTTTCCATATCAATCTGCGTCATCCCCCCCCCCGTTCCTCCGAACCCTGTTCCCACGCATCCACCTACCGATTACAACCCCTCTCTCTTCCTCCTCCTTACAATCTAGTAAATTATTACCCCCTGCCCCTCTCAGACCCCAGAAGAACTCATATAAAATGCCTAACCAATAAAAAGGTGCAGCTGAAACTTCGCGACCTAGGTTTAGAAGACGCCCCGTCCAGCTCCCCGAAGCATGAAAAACCAGTCGAGGAACAACAAGATGGCGCCCAACGTGGGGCGACTTCTCCTGAACAAGAGAGAAGAGTGACCGGCTGAAGCCAGCAGAGAACCCAAAACCTAAGGACTCACCACTTTTCCGAGTTCAGAAAAACTCGGTGGCGCCCTAAAAAAAAATAAAAAAAAATGCCAAGACGTACCCGACATCAGTGCGGTTTCCCCGCCTGCCCCGGGAAGGGAAAAAGAACAATCTACTGTGATAAGTGCGATGAATGGTATCATTTCCTCTGCTTAAACTGGGAAGAAAAAGACAGAGATACCACTGGGCTCCAATTCATCTGCCAACCCTGCAATGAAAAGACGGCCGCTGAGCACGACGAACTTGAAGAACTTCGCAGAAAGGCAAGCCAATCCCCCGCCATACTAGCCACCAATCCCACGCAGCCCACCTTCCAGCCTATTCTCCCCGGATTCTCAGGCCTGGACCATGAAGACCCGGCAGCATTTCTGAGGAAGTGCGAAGCAATCCTCCAGGACAGCAACACACCCAAGGAGCTATGGACAACGCTAGTGAAGGAAAGATTGAATCAAGACGCCGCGCAGTGGTGGAAATACTATGAGGGATATTCCAACACTTGGGAAGAACTTCACAAAAGGCTTCAAGAACGATTCGACTCTCCACCACTGAGAGTCAAACTCCAAGCGAAGCTATATGGGGAAGCCCAGACAGCCAGAGAATCTACCGACCATTTCATTCTCAGAAAGATGAGACTGTACAAGCGATTCTTCCCCACCGCTCCCGACGAGCAAATTCTACCCCTCATAAGTGAGCTCCTCCACCCCACCATACGGCCATTTATCACCTCCGTCCCACCCACTACCATAGACCAATTACTAGAGCGAGCTCAGGCAGTGCAACGAGATATACTCCCATCCTCCCCTCACGAGCCACTAAGGCCCCTTCCCCTCCAAAATACCCGACCCCCTCCTCAATGTCACTTCTGTCCCGCCCAGCATTTCCACCGAGAGTGCCCCATACTCCTCGCAAGAAGAACCATGGACAGACCACACGACACACAAACCACACAACCTAGCGCGGGAAACGGAACCAGGGGATGAAAACGAGGCCGAACTCATCCCGGCTCAACAGGCCATACTTAGCAGTGGACCACCGTCAAACTTACCCCGAATCCCAGTTCGCACGCCCTCAAGAGAGCTTCGAGCCGTCCTAGACTCCGGAGCATCACAGAACTTCGTCAGGACCTCAGCCCTCGACTCTCACACACGGGAACGGATGGTCAAGGCACCCACCTCGTTGTCTTTAGCCAAGGAAGGAACGGAACTAAACATTCGAGGCCACTGTCAGCTACATATAGAAATAGGGCTCAAGAAAATGGTCATAACGTGTCTAGTCGCAGACGATCTCGTCGAAGAAATTCTTCTGGGTCATACGTGGCTCTCCGAGCAAAAGGTAATAGTGGATTACCAGCGCGCATGCGTAATATTCGGAAAAGAGCAAAGAGAACAAGTGTATTGGGTAGCGAAGGAACCAGGGAAGGTCAACCCCTTCAACTCTGAGGAAGTACGACACGACTTTCCCCCAGAACTACAAACCCACCTCTTCCAAGTCATCAAGCAGCATCAGAAGGCCTTCGATATTTTCAATCCCCAAAATCAAACGAATTGCATACAACATCAGATCCGCCTTAAGAATGACCGCCCCATCAGAGGACCCACCTACAGATACTCGCTCCAAAAGAAACAAATAATCCACACCCAGGTCGAGGAAATGCTCAGAACCAATATCATAGAGTCCAGCACGTCACAGTACCAAGCACCAATAGTCATCGTCGAGAGAAAGGAAAAAAATCCTAGATTCTGCGTAGATTATCGACTACTCAATGCCAACACAGAAGATGAAAACTGCCCGCGAATTCATATCCCTCAGTTACTTCAAGAAATAGGTCCAGCCAAAATATTCAGTACCTTAGATCTCAAATCGGGGTATTGGCAGATTCCATTAGACCCTGAATGCAGACACCTCACGGCGTTCAGCACGTCCAATGGCGAAACCTATCAGTTCAAGGTCATGCCCTTCGGGTTAAAAGGGCACCGGGGACATTCCAAAAAATGATGAGCCAGAAGGTCTTAGCAGGATACCAGGGAAAATTTTGTTTTGCTTACATGGACGATATTATAGTATTTTCAAACTCTTGCGAAGAGCATCTAGAGCATATAAAAAGGGTTTTGGAACGGCTAGAAATATACCGACTCACAGGTGCCATGAAGAAGTGCGAGTTCGGGAAAACCACTCTCAAATACTTGGGACATATCATTTCCTCAGAAGGAAATAGCCCAAACCCCGAACAGCTCAAGGTGATCCAAGAATATCCCACCCCCAAAACACGGCGGCAGCTCCAGCAATTCCTCGGGACCTGCAACTGGTTACGAGAGTTCATTCCGAACATGGCCCACATCACAAGCCTACTCACCACCAGATCAGGAGCAACTCAGAAATGGAAATGGGGCGCTCCAGAGCAAAAAGCCTTTGAACAGACAAAAGAAGCATTTAAACACATCCAAGCCCTGCACCGACCTGACCCAGAGATACCCTTTTGTCTTCAAACCGACGCCAGTGGAATAGGATTAGGTGCGGTCTTGTATCAAGAAGTAGAAGGACACCGAAAGATTATTTCCTATGCCAGCGCAAAGCTATCACCCGCGGAACGCCGATACCACAACAATGAGCAAGAATGCCTCGCCATAATATGGGCAATCAAAAGGTATCAGATCTACTTAGACAAACCGTTCACATTAAGAACGGACGCAAAATGCCTGACGTGGCTAAACAATATGAAGGACGGCAGATAAAAGCTAACCCGTTGGTCCCTGCTACTACAAGAGTACAGCTTCACGCTCCAACACCGACCAGGAAAGGAGAACGAGCTACCAGACGCTCTATCAAGGAACCCGGGAGAAGAGTCCACGGAAGATAACACACGAGAGTGGAACCGTATGATGCCCCCAGAAATTCCTCTCCCAAACCCCGAGCCACTCCGCCTCCTCAACTTACCATCCACACCAACCCTACCCGAAAGGGTTATCAAGGCCCAACACACAGACCCCTACATCCAGAAACAAATAAGACGTCTGGAAGACATCGCAAAAATCCCCGTAGACCAACGGTCCAGACAAGAAAGGCTCCATGCGGCCAGATTCACTCGGCAAGACGGCGCATTGTTGTATAAAGACTATCCAGATTAAGCAATGAAGATTGTAGCCCCTCAGCAATGAGAGAAGAGATTCTGAAATACTTCCACGACCACGCAGAGGCGGGCCACCCCGGAGAAAAGAATACTCTTCAGAATCTTAGGAAACAATACTCCTGGACAGGAGTAACCAGATACATCCGAAAGCACGTCCAAGCTTGCCATACATGCGCCACGATGAAGACGTCAGGGAGAACGACGAAGACGCCATGGAATGCCAGAAAGCCGACTTCGCCCTGGAAAGAGGTCGCACTAGACCTGATGGGGCTATACCCCAGATCAACCAAAGGGAAGCGGTTGCTCTTAGTCATCACCGACCTTTTCTCTCGATGGACGAAGGCCTTTCCCATCTCGAAATCCAACGTCCCTCAAATCCAACGAATCTTGGAACAAGAAATCATCCCCAGATGGGGATACCCCGCAGCACTTCTTACAGACAACGGTCCGCAATTCCTCTCGTCTGCGTGGAAGAAAATCTGCCAAGCCTGGAACACCAAAAGGTGGACAACCGCAGCGTACCACCCAAGGGAGAATCCAGTCGAACGGAGAAATCAAGAACTATAGGTGGGAATTCGCACGAGTCTCCAAGGAAAGGATCATCGCCAGTGGGACAAAGCCATTCCAAAAATCCTCTTCTATCTCCGAAACAGAAGAAACGAGGCCACCGGGTTCGCCCCAAGCGAGCTTCTTTTCGGGCAACTGCTCAGACGGCCCGAAGACTGGGATTCAGAGGCAGAGCGAACACCTATCCCAGAATAGGCAGATCAACGTCAACTACGGGTACAAAGACTACTGTCCCAACACACAGAAGCAAGACTGCACCAGGAGAAGTACCAGGAACGGTACTTAGGGGGACGGGCAGCAGCCGAAGAAGACCCCCTGCCCATAGGAGCCAGCGTCCTTATGAGGAACCATCCCTTGTCTAACGCAGCAGAAGGAGTCCACGCCGGATTTTGCCCCAAGTGGACAGGGCCCTACACCATCCAAAGGCAGTTTGGACAACACATGTACCAGATCCTACTAGACTCAAACCCACAAGCACACGAGATCAAGGCTCACCGAGATCAGCTTCAACTGAGACCTTCAAGCAGGCCACAGGACGAAGAAGAGCAAGTTTAGATCGGAACAAAGTGTTTACAAAAAGTTCCCGGGTTATCAGAAAGTGTTCGAAGTGACCGCGAGGAAACTTACGTCTCGGAACGGGTCAACTTTACAAGGGGGAATTGTTGTGCGACTCTAGTGAACATTCCGAGACCACGTCGCCCTTAACCCCTTCTTCCTCGAGCCCTCCCCCACGCGGTCTGCTAAACGGGCCACCGTCCTCCCCAAGGCCCGTCCACTAAGTTCCAAACACTCTAAGAGATCGCGCCAGGACGAAGGGCTCGATCAAGCTAAAGACCATAAACAATAAAAGGGAAAAAACCTATTCAAAGATAAAAACATGTAATATGATGCAGTAGTCTTAGTATTAGATTAAGAATAAGAAGGTTAAAATAGACATGATAGAATAAGTTTGAGAATAAGACCGAGGAGGAGGGTTGGGCCCACCCTCCTCTCGATAGAGAGAATACAAAGTTCGGGAGACGCCTAATAGCCTACCTAGACGGCGAGTTTTGTGTATTTATACCCTGCCGGTTTGGTACTCTTACAGATGAAGACGTGTGTGAGTTAAATAAAGAAAAACTGGTATTTACCTGCGCCGGAGTAAAACCCGGTTCACCTACCATTGTGAACTTTGAACGCGCTTAAGAGACACGGCAGTTAACAACAACAATGAGCAGTGGAGCATAGGGGATTCTACAGGACGTTTAGCTCTCATGTACGCTCACCATGCTTCGATCCGGCTATATTAATTTAATGTTTGTGGGCCATACGATGGAGGGGCGTGCCTATATGACGGGAGAGAATGTTCACAGTGTTGCGGTGTGTGATAGACAGGTAATTTACAAAGTAGAGGAGCGAGGCTACATAGAGTTTTGTGACTCTACCTGTCACACGATACGAGCGACGGAAGTACTACCCTACGAGAGAATCGTGGAAACGTATATGTGTGATGTAACGTGCGCCGTTTACAATTTCCGCAAGGGGGACGTGGTAGCTGTGTTACCCCGACCTCCATCGCCACACTTCCGAGCTCCACACCATCCGTCACCGTACTTCACGCCGCCGCCACCGCCGCCGCCGCCCTCAGAGAGACAGCCGTACACACCCCCAGAGTCAAAGACGTGCCCAGCCCCAGAGTACCCACCACCTGAGTCGTCTACCCACCACACGTCACAGGCGTACCCGTCGTCAGAGTCGTCTGTCTACCAGTCAGTAGAGTCACCTGCGTGCCCACCGTCCGAGGCGTCTACCTACCAGGCGTCAGATTCACTGGCGTATCCACAGTCAGAGTCGCCTGTTTACCAGCCAGCAGAGTCAGCTGCGTGCCCACCACCACCGCCGGAGGTAAAGTCTGAAGAACCTGTAAATCTCGAGGATTTAACAATTTACAAAAATTATTCAAATGTTAAAATTATAGGTGAAACGCCCGCCGACTACATACTCAGCCTGGGCAGTTTCGGTAACGTTTTCCTTCCAAAGTCAATCTATTATTTGGATTGTAAGCGCTTTAAATCTAAAGCACGCTGTATGATTTATCTCGGAGGACAAAGTGTGATGTTTAAAAGTGAATTAATAAACTAGACGTACTCTGCTGCTGCCATAGGAGCTAGTGGTGAAATTTTGAAAAAAAAACGTTAAGAGCGAGTGTTTATTTCTTTTGCTGAATCTCCAATAGACATTATGCCGTTTAAATGCTGCGTTTGTGATGGATCCTACTCAAAGCTATCCAATCTTATTCGGCACAAAATTCAATGTCATCAAACTGCTGCTCACCAGGATACCTGTTGGGACGAGGAGGTATTATGCAGGGCGTTAGACATGATCGAGAAAGAGGAATACAATCGTGTCAAGTGCTTAAACGAACTTGAGAAAAACAAAAGTTATAACGTTGTGCTATCGGAAGAGCCCGAACCTAATGTTATTGTGCTTGAGTTTGTTGGAAGAGTAAGATTGCCAGGTAAAAACTGTGGAGACATTGTCAATATACACTCTATCGTCTCTCAACGTGTCTTGAACTATTTTGGAGGTGGCTCCTACTCATTTTCTAGATGGTAGATGTCTTTTATATGTATTGGTCAAAACACCTAAATAATATTGCTGCTTGTTGTGAATGTTTTAAATTAACCAATTGTTGATTGTCAATAAAATTGACTCCTACTCATTTTCTAGCTGGTAGATGTCTTTTATATGTATTGGTCAAAACACCTAAATAATATTGCTGCTTGTTGTGAATGTTTTAAATTAACCAATTGTTGATTGTCAATAAAATTGACTCCTACTCATTTTATAGCTGGTAGATGTCTTTTATATGTATTGGTCAAAAGACCTAAATAATATTGCTGCTTGTTGTGAATGTTTTAAATTAATCAATTGTTGATTGTCAATAAAAAGACTAACAATAAAATTGACTCCTACTCATTTTCTGGCTGGCTGATAGATGTCTTTTATATGTATTGGTCAAAAGACCTAAATAATATTGCTGCTTGTTGTTGTTGTTTTAAATTAATCAATTGCTGATTGTCAATAAAAAAACTAGCAATAAAATGTCGTTATTATTTTTTAAATCCTTGGCTGGACAATCAAAGACCTGAAGGAGACGCCAACATTGTTGTGACTTAGTTTGCTATCCAGGATTGAATTGCTTATCTAATCCATAATATATATTTACGAGTATATCTTACCCCCTTAATGTGAACAAACCAGTACACGTACTAAGATACATATGTAAGCCAAAGTTTCCAGGGCTCGATTCCCGTGTGCAGGTGTATTTTTTCAGAATATGATATGTATTAAATGGTGAAGGAGAAACGCTACATATAAAGGAGGCAGCAGCTTTCTCATCACGGCGTTAGGAAGACTGCCCGCTGCGCCAAGTGTCCAGAAAGAATGTATAACTCTCTCTCTCTCTCTCTCTCTGTGAAGGGAGACATGTATTTGTCTGTTAATCTATGTCGCGTGGTCAATGGTCAAGACGTCTAAGGAATCACTTGGCCGCGAGACGTTAGCATGTCTGTCTGTCCCCTCAGAGTCAAGTGTCCAGACTTCGATTCCCTGTATGACTGAAAATGATGGTTTAAGGGGGAGGGGAATGGGAACTAGTACACCAATTGTAGCTAAGAGACGGTCTTACACATGCCAGGGGTTCAAAACCCTATATTAGCCACATGTCATGATGTTTTTTCTGGGAGAGCGGATTCCCGTAAGGTGCTTCCCTGTCTCACTCTCCGTGGCTTCGTTGAAACAGCAACAATAAATTTAACGTTCGCAAAAATATTTACTTTTACAAAAAAAATCACAAGTAATACAATTATGAAAATCTTGAAATTATTTTAAATTAATATGTTGATGAAACTATATACGCTGAGTTAATATATAACATTTACACTAAACAAATTAGTTACTTAAACAGCAACCAAATATTTAATGTCCGAAAAAATATTTTGATCTAATAATAATATATTAGGCGTCTCCCGAACTTTGTATTGACGGCTTTTAGTTTATCCACCGAGTACTTTTGATCTACGGCTAGATCACACAGTTTGACGGTCTGCACCGCGTCGACGATATTTACCAGTTGCTGTAACTTGTCCATATTGGACCGCTCTACAAACGTTTATAAATAGACAACCAAGTGGGCACCCCTCTTTATAGCCACCCCCTCCCTCGTTTGACGTCACACGATACATTCTTGTCTCGACTTGTCTTGTCTGCCCACCAACCTGGCGCCCGTGTCGATGACCTCGATATCTAAGCTTTTCTCAACTCTTCTTGTTGTGCCGACATACTGGCGCCAGGGTTGCGACATAACACGCAATGATTACGTCATTGGGAAAACCCCAAGGTTGTTGAGGTCAAGATCTATTCTTGTCTCGTGAGCCATCAAGCTGACGCCAGGGAAAACCCCCCGCTGCCCGGGGCAATGACCTAAATATCTATTATTGTCTTGTCTGCCCGACATACTGGCGCCAGGGAAAAACCCTGTTGCCCCGGCAATGACCTCGATATCTATTCTTGTATTGTCGGGCCGACATATTGGCACCAGGGAAAACCAGATGCCCGAGGCAATGACCTCAATATCTATTCTTGTCTTGTCGAGCCGACATACTGGCGCCAGGGTTGGGACATAACACGCGATGATTACGTCATAGGAAAAAAACTCAGGTTGTCCGGTCCGAGAGCTGCGGGTGGAGGAACATTTCCAGGCATTTCGACAGACGCTACCAAACAACCAATTTTAGTAGACTTGTGACGGGGGATAGCGGCCCCTAACTGTGGATTCCGAGGCCCTGATTGTGCATGTGTCAGCTAGAGTTGTGACATAACACGCAATGATTACGGCATAGGAAAAAACCCAGGTTGTCCGGTGCGAGAGCTGTGGGTGGAGGTACATTTCAAGCATTTCGACAGACGCTACCAAACAACCAATTTTAGTAGACTTGTGACGGGGTAGTGGCCCCTAACTGTGGATTCCGAGGCCCCTGATTGTGCATGTGTCAGCTAGAGTTGTGACATAACACGCAATGATTACGGCATAGGAAAAACCCAGGTTGTCCGGTCCAAGAGCTAAGGGTGGAGGTACATTTCCAGGCATTTCGACAGACGCTACTAAACAACCAATTTTAGTAGACTTGTGACGGTGGTAGTGGCCCCTAACTGTGGATTCCGAGGCCCCTGATTGTGCATAATTAGAGATTCTAGTGTTGCGACATAACACGCAATGATTACGGCATAGGAAAAAAACCCAGGTTGTCCGGTCCGAGAGCTGCGGGTGGAGGTACATTTCCAGGCTTTTCGACAGACGCTACCAAACAACCAATTTTAGTAGACTTGTGACGGGGGTAGTGGCCCCTAACTGTGGATTCCGAGGCCCCTGATTGTGCATGTGTCAGCTAGGGTTGTGACATAACACGTCAGGGTTGGTAGTCGAGCGGGGGGAGGCGGATGTGGAAAGCAGGTCAAAATTGGTGGGGGAAGGAGGATATTTATAGCAACCAATCAGAGGAAAGTAGGTCACTCAAACATGGCGTCAGGGTGGCGAAGGAGGAGGGGGGTCTCTAGAACAAATTACCACACTCTACCACAAAGCACCATAGCGCAAGGTTCATGCTGCTTGTTCCGGGACAGAGCCTTGTGACAGAAGAGCCGATGTTAATTCTAGGCTTGTCAGCCATAGCGCAAGCTTCATGCCGAGCCCTCCGTCATACTGACGCCAGGGAAAACCCCCGTTGCCCGGGCAATGACCTCAATATCTATTCTTGTCTTGTCTGCCCGACATACTGGCGCCAGGGAAAAACCCCGTTTCCCGGGGCAATGACCTCAATATCTATTAACAATCATCAAGAACCAACATGTCCAGGGTTGGTAGTCGAGGGGGGAGGGGGGAGGCGGATGTGGAAAGCAGGGCAAAACTGGTGGGGGAAGGAGGATATTTATAGCTACCAATCAGAGGAAAGTAGGTCACGGTACTCAAACAGGATGTTGCAACATAACACGCAATGATTACGTCACACAAATTGGGGTCAAAGGTCAAAGGTCAAATTGGGGCCATGGGGCGTACTAGCTACTAACCACATTTTCTCTTTCATTGGCAGTCTAGTGTATTGTGAGATTGATGCCTTAAGCCATGTGGCCATTAAAACAAAAGAATTTGCGTTATTGACTAAATTTAATGACGATTTTAGAGATGTATTTAGGAAGGTATATTTATAAAGGAAATGTACCCAAATTTGCATTGATGTAGAGGTAATATAACATTTAGAAAAATAATATATTCAGTACACACAACAATCTCCAATTCACCAGCAATCCAGCGTAACACGAAATAACTGTGTTAGACCAGCATGTCAAACTCGAAGCCACATGTGTCCCAACAAATGTTTATGTTCGACCCACAAATCTTTTGATGAACCGACATATAAGACTCCTTGATTATTTTTATTAACTTTGTAGAGATACACAGTTTCAGATTTATACATTTGGGAGTTATCAATTGTCTTTTTTTTAGCATCAAGTGTTACTACCTATTCACGTTATACTCTTAGGTACCAATTGTCCTGAAGAATTAGGGATAAGAAAGTTTGAATTTTAGAAAAACTCTACCCACATTTGCGTGGAAGGAAGGTGGAAATTCATTTTTGAAAAACCACCCTCAGGGCACCCGACCGGAATTAAAATCCCGATCCTCTTGTCATCGGCAGTCTCGTATAACACGACGGTGACGGATGAGACCACGTGACCACTGAAGCGAATATCACCTAATTTTTTAAATCTAGTGAGGGATGTTGACACACTATACGTTTACACTTTACTTACCGTGGAACAATTTGAATTTAGTTATTTTAATTTGTGTACTGAATCTACTCAATGTTTGTCACCACACTAGTTTGTGAATAGTTGCTTTCTCCTAAGAAAAGGGACAAACACCTGATACATGACGGCTTATGGTGACGCATTTGTCATCAATTATGACAGTGAAGTCACCCCAAAGATTAAAACCTTATGCTTAATAACATTGCTAAAAATAAAAGGGTGCACATTTCAGATTTTTTTTAAATTGAGTGTACAGTATATCTTAAAACTGTTATATTTTTAAAATCCAAATGGTGAAGTTATATATAGTACTCAAATACCACGGTTGGATAGATCCTTTGCCGTCAGCTATAAAGCTAGGCAGCAATGAAGAGGCGTAATAGGGAGATAGGAGTGAGGTAATTTCCCGCTGCTTTTTTCAATGAGCCAGAAGGTATTATTCCACTTAAGTCTGTCACGCTACCAACTGACCCTACGGGCAACACATTCACTCCATTCATTACAGGGACTGGCTGTATATTGACTGTTATTAATAATATTAACTGACCCTACAAGCCTTCACTCCATTCCTCACAGGGACTGGCTGTATATTGACTGTTATTACTAGTATTAACTGTATCTACAGGCCTTCACTCCATTCCTCACAGGGACTGGCTGTATATTGACTGTTATTACTAGTATTAACTGTATCTACAGGCCTTCACTCCATTCCTCACAGAGACTGGCTGTATATTGACTGTTATTACTAGTATTAACTGTATCTACAGGCCTTCACTCCATTCCTCACAGGGACTGGCTGTATATTGACTGTTATTACTAGTATTAACTGACTATAAAAGCCTTCACTCCATTCATCACAGGGACTGGCTGTATATTGACTGTTATTACTAGTATTAACTGTATCTACAGGCCTTCACTCCATTCCTCACAGGGACTGGCTGTATATTGACTGTTATTACTAGTATTAACTGTATATACAGGCCTTCACTCCATTCCTCACAGGGACTGGCTGTATATTGACTGTTATTACTAGTATTAACTGTATCTACAGGCCTTCACTCCATTCCTCACAGGGACTGGCTGTATATTGACTGTTATTACTAGTATTAACTGTATCTACAGGCCTTCACTCCATTCCTCACAGGGACTGGCTGTATATTGACTGTTATTACTAGTATTAACTGTATCTACAGGCCTTCACTCCATTCCTCACAGGGACTGGCTGTATATTGACTGTTATTACTAGTATTAACTGTATCTACAGGCCTTCACTCCATTCCTCACAGGGACTGGCTGTATATTGACTGTTATTACTAGTATTAACTGTATCTACAGGCCTTCACTCCATTCCTCACAGGGACTGGCTGTATATTGACTGTTATTACTAGTATTAACTGTATCTACAGGCCTTCACTCCATTCCTCACAGGGACTGGCTGTATATTTACTGTTATTACTAGTATTAACTGACCCTACAAGCCTTCACTCTATTCATCACAGGGACTGGCTGTATATTGACTGTTATTACTAGTATTAACTGTATCTACAGGCCTTCACTCCATTCCTCACAGGGACTGGATGTAAATTGACTGTTATTAATCGTATTAACTGTCCCTACAAGCGACACCTTCACTCCATTCATCACAGAGACTGGCTGTATATTGACTGTTATTACTAGTATTAACTGTATCTACAGGCCATCACTCCATTCATCACAAAGACTGGCGGTATATTGACTGTTATTACTAGTATTAATTGTATCTACAGGCCTTCACTCCATTCCTCACAGGGACTGGCTGTAAATTGACTGTTATTAATAGTATTAACTGTCCCTACAAGCGACACCTTCACTCCATTCATCACAGAGACTGGCTGTATATTGACTGTTATTACTAGTATTAACTGTATCTACAGGCCTTCACTCCATTCCTCACAGGGACTGGCTGTATATTGACTGTTATTACTAGTATTAACTGTATCTACAGGCCTTCACTCCATTCCTCACAGGGACTGGCTGTAAATTGACTGTTATTAATAGTATTAACTGTCCCTACAAGCGACACCTTCACTCCATTCCTCACAGGGACTGGCTGTATATTGACTGTTATTACTAGTATTAACTGTATCTACAGGCCTTCACTCCATTCCTCACAGGGACTGGCTGTATATTGACTGTTATTACTAGTATTAACTGACTCTACAAGTGAACCCTTCTATCCTACTGTTTATTACATTATAGGACGTAAGTACAGTACAAGACTAATATATATGGTAAACAAAGTTAGTTTATAAATAAAGAAATAAAAGGTAAGGAAGTACAAAGAATTATTGGTTGTATTTATTCAAATCATTCTTTATTTATGATGAAAAATTATATAAATTGAGGTATATCAATAACTCGCCTAAAATAAGTCCGGTGCGAAGCATCTTGGAAAATTCTTTAACCTTCACACATAAGTCATAGATTTAAACTCTAAATTTTATAACTTGTTAAATCAGGACTACTACGAATACTCCTAATAGGACAATAGGTAATGACACAATGTTTGTTATTAGTACATAGTAACTGCGCTCAAAAGAATAACTGATTTATTATTCATGCCTGTCGGCTTACTACAACAACACAAAACTTTAAATATGAAGAACAAAACCGCATAATCTTAGTCCTTGTATAAGGAGCTACAATGGCGGTAATTAACATTTTCTAGCTAGCGAGAGTTAACTCCTAATAGAGTTAGATAACACAATGTTATTTGTTCCTTGAAGAGAAAAAAAATATTTTTAAACATATTTAATGGTGAATCGCCAGGAATCTAGAAGCAATTAATATATACAATGGCCGGACATTTCCTAAATAGTACTGTCAGTGCAATTAATAGTATACACTTTAAGTTTACCTGTAATAGTAACACTAATCAATATAGGGATCAAACTCGATCAACTCAATTGGCACCTCAAACAGGCTAAACATTAAAAAAATAACCCCGCGAGCCACTACTATAGACTAGTAGCACTTCCACAGGTTGTGTACCTTAAATCAGTACAGACTTAGACACCTAAGAGACTGGTGTGAGCTTAAAGACCCAAATAGCTCGTGAAAAGAACAGATAACCTGGCAACCTCCATAATTAATTCTTACGCTATTATATAGACGCATAAAGGTCAAACAGTTTATGACGTTTGCTTACGACCCCAATATTTGTGACCAAGTCTAATAGACGAAGAAAGATAGTGCACATGGCGCACTATAATAAACTTTACTTTATGGTCATATAAAAGGGTGAAAACAATTGACATACATAATCTATGTCCTATGGACATTGTATAATAGATATCACAGCCCAACATAATAAACTATGCCTTATGGGCATAGGGAAACAAATAAGTTTTACCTACAAAAACATAGCCATAAAGATTATTTACAAGATAGAGCTCACAGCTCGACTAAAATAAACTACACCTTAAGGGCACAGCGACATAATCAACTAGGTATTTCAATACTCATGATAAGCGCCTTAGATTGATCTGCTATGAAGAGGTGATTCAGACGCCACAACAATCGCGGTGGTCTTCTCTATGAAGTCTAGAGTATCTCTGCCAGCAGTGTCTCCAACGAGTGGTGATTACAATAAAGGTAACTTGAACCAAGGACCGGCTCGTATTCATACCAATGGGTCTAAATGAATTGGCCATGATTATTCCAAGTACAGGACAGGAGGAGGGATGGTTACACATCGCGCCACCTGACTACGAGCGCTCGCTGACCAGCTGCCCTCTCTTAAACTGACGCCTCGCTCATTTCTTTGTCAACCGACTCATGAGTTAGAAGTTGTCTTGTGTTGTCTTCCAAAGCCGATGCACTACTTTCTCTGGGGCAGTTCAGATGTTGGTAAGCAGGGCGTTTCCTGATGTCACAGTAAGTCTATATCTGTCACACATTATAAGAACTTATTAGAACTGGTAATCAAGGTTTTGCACCCATTCTAAGAGCTTGATCGATTGTACGTGTTAAAACGTTTTGTTTGTCATTGTTGACACGTTTCACAAGCAACATCTTCACTCCATTCATTACAGGGACTGGCTGTATATTGAATGTTATTACTAGTATAGTTCTACAACTTTCATAACTGCCAGAACCATAAGTGAGATTGGGACAAATCAATGAAAGTAACAGTCTACTCTAGCACATACCAGAAGATATAGAGCATTATAAATACTGTATCTGGCCAGAGATATATTTTAGATGGTGAAATACTCATTTTTTAAAAATGTGGTCCCCTTAGTATTTTCAATATTCAATGTGGTCCTTATGACCATATGAGTCTTAGACGAATACTTTAAACCAATCGACCTGCCTCTTCCCTAAAGAAGTTATTTCCAGACTTATTGAAGAAACTTACACTAGGAATCTGAAGTGGGCTTTTATAGTTTCACGAGTCATACACTAAACTTATTGATATACCAAGTCTTGTCACAGTGTCCAGTATGTCCACCCTTGACTAGAAACATCTCCTGATATGTGACAACCTTCACCATTCTACCCAACAGATTCGCAACTTGCCCGAAGGATTTACTCAGTGACACCAATCGCACTCCATTCTCCAACAAAATATTCTCCTTCACCTTTTTTTATTATTTCTATTCAGCCCACCTTCTCTGTGACCACTTGCCGACTCCTACGTTCGCTCACTCACTCAAACACACATTCCTCTTCTCTCTCTCTCTCTCTCTCTCTCTCTCTCTCTCTCTCTCTCTACGTGTTCGCAAGTAAAAATCTCAGTCGACAGAAAAGATCTCCCACCCACCCTCGCTGTCACCAAGTCAAACAGTGACCCCCAGACATCAACCCGTTGAATGGTCTCAAAAGAGGTCTTGGTGAATGTGCAGAACACAATGGAATGAAATATCAGCAGTTTCCACGACATTCTTACAAGAAGATTCTCTTGGAAGTCGAGTGAATGTACCGACCCTTCCTGGTGTTCTTTCAAGGTGAAATGGAAGGGGATGCGAGTTTGTTCAGTACTATTGCAGTTTTTATAGCAAACCAATTTTGGTTTAGAATTATGAAAACAAAAGTGATGATAGTACCGAGGTTCCCAATATTTTTAGACCAAAAATCCCTAGCACAAAAAGACATAATTACTGAAACCCTCAGAAAATATTGTACATTAATGTTATGCACATTCAATAAAGACAGTTAGGATAGTCTCATGGTATAGTGGTTAACATTTCCAGCCACTAATCCAGAAGCTCTGGTTTCCATTCCCAGCGGTACCACAAACAATTTTTTCCCCCAAAGGGGAATTGATTCTATACTTGCCATGGTCTGGATAGTTATCAGGCTAAACTTATGTTTAAGACTTCTACTGTTCCTATATAATAATCATCATCATCATCAACATATAATCTCATTGGGCCGTAATATTCTCACATACATAGTGTCCCAACCTCAGGAGACCAGTGTTTGTCGATTAAACATGCCTGGTCTTTCACTGACAGTGGCATATTTTAAAATAAACAAAAGTTAATTTTTATAAGTATAAATATATAAAACAAACGGAAAATATGACATGTTTTTCCTATGCCGTTGGAAAATGCCCTTGATCAGACTTGACAAAAATGGGCAATCCTATTTAATGATGATATTCTATAAGTTAGTGTTAAAAACTAATAAATAATATTCTATAATTACTCACTGAGCCTAAGATAACTAAGGTCTTCATAGATAACAGTTTGATAAACGCTGCATCGGTACAGTGTTCCAAAACAGTGTTCCACGGCTGTCAATTATATGTGCCGTGCAGCGACAGCCCAGAGTCACGCATTGCTGTTCAATAAAAACATGAATCAAGTTGGTTCGAGCTGCAACCATGTGTGGTCTACATTTCCTAGATACTCGTATGTACCAATATTTGAAATACATCTGGGAAAATCGAAGCTTTCACGCTAAATTAGAGTTATGATTTAGACCTACACAAATTACTAACGGTTTGAACGAAATATTTCCAAATGTTAAAGAAGTGGACAGGTAAAAAGAATGTATACCTTTAGTCTTGTATCACCGGAAGTTACTTCAGGAAAAATATAATCTATAATTTCCTAAATCTAATTTATCATACAATTGCTGTACTGTATGTGTGATTCATTTTATGCTGCTGCACTGCGGACTCAAAGCAAAACAATGTGCTGCAAAGAATTTAGTTTGGTCAAATCTACCGTGAACTTAACATTTTTTGGAGAACTGTTCTAGTTGATACGTTCAGTTTAAGATTCTAAAATAGTCTGTCTGAAATTACTAAAGGCCAGAAATCTAGTTGGTTCTAAAACGGCCTTGCGTGGATCCGACCGCCAATAAGAGAATAAACGGGGAAAGGTAAAATAAAAATTATAATACCATTTTTGAGGTGGCCCCAACTATTCAATTACACCAACAAAGATTTATTTTAGACGCCTATACTAATTACCTTTCGTTTCCTTGGCATTTGGGTTTGTATAATTAACCATGTGAATTTTTGTACTAATAAAAGTAGAGAATGTAAATTTTAAACTATGTTTAGGCTTAAAAGCTTACATAAGAAAATTGTTTTGTACGTATTCAAGCAAAAGCAAAACATAATGTACTGGTAAAGGTTTTGTTAATATTTAATCTAAATTCGACCTCTGATTGGCTATTTTCCAGTTGCCTAAACAGCAGGCAAGCTCCATTAATTTTCTACGCATAGTATTTTAAGATATCTTGAATATTAAATTGTTATGGGCTTACTGGAATTTTAATATAACTTTAGTATTACTTTGAAAAGTTAGGTTTAGATGCCACTAGGCACATGAATGATATTAAACAATTATGGTTGAGATTACTATGTGTATAAAATTATACTAAACAATTATACTGAAGTAATACTTGTTTTATTTTGACACAAATAATAATTATTTTGCTATAAAAACAGCAAAAATACCTACCTTGGACAGCCTTCCATTTCCTTTCCTCTCTAAAAGAAACAAACACGGAACTTCTCGTTGGTGATCTTGTTTTCTATTATAGATGGACACACACTTCCATGGATTCTGTTATTCCACGTCCTGGGAGGAAGATTCCTAATGCCATTTTCATCAATAAGCCAAACAATCTTTGGTGTAGATGATTTTTTTTTTTCTTTTCAAAACCACTATTTCAAGATTAAACAAAATGATTTTGTGATGATACAAGAGTATTTTATTGATCATTTAAGAATTTATGTTTTTTTATGTTCTTTAAATTAAAAAATTACACATGATCATGGGAATGAACCCGGGACCCTTGACTTAGTACACCAATGTTCTAACAACTGAGTTATCCAGGGATTGTATCGTGCCCAGGGTCATTCTTCACTCATATTTTAAGACAGAGTCTGTGATGGACGTGTGTAAATTATCAGTTACATATAAAATATCAATTAAGATCACGAGCTATCAGATAACGCAGCCACACTTAACTCTGTAAGTCTTTATGGTTCCAAGAGTACAATTTTATTACTATTGTACGAGTGTGCATATCATGATAAATTAAATAGCCAAGCTATTATATTTGTTAGTTACGGTTATAACTTTATCTAAATATCATATAATTTAAATGGAAAAATAACACATCGAATATGATATTTAGATACAGCTATAACCGTGATTAACAATAGCGTAGCTATTTATTCCATGATATATGGTTTTAGTTTAAATTTTATGTCTATATGACTCAGTAAATACAATCTAAATACATTAATATGAGAAACCCTATTTTTTATTTATCATAACATCACAGGTAGGCAAAGTCTTTAGTAAGAAATTAAAAAAGAACCGATAATTGTATTCGGAATGAACACAATTTAGTTTTGACGAATTAAACTATCAAATATGTATGTATTCGTTAGGGACAGATTGATATAAATGAATACCTTAAGTTTTAGTTTCTTAAGACTTTCTAAGTACAATTTGCGTTTTCGTTTTATTTCACTCTTCCAGTTAGTCTTTTTTTTCAACAACTCTTCCGTGCTTACTTCTGCTTGAAATATTAATAAATTTCACTTCATCGTTTTCATACAACGAAGAATTTCTCATTTCCAGACAGTTTACTTAGTGAATACAGTCTTTATTTTTTCAGACTGTAAGATACCCCACGAGTCACATTTATTTATTTATTTTCATACTTTTTATAATACGAAGCTTATTAGTGGATTTGCGGCTATTGTGTTATATAACGTTCAAGTATACAATTTGGTAATTTTCTTCAAACTTAATTTGAACAACACATTTTGTGAATTTATTTAAGAGACATTTTTTTCAGTTTTAATTAAATACAGAGTGTGAATCAACTTTAATTTAAAGGGGTAAATTATTGTAGATGATTTAGGACTTAGAGTATTGTTTAAATCCTGACTCATAATGTAATTGCTATTTGAAATAATACTAATTTGTTAGATTATATTAACTCAACAAACTCGTTTTTTGTTAAAAAAAAATATATATTTTAACAGAGAATTTAATAAAATTCTGATCCTCCTGCTTTAAACGCCAAAAATTCCACAGAAAAAAAACCGGGATTTTCTCCTTGTGTATTAGTGTTATTTTAAATTATAATAATTTCCGGGGTACTCTTGTAGCTATAGTAGGAGTGAGCTAGGAAGAAACAATTTTAGATAATACCATTTTTATTGTGGTTAGTAACATTACTTACTCCTGTATTTAGGAACTCCCAAGTTAATTGATACTTTTACACAAATACGCCAATCATCTTTATTTTAAAGTAGTTCTATTGAGTCCACGTCATTACACACTTTCCCTATCTTGAGCTAGTTCTATCCAGTCCACGTCATTACACACTATCCCTATCTTGATCTAGTTCTATCCAAACCACATCATTACACCCTATTTCTAGTTCTATCCAGTCCACGTCATTACACCCTATCCCTATCTAGAGCTAGTTCTATCCAGTCCACCTTATTACACCCTATCCCTATCTAGAGCTAGTTCTATCCAGTCCACGTCATTACATCCTATCCCTATCTTGAGCTAGTTCTATCCAGTCCACGTCATTACACCCTATCCCTATCTAGAGCTAGTTATATCCAGTCCACGTCATTACACCCTATCCCTATATTGAGCTAGTTCTATCCAGTCCACGTCATTACACCCTATCCCTATCTTGAGATAGTTCTATACAGTCAACCTCATTACATTCTATCCCTATCTAGAGCTAGTTCTATCCAGTCCACGTCATTACACCCTATCCCTATCTTGAGCCAGTTTTATCCAGTCCACAATTCATAGTACACAATATCAATGCAGTGTGCATCTAATCTAATGTGAGTACAAAACCACAAACAAAATCTAAATATAGATTTATTTGCATTTAAGATTGAAATGTATTCTCTCTAGTCCTTGATTTAGCATTTGATTTATTAATAAAGTTAGAGAGAAAACCAACGGATACTATATTAAATAGAGATATAATCTTTGAAAAGCAATATATTTTATTGTGTTTTAACAGGAATAACAATAGCCTATGTCCATCCTGAATATATAATTGAAAATATATTAGTGAAAATCCTTTCTAATCCGTTAAATTATTTTCTAGCTTATCGCAAACATAAAAAATCAACAAACATGTAAACCGAACTTTTTATTTAAGTGGGAGATATACATAAAACTTTTTATTGTTGTAGATTTATAGAAAGTGTACCAACATTTGCATGGAGGTATAGTGGAAACCTTTTAGGGAAAAACCACCCTCATCACATCCGACTGGTATTATAACTTCAATAACCCCGTCATTGGCTGTCTAATCTATTGCGAGAGAAACGTCTTAGACCCTTCGTCCACTCTTGCTCGTATCAAAGATGCTAGGATTAAATAAATATTCTTATATAATATAGGATATCTATTATATCATATAATTTTTTAATGAATCCCACAGCCATTGAAAATATGTTTATCTGGAAAGGGAATATATATATATATATATATATATATATAATATATATATATATATAATATATATATATATATATATATAATTATTACTACCCATGCTTACGTCAGTCAGATAGAGCTCAGTTTTAAATATATGAGAAAATGGGAATTTTTTATATAAGGGAAGGTAACTTCTTTTGTTCCTGATAAAACAAAACAAAAAAGAAGAGAAAAGAAACCGCAGAAAGAAGACAACAAAGGAGAGAAAAAAATATAACGTTACGACTTTGAAATAAAATTGTTTTTTCAAGGAGAAAAAATAAAGAGAGAAAGGAAAGAATTATATTAAATATGAATACAAAAGAAATCATTTTGAAGGAAAACAAAGAGAATGGAAAGAAAGCTTTTGTCAGTCCAGTAAATTTTGACCCTGGATTTTCCCGGAAGCTTCAAGACCAGGAAGATGGAGTGTCCCAAGTGCCTGAGCATCAAGATTATTTTAAGAACAAAAGTCAACCTCGGTGGTTTTTGGATTAAAATTCTCACCTCAGGACACGATGTTCGAAGGTTCAAACACTGCTAGGGTCGAAATATTTTTTATTACGTGATTAAAATCCACAGCACAGTTTCCTTCAGAAGAGAAGTAAAGAGTCATTCCCATGTCGACTGTGATATGTAAAATAACCCTGGAAAGTATGTTTAAATACCTTTTCCGGCAAAATTGGTAGGCCCTTTCTCTCCAGATTATAGAAATTCTCACCCGCCTCGGTGGCGTAGTTGGCTAACGCACGTGTCGTGTTCAGCTTGACTTCTGAGGACGGGGAGATCGAGGTTCGAATCTCGGTCGGGTGAACTGGGGGTGGTTTTTCCTAAATGGTTTTCCACTCTACCTCCACGCAAATGCGGGTTCACTTCCTCAAATCAAACTTTCCCAATTCCTAATCTATTAGCGTAATTAGTACTTAAAGCGTATAACCCGAACGGGTAGTAAGACGCGGTGCTAAATATTTTTATTATTATTATAGAAATTCTCGTGTAATAATATAATTAGTCAGTTGAGAAAGTGCACGTTAAATAGCTTACCCCAAATAAAAAAAAAGACAGAAAATAAAATACTTTTCTGCAGTTCAAGCCATGTATACAGTGACTAATTTCTAATACACCGGTACTTTAATCCACATCAGTGGTAGACACACAGTTTTATAGGAAACCGACCTTCGACTACTAAGATTGATTTTTATTCACTAAAATTTCACGTAATCCTATTGGTTGGTCCGTATTGTCTAGTAAGTTGAGGAAAGTGTTGGGATAAAGGTCGATAAAAATACCCACGATATAAACAATACTAGATGTAAAGGCGCGAATACTTCATGCACCGCATATTTAGAGATATAAGAGTAAAAGTTATTTTTTACAATCATAAGGCTTATTGCTTTAATGGGCATATTTACCTCAGCCTCACTTCCAAACCCGATCATGAATACGAATATTTTTCTCACATTTGCGTGAGTCATATCGAAAATTGAATAAACGTAGACGAATAACGCACTTGTGGACCCAACTTAAAAGGTGTCTGCGTGTAAAAAGACAAATAATTTATCTGTGTTATATTTTATTTCTGTAATTTGAACTTTCATTTTGTTTTTTTGTATTAATTTTCTATCTTTCACAAGGGGGTCAACTGAATCCACTGAATCCGAACATGTATATATATATATTAGAAACGACCCTAAAGTTAAGTAACAATATTAACTCTGGTGGTCAACAATAGTAACCAATTCATTTCTTTAGTCAAAAAGGACAATAACTAAGACCTATCAATCAATATTATATACATACCCTGATTTCCCACCAAGTCTGATGGTCTTCCAACAAGTTTTAACATTATCAACTTTCTAAGTCAGAAGGACTTTCAATAATCGTAAACATGTGTCTACGTTACATAAAACAAAAACTTACAACAGATAACATATTTATTCAAAAATAAACTTTATTAGTCATGAAGACTTTAAATTGTTTACGTCAAATTTCATTAATGAACAGGAACTTGAATTAGTTAAGGTAAACTTCCTAAGTTCTAAGGACTCTGAATTATTTAAGTTATAAGTCATAAGGACTTTAGTAAATTTTAGCAACTCTGCCATTTATTTATTTAAAAAGGGGGACTTATAACAAAAAACAAACTATATCGTGAACCAGTAAATTTCTATGTACATCAGTCATTTTTTTTTAAATCAAAATTTATTAGTCGTGAGGACTTAAAATTAGATTGAAATTTATCCTTAAACAGTCATAAGGTCTTTAAATTATATTTGTGTCACACTTCATTAGTCAAAAGGACCATAAATTATCTAAGACAAATTCCCTAACTCTTAAGGACTTTGAATGATTTAAGGCAAAATATATTTATAATAATAATACTTCTTAATAGGAAAATCAATCCACAAGGTTATGTTAACATAATTAAGGCTTAAAGCCGAAATGTAATTTTTAATTATAATTCACCGGACTATAAATTGATGTTTTTACATTTTTTAAAAGGAAGTATAAGTGTCCTCGACAAATACCCTGCCAAGAGTAAAGTTTCCTTCTATCATCAGGCGGTATTTATCAGGTACATTTCCTCGGAGAGACCCGCCTCGGTAGCGTAGTTGGCTAACGCGCTTGTAGTGTTGAGCTCGACCGCCGAGGACGGGGAGATCGAGGTTCGAATCTCGGTCGGGTGAACTGGGGGGGGGGGGGTGTTCCTAAATGGTTTTCCACTCTCCCTCCCCGCAAATGTGGGTTCACTTCCTCTAATTAAACCTTCCAAATTCCTAGTCCATTAGCGTAATTAGTATTTAAAGCGTATAACCCGAACGGGTAGTAAGACGCTGTGCTAAATAAAAATAGTAGGCGAGAGGGGAATATGTGACGAGACGGCTCCGGAAAAATCTAGACCAGGCATCTTGGTCATTCTGGTTGGAAGTAGAATGTTGGGAACACAGGGCGCGCCATTAAACTTTCGTAGCACAACAGTCTCAACTTAGACCTAAAGTCCGTTCACCGCAGGAATTGTTTTCTGAAAGGTTTTTTCCCCTACCAGAAATATATTATATAGTAGCATATTGGTAAGAAAAAAGACCTTTCAGAGAGTAATTCCTACCGTGAATGGAGTATTCTACACTAGCAGATAAAACTCTAGCAACCACGCCTTTGAATGAAACCCTTGTTATCAAGTTATAAAATAAGTTTTAGTCTAGACCAGCGTTTTGACCGCTACCTCTGATGGCGTTTAAAACTGCCAGTGGTGGATTAAACGCCACTGTATTCATAAACATTGTAATGTTATTGATTTGCCCCTAAAGAATATGTGAAAGCATTGACAATAATATCGTCCTAATTTTAAAAACATATCTTATTTTATTTAAATTATATAGTATATTAAATGGCGCTTAAAGCACTTCTTCTTCTAAGAAGGCAAAAGCCACTGATCAGTGACGTCACGCACGTGACATTAGTCAAGTCAGGTTGACAATATATATATTTCAAATAATAACTTCCTCTTCTCGAAGGTTCGAATAGAGATTTTAAAATGTAACTTGAGTCAGTTTCCGGCTCTAGAACTTCCCAGTAAAACAGAGATGTTTTTGTCTTGTATTTTGTTTTTCTAAACTAAACCTTCTCGAAGCTTCCATGAGCAATGGATATATACGAAGAATGGTGCAATGTAAGGGCAGTTGGTGTCCAGAACTGACAGAATTCACTTGGGGTCCAGCAACACCTGTCCGCGCTCATACAATAGGCCGCGTATATATTTCAACGACATGATCTATTTTCTCATTAAATAAACAGAGATTCAGAAATAAAAAACATGTCAAAATAATAAGTATTATTAATTATAACTCTTTAATTGGCGCTCGATCACGGGGCTATAAATACCAATTAACTCACAACATCAAAAAACCGGACCGATTTAATTAGTGCTCGACCACGGGGCAATTACCAGCTAATTAAACGCTGTAACTTCAATTGACGCTCAACGTGTCGAACCAGAACACTTCAATTGGCGTCCATCGTGGTAGAATAATATTCCAGAACATCTTAATTGGCGCACAACGTAGGGACCCGTAATTCCAGAACATTTCAACATAAAATAAAACTGTCCTTTTAAGAGAAGGTTCGATAATGTGGGTAAGTCCACCAACGTCTCTTGTGACGAGTTGTTTTTTTCCCCGAGCTTCCTCCAACAAAATAAGTCCTGCAATACAGCCGGTCTGTACAATGTCCATTTTTAAACCATTCTGCACCAGTGGAAGCAACAACCGTGTAATTTAAACTGCTAGTGTAGACTCAGTAGCGTTTTATGGTAGCTGTTTAACAGTCGCGTTTTGATAGTCTGGTGTATATTCAAGAGCTTAGGTGCGTAAGCTAGCGGCAAAACCGTCAAGTTTTAACCGCTAGTGTAGAATCGGCCTTAGTGTTGACCTATTCACTCTAATCATGCGCTATGTCGAGATCACACCTACATAATCGCGGGTTGGCGGACGTGATAGATAGTCATTTTGGAACAAATGCAGTGAAATGGGCACATGGTTAGGCTAGCATATCATAACATTATTTAGTTAATGTTATTATTTGATTTCATTATCATCTTATACTATTTTTAAGATGTTGTAGCTAAGGATAAGGATACAGCCAGACTGGGCGAGCGAGAGACTAAAATATAAAATAGAGCACATTGGTTGTAATGAGAGGTGGCCAGAATGGAGCGAGCAACGCGCTCGAGCCGGTACAGTCTAGTTTACAGGAGGTGGGCAATATTATTATATGTTGGTTCATTGAGTGCTAGGAAAACTTCCCATTTTGACATTTTTATTATTATCGATATGCTTAGCACACTTGCTACTAACGGCCTGATTTAAATGGTAAGGTCATAAACCATATATAGACACACACACGAAGAGTTATATATTAAAATACTTTTAATATTATAATCAAAGTAGGCCTTTATAAATAAGAATCACCATTAGCACAGATAGAGGATGGGAAAACTACAACAATAAACCACTTGTCAAAAACCACCCTCAGTTCACTGAGCCAAGAATCGAACATTTGCCTCCTCATCAACAACTATCGAGAGCTATTTGCTAATCTCACGCTCGCTCACTCGCACGCTTGTCAGTCTGGCCGAACCCTGACGCTACATGATCTCCAGCACAAACTAGAAACAGCTGATTACAATTATATTTTATTCTCTAGTGGATGAACAAATCTATACTAATACTGTATTATAAAGAGGAAAGATTTGATTTTTTGTTTTTTTGTTTGTAATGGATAAACTCAAAAACTACTGGACCGATTTTAAAATTTCTTTCACCAATATAGAGCTACATTATCAGCAAGTAACATAGGCTATATTTTATTTAGAAAATTTATTTTATTCCTCATAAAAATGTCGATAGTTTTACACAAGGTATAATATAGCTATATTTATTGACATAATCTGGCTTAGAATTACGTTTCAGAGATAACGTTTCCATTTGAAATTGGGCACCATGGGGGGGGGGGCTTATATAAATCTTATACTATGGTGAGTCACAGGTAGCTCGGGGGGGGGGGCAAAGTGAGGGCCTTATATAAATCTTATACTATGGTGAGTCACAGGTAGCTCGGGTGGGGGGGGGGGTCAAAGTGAGGGCCTTATATAAATCTTATACTATGGTGAGTCACAGGTAGCTCGGGGGGGGGGGTGTCCAAGTGAGGGCCTTATATAAATCTTATACTATGGTGAGTCACAGGTAGCTCGGGGGGGGGGGTCCAAGTTAGGGCCTTATATAAATCTTATACTATGGTGAGTCACAGGTAGCTCGGGTGGGGGGGGGTCAAAGTGAGGGCCTTATATAAATCTTATACTATGGTGAGTCACAGGTAGCTCGGGGGGGGGGGGGGGTCCAAGTGAGGGCCTTATATAAATCTTATACTATGGTGAGTCACAGGTAGCTCGGGGGGGGGGGGTCCAAGTGAGGGCCTTATATAAATCTTATACTATGGTGAGTAACAGGTAGCTCGGGTGGGGGGGGGGGGGTCAAAGTGAGGGCCTTATATAAATCTTATACTATGGTGAGTCACAGGTAGCTCGGGGGGGGGGGGGGTCAAAGTGAGGGCCTTATATAAATCTTATACTATGGTGAGTCACAGGTAGCTCGGGGGGGGGGGGTCCAAGTGAGGGCCTTATATAAATCTTATACTATGGTGAGTCACAGGTAGCTCGGGGGGGGGGGGGTCCAAGTGAGGGCCTTATATAAATCTTATACTATGGTGAGTCTCAGGTAGCGCGGGTGGGGGGGGGGGGTCCAAGTGAGGGCCTTATATAAATCTTATAACACAGTGGGTCATGGGCAACGCCATGCGGGATTGTCTAGTTTTTAATATATATATCGTAATGTATGTTTTCAAATAATTGTGTAATGTCGTGAAACAAACCATCACAATACAAGAACGACACACACGCTTCACCTTCAAAGAGTTATTTTAAATCATTTCACTAAAATAATGCAATTGTCTCGCTTTGTATATCGCCACTTATTGAGTCAGCTGATTTATTTGCATGTTAACTGGTTGAATCGTTTGGTTTAAGCGCATGCGCGATGGTTGAGTCAGTTGGTTTTGAACTTTGGGTCTCTGAAGCAGAAGTTGTCCCACCAAAAAAAAGGTAGAACTGAAGTTATTTCAAGTCACGCAAAGCAGAATATCCTGATGAGATTGGGTTAGAGCTTCTCAAATATTTACGTCTCTACTCTGCTCTAACTCTTAGGCAAATGCCCCATTAGATTAACCCTGGAATGCTTACCGTGTTGACGCTTCACTGCATAAATATACTTTGCTGCCATTTTGTTGAGTGAGCGTTGAAAGTTTCGCCACTATAGGTATTCCTCCAACACTCGGTGATGTATCCATCCCTCAGTTTTCAGAGTCTTTCCGAGCTGCATAAATCTTGTTCCGAGAACCTTGTGGTGGCTTGTCACCTCACGTACGCAACTAAAGATTCACCAAAATTATTTGTCAATTTTAGGTTTTAATCAAATTTTTTAGTGGCTAAGAATTTATAAAAGTAAACTACTTTTTGTTAAGATATTACAAAAATATATCTTAATATAGCTAAGAGCTATTGTTTTTAAATGTACCATTAAATTACGGTATATAATATTTTGATATATTTTTTCCATTTTTAATATTTTTATGCACATTATACATCTCTTCCTAAACACCTTTTAACAGAACGTCTTAAAAAATTTCATGTTTGGATAAAAAACAAACTGAAAAAATGCGTAGGGTGGGTGATCACCCCAGGTTAGCAGCCACGGCTGTCAAAAGCGGGTTAGTTGATCATATATGCGTACAATCCAAACAAGTACTGTGACGTGGTTACAAAAAAAAAAGTTTAACTAGTGTATATTTAGATGAGGCTATAACCTTAATTGGTGACCTGGTGGTCTAGGGGTAAGGTGTCATACTTCTGTGCTGGCGGCTGGGGTTCAATCCTCGGTCCCGGCACAGATTTATCTGATTTTCAAACCCTTCCTTCACCTCTGACAAGACATCTTGTTAATGTGGGGAATGCCAGGCCTCCACCGTGGTTCGGATTCCACGTTAAATTGTAGGTCCTTCATTTCATCTCACAATCACCCTACCATTACACATTAGCGTAAGTGCGTATAACCCGAACGGGTAGTAAGACGCGGTGCTAATAATAATAATAATAATAATATAACCTTAATTAACAAATATAATAATAGCTTGGATATTCATGATATGCGAATTCGTGCAACTGAACAGTTGTCATTGTACTATTGGCAACATAACGCCTTACTAAGTGGAACAGGGCTGTGTTATCTGATAGCTCGTGATCTTAATAGATCACACATTTCTATAGCCGATGATTTCCACACGTCCATCACGGACTCTATCTTAAAGTACGAGTGAAGAATGACCCTGGGAAAGAGATGATTCCTGGATAGCTCAATGGTTAGAGCATTGACATACCAAGCCAAGGGTCCGTGTTCAATTCCCGTGTCTTGGTGTCATTTTTAAATTAAATAATAATATTTAGCACCGCGTCATACTACCCGTTCGGGTTATACGCTTTAAGTACTAATTACGCTAATGGATTAGGAATTGGGAAGGTTGAATTAGAGGAAGTGAACCCGCATTTGCGTGGAGGGAGAGTGGAAAACCATTTAGGAAAAACCACCCCCAGTTCACCCAACTGAGATTCGAACCTCGATCTCCCCGTCCTCAGCAGTCGGGCTCAACACGACAAGCGCGTTAGCCAACTACGCCACCGAGGCGGGTTAAATTAAATAATATGATATTTATATGGGGACGTAGCCGTAATTAACAAATATAATAGTTTATATATTTAATCTATAATGTATTCGCACTATACAATAATGGTAACATAATACGTTGACTCATACATATAAACTCACTCGGAAGGGTTTCTTCCACTGAGATGAAGGTTGCGTGGTCGATTCCCTGTGTGGTTGAAAGATGTATTATTATTGAAATTGAGATTTCCCACTTAACTGTGATTACTTAACGGCTGGAGGTCTTGGTGCTGTGTTAGTTTTATTTTTATCAGTCGTGTGATGATATAATCAGTCGTTTCAGGAATTGCATGTTATTATTATTTAGCACCGCGTCTTACTACCCGTTCGGGTTATACGCTTTAAGTACTAATTACGCCAATGGATTAGGAATTGGGAAGGTTGAATTAGAGGAAGTGAACCCGCATTTGCGTTGAGGGAGAGTGGAAAACCATTTAGGAAAAACCCCCCCCAGTTCATCCGACTGAGATTCGAACCTAGATCTCCCGTCCTCAGCAGTCGGGCTCAACACGACAAGAGCGTTAGCCAACTACGCCACCGAGGCGGGTTAAATTAAATAATATGATATTTATATGGGGCTTTAGCCGTAATTGACAAATATAATATTATTATTATTAGCACCGCGTCTTACTACCCGTTCGGGTTATACGCACTTACGCTAATGTGTAATGGTAGGGTGATTGTGAGATGAAATGAAGGACCTACAGTTTAACGTGGAATACGAACCACGGTGGTGGCCTGGCATTCCAAACAAATATAATAATTTATATATTTAATCTATAATGTATTCGCACTATACAATAATGGTAACATAATACGTTGACTCATACATATAAACTCACTCGGAAGGGTTTCTTCCACTGAGATGAAGGTTGCGTGGTCGATTCCCTGTGTGGTTGAAAGGTGTATTATTATTGAAATTGAGATTCACCACTTAACTGTGATTACTTAACGGCTGGATGTCTGGGTGTTGTGTTAGTTTTATTTGTATCAGTCGTGTGATGATATAATCAGTCGTTTCAGGAATTGCATGTTAAATAATTAAAATTAAAAAATGTTATTAAAAAAAGAATTGGTCTGACATTGATCAAAAGGGATTAAAGAACATTAAATATTGACGGAGAATGTTGGAATGGGTAGTGGGGAGTTGAATGGGCCATCAAGTTGAAAACGCCTAGAAATGTGAGTTTTAATGTTTGGATAGTTGAACAATGAATATTTTAAAAGAATAGGGGCCATATTTCCAGTTGGTCAGCCTCGTGGGAATGCAGAAGGTATTTCACGCGTAATTACGACGAGAAGGTTTTTTTTTTCCCCACCGCCATTAATTACAAAACTCTGGGGCAAATCCTCTTACCCCATCCCTTACTTCCACCCGTAGCACTTAAAAAACTGAACTTTAGCAGTTCATCAAAGGAAAGAGAGTGGAAAATATTTTATTATTGATATTTGAACATTTATAAACTGTATAAAAAAAAAAGCTATATACGCTCTCCCCTAAATATAGTGACAAAAATAATCGTTGTTTAGAGTTATGTTTTATGATAGTCTAAAAACCCATTTAACAGATGGTTGTTTTTGGATGAATTTAATAATAGATAAATAAAAATAAATATCTGAAAACCAACGTCCGAGGATCTAGCTGTAGGACTAATCTAGTTTGGCCTAGGTTATGGTAGATTGAGGCTAAGGGCCAGTTTCATAGTCAAATTTAGTACGCCTCAAGTGCGGCGCTACACTATGTACATGATGACACCTATAGGTCCCACACCACTTCTTTGGTGCTGACTGACAGCTCACAGCTGATATCTGACAGCTCTGAAAAGTAACTAGACCAAATTATGTATCCCTCCGCCGAACCATATGATCTGCAAAAACATGTGTTTAGCAGCTGTCACTTCTGACAGTCAAATTTTAGGTCTCAACAAGAAACTTATATGACTTTTATATATATGTATGTAGATGGCCTAATATTAATTATTAATTTTTTCAAGAATATAATTTTTTTCTAAATAGAATTTAATCCCATATAAGTTTTTATTGTAATAAATAAATAAGTTTTATTTAAAAAAATCCAATTTTCTTATAAAAATTATCTAGAAAATGATAAAAAAAAATCCAATTTTCTTATAAAAAATTATTTAGAAAATGATAAAAAAATTCAAATTTTTTTGTTAGTATTAATATTATTAACATTATAATTGTGAAAAATCTGAATATCTATTACTACACATAGAAAAAAAACAATCAAACATTTTTAAGTATTACAACATGTTGGTGACCTGGTGCTCTAGGGTTAAGGTGTCAGACTTCTGTACTGGGAGTCCAGGGTTCATTCCTCGGTCGTAGCACAAATTTATTTGATTGCCAAACCCTTTCTTGACCTCTGACAAGATGTGTATTAATCAAAACTTGTGAATTGGTGGAATGCCAGGCCTCCACCGTGGTTCGGATCCCATTTTAAACTGTAGGTTCTCCATTTCATTTAACAATCACCCTTCTTTTACACATTAGCGTAAGTGCGTAGAGCCCGAAAGGGTAGTAAGGCGCTGTGCTAATAATAATAATAATAATAATAATGATAGATATCAGAAAACATTCTAAAGTAGTTTAAAGAAAGGAGTGGTAATAAAGTTAAAACTTGGTATATGGATTAATTAACTTTTAATATTCAAAAGATTGATTTTATTTTGCTTTTAATGAGCTACAAAATGTCATATATAAAAATTTTCAATAAATTTATATTAACGTCAATAGAATAAAAATATAGGTTTACGACAAGTCTAAAATTCACATAAAACATATTAAAATTTAGTAACAAAACTTTGATACAACAAATTAGTGAGAAAAAAAAACTTAAAGATCTACAGTGTTGTAATTATGCTATAAAAGTAAATTTGTGGGTTAGCATCTCCCAAAGAAGTGGTTAATAAAGTTAAGAAAATGTTCTTGTTACAACGTTTTTGAAGAATTAATAATTATTATGTTATTTATAAAATCTAATCCTTATCTTGGTTCAGTCAAGTGTTTTCCAACGGGGTTCGCAAGAACTTATATTGTTTTAATATGTAGGCCTATTTATAATGACTTTAAATAATTTAATAAATAAAAATCAATATCCTAGAAAATATGTTTAGGCCTATAAAATAAATGACAATGACAAATCAAAAGCTATCCTAATTAACAAAAATCTATTTCAGATTTACTCCTCTTAAACAGTTGTAACAAAGTCAGTATCAATCAATATTTTAGAAAATATGTTTAGGCCTATAAAATAAATGACAATGACAAATCAAAAGCTATCCTAATTAACGAATATCTATTTTAGATTCACTCCTCTTAAACAGTTGTAACAAAGTCTCTAATAAAAATACAATAACTTATAACTTGAAGTCTTACCTGGTATTTATTTAATCAATACTGGAGAAAGACTCGCAAGTATTTTTATTTCACTTCACATATTTTTTCGGAACATAAAAATTTTAAAACACGATCTTTAGCCTAGAGGGCAACACAACACAATCTTGGGGTTAAAAGATTTATTTTATAGTCTTGATAGACTTAAATTTTCGAATATTTACTGAGAAACACTCGTTTTTTTATTTTATCACACGCTTTAATGTTATATTAGATAAGTAATTATTCAAAGATCACCAAAAAACCGTTTATTTCCGAGGATAATACGCTCACACACCAAAATAATATTCACAAAAGAACACACAGATTAATAAATAGCCGAATTAGTATTTAAAAAAGACACTGTACTATTCAAATTTGTAATAAAATTATTAACGGGTAGAATAGACACGCCTAAATACAAATCAATAATACTCAACTATAAAATATTTTGTTCTTCAACTTGTTGATTCACGCACATGGTTTTATTAAATTTATTTTATACGATAATTCAATGTTATACTGCATTTTAAAATTGTTGGATTTTGGTTATAAGAATAACCGTTTTGTTAGTTGCTTAATATATAAGTTTTCTTTTGCTGTTTAATTCAAATTAATTTTTAAAAGCAATAGAACGTTAAAAGTGGCCTTTTAAGCTGAAAACAAATATGGCCACTGAATAAAAGGTGCCGGTTGATGACGTAGAAAAAAGAGGACCGTTGTCCGTTACGCGGCAAAGGTATTAATACTCTTTGTTTACAAGATTTAAACTTTTTATTATTTCACAAACATTTTGAATGTTCTTTCTTCTTTATTATTACAAACCATTTGTTTATGTTAAAGATATACGAGGGCAGCTATAAAAATATTAATAACTGAATATAATACCATTAAATGTATAATTTCACGCTCTATTTAACCTGTTATTACCACAAGAGTTAAAAGAAAGACTAAAATGAAATTACTAGACTTTTTTTTCTTTAATTTGATTATGGAAAGTAAAATTATACTGTAATCTTTAGGGAAGTATTGTTAATGGTGATTGATAGTATTTTTAGTAATAATAATAGTAGTAATTAGTAAATAATTACTATTTCCAAATATGGTGACAAAAGTTACTTTTAGACAATGTTGGCGTTACTGATACCATCTGCTAGCGTCTGCTAGCTGTCATCGAAAACCATAGAAGTGGTAAGTCCACTGTACCTAAACCAGAATGGAATGGGCCAGTTTCCTATACGAGAACGGCCCATTCCATTCGAGTTTAGGTAGGTGTCATCTTGTGTTTAGTGTAGCGCCGCACTTGAGGCGTACTAAATTTGACTATGAAACTGGCCCTAAGTCTATAATGGCGGATATTCAGGCTTTTAGCCTAAACTACATTTCCCTTGGAGTATTATTTCAATGGTTTAAAACACAAGGAAAAAAGTAATTGGAAACTTCTTGTGCCAAATTTTTAAGCAATATGGAATGGACCTGGAAGAGATAATGTGTAATGAGGTGGACCGGATAAAGCTAGCTCAAGATAGGAATAGAATGTATTGAGGTGGACTGGTTAGAACTAGCTCAAGATAGAGATCAGTAGCGTGCGGTACTTTTTTTAAGTGCGGCGATTAACATTTGAGTTCCTAATGCCATAAAGTTTAATAAATTTAAGGATGCTTTCAAAACCTACTAGTCTAGTCCTAGATTAAGAATGAACTATTCATAATAATAATTATTATTTCTGGAGGGCTCAAGACACCTAATTAATCCTCAATGGTGTATTTCCGAATAATTTGTAACAACTTACATTGTAACAACACTCACCAACTCGGACAGACAACTGGGACAGCGATGTAACGACTTACATGGTAACAACACTCGCCAACTGGGACAGCCAACTGAGTCAACACGCGGCACTAGCTTGACCGGCGACCTACGCTCTCGCCAAATACATCGGACTGACTGAAGGCGTGTCCGCGCCTGCCGGCAACGAGGCTCGACCACGTGTTCGGCCAGCAGAGAAGATGGATAGAAGAGTTCCGTTTCCGCCTTCGCCGAGCTTCGAGAAGGTGCTAGGTGTTCGATATGAGTCTCGAACCTCTCCTCCCCCCTTGTTTGTAATGTTCTCCAACCTTCCTTTCCTTCGATCCGCCCCCTTCTCTGAGAATTATATTTCGTATAAATACTAGCGGTACCGGGATCTCAGGTCACTTACTACCCCACCGGCTCGAGGATAAGTGGTGAGGGCAGCGACTGGGTTTCGGGGGATATTACCTTCCTACCAAATTTACTGTTTCGGCGTCATGGGGGGAACTCTTTCTAAATTACTATTTGGACTTTGTTATTAACTTATGTTTATTTGAATATTGACTATGCTACGCGCTTATCGCTGCTGGGAGTTAGACCGTCGCTTTCGCCACCGCTTATATCCAGGGTCTGGGCCCTATTCAAATGTATTTAATACATTTGCCAATATTAGCTTTTAACCTGAGATTGTCAGGTCCTGGGTTCGAAACCCGGCTTATGTTGTTTTCGAGTATAGCTGTTTCTGGACTCATCTTTGTTCGCCAAGTTAAACGCCTAGGGTTGTTAAGTTATTATTACCTTGTGGCCTTGTTTAATTGCTATGACGTCACGTTTGCTACGGGCGTCTGTAAGAAAGATATATATTTATACTAGGGTGGATAACTTAAACGCTAGAGTAACCAGTTTAGGAACTAATCAATTTAACGAAGTAACCAAAGACCATGTCACTGAGATCCCGGACCGTTACCTTTGATAGATTTAATGTAACGTGATTTGTTTTGAGGAGGTAACGTTTATGTTTACCTTTGATGTAAGTGATTTCCGCAATGGACGGAAAAGCGCGCTTCACGCGGTGTTGATTGTTTGCTCAGCTTGTTATTGTTCTTTTTTGACTAAATAAAATTGTTATGTTCATTCAGGTAACTCTTTACCTAATTTACTGCCTCTCTCACCTTATAGATATTAAGGGGGGGGTTGCAAAATGGTAGCAGAGCGTAGTTTACGTGGTTTACGTGGTTAACGTGGTTAACATGGTTATTGTGGTTAGCGTGGTTAACAGTGGTTAGCATGGTTATAATTAAACAAAAAGGGAAATATGCCAGAGGGTTATATTTTATGTAATACATTGTACTAATACCTATTTGTATCTTTTTTCATACTGTCATTGGCCATGGCTCCTCCGCTGAAACCAGACGGCAAGCCATCAACCAAACTGACGAGATCTGATGTCTACAGACTGAACCGTGAACAACTCATCGCCGAGCTCCAAAATTGGTCCACCCCTACTCCACCAACGCAACGGTGGGTGAGTTAAGGTCTATTTTATGCGAACTAGTGAGTGAGGTTGGGGAATCTCCGGCAGATTTTGGCATGGACACAGTTGCGAGTGGTGAACAACCGATGATGCCCTCCCCTCCCCCCGTCCTCCAAACGCCAGCGGTATCTGTTAAATATCATAGTAAGGTCCTATTGGAAATATTAGGTCGCATTCCTGTGTGTAGTGGTCAGAACTACACGGAGTTATTTAACTTCTTGGTTGAAATTAGCCGGGCATCCCGCCTTAAACTCGTTAGTGAGCCCGAGTTTTTGACATTGTGTTTGTCCAAAACGTCGGGATTCTTGACCGAATTATTTTCCGGGGGTATTCAGGCAGGTTTATCAGTTAAGGCAGTAACTGACCAGATTCTTAATACGTTGTTACCTAGTAGAGTTAGACAGAAGTTATGCAGGGAGGTTGTACATAGATTTCAGTTTCCTTGTGAAACTTTTAGGAACTTTGTTCTATCTATCACGGAGGCAGCTCGCGTACTCAATGCCGATCTTAAGGAGCCTGAACTTGTAAATATTATTTTGGAGAATGTGTCGCCGCTTACCAGGCGCCATTTTGTGTTCTCAAGTAAACCAACTTGTATACTTGATCTCTATGCCTTGGCTTCGCACGTTGAAGAGACTCTTCTCTCAGAAGAGGAATATCTCAATGCGCATGCGCCTGAGGTTGTAAGCCACGCGCGGTCGGGTTCAAATCCCGGAGCAAGTTCTCCTGTGCCGCTTATCGGCGCTCGTCCGCTCGGGAACCGTTCTAGGTACTTGGGGGGTAGTAACCTGTGGGTGCTAACCAAGGGGGCCGCGGGCCTCGTGACATTTCTAGAGTTAGATGTTTCCGCTGCAATAGATTGGGGCACGTTCAGAGGGAGTGCAGGCAGGTAAACTATTAAGGCGCGCTCGCGACCGTGGTACGGCCGCGTCTGTAAGTTTTATGCCGCGGATTTTGAATCCCATGGTTAATGTTTGTATTGGTCCTGTGGGATGTTTAGGGTTATTTGATACTGGGGCGAGCAACTCCTTCATTAGTGAGAAACTTCTTGGTATTATTGGGGACAAAGTTAATATTATGTGTGAAGATATTGGCCCGAAATCGTACACTGTTGCGAATGGGCAATGTTTAATGGTAGACCATAAGGTACGTCTCTCCATTAAAATTGACAGGTTTTCTTGGAAACGTTCCTTTTACGTAGTGCCGACCCTCCCGTTTGACATGATTTTGGGGAACGATTTTTTGTTTGAGACCAACGCTAGGTTGGATATGGGAAAACGTATTGTCTCCTTTAGTTTTGCGCCAGGGGAATTTGTCTCGTTTGCGACCGAGAAAACGCCGCCATGCTTGTTTCCTTTGGATAGGGATAAAGAGGCCATTCAAAGGGTAGTTAACCGGTTTTCTGATGTAATCACTGATAGGTGGGGGAAATGCGACATTCTCCCTTACGACATTGTTGCTCTTGACAACATCCCCGTACGGTCAGGGCCATACTCATGCGCTCCTCCCAAAATGGAGATTTTTAGAGATCTGATTTTCGACTTAGAAAAAAAAGGAGTCATTCGCCCGTCTAAATCACCGTATGCCAGCCCCGCTTTCATTATTCCCCGCAAGGGCAAGGGGCATCGCCTCATTGTTGACTACAGGAAACTTAATAAGAAACTTGTTTTCGATCCTTATCCGATGCCTAGCCTAGAGTCGGCATTCCAACACCTTGGTAAAGCCAGGTATTACAGTCTCATTGATCTTAACGCTAGCTTCCTCCAATGCGCGCTCTCAGAGCCATCCAAGAAATTTACCGCCTTTGTAACTCCGTGGCAGGTTTATGAATTTAACCGAGTCCCATTAGGCATTAGTTGCGGGGGACAAGCGCTTAGTAGAGCGTTAGATCATATTCTTGCCGACTTAAAATTTAAATTTGTTTTCAATTATCTCGATGATATTTGCATTTATAGTAATTCACTTCAGGACCATTTGCGTCACGTAGAAACTGTGTTAGAACGTCTGCGCTCTGCTGGACTCACTGTTAATCCCGAAAAGGTTACATGGGCTAAGGAGTCTGTCCCGTATCTGGGATATGTTATTTCCCGGGGAAATTTGCTCGTTGACCCTGAGCGAGTCAGGCCTATTCTTGACTTCCCTACCCGAACTTCTATATATATCTAATGGTTAGTGACTTATGTTTGAGTGTCACTCTGGGAACTTGGAAGAATCCATACGCGTGTGTGCGCGCGTACTATATGAAAAAGGAAGATGATGCAGTGCTTGCCCTTGTAGAACACTCTTGTTCCTGTTGTGTCTACTTGGAGGCATAGCCTCATGTGGATGCGCACTAAGTGCCGTGATGAACTGGATTAGATGGACTGCGCCTGCCAGCAGCCGTGTCAGAGCATTGTAGACTGTACACTTATATTATTTTTGTAACTGTAGTTTATTTGTTCTCAGAGAGGTCTTCACCCTTCCCTCCCCTTCCCTTTTGGTTCGGGGCGAGATATCGAACGCGTCGTCTACAGAAGACGGAGGCTGGCTGGGCCGACTGATATGTGGGACGAGTCTCAGCTTCAATGGGTCGTCAGAAAGAAGGAGAGCGAGAGCGTCAGTGCCGTGCGTGTAGTACTCCGGCGTGAGCTACTCCAGGATCTGTCAGAGCGCCACTACCGGGTGGGCTTACTACTTGACCATGAGGCCGGCTATCCAAGGACTGTCATGAGGGTTCGTGTGGATCATCTCCCCATTGTCTGCCACTAACGGCAGGGAAGGTACCGCCCTGCCGTTACGCCTACTGCTGAGGACTCCTTCTGACATCCCGCCAGGGGGGGAGGATGTAACAACTTACATTGTAACAACACTCACCAACTCGGACAGACAACTGGGACAGCGATGTAACGACTTACATGGTAACAACACTCGCCAACTGGGACAGCCAACTGAGTCAACACGCGGCACTAGCTTGACCGGCGACCTACGCTCTCGCCAAATACATCGGACTGACTGAAGGCGTGTCCGCGCCTGCCGGCAACGAGGCTCGACCACGTGTTCGGCCAGCAGAGAAGATGGATAGAAGAGTTCCGTTTCCGCCTTCGCCGAGCTTCGAGAAGGTGCTAGGTGTTCGATATGAGTCTCGAACCTCTCCTCCCCCCTTGTTTGTAATGTTCTCCAACCTTCCTTTCCTTCGATCCGCCCCCCTTCTCTGAGAATTATATTTCGTATAAATACTAGCGGTACCGGGATCTCAGGTCACTTACTACCCCACCGGCTCGAGGATAAGTGGTGAGGGCAGCGACTGGGTTTCGGGGGATATTACCTTCCTACCAAATTTACTGTTTCGGCGTCATGGGGGGGAACTCTTTCTAAATTACTATTTGGACTTTGTTATTAACTTATGTTTATTTGAATATTGACTATGCTACGCGCTTATCGCTGCTGGGAGTTAGACCGTCGCTTTCGCCACCGCTTATATCCAGGGTCTGGGCCCTATTCAAATGTATTTCATACATTTGCCAATATTAGCTTTTAACCTGAGATTGTCAGGTCCTGGGTTCGAAACCCGGCTTATGTTGTTTTCGAGTATAGCTGTTTCTGGACTCATCTTTGTTCGCCAAGTTAAACGCCTAGGGTTGTTAAGTTATTATTACCTTGTGGCCTTGTTTAATTGCTATGACGTCACGTTTGCTACGGGCGTCTGTAAGAAAGATATATATTTATACTAGGGTGGATAACTTAAACGCTAGAGTAACCAGTTTAGGAACTAATCAATTTAACGAAGTAACCAAAGACCATGTCACTGAGATCCCGGACCGTTACCTTTGATAGATTTAATGTAACGTGATTTGTTTTGAGGAGGTAACGTTTATGTTTACCTTTGATGTAAGTGATTTCCGCAATGGACGGAAAAGCGCGCTTCACGCGGTGTTGATTGTTTGCTCAGCTTGTTATTGTTCTTTTTTGACTAAATAAAATTGTTATGTTCATTCAGGTAACTCTTTACCTAATTTACTGCCTCTCTCACCTTATAGATATTAAGGGGGGGGTTGCAAATTTTTTGTTATTGGTTTGAAAAAAAATAATTTTAATTCTATATTTTATTTTAACAAGAAACCATATTTTATAAAATTATTATAGTCACGTTACTTTAGCTTTTATGTTTAACCCAGGAACGGTCGATGGACGAGCACAACACTCAATTTCATTTTATTTCACCAGCCAGAGATTAGATATTGACATGTGCTGCCATCTAGTTGTCAATCAAAATATCACACGTGGGCTGACATCACTGATGGAGGCTAACTCCACCTTCAGCGCGTGCTACGATAATAAACATGTAAGGCCTATTCTACACTAGTGGTTAAAACGTGGTGGTTTTGCCGCTAGCTTACGCCCCCAAAATCTTGAATCTACACCAAATTGTCAAAAACAGCAATCAAAACGCTTCTGATTCTAAACTAGCTGTTTAAATGCTGCAGTTGTTGCTTCCACTTGTGCAGGATGGTTTAAAATCTTGTATTGCGGGAATTATTTTGTTGTAGGAAACTAAGGGAAAAAAACTCGTCAAAAGAGACGTTGGACTCACTCCACATGATCAAACTGTCTCTCAACAGGACAGTTTCATATTATGTTTATGAATCACAGAATGTATCTAGAGAAGCTATTTTTTGTACTATATAATGTATGTGGTTTCATTTGATGAACTATTTGATTTAGCGAATGAAAATATTGCAAAACGTGATACCATCTTGAGGAAGATTATTTATTATTCCTGCTGAAAGATTTGTTGTGACATTGAGGCACAAATGACTGTTAACGCCTGGTGTAGTTTGACTCACGTTTCTACCGCTAGGTGGTCTTAACGGCTCCAGAGGTAGCGGTCAAAATGATGGTCTAGACAAAAATTTATTTTCTAACCTGATAACAAGGGTTTCATTCAAAGGAGAGTTTTAACTGTCAGCGTTTTAACCACTAGTGTAGAATAGGCCTACTACTGCGTTTAAAATGAGAAAATAGCTCACCCTCGACCATTCATGTGTTGAGTAATAGCTAATAAACAAAGTTTCTGTTGTTTTTTCTTAAATTTTTACAACTATAACATTTTGTATTGAGTAGAAACTCTGGTCCTCTTATTTAATTATTTTTTATTTTAATTTAATAAACATTATTTTGTACCAGGGTCATTAAATCATACGTTTGTATTTATATACTTTTTATCATCGTATAACATTTTAGATTTTTATTTTTTTATTTGTGTACTGTTTTCGTGTGTTTATGCTGAATATATTTTATGATATTTCAATTCAGTATCTATTCTGTTTAATATTATGATTGACTTTAAGCGTTTAAGGCTGTGCAAGAGTGAAAATATTTTATTTTATTTTCTTATTTTTATGATTATGAGCCTTTTTAATAGAATAAAAATATTAAAATAAGTAATAATAGAGCAAAATTGTTATGTATTTTTTGTTTAAATAGTTATAATGCTTAATTTAACTTAATAATACTAATTCGTATCCAAGTATTAAGAAATACAAGCAAAAGCCTTAATTTTTTTTGTGGATGTACGGATAGTATAGCACTATATGGTAAGCATATTTTAGGAACGGTATGTACCATATTTTCCAAGATATTAATTTTTATTTAATAAATAATGAAACTGAATCGGCGGCAGACCTTCTCATTCTTTAACAAATAAATTTCCTATTAGAAAACTACTTTGTATCTTGAAATTAAATTTAACTCTCCTTATTTAGCAATAAATACTGGTTCATTTGACATTTTTAATACAATCGTTACTATCATATTTTAAAAACTGGATATGAATGGCCCGAAATTATATGATTTTCACAGAAATAAATACAGCCAAACCGGGCCGTACCGTTGAGAACCAAACACAGGTAGGAGTGACCGCTTGTGTTTGATTGACAGCGGCGGGCGGGCGGGGAGATATGAGGGGGATGAAGATCATTAGCAAACTTTTCAAAACCAGCTGAGAAAAGTATTGAGGTACAAAACCATACCAAGAGTAATATTATGATATTTTAGACTGTTCTTGCCTGTTAGCTATTTAATGTGTGAAAGCTGTACAGTCTATTGTTACCAGTATCCTTTGACATTGTTTAGTTTTATATTTTAGTTTGAGCGTAGGCTACCATTTAACTGGCATAAATATAATTATATTAATCAAGGCCGTAGCCAACAAATAATTTAAGGGGGTGGCCCATCCCCCAATTGATGGAGGCTAGGACAAATTTTAAGTATTAAACTCCTCTAAAAGCATTTTTTATGGCAACATGACACCATAACTGCCATAGACTAGAAAAAAAAATCAAAATATTAAACACCTCTAGAAGCTCTCTGAAGTATTTTTTATGGAAGCCTGACACCATAGCTGCCGAAGGCTAGAAAAAATTCTAATTATTATACCCCTCTGGATGCTCTCTAAAGTGGTTTTCATGGTAACACAGCCCCCTAATTTGAACTTTTACATTAATTTTGGTATTGTTTCAACCATAAATAAAGCAATATATATTGTTCATAAAATTTCTCGACTATGGCCTTGATATTAATCAACTTTAATGTGAATTTTGCTGTGTACAAAATGTCTAAGCCTCGTTCATTTCCAAGTAAAGTATGCAAAAGAAGAAAACGATACAGAGATTTAAAGAGATGGAGAATCCAGAAAGAAGAACCATAATTAACCGGAAACAAATTTGAATCACTTAAAAGGTAACTGTAGTTTGAAAATATTACAACTAATATTTGTATTTTGTGTTTGTTAAAGTATATTTAGGCGTATTTTATTTATTTATCTTCTAAAAAAAATTCTGCGAATATGCCAAAAATGTGCTAAATATATTCATGTTGATAAATAAATTGTAAAAAAAAGTACAGTCTTGTACATGAAATGTGGCTGCGTTAAATTGGTTCCAAACGGAAATGATGGCAAGTTTTTGTAATCGAGTGAGTTGGCTACCTAAAGTTTAAAATAGTCCTTAGATGTACCCAAAATATAAGGTGTTGATTGTATTATAATATAATTTATAAGTTATGGGTTATAAGCCCTAATCAGTATGCGTGCTAAGTAAATTACACGTTTTTCTGGTTTATTAGTGGGTGGGAGGTCAAGGTTTGAATTCCGACTTGCTGTAATCTACCAAAGCTTCTTTTAGTAACAGTTTCCCACGCTTCCTCCACACAAACCCGGTACATTTCTTCTCTATTCTACTTTACTTACTCTTACCCTATTATAATAACTAAATGCGAATAGCTTAGATGAATGGTAAGACGTTCTGTAATAAATAAATAACTATGTAAAAAATTTTGATGAAGATGACGAATTAGAGGATTTACCACCGAATGTGGAACATCCTTCACTCGTTAGTGAAAACACTATTTCAAAATATGAATATAATAATGAAAATACCTTTCCACCACTTTTCATAGAAAATTGAAAGGTTGAAAGAATACAGTATTCTTCCACTACGGGTCACCGAATTATTCATGTAAGTTAGGCCACTCACCATAAATTAGAAAAGGAAAAGGGAAATGGGCTTGAATTTAGTCAGACGATGATATGGGAGGGAACTTGGTAAAATCCTAGTGGCCCCCCTGATGGAAATGTCTAGGCACACCACTGGTTTAGCGAAAGGGTAAATTTGATGGACAAAGATAGAATGGAACAGGCATAATGTAGTAGGTGTCTAGATTAGTAATATATTAAAAAAAAATACTAACATACAATAAATGTGTTTCAAAGAGTAAAAGCTAAAGCGTCTTAGTTCAAGTCTTTGTATCCAAGGTTACAAAGCATAGTATAAACTTTGTCACATTAAAATGTTTAGTTTATAAACTAGGAAGTATCGAGTCTACTTCCTCACTAATCAAGTGTTGGTGTTAGAGAGTGGTGATACAATGTTAGCTACACATGCATTGCTAACAAACCAGACAGTCCTCAATAAGGATTGTTGGTGTTAGAGAGAGGGGATACAATGTTAGCTACACATGAATTGACAGACAGCCCTCAATGAGCAGTTTTCTTGTTGCTGAGTAGTGTCCAAACACATACCAGGGTAGTCACTCTTTTACTTACTAATATCAAGATAAAAGTATTGTAATCTTGAAATAAAATTTATTTCAAGATATTGATGAATTTTTACTCTTTTTATAAACTCGAACTCAAAAAACTAGTTTTCACAATTCTGTTTGTCCCCATGTCTGTCAACCTGTCCTTGGCCACGGATCGGATACGGTTTGATTGAATTTTTCAAACTTGATATCTATAAGTTATAGGGCAATATCTCAACACGTTTATTTTATTTTGACCTTAGCCTTCAAATTAAGGATAGTTTATAAATGAGAAATTTTTTAATGCAATTTTTGTTTCAAAACTGGATCTAAAGATTCTGATTAAAATGCAAACCTAAGGAGTAATTTATCTCACAAATAACAACGTAGAGGCTATTTGGTTTTTGGTCAGTAAAATTTTGAAGTGTGATGAGTGATTTTTCAAAAACTTGAAATATTTTAAAAAGAGAGTCGATGATTCAGTTCCCAATTGATATCTTGGGAATGTCTAACATGACAAATAACATTTTATAAGTTTACTTTTTTTTTTTAATATATTGTCATTTGTGGGTAGTTTATCGAAGAGTGCTTTTTCAAAAACTTGGGGGAAAAAATCGCTTTGACGATTTGGCTCTAAATAGATATCTTGAACTTGTTTGAGATTAAAACAACACAGTGCTGCTGGCAACAGATATATTAGCTTATATCAAGTAATATTTTGTCAATAAGTGATTTAACAATGTTACTCCAGGCCACCACCGTGGTTCGGATACCACGTTAAACTGTAGGTCCTTCATTTCATATCACAATCACCCTACCATTACACATTAGCGTAAGTGTGTATAACCCGAACGGGTAGTAAGACGCGGTGCTAATAATAATAATAATAATAATAATAATAATAATAATAATAATAATAATAATAATAATAACAATAATAATAATAATAATAATAATAATAATAATAATAATAATAATAATAATAACAATGTTACTTGTAATTAATTGCGAGGTATATATCCAAAGTAATATTTTGTTAGGACTTGAATTAAGTATGTTACTTGTAATGAATTGTGAGAGATAGAGCTAAAGTAATATTTTGTCAGTAGGTGATATGAGTGTTATTTATAGTTAATTGTAGTTAATTGTGATGGATATACCGCAAATAATATTTTCAGGGTGTCCACTCACCAGTAAAATTGGGAAAAATCACGGGAAATGTTCTTGAAAATTTGCCATCATTTGAGAATTTAAAGGCGAGGACCACTATAAATAGTTTTTTGGGCATACACATTTAAACATTTGCCATGGGGAAAACCACTTTAAATATATTCTGGAAAAATTAAATTAAAAATATTATAGGTAAGGAAAACTATAATTAGCGTTTAGGGGTATCCAAATCTCAAAACAGTTCTAGAGGAGGATCACTCCAAATATCTTGGAAGGAGTCTAATTTTCAAAATATTACTGGACAAGGACCTTTCAAAATGGATTCTAGGGGTATTCAATTTTCACAAAATATATGGTGTTGAGTCCCCAGATCTCCTATTAATTGGAAGAAAGTTCCTTTATAAAAATTGTATACACTCCTACACAAATAAAGTTCCACCGCCACTGGGTGAAGCACCTTTTGTAAATGTATAGGCCTATGAATACTACTGTTTATCTTGCCTAATCTCCACTTGTATTTGAGCACACATCACACGTGCAATAATGGCCTTTTGATCCAGACCTTTAAAAATTATACGTTGAGAATGTAGAGTAATATCATGGATGTACCCTCGTTTTCAGTGGGGAGAGAAAGGTCTTGTCTATGGTGGATCGTGGTAAAGTCTCCCAACAGGAGTTGGTCAGCATTTTTTTTTTTGCATGGACACATCTAATAAATTTGTGTAGTACTGCAATCTATGGTGGTAGAACCGAGTGGGGTGGGGGCAAGAGGGACCTCGTTCCCCTGAAAATAATCTCAGATGGAATAAATCCCACCCCCCTAAATATATTTTAAATCCTCTGATACAATCGAATATGAAGTTGAAAGATCTTGCATTAACCACAAAATAACTTCTATATACATTCAATTATCAAAAGTTTTCCAGAGAAGATCACTTCAAAGTTTCTAGAGGCATCTAATTTTCGAAAAAAATTCAAGCTAGGAGCAGTCTAAATATCTTCTAGAATCACCTAAATTTTAAACATTTTTGGAGGAGAACCTCTTCAAATAGCTTTCAGGAGATCTAAATTTAAAAAAGTAAACTGGTTGAGGACTATTAAAAATAGCTTCTTGAGGTATCCAACTTTTAAAAAATTTCCGAAAGACGCTACTCAAAATAGGTTCTAGGAACATCCAAAGTTCTAAATAATTTGTAGGGGGGACTATTCTAAATATCTTTTAAAAGAGTATAGTTTCAAAAAAGGGGGAAAGGACCACTTCAAATTAGGGACAGATCAAACGATAAGTGGAGTGTAGAGAGGGGTGATTGCCCTTCTTGGAATAAATTAGCCCTCTTCTAGATGTAGTTCACACTTTCTGATATTCTCAAATATATTCTAAATACATTCAATTAAAAAATAATCCAGGTGAGAATCTTTCCAAATAAAGTAATATTTAATCAGGAGATAACAACGTTAATAAGGCTACTTGTGAGTGATGTGGTTAGAGAATTGTGTATATTTTTGTTGATTATTTTATCGTAATAAAAATAATAACTTTAATATTTTTATTAATTCCTTGTATTTTCTTCTTAGAGAACATACCTTTTCTGCTATTATTTTACAATAATTTGGTTAACATTTTCACTGTATATTATGTATATGATTGGTGTATTTACCAACATTTAATTATTTTTATTTGTACATTAAACAGAAGGGACATTGTTTATTTAATGTTATGTAAAGCGCACTATTTTAATCGATTGGCATTGTTATTATTAACGAATGACAGACGTTCACTGTAATGTGACTAAATATATAGTGGAAAAAGAACACCTGGATACAAAAATAGAACACCTAGCTTTTGGCTTAGCGAGTTCTTTATTCGCTATGTATTAACTTGTGGTCCACTATTATATGGATTCATCTCAACGTTTGTCTGCCAGTTGTTTTTTGTCGACCAGTTGGCTGTCTATCACTTTGTGGTTCTATGTACGTATTTTTCGACGAGTCGACGGCCACTAGTTACCTAGTCTATCAAATGTTTTTTAATATTTTGTCGATCAGTTGGTCGTCTAGCACATGGTCCTACCCTTATCAACAACTTGGTCTAAGTACTACTTCGTGTAGATTTATTGTCTGTCGATCACTTTGTTCACACATATCGACCAGTTTATTGTTGATTAGTTTTATGCACCCAAATTGGTCAACTATTCGTGTGTATATCACTTTGTCCTCGTATGCATGGGCTAGTCGACATGTAGGTCATAGTAGGGTCAGATAATTAACCCACCAATCATTCCAAATATTTGTATACTTTTTGTCGACCAATTGGCTCTTTATCACATGGTCCTACTCACATCGACCATGTGATCGACACTGCTTTTGCATGACAGTCACTTGTCTGTCGACCACTTTTTCCACACATGTTAACCAGTGTGCTGTCGATCAGTTAGCTGGAGCCCCAATTGGTAGGCCAGTTTGCTGTCCCTTTGTCCACCTAAGCATGAACTTGTCAACCAGTTGTTCCAAATCGTGTCGGCCACATGTCTCTAACCTTCGAGATATTTTTTACAGCTTAACGACCAGTTTGTATTATGACAGTGTAAACAATATGAACCTGTAACTAATTTTGTTTACAAATACAACTATAGTACTTAGGCCTAGAAATTTAAATCATATCATTAATGGCATTCAATCTTAGTTAATTATAATTGTGTCCAAAAAATATCAAGATCATTACGCTTATTGTATTTCGTTGAATATCATATTTTTTAAAAGTGTTTATTTTAAATGAAAAAAACCTTTAGTTAATGTCATTTTTATCCCACATATTCCAAAAAGTGTATTTAATTTTGTATATTAACTTGTTGGAGTATGTAATCATCTTTACAAACCTCACAGTGAATTTGTTCTCATTAACATTAAAAATCATATATTTATTCGAGTTTCCCTGGCTAGGCCAGGGGAGGATCCAGGTGGGGTTGGGTGCAATCGTCCCCTCCTGCATAGAAAATAATCATAAATATTGAAACCAATACTTTAAAGTTGTAAAGAATGACTTACTAACACCTTCCTCATCCTATCACCTACACGACCTAATCAAAATTAGGCAACATCTCTTTCAACTTAGCTCTAGAGCAAAGAAAAGGGATTAAAACTAAAATTTTCCAATATTTATATTAAGTTTAGTATTAAAATACACATTTTTCTTTTATTACTAAAACACTTTAGACCTATGTAAAGTGTATATTTATTACTTTTATTGTGACGGCGACTTTTTGTTTTATGTTATTTTTGTATTAAAATTACAAATTGATTAATCCAAATTGTGTTCTTTCTTAAAGTATTATTACTATATTAATTGTTAATTTCAACTAGTTTTTTAAACTCGCAATATTATAATTAAAATATTATAAATTAAAATCTTTATTAATCAAAATTATTAAATGTATCCTTGAAGGAGCCTTGTGAAAACCAATTCACTCCTACAACTAGACCTGGATCCACACTTGGGCTAGGCGTAGTTAAAAGTATTTGTCCTTCTAACGGTAGCATTGTATTCCACCAAACCTCTCTGTAAACATTCCCTGTTAGGTTACTAATCCCCTCTTTCCTTACTTTTATTCTTACTCAAAGCGAGAAGTTAAGTAAGAGTGAGAGGTAAAGATACTGTCTCCCTCTTTAACCGGGCCGTCACGAGCATGACAAACCGATAGTACCACACTCTATCGGAATATATCTGTCCCTAGCAGCCTGTGTACATCGTTAAGGACCTTGTCTGAGGCCCAAATTAACGAAAAACCACATGGTTTCAAGACTTAGCGCAGCAAGGATTTCAAACGTGGATCCGGACAACTGGGCGCCGCCATCTGGGCACCAGGACAACTGGGTGCCAAAAGTAATCCCACTTTTTTTCTTTAAAAATTTTTTTTTCGCTTTTTTACTAGCATAATGCAATGCAATTTTTTTCTTTTTAATTAAAAAGTGATCAGTAAAAGCAAAAGGAGCACTCTTTGTTTATGCGCAACATGCATATATTATTTAAATGTTCTTTGTCTTGTATTGATGCATTGTAATAGCTAGGTTAGATTAGCTTAGGTTAGCTTAGGCTAGGTCAGGTTAACTTTATATATATATATATATATATATATATATATATATTAATTAATTAAGTTTCCTATACTAAGATATTTTAAACAACTCCAAAAATGAATATTTACGTAATTGAAAAATATATGATGTTGAGCTGAAAAATATTATTAGTTAAACAAAAAGCTCATTTTTAGTTTTTACCCATCACTTTTTAATTTGTCCTGGCGTCTAGTGTGCGGCACCCAGTGTTCATAGACCGTCCCAAACGATCTGAAGATCCAGATAAGTATCTTTATCTACCAGAGCCACATCCATCACCTGAACCTGTTCATAATCTAGAACGAGTAAAATGTAATTTCTGTCCAAAGAATAAAACCCGCAAGACTAAGGCTAGAAGCACAACCAGCATTGCTCTTACCTTCAGGGAACAAACGGTTACAATCTGTGATCAGTGCTCTGGTCAGGGTCAAGTTAACAATGCAGATCCAGAGTCAATGAATGAAGAAAAACAATATCATGTACTTTATCAGAAAATATGTTATTTTAGATTATAAAATATTATTTTCTTACTTTATCTAATTTGTTTTAAAAGGTCAGAATAAGAAATTATGTTAAAGGCAATCATTCTGGACTTGAGTAATGACATCTATCGCATTATTATGTAATTTCTTAAAAGAAAATATATAACTTTATTATTATAACTACTGTTCGAAAATCTTTTATTAGATTTACAATAAAATAGTAACGTTCCTTGTTTTTGTAGATGTGTTTGTTATTGTATTTGTAAATAAAACTATTAAAGAATGTTCATAGTCTAACAAATAAAATATTTCAATTATTTCAGTGAAAATAAAGTATAAAAAACATAAAATATTATAATGAATACAAAAATAAAAAAAAAAACACGACCTAAACTAAAAACTACACAATTTGATGGGTGAGCGCCACGCTCAATGACGTGACCCGGGGGACATCGAATGGTCCTGGGTTAGCAAAATGACTTTTCTTTATAACTCTATCAGCACTTAATCTGAAAAACGTATTTGAATTTATAATTATTTTAAGCTCAGTCCTGACAAGACATCTTGTGAATGTGGGGAATGCCAGGCCTCCACCGTGGTTCGGATCCCACGTTAAACTGTACGGTCCTCCATTTCATCTCACAATCACCCTACCATTACACATTAGCGTAAGTGCGTATAACCCGAACGGGTAGTAAGACGCGGTGCTAGTAATAATAATAATAATAATAATAATAATAATAATAATAATAATAATAATAATAATAGTTACTGTAAGTATATTTGTGGATTTACGAATAACTATATGATAAAACCAAATATAATACTATATTACACAATGAACTTACAGTATTTACTTATTTTAACGAAGTTGAGATAGTAAGATAGCACAAAAATGTGACTGTAAGAAAATTATAATATTACAAAGTAGTATTTGTTGAACCCTTTTTTTTTTCAGAAATATTAAAATCACATCTGGCTTTCAGTTGAATATTTAAAGTAAAAAATCACAGGAATCAATAATTAATTTCAATTATGTAATTAATTGTTTGAAATAATATCTAATACAGTAATATATAATTATCTTTTTTTCTAGTTCTTCTAGTTAGTGTTGAGTTTAATAATATTATGTCTAAAATATTAAAATTATTATACTTAATATCTTTCTCAAACCCCACGTATTACCCATTTCGGGCTAACCACACCTTGACCCTAGACCCCAAATTAAGGGTAATTCACGGAAATTTTGTAAAAATATATTTATGGGGATTGTTTGACTTAACAAAATAAGTTTGTACACTTTTTTGAGGGGACGGGTGTAGGGGGAATTTATTTAAGGATAGTTTACTAATGTCACTTTTTTTAAACTTCATATTTAAAAAAAAATCTAGCAATTTAATTAAAAGCAGGTAACTGTAAATTTTTAACAATATAAATAATAATTCTTATACTAAAAATATATTTGTTTTTCAAGTAAGGGTTTCTTAGCATTCAATTTATAAACCAACTAATTATGTAAGTACAGTGCATGACTTACAAGCGAACTTTCATTTTGAAGAGACTCAACACTTTGTCGTCCAGGCGTAAATACATTAGTATGAAAACATAAATCTCAAATTTAATAATTAATATATTTTTAAACATAGTCAGAGATAGAACCTGCGGCCCTTGTATAAGTTGGTAGACGCGTACCACACGAGATCAAATGACAGAATAAACCAAACCAAATAGTTCTGCAAAAACTACTAATACTAATGTTATATAGTGTATATCCAATAGTTAGACTAGCTGTGTAACTGATATTATATTTTGTTATAATAATGTCATGTCGTAGAATGTAGAATGCACTATTTTTTTTCACGTGAAATTCAAACCCGTGTAACTGTATTCACGTTTCATTTTTGGAATATTACGTGTAAAAACCTGGGATTACAGGGAATGTGAGCTATAGGTGATGATTCACGATAGAGCACCAAAGCGAGCCGCAGACGTTTATAAGTACCGCATTATTTAAGAAAGTGTTTAATATTTTTAAAATATTATTTTCACCAAAATGTAGGCGGAAATTATCAGCAGGTTTCTGAACAGCTATTCGAGTTTATAGTTATAAACGACCATTCAACAGCCCATATCGATGGCCGCTTGTTTCAAGGCGTTACTCTTGCAGTAGATTAGACTGCCGATGGCGTAGGAAATCGAGATTTGAGTCTCGGTCACGTGTAATGAAGGTTGTTTTTCAAACTGGTTTTCCACTCTACCACTATGCAAGTGCAGTCACACTTCCTCTAAATATAACATTCCTAATCCCTAAGATCTACTAGCGTGGTTAGTAAGTAAGCATATAAAACGAACGGGTAGTAAGACTTGGTGCCAAAAAATATATATATATATAATTCAACAAAGTTTTACGCGAAAATATCTACTCCTGAGATTAAAACAAAAGGTTAGAAAATTAAATTTAGCGTTCCTCTATCAAATGAAGCCATGTTTTTATATGGTCATAGAAGTGAACTTTAAGATATGGGGAATGTTTTATAGGATTTTATGTAAATTATCACATGTTTAAAAAAAATCAAACTTTTTAGCTTGCAGAAACCTTCAACTAAATTTTGGTGAGAAAAATATTAAAAAATATGAAACAACTTCATAAATAATCCAGAATTTCTAAATGTTTGCAAAGCTTTTCAGTACCCTCCCATCTGCAGGAAAATATCTTCGCAGATTTGAAGGGGATAAAATTCCCCTAGATATATGGAATATTGCTTTAGTAAACAAGTACGTTTAGTTAAATTATATACATTTTTATAAATATATTAATCTCAACTGTTCTTGAATAAATGTTATGAGCTTGAATAAGATTATTATAAGACTATTCGATTCAAAAGTTTCTCTTATGATGACTAATCATGACAAATATTCAAGAACTGTTGAGAAAATTACAAGTAGAAAATTAAACTAAAGGTATTAACTGAGGCAATATTTTATCTAATCTGGCCAAAAAGGTTTATATTTTATAAGTAAAGCTTTAATATTACTGACCTTAAGTTGGGAGTCTAGGTAAACACGAGTTCAGGAAAGTATTTTTGTAGTTTTTATAGCAAATTTATTTTTGGTAAAACTTAACCAATTAATATTAATTTAGTAGAAATACAAAGTTTAATTTTATTTACATGGTGGTATCAATAGTTGATGAATATTTGTCAAGGTTGTCCTAGATTTAATGAAAACTTTTTCTCTTCGTTTAAAAAGTTTGTCGTCTTATGACGCTATGCCCAAGACGAATATTCAACAAATGTTGTACTGAAGCAATGTTTTATTAATTTTGGCCAAAAATTCTGGTGACCTGGTGGTCTAGGTGTAAGGTGTCGGACTTCTGTGTTGGAGTCTCAGGGTTCAATCCTCGGTCCCAGCACAAATTTATCTGATTACCAAACCCTTCCTTTACCTCTGACAAGACAACTTGTGAATGTGTGGAATAACAGGCCTCCACCGTGGTTCGGATTCCACGTTAAACTGTAGGTCCTCCATTTCATCTCACAATCACCCTACCATTACTCATTAGCATAAGTGCGTATAACCCGAACGGGTAGTAAGGCGTGATGATAATAATAATAATAATAATAATATTAATAATAATAATGTTTTTGTCGAAAATGGTTTATTGAAAAAAACTGCATTCCCTACATTTTTGCCCTAATTCGTGAACATGTTGTCTTTAAAAGTGTCTTGAATCTATCCGAGCGGTGTGTGTAAATGAATTAATTCCATATATCACCGGGAAATATTTAACGTCCTGAAACGTGGCTGGTGCCATGTTGGAATCGTACAAATGAAATGTTAGTCTAATCAATGCGGGAGTGTCTCGAGCTGCGTCGGGACGAGGTATTAGCGAGTGGTTCCACTATTGATGCCCAGACATCAATAAGAGAGGGAGATTATCAACAAAACACAGTCTGAGACTCGGCGGAAGCTGTGCTCTCACCATTCAGACAGTGACAAATGACGTCACTGCTGCTGATTAATCACAGTTCACCGTGGGAATGGCACGGATAGACTTTGTTGGTGTTGCATGTATTTTAGTAAGGGCTGAGTTTTAATAGGGCCTTCAAGGTGTGATGGAATGGGACGTGAGAAAAAGGGCAGTGTTTTCTCTGTTTTCATAGCAAACAATTACGGTTTTCAGAAATATATCAAATTTTGATCCAGAAAAGTATATATATATTCTAAACATTTTAATTTCAACAGTTATTGAATAGTTGTCATGATCATGTTGGCATATAATGAAAGATATTTTAAATGAACTGTAAATGTTCTCATAAAACATCCTTTTTCAAGCAGTGCTCCTCGAAGCCTTTGGGTTCCGACATTATTATCTTAAGCCCCGTGAAACAATTTTAGAAAATTATTTTTTTGTTCATCAAACTATAAACTATAAAATAGCATCATCAGTAATTAGGATGCCAATTTTTTAAAAAAATCATAATAAAGGACATTTGCCAAAAACGCAGCAAGATCATGTACTGTTTGTCGTTTGTTTTTTATTTTTTACTTGTAAAATTTAACTGTCGTTATTGAATGTTTTTATTGTTTGTGTGTACAATTTTATGAGGGCTCTCGTATGTATTCTTGTGCAAGGGTCTCTTTGGTCTAGAAAGTTTGAGAACACCTGTTATTAAATTCCAGGACACCCTTGACAGACATTAAACAAATGTTGATATAATCATGTGAGGAAAATTAAACTGTGTGTTTCTACATATTATTTGATACATCCAAAAATTTGTTTTGATATACATTGATTGATTGATTATTAGCACCACGTCTTACTACCCATTCGGGTTATACGCACTTACGCTAATGTGTAATGGTAGGGTGATTGTGAGATGAAATGAAGGACCTACAGTTTAACGTGGAATCCGAACCACGGTGGAGACCTGGCATTCCCCACATTCACAAGAGTCTTGTCAGAGGTGAAGGAAGGGTTTGGTAATCAGATAAATCTGTGCCGGGACCGAGGATTGAACCCCGGCCACCAGCACAGAAGTCTGACACCTTACCCTAGACCACCAGGTCACCAACTGTTTTGATATAAAAATTGTGAAAATTTGCCCTTATCTTGCAATCCCTACCATTACACTGGTAGCTAGAAATGTGAGACGGAAAACTTTCAATTATTATTTCTGTAGATTTATTTCAACCGATTAAATATATAATAATAACAAGTAATAATAATAATTTAGTGGTAGCGATAGTAGTAGTAATAGTAAGTAGTAGTATTAGTAAAAACACCTGCTTCGGTGGTCACACGGTCCAACGCGCTACTGTCTCAATAGACTAGGCTGCCGATTACAGGAAGATCGAGGTTCGATTCGGGTGCACTGAGGGAGGTTTTACCTTAATGGTTTTCCACTCACTCTCCACAGAAATGTGGGTACAATTCTCTTAAATTCAAATTTCCTTATCCATAACCCATTATTGTAGTTAATACATAGGCGTATAATCCAAACGGGTAGTAAGAAACAAATGTTATATTATATTATATTTTAGCACCGCGTCTTACTACCCGTTCGGGTTATACGCTTTAAGTACTAATCACGCTAATGGATTAGGAATTGGGAAGGTTGAATTAGAGGAAGTGTAGCCACATTTGCGTGGAGGGAGAGTGGAAAACCATTTAGGAAAAATCACTACCAGTTCACCCGACCGAGATTCGAACCTCGATCTCCCCGTCCTCAGCAGTCGGGCTCAACATGACTAGCGCGTTAGCCAACTACGCCACCGAGGCGGGTAAGAAACAAATGAATGCGAGCCTTTGTAGACCCGCTATGTTCATAAATCATTCTTATATTTTTTATCAACATTTGGTTAGCTTAAATAATTTTAAAGTTGGCCGAATATTTGTCTTCCCCCTATCCTCCATGCTTCCTATCTACCCTTCCTCAACGTGCGTTCCCACTCCCCCTTCTTATAATCGACTCACTTCTTAATGCACTATTTTTGAAGCATAATAGGCTCTAGGTACCACCTCAACAATTTAAACCTTCCCCCACAAGCTTCCACTGCGGAAAATTTTCCGATTAGAAATTTCCCGGAAAATGTTACTCTCTACCAAAAAGGGTAGGATTTGTTACGAGTCTCACAATTTTATTTCATAGTAACGGCTGAAGGAAAGGAAGTTAAAAAAAATATTAGTAACAAGTAATAAATTGAGATGCTTTTTAAGGGTGACCTGGTGGTCTAGGGGTAAGGTGTCAGACTTCTATGCTGGAGGCCGGGGTTCAATCCTCGGTCCCGGCACAGATTTATTTGATTACCAAACCCTTCCTTCACCTCTGACAAGACATCTTGTGAATGTGGGGAATGCCAGGTCTCCACCGTGGTTCGGATTCCACGTTAAACTGTAGGTCCTCCATTTCATCTCACAATCACCCTACCATTACACATTAGCTTAAGTGCGTATAACCCGAATGGGTAATAAGACGCGGTGCTAATAATAATAATAATAAGATGCTTATCCATATTAATGATCAGCTTATGCCCAGTTCATCCACTTGAGATTTCTCCCGGAAGAACTAACTTTCTGAAAGAAAAACGGTGACTCAGTCGGTTGAGTAGCCTTCGTCGTAGTTGAAACCTGGCGGAGACCATGGACAGGTCATGACCTTCTTTGCATGAGCTCGTAAGGCCTTCATTTTCGTGCCCCCAAGTTATCTACCTAACCATTCACCACCTCCCCTAAAAAAAATCAGTTAAAAACTTAGCTTTCGTTCTGTGTTATTACAATAATTTGCAAATAAATACAAATATTCATTCGTATAAGGTATCAGGAAATGTCCTTAAAGGTAATAATAATTAATGCTTGAATAAATGTTTTTATACTTACATGGGTTGATTTATCCCAAACCCTTTGTTTGAATTTCTTCCCCTACTACTTGATTTGTATAAAAGTTCAAAGAAAATCCCTACCCAGTTTGAATTAAATTATCGTGAGACATATCCACCACATAAAGGAGTTAAAACTGAGAACTCACTCCACTCGTTCAATTAATCAAACCAAATGATTATATTCGTATTTGTTTTTACACTCGGACAATATTTGATAAATCGGATGTACTATCCCGCAAGTAAAATGTTCTTACGACCACTCCCCCCCCCCCTTGGTTACCTTAGTAACCAGGGCCCCCCACAAATCTTGGCTTCATACTGTTTGTACACCTCAAAGATCAGCCTTATAAGTTCACATCTTCACTAAGGCACAAATATTCACGAGTTTTCTATGCAAAGAGAAAGGAAAGTGAAAATATTATTGTATTGTATTTTTTAAATGGAAAAAAATGACATATTGACATGGAAATAAAATCCAAGACTTTAAGTTTAGTATGCTAATGATCTAACCACAGAACTATCCAGAAGAGGTTTTATCCTCAGGGTCATTCTTCACTCATATTTAAAGAATATGATATTTAGATGCGGCTAGAACTGTAACTAACAAATATAGCCCATCGATTTAATCCATCATGCAATTGTGCCAATATTATTATTATTATTATTATTATTATTATTATTATTATTATTATTATTATTATTATTATTATTATTCTACTTTTGGCAATATATAAATCCTCTCGAGTCAAAGGTGGCCGCGTTATCTGATAGCTCAGGATCTAAATAGATCACTCATATGTTGCTGACGATTCATACAAGTTCATCACAGACTCTGCCTTAAAATATGAGTGAAGAATGACCTTGGGCACTGGAGCACTGGACTACTACTGTATAACTCAGTGGTGAGAGCATTGAAATAAGCCAACAGTCCTGGGTTCTTTCTAGTGTCCAGATTTCATTTTTTTAATTTAATTAAATGATATTACGATGAAACTTTAACCGTAATTAACAAATATAATAGCTTTGATAATTATTCCATATTATTTTGTTTGATAAGTTTTGTAATCGTATGGATACTTCTTAAAGACAGAACACCATTTCACGCTTGATTTACGTGAGTTATAAATTTAATTTGATTGGTTGTAAAAGTGTTTTAAGAGGGGGGAGGAGATGGGGTAACCTTTCCTCTGGTACCATCTCAAGTTTGAGCACCTTAAGGAGTGAAGGGAAGAAAAAGGAATAAAGTAAGTTGTAAGAGTAGGAGGGAAATGGAAAAGGATTGAGTGAGATTGGGAGAGGGCTACATTAGGAAAAGGTTGTGGTAAAGATGTGAAAAGATAGGATGAAAGAGGGTGATATATAGAGAGGGTGAAGGGAATATTAGGAAATGATAAGATAAGGAGTGATAAAGGTAGGGGGAAGGTAGTGCGAAAGTGGGAGGTGTGAAGGGAACGGGAAAGAACATAATTTAAAGTATTAGTTAAAAAGTAATCAAGTTAGGGTGAAAAGAAATATGAAATAGGGGATATGAAGAGTGGAGGAGTATAAGTATTTAGAAGAAGGTGAGGTAAAGAAGGTCAAAGCTAGGTTGAAAGAGGAAGAAGGGTGAGAATGGGAGATTACAAGAGATGAAAGGTTAATTTCACCCCAGGTTCTCGAAACAAGTCTTGTCGTAAACACAAAGGAAATCTTCGTATTATTGTACTCCCAGATTTTCTGACCTACCCCCGACGAGAAGTTTTAGATTCATTTTCCAGTACTAGTTGGAGGGTTAAACCAAATGTTTAATTTACTTTGGTAGCAATCAGAAGGATGCGTCATCCCTTTGCACTGTAGTTTTCCTCTTAACTACGTCACAAACCATACCTCTAAAATAGCTTGTTAAAATAGGAAGAGTATGGAACATGAGAAAAGTTCTGTATTCTTGCAGTTTTTATTGGGAGTTTTTTTTGTCAAAATAAATAAAATATTGATTCAATACAAATATAAAGTATAATTTTCTTCACATGGTGATAACAAACATGGTTGAATATCTATCATTAGTAAGATGGCATTAGATAACAATCTTTGTCGTTAAATTCCAGGACATTTTAACAGATATTCAACAGCTGTTGGTATCACAGTGTGAATAAAATTAAAATCTATGTTTCTACTGGAACTGTAAAAACACTTATCTTTTCACACGTCTCCTACATCTCTACCTTAACAACCTAGGTTACTTATAACCCAAAAGGGTACTAGGACACGGTGAAAAGAACAACTTGGTATTAAAACGGTATCGTCGATCCACAAATTCATATGAATGGAATCTCGAACTTCCCTTTTAAAATTATGAAAAGTTCAGTTTCCTATTATATACATACATGTATATATATATATTTACTACAAGCTTACCTGAATTTCGTTTTAAGATATTATATTAATCCAACCCAGCCAAACATAACCTAACGTTCCATTTTAAAACGATTAAAACTTAAATTATCTTAAAGACCAAACCCGTTCTTCCCTTGTCCATTTAATGGATCTGGAAAAAAATTCGTCCAGTTGATAATTTGGGTAACGATTGGAACTGTTGATTTAGTGAAAATCCAGTTCATAAATAGGGTAGCAAAGGTAGCTGCAGAATTCATGGAATGAACTATTTTTTGCCCAGTTCGTAAAATGGCCAGGAGTGCCCAGTCAACGTAATGGGTAGAAATATGCCTTATTAATGAACTGGGCTAATTCAAGAATGGGGTGTAGCATATATAATTAGAGTGAAAACTCCATCAACGGACACCTCTCAAGAGACTGAATAGAGGACATTTCTTTATAATGTTTTATACTGTTTTAAAACAGTATATAACATTACAGTACATAAGTATATATATAACTTATAAAACAGTGTCCGAGTCTATTATTATTGGGAAGGTATTTATATATAGAGAGTCAATTTTATTTTGCAATGAAAATTTAAGACAAGCATTATAAAGAAAAGTCCTCTATTCAGTCTCTTGAGAGGTGTCCATTGTTGGAGGTTTCACTAAATTATACATATATATATAAAACTAGAGGACCAGATTGGCAAACCGTAGTACATATACTGCGGTACAAAAGATAGAACTGACGTGCATCGTTATACTTAGTTTTAAACTGCTTTAGGATTGTGTTGAGGAATGGGGAGTGGAGGCTCGTCATATGCTCGACCAATCCGTGAAGGTTAGTTATCAAAGCAACTGATGCACGTTGCCGGATTTCTTGACATTCACTGAGAATGGTAGTAAAGCGCAATCTCCCGCTATTTGTCAACACTGCTTCCCAGCCTACCCACCACGTGGATGCTAAAGCAATTTAAATCACATTATAACTGTTACGCTTTCCACTGCCCTGACAGCCTAGTGTGATCATAGGGAAATTAACAAGGACAGACAAAAACTGATTTAGAAATGGATATTTAAAGTAAAATTCAAATTGATAACATTCTGCTATTTTGTCACAGATCCTCTGACGTCACATTCACAGCCTGCTGTTTGAGTTTGGCGATATGATGACTCACAGGTGCAGTCAGTAGAGTTCTCATATCCTTTGTTCTCATGTTTTAATAAACCTTATTTGATAGAGAGCCGCTACTTGACCAATTTAAATGACTGCAGCCTTATCTCCCTAAACGAATATATTTACAATAACATAACGTAGAATGTTTCACTAATTTACTTTACTAAACCAAACACATACGCATTAACTAAGTAATGACTTATTTTTAGTATTTAAAACGTAATATGTTTAGCTGATAGAATATCAGTGAAATAAAATATCTAGTTTGAATTTTAATTTAATTAGCACCACGTTTTACTACCCGTTCGGGTTATACGCTTAAGTACTAATTACTCTAATGGGTTATTAATTGGGAAGGTTGAATTTAGAGATAGTAACCCACATTTGATTGGAGAGAGAAGGGAAAATCATTTAGGGAAAACCGCCCCAGTTCACCCGACTGAGATCCACCAAAGTATCCTTGCATGCCAACAAGAACAGATGGATCAAGGGAACCGTAGATGGCGCTAGCTACCGGAAAGATCTTGCGGAAAAAGTACTCATTTGGAAAAATCAGTTTTCTCGAGGACGAGTGAAATTTGTTTGTTAATATTTTCAACACCCTTTCTAAGATAGTGTATCGATGTTTATTAATTGTTACATTTTTTATTTTTATTATGAAGCCGGCATTTTTTCTATTGAAAAATGTCAATTTTCTCAATATTTGATCACTGTTAAAATTACAGAGGAGGTGTATATATAAAAAGTATAACTTAATCAACATGCTTCTATTATTGAACAAACCATTTCCGAAAAGAAAATTGCAAAATATTAAAAATTATTGAAGAAAAATGTTTATTCCCACTGCTCTACATTTACACGCCAAATGTAAAGGGCCAATCACCTTAATTGAATGAAATTCATTTATCAGGACTGACCCTGTGTATAGCTATCACGTGTTATCAGTTAGTGACACATGTAATAATGTTTTATTTCCCATATTATTATTATTATTAATATTATTGTTATCACCGCGTATTAATACCCGTTCTTATACGCACTTACTCTAATATGTAATGGTAGGGTGATTGTGAGATGAAATGGAGGACCTACAGTTTAACGTGGAATCCGAACCACGGTGGAGGCCTGGTATTCCCAAAATTCACAAGATGTCTTGTCAGAGGTGAAGGAAGGGTTTGATAATCAGGTAAATCTGTGCCGGGACCGAGGATTGAACCTCGGACCCTCAACACAGAAGTCTGACACCTTACCCCGAGACCGTTATGTCACCACTCCAATGTTAATGTTGTGCAATCCGTTACTAAAGTTTCATGTAACACCTCTTATAAGTTATTAATCACGGACTAATTATTTTACCTCTCGAGTTTACAACTTGTTTGAGTAGAAATGAACGTGTCACGTGCGAACAAGCCCGGAGGACAGACAGACAGACATACAAGCGAGTGGTTTAGAATGTTTGCGGGACAATGTTTATCAGACCATTGCTAGTATTGTCCTCCTTAACCTAATCGAGGTGTTTGTCAAGTTGCTGTAGATGATAACAAATAGACGAAGAAACTTTTAAGGGGGCCGTCTCAGTAAGCGAGAAATTGCCGCCCAGACGTTCAGCTCTGACGCAAAATTTAATACAACGATCTGTTGTTTCAAAATATGGTTCATGCCAAAATTAAGTAGAAGAATTTCAACAGTTTTATTTTCTTTAACAACACCAAAGTTTGAGTTTAATTAATGGAAAATAATGTGTGACAATTTGACATTAGTTAATTTTCAACGAATTTTAAAGCATATTTGCGGAGCTATGAGACTAGTCTTGATAAAAAAAAAAAGCTCAATAATTAGTGAAACGGAATAAAAGGTGTATACATTACTGAAGAAAGACTACACCAAAGATCGTAAATAAAATAAAATACACTGTAACCTATTCTATAGCATTAAGAACTAGGAACAATGTTACAGAAAGATTTTAAAAAAGAGAAATATCTTTGTCCACCATAGAGCACAAGTATAAATTCATTTTCAAAGACCTGAATTAAAAAAATATATTTTAAATTGAATATAGCTCAGAAATTATTGATTTTATGAAAATATATTTCAAATAAAAGATCTGTATCTTCAATAGTACTACAACTTTACAACGATCAGTTATTTAGTATTTCAAATAGTTGCGAATAAATGATGAAAATTGGAAAATTAACCTGATTTAAAGTACACTCAAAGTCATTGTCATGAGAAAATGATAACTGCCATCTTGTTTATAGTGATAAATAATGTCTGTATATATAATTTAATCAAAATCATTATGGAAAATTTTGAAAAAATCTACTTTTTTTTTTCTTTTAACCTTGCAATAAACTACCCTTAAATTTAGGGTTGGATATCTAATTCCAAAAAATCTCTCGGGGGAACCTATGAAAACACCAGTTACAAAATTTTAGCCCAATCAGTAAAATATTATTATTATTATTATTATTATTATTATTATTATTATTATTATTATTATTAGCACCACGTCTTATTACCCGTTCGGGTTATACGCACTTACGCTAATGTGTAATGGTAGGGTGATTGTGAGATGAAATAAAGGACCTACAGTTTAACGTGGAATCCGAACCATGGTGGAGGCCTGGCATTCCTCAGTAAAATAGTTTTGGCTCTAGCCCAAAGTACAGACAGACAGACGGCATTGCGAAAACAACTTTTTTTAGTTTTAGGAGGGTCATGAAAAGTCTACATTTACCAAAATCTCGGGTTTGATTTTTTAAACGATCACAACACTTTCTCTCCGATCTGTCAAGAGAAAGTAATAAGCTGTCCAGTGTAAATATGGCTTAGAATAAAAAAAAACTACCACCATTGTCTCCAGCAAACCAAGGATTGACGGGATTGACACCCTTTCCCATGTGTTCACCGGTGTTATTGATAAACACAGCTGGTGTTATTAAGAGCTGTTGCACTGGCTCTACGAGAGCAAATGAGTTGACTCTTAGGAAGAGAGAAGAATTCTCATTTATTTTATTAATAAAGAAACATGTGACGCACCAAGCACGTGCGACAAATTTTTATATTTTTAGTGGTTTCCCTTGCACCCTTAAACTTGGACAAACTCTTGAACAAATAACAAACAACTCGACTTAGTTTAAGGGGTAAAGTCAATGAAGCTGTATTTATTAAGAGGAGGATTATCGATATGCGGCGGATTCTTGAACACCAAAATTGTCTAAAATAAGTGGGCAGATCTTTATTAAAAAATGGGATTTTATTTCCAGATTACGCAATTAAATAAAAAGATAGTATACAAAATGTAATCTAAAATTGATTTTACTACGTACTGTTTTATTAGAACCACATCTCGCTACTAGTTTGGGCTATACGCATATATTTCACTTATTACGTTAATATGTTAGGGATTATGCCGGGTTCACGATCAAATTAACTTTAACTTAACGTAACGTTCACTTAAATTTTAACTTGACTTAATAAAAAAGATGTATGATCACGATTCACGTAACTTAATGTAACAACTCGAACCAAACATCTCCATTCTAAAGTATGTGTTTTGAACTGTGATTTGTACTATTTGTATTAGAATTCATGATCTGTGAATGTTTACTGTTTTCTACCGATCTTACAAATATTTGTCATTAAACATTTTTTAGCAGATTTTAATGCTTTTATAATCATGATTATGTTAGTTGATTTATATTTTAATAAAAATGCTCTTTTTTGAAAGTAATATATTACTTCATTTTATATAATAAAAGCTTTGTGGTTTTAACTTCTCTATAAAGTTTGAATGAATCTGTTCTATAAAGATACTAGTGCTTATTTAAAGTTCCGATCATTATAACTTAAGCTAAAGAGTAGACTTTTGTCATAAAACCAACAAATGAATTAATAAATAGCCCTGTTGACGTCACTCGCATAATGATTGGGTGGCTAGATCACGTGATAACCTTCATATAACGTTCACTTAAAATGAAATACCTCCCAGGACATCTCTTACGTTAAGTTAACTGCATCGTGATCGCTTCCATTTAAAAACACGAAGGGATCCTTTACTTTAGGTTAGGTTAAGTTAACTTTAAATTAACGTTATTCTGGCATTAAGGAGGTGTAATTCAGAGGAAGTGTACCTTGACTTGTGTGGAGGGAGAGTGGAAGACTATTTAGTATAAAACAAAAATTAGATACACCAGACTGATATTTGAATCTGTATATGCTCTTCATAGACAGTCCAGTTTACTGTAAGAGTGATGCCTTAGCCCATTCGACCCCTGAAGCATGTCACATGTTGTTAGTCACTAGATCATTTTCTAGACTTTCAGTAGTAAAATGGGTTATATTTTCAGATATAAAGTTTTTTTTATATAATTTGAAAAGCCAACCTCTACTTCACACGATGCCAAGGGGCAAAATTTCAAATTTGCTGTATCCAAAGAAGTTGAACTTTTCTCCTGCAACAACGTTCTATGTCCTTCCAACATGTCTGCCACTACCGCCATTATCCTCCGCCTAATTTACGCTCATTAGAAACTATATAACAAACGTCAATTTTCAAATATACTCCAAATAATTATTCCACAACTTAAGATTTCTAAAACTGGACTCTTTCAGCAGAAAATACATACCATATAAAAAAGGGAGAGGTCAAAGTTAAAATAGGCGAGTTGTGACGCTTATTCATAAAATAGGGAAACAAGAGAATAGTCAATTATTAGCATTATAAAATAAATATATTTTATTTGTAATAATATGAAATATATATATATATATATAACACACCCTATGATTTATGATCAAGGAAAATAAAAGGCAATAGGCATAATCCTATCCCGAGTGGTTAACAATGGCGTGGGTGGATAGTGTTAAATAGGCCCCCTACATTATATTTATTTTATTTTATCACCTCGTTTTACTACCTGTTGGGAATGCCAGGCCTCCACCGTGGTTCGGATTCCACGTTAAACTGTAGGTCCTCCATTTCATCCCACAATCACCCTACCAATACACATTAGCGTAAGTGCGTATAACCCGAACGGGTAGTAAGACGCGGTGCTAATAATAATAATAATACTACCTGTTAAAGCTCTACTCATATAGATATAATCATTATTTAAGGGGTAAATATGAGAAGGGAAGTATTTATGAGAAAATATACCTGTATTTGCGTTGAAGGAGAGTGAAAAACCATTAAGGATAAAACCACTGAAATTCGAGCACTATATCCCCGTAATCAATAGACCAGTCTAACACAAGAGTGATGTATTAGACCATTCGGCCACGTAAATAAATGTTCATACATTGCATTTGTAAAACCATCTTGGAGTACTTTTGAACAAGATTTTATCCTCGACTTCCCCGTGACTAATGATTGTTTTTTTTTTGAGCGCTTGATATCTTACACTGCCTGTATATATATATATATATATACTTACACTGCCTGTGTATATATATATTTATTTATTTAGTAGATAAGACAATCATTTCGATGTAATGCAATTTTTGCTCTGTTAGAAGAAATGGTCAAGAAGAGAGGCCAGTTCACTAATATACCAACATTTACGCAATTCATTAAATGGGCAGTTTAACTGATAGGGTATTAGGATATTTAAATGCAGCTATAGCTGTTCTAACAAATATAACTACGTGGATATTTAATCAATCATGATACGGGAATTCGTACAATTGTCATTGTACATTTGACCGTATAAAGACTCCTCCGAGTCGAAGTTGGTTGCGTTATCTGATGGCTCGTCTTAATTGATCATTCATTAGCTGACGATTTTCGCATGTCCATCACAGACTATACCTTAAAATACGAGTGAAGAATTACCTTGGGAACGGGAAAAATCCTGCATAACACAATGGTAGGAGCATTGGCGTACTAGTCATAAGCTCCTGGGTTCGATTCTTGTGTCCAGGTGTCATTTTTTCAATTGAAAGTAAATATTATATCAATTATTTTTACGTATTCTGCTGTTTACTTCACGAAAGGGATTGCCGCATATTTATACTACTTGATTAGGGACGAGAAAGTTAGACTTTAGAGATAGCATACCCTAATTGGCGTGGTGGAGAGAGTGGGGAACGGTTTAGGGTGAAAAAACATGTTTTATATCAGACTGGGATTCAAACCCCAACCAGCAAACTAGATGTCATGAGACTCACTCATTTAATGAGTTTCTACTTCTGTGTGCTTATAATTTAGTAAAATATAACAATCATAATATGAGTTGTATATTCCACGGTAAGCTCTCTCTCGCCCTTGGTAAGCCATACCGACTCTAGGGACTTTGCCCTTCACTGCTTCTACCAAAGTTTTAAGAGGGGGGGAAGTACACCCATCCTTAGGAGAGGATTATTTTGAATTTCAAATGCTAAAATGACGTTACTGGAATTTATAATCTCATGCATGTTTACATTAGGAGTATTTTTTTAAATGACAGAATACCCTGAACCCGAGGGAGACTAAGTGCAGATATGTGCCACTAGTGTTGAAAGAGAGCTAGTGTCAGGTAACGCGTGGGGATATCCAGGGGCATAGATTTCAGAACCGTTTCGTATCTCTGTGATTTATGAACCTGTAAAACACAGGACTTTCTTTGTGTCTCTAAAAAAATAATTACAGTAAAAATTAAAAATTAAATATTTTTAAAAATAATACAATATTTGAGTTAGGAAAATTTAACTACAAATTTTAAAGTGTAGTTTTTATAAGAGAAGAAAAAGATAACTTATAAATTTTTTCTATTAAAAGGCCTACTCTGTAAAATTTGTATCTAAATGTTCCTAATACATATTATAGTGTTGCTACTCCTCTAATCTGTGGGCCCGCTTGTTTGGATAACTTAATAAAATGGTTAGGCAGCGGCTAATAATTGTGGGGTTCTTTTGATCATGTCTATTGAAAGAGATTATGTATTATAAGAGAGTATAAAAGTGATGTAGGTGCTTAGAACAATTTGAAAATGTTCTGTAAGTATTTCTACTTACTAGTTTCATGCCCTGACCTATCTTAATTGTTATAATTTTGAAGAGTGTAAAACACGCTGCTTCTCGACTATGCGCGGTTATTATAACTTTGACTAGCGTAGAACACGCAGCTGCTCGACTATGCGCGGTTGTTATAACTTTGACAAGTGTAGAACACACGGCTGCTTGACTATTCGCGGTTATTATAACTTTGACTAGTGTAAAACACGCGGCTGCTCGACAATGCGCGGTTGTTATAACTTTGACTAGTGTAGAACACACGGCTGCTCGACTATGCGCGGTTATTTTAACTTTGACTAGTGTAAAACACGCGGCTGCTCGACTATGCGTGGTTGTTATAACTTTGACTAGCGTAGAACACGCGGCTGCTCGACTATGCGCGGTTGTTATAACTTTGACTAGTGTAGAACACACGGCTGCTCGACTATGCGCGGTTATTATAACTTTGACTAGTGTAAAACACGCGGCTGCTCGACAATGTACGGTTGTTATAACTTTGACTAGTGTAGAACACACGGCTGCTCGACTATGCGCGGTTATTATAACTTTGACTAGTGTAAACACGCGGCTGCTCGACAATGCGCGGTTGTTATAACTTTGACTAGTGTAGAACACACGGCTGCTCGACTATGCGCGGTTATTATAACTTTGACTAGTGTAAAACACGCGGCTGCTCGACAATGCGTGGTTGTTATAACTTTGACTAGTGTAAACACGCGGCTGCTCGACTATGCGCGGTTATTATAACTTTGACTAGTGTAAAACACGCGGCTGCGCCGACAATGCGTGGTTGTTATAACTTTGACAAGTGTAGAACACACAGGCTGCTTGACTATTCGCGGTTATTATAACTTTGACTAGTGTAAAACACGCGGCTGCTCGACAATGCGCGGTTGTTATAACTTTGACTAGTGTAGAACACACGGCTGCTCGACTATGCGCGGTTATTATAACTTTGACTAGTGTAAAACACGCGGCTGCTCGACAATGCGTGGCTGTTATATAGCTCAAACTTTCAAGATGGTTTGGGGCTTCCTCCTCTGTACTGAACAGGTCCTCAAGCCTTAGGATATTCTCTTCTGTATATCGGCAGCTGAGTATGTAAATCCATTAGAATTAAGACCCTTAACACAACTGGCGTCCTTTATAGACTTCCCTCTCACAAAGGTCTAAGACTAATTTTAATATACCACTAAAATAGAGGTGTCTTCCCTGAGTTAATATTTATGTCAATACTTTGTGTTGTGCTATTTGGCAAAACATTCTCTCTTTTAAAAACATTACCTCATGAACGTGCACAACTGATGATGCAAAACAATTGACAGTAACGATTGCTTAGGCCTACTTAATCCTTGCGTTCATTTGAATATTAAAGTTTGCAAGCCATGCCACTGGTATTTTTATATATATTTTAAATAAAATATGAACTAAGCAAATTGATTCAAATTAATATCATATACCTCTTCCTCATTTTACTAATAAATCCGATTGCTTTACAATTTCATATTTTATACTAATTATAGCCTAATTTTATAAATAATTCGTTCCTTTATTCTTTATACTTAGTTGTCTGGAAAAAATGGCAAACCCAAAAAAAGATTTTAGTAATAAATTTTGGAAATACTGTTTTAAAAAGAAATACATGGTCAAAATACAGATGAATATTGTGGAAGGTAGAAGCGTTTACAAAATGATGAGTTACAAACCCTGTAATTACCACCAGACTTTGTTAATATCGTCAAATTTTTCAGGTTACTGTAGGTAGGCCATGCAGTGCTGATGTAAGAAGCTAGAACCATGTTCAGGATATTGATTGACAAATTTAATGGGAAGAAACCATTATTTATCAAAATATCAATCCAATTTTCCTGATGAACACTTTACTTCTCTCATATAGGGGTCGAAATGAATTAAAAAATATCATAGGTATCACAAATTAAGAAGTTTTGCCAATATGGTGAGCACCTTCGGCTCCAGATGCGTCTGTAAAACTTTCTTTCGAAAAGTTAAATTTAATAAAAATGATTCTTAAGCTTCAATATCCATTGGAAATCTGAAAAATTAATTAAGATGTGCAATTACCATTATTGAAGGTTAAAAAATTAAATTATTGCAAAAAATGCAAATATCTCATTTATGTAGATTAATTAATAATAAGATGGATTAGTAAAATACATTTGTATAGCCTTTGATATTGTATTTTTGAAATATTATTTTATTTTATGAGTGTAGCCCTGAGAATTATTTTGGATTCCTGGTATATGAAGCCGCTCTCATAATAGGCTGGACAATAGATGGCCCAAAATATATAAAATATTTCTCCTGTATCAACGTTTAGTTTAATTTTATTTTCCCTACTGTGATATAAACAATTGTTGAATATTTGTCACGAGCGTAGCGGCATTAGATGACACACTTTTTAAATGAAGAAAAAAAGTTGTCATTAAATTCTAGGACATCCATGGCAGATCTTCAAAAACTGTTGATATCACAGTGGGAAGAAAATTAAATTAAACGTTGCTAATAAAGCAATATTTTATTTATTCTGGCCAAATAATATTTTGCTACCAAAATTGCAAAATCAATGGACATTTTATACCATCACCATCCACCTCACCTTAAACCAGGTCATATGTATCAAGAGTGGTTCTCCCTTAATTTGTTCCATGCTCTCTGTCCATGCAAATTTGTGTACACTTACTCTAAAATTCAGCCTAAATCCTCCTTGACACTATGGCACAGATATTTTGTATACGTCAAATCCAAACGGAATGATAGAAAGAGAGAGAACAAAAAATCATCAGTTCAAGGTCCGTGAAGTTGGCAGCACCACTAACGGCACAAATTCTGAAACCTATGCAAATATTTAGTGCTGAATTTGTGCCACAAGAATATCCTATCCCCATAATTTGTGCCACCATAGTTTTTGTGAAAACTTCAAAAAAAAATGTGGGTGCTGCCAACTTCACGTACCAGCACCATGACGGCACACATTCTGAAACCTATGCCAATATGGGGATAGGATATTCTTGTGGCACAAATTCAGCACTAAATATTGGCATTGGTTTCATAATTTGTGCCGTTAGTGGTGCTGCCAGCTTCACGGACCTATCAGTTCATGTGTTCAGTAACGTTACCATTGAATTAGTAGACAGAAAACAGTAGCGCAAAGATTTCCAATACACTTTCAAAATGGCAGTGGTTGCCGTGTAAAGGATTGGGATTGCTATCAAAGAACAATAGCGGTTCCCCCAACCCCTTCCTCACTCCCCTGTGCTACCAACAAACTAAACAAGATGAGAACGACGTCTTTGTCTGCGTGCCTGAAAATACTGGCGGCAATCGAGGCCATTCATTGGACTTTTTTATTCTGGTGTTTAGAAATATGATTGGTTAGTTTGGTAGAAATATTTATTTTTAATATAGGAAAATTGTCAAAAGTAATAATTTTACAACCCAAATCAGTGGTTGAGTGGTTTAACTCATTATTCTTGAATTTGACTGGATTTCCAGTGAAAAATAAAATCAGGGTTAGTGTGCTAAAGGAGTATTTTTCTGCACTATTTTCCATTCTCCCTCCACGAAAATGCATCTACATTTCCTCTAAGATTCTACCTTACTCATCCCTATCCAATTACCGTAATTAATGGGTTCCAAATAACTTGAACGTTTTTTTTTAATTTGGTGAAAAAATATAAAATTAAGAACATGTATTAATAGTATAGAGCAGAGCCTCCTATTATTGTCAAACCTACAATTATTTAACCAAATTGGTTATGGATTGAGTTGGTTTACCGATGACCATAGTTTGAGGTTAAAATCACGGCTTGTTATTTTTTCAATAGGATTTCATGCGGTTCCTCCATTCAAATGAAGGTGCATTTTAACTCAAATATTCTACATTTCTCGTCCATACCCATCAAGTGCAGATAGTCTGAGCGAGTATTAAAATTTGAAGCAAAAAAATAAAATACATAAAAAAGCATGAAATTTACATAAATAAGCTACATGGCGTTATTCCCCAATCAAGGCATACCAACTGAGTGACCACCGTCTGTTGGCGAATATAGTGACAAATTATTCGGACAGGTGGTGTTACATGGTCAGCACGAAACCTCAAGCTATTAATCTCAGTTTTCTAGACGGGAGTCACTATTTATTTATTTATTCAACTATCTCCTCAGTTGAGCCTGAGTTTGACTCTGTTGCAGAATACTGCTCCACAGAAAATTTGGAAGTTCAAGGGATCAAACACGTAGCCTCTGATTCTATATCCAGGACAATTAGATCCTCACAGAGCTGGTATTATATTTAAAAAAACAAAACTTTAAAGAAAAATAATTTATTATGAAAATATTGACTAAAATTATCGAACATTTTGAAATCTAGATATGGTTTTATCTGTGAAGTATATTGATAATTGATCATTGCTATAAAATATATCCTGGTATTTAATAAACTGTGTCTAGTTTACAATTTTAATTAAATTAAACAAATTAATGGTGGAATAAAAAGGAATGCGAGGTAAGACAAGTTTTTTTTTCAATTGTAAATAAATTGTTTTTTATTAAAGTGAACAAAATAATGCTCAAATAAATACATTTATTTAAGTTTGAGACATATGGTTTTATAAAGTTTTTCAATATTATTTTGCTATAGACATTTTGGTATAAGAGCCGAATTTAAAAAAATTAAAATTAAAATTCCTGTTCAAATTTCAAGACCCTCATATCAATAATTATTAAAGAGCTGCTGACATGAATATTGTGTAGGAAATTTAACTAAACTCATCTACTGGGACAAAGATTTATTTATATAAATTATTCTTTTTTACTAAAATAACAAGCAAAAATACTGAAATACAATAATACTCTCTTTACATTCCAACCCCTCCCCCACCCCCTCCATAAAGATAAAAGATACTAAATCACGTAGTCTCGATATTCTTCTCTGATTTAATGGGGTGGGGTATTATATGGCACAAAGATGGAATGAACCTAGCTCACATATTATAAAGGTTACAGGGGAAAAGGGAGAGATTGAAATTGCACACATTTTCTAGAACAACAAATTTTATATCTCAAATCCCATAAAGACCGAGCAAATACTTTTTAAAATAACTTAAATTTGACAGAGACCTCTTTTAACTATAGTTTAAAGTAATTAGATAAAGTCACATGATTGTCTAACAGATGGCAGGACTAGCTCAGTTTGAGTTGGAAATTGGACTGCTCCCCTTTTTACTTGTACTGATAGAATTTCAATAAGTTTAAAACGTACACATGGAAACAGGAATTGAACCCGTGACCCTTAGATAACACTACAAATGCTCTAGAACTTAGATATCCAGAGTTCATCCCATTCCTCTAGCATGGAATTACTCCCGGATAGCTCAGCAAATCGGTGTGTTTTACCAAGGGACCAAGGTTCGTTTCCCATGGTCCCAGTATAATTTTTCAACTAATGGTCGGATGAATTTATCAGGAGATTGATTAGATGGCACTTGTGAGTTATGTAATAATAACTATTAGTTTATCTTCTCGGGGATCGAATGAAAGGCTTTCGGGTCAGAATCAATAAGGCCAGCGCTGTTATAGCTTAGTCGGTTTGTAAAGATTTATGTTTGAAAATATTTATTGGTAATAAAAAAGTCCTCACCATTCCTATCACCAAGTAATAAGATGTAATATGTCTATACAGTTTCTTATATACATGCCTATAGCTCTCACTAGTGGTCACTTAGTCTAAGGTTTTACTATCACAACAGACTTGATTGATAATATCGGGGAGAAATGGGTTATTGAACCTGGTAGTGTGTACTGAGGGTTTATTATTTAGATGGTTTTTCACTTCTTTCTATCACGATGAAACAGATACTTTTTCTCTAAATTCTACCTTCATCATCCCTATATCATTAGTGTAAATATAACTATCCTCATGGTAGAGTGGTCAGATTACTTGGATACTGAGCTAGATGTCCCGGCTTCGATTCTTTGCTGATAATTGGTTATTTTTCTTGAAAAGGGAATTAGTTCCTATGGTTACCAGGACTTGGTTTAGTTAATTAGGCTCAAATTAGGTAAACATATTTATTAGTTCCCTACCCTCATATTCACAAACACTTAAAATAATAATTCCTTAAAAATTGCTGAATAATTGGCTTTTTCCTAGCTTATTGAGATAAACAAATATACTAATAAAATAATACTTTATTTAGTAGTGCAAGAAATAATAAATCAAAAAGTAGGCCTGATATATTTAAACTTTTATCTTGCTCTACCTAACTACCAAAATAAATAAATATATTTTTATAACTTAAGAGAAAGATCCATACAAAATATTATTTATGAAAGATCTCATATGTAAAGTACTTTTAGTAAATAAATGAAAACAAATTAAGAAACATTGAAACGGATTTTTATTTAAATAAGTGAATGTTTTAATAATTTGGGTAGAAACTGTTAAAAGAAAAACACAATTAAAAACTGGCTTTTTTTTGTGAAAATCTAGACTGCTAAACATGATAACTCGGGCAAATGATCTGGCAACGTATTTGATTTGGCGAATGAATATATGAAAGTAGAATTGGTAACTTTTGCTGTCAATTACCAACACCATCATTATTGTCGTGAATCGACTTTATTTGTAACCTATTATTTTTATCTTGATAACTATAATGATAACTATTGAAGAAAGATATCTCTTTTAGAATAATGAATTATATATGAATTGTAGCAATTATTGCTCCAAGTCAACAAAATGGGGACAGTCAAGCATAATATTTCACTTACCCAATACCACTAATCTGGCCGAGCACCGTGCGCAAACAAACACCCGACTACACGAACCACAAGTGAACAACTGCCAAGACTGAGCCGAGTTCTGCCTCTCGCCACCAGAGCCCGGCACCACCGCTAACATAATCAGTCCGCCCAACTTCAAGAAACGAGAACAAGATGGTAACTGCCAGGCGTTGCCAGAATAATATGGAATGTTCTTCTACCCGCGCGCCCCCCTTCCTTTGTGCCTATCCTGTTCGATGAGTGAGCCATATAAAAGACCATCCGTCGAGGAAGACGCCACTCTTGGACTTGGCTGCGACCATGTAGGGATAAGCGTCGGCGTAAAGGACATATTATATTAATGTAAGAATAAAATCCAATTTCGGTTAAATGTAAATTTGGGAACTAGTCAAAATTCTTTTTAGATCTTTTATCAAATTTAATTATAATGTATTTGGGTTAATCTTCGTCTTTTGATATATTTTATAATGAGCGTATGGTAAAGTCAGGCATCTTCTGTATTATGAATATTAGGCATTATGCGCGAACTTTATTCTCAACCAAGTAACTTTTTTGTCTCTATTGTAAATATGGCACTTTGGGTTTGGTAAACATTAAGGCGGGAAAGTGTTTGGAATATGGTGCTGAGAATTTCAATGTTAGCAGAATGGAGTATTGCGCTAGATTATTATATAGATCAACTTAACTTTATATATTTTTTTTTTACTAGTTTCTCGATTGTTGTTTTTAGGATAGTTTTGTCATTATCTTTTTGTGCCAAAATAATAACAAATAAACAAACTTAATGGGGCAATGTTAGGAAATATCCTTGATACTTATAATTGTATTATACTCCTTGTTTAGGACATAGGCTAAAGCTTTTGTGAGTTACGCTAGTAGGTTGTTAGCGTTAAAGTTTAATGGTAGTGGTATGAGGTATTTTGATGGAACTAAAACTTTTAGTAACAGGTGGCTTTGTGCAACAACATCAAAAATGTGTTAGTTTGGTAAGATTATTTACTATATGACGTATGATCATATTAAGTTAATGTTATGCATCAATAATTGTCTTTACGTAATATGTTTAGGGTACTTAATAAATAATGTAACGATTAGAAGGAAAAGAGTAAATATTTATGGAACTATATTTTTTTTTGGATAATATATATATAACTGAATTATTAAATGCTCTTCAAATAATATGCTTATTATTTAATAAAGTTTGGCATTAATTAAAGCTAAATGATTCTAAGGCTTGAAGTTATTCTATTTCATAAATACGCCATATTATCCCTATGTCTAGAAAAGGTGCGAGGGATTAGCCTTCGACCTTTTTATATATTGATATGTTAGGCAACCTGTGAAGGTGGACCGTGTTTTCCCGCTACTCATAAGAGTGAAGGGCGTGCGCTGGGGACATGCTAAATGTCCAGCATTTTATAATTCACAACTTAGGATATTCACTCTGCGCGCTCCTCTATATTCTATTTTATTTCCCTTTAACTGTAGATTTTGTTTATATTTATGTTTTGTATCCCTCTAGTTTGGAGCTTTGGGATTACAGAATTTATTTATTTGAGGTATTTAAAGTACATATTCTGGACCAACTGATTATATCGGGAATTTTCTATGAGCAAGAGAGAAAGGATCTATCAATTTTGTCGGAAAACATATTCTCACATTGTTATCCGGGGTACACGCCACAATCGACATGTGACCGAAAGCCTTACTTTCCCTCCGAAGGAAGTTGTGTTACGGATTTTTATCGCTCTGTAAAAACACCAGCTGGATTTGAACCTATGAATTTTGGGTCCTGAGGTGAGCACTTAACCCCAAGATCACCAAGGTCAACTAATCGATAACACTGCTGAGGACGGGAAGATCAAGGTTCGAATCTAGGTCGGGTGAACTGGGGTGGTTTTTCCTAAATGGTTTTCCACTCTCCCTCCACGCAAATGCGGGTTCACTACCTCTTATTCAACCTTCCTAGTTCCTAATCCATTAGCGTAATTAGTACTTAAAGCGTATAACCCGAACGGGTAGTAAGACGCGGTACTTATTATTATTATTATTATTATTATTATTATTATTATTAATCGATAACAGCGAAAGAGGAGAAGAACGGGTACAAAAAAATTAAAATAAGAAGAATATTGGAAAAAAGTGGGATGACAGAATTTTTACTGAATTTACCCGGCCACATGCTGGAAACAGTTGATGATGATTGTTATTAATATTTGTTACCTGTAAACGGGATTCAAACCAGTAACCATATTATATTTATAAAGTTATCAATATGATAATTGATATGGCTACATCCGTGACTTAAGCCTCATTATTCATATACAGTCGTTGAACTCGGTGGTCTTGAGGTAGAATGATCGCCTCAGTACTCGAATATCCAGGGGTTCAAACCCAGCCGGGGTTGATGGATTTTTCTTGAGTGATAGAAATACGTAGCACAACTTCCTTCGGAGGGAAAGTAAGGCTGTCAGTCCCATGTCGATTGTCGCGTGTAGAAGAAGCCTGGAAACTATGGGAAAATTCCTTTTCCAGAAAAATTGGTAGAACCTTTCGCTCTTGCTCATAGAACATTTTTGTGACCTGATTTAATCAGTCGCTTCATAAACTACACGTTAAATATCTCAAATAAATAAATAAATAATTGTCATTGATTACGTATAATTATAATTAGTTTCTAAGTATGTATAGGGTCTACTACAGGATGAGTATAAAAGTATTAATTAACCTAACAAACACTGTCCTTCAATTGATGGAAAGGTATGCTAAGAGTAAGGTCGGAACCCGGATAAAGGCAATATTATCTAGATAATTTTGACGTTATCCAAAATGCGAAGATAATGTTGAGTGAGAGGTGATTAAATGATGTCTTTCGAAGTTTATCCAGATAATATTGACATTATCCACCCGCACTTGGATAGTGGCAATTTCTACGGTTAAGGCTAGGTTAGTTAGGTTAGGCTAGGTTAGGTGAGTTTAAGCTATGTTAGATTAAGAATCAAATAGCCAAAGCTATTATATTTGTCTCAGTGAGGATTTAATCGCATCTAGATATCATTTTTCAATTTTAGTAATATGAAATCTAGATGCGTGTAAATCCTTACTAAAACAAATATAATAGGTTTGTCTATTTGATTCTTAAATATGCGATCCCTTACAATTATAATAATTGTACAAATGACAGCAAAATGCCAACTACCGAGTCAAAGGTGGCTGCGTTATCTGATAGCTCATGATCTTAATAAAATAACACATTTGTAGCCGATGATTTCCGCACGTCCATCATAGACTCTGCCTTAAAATATGAGTGAAGAATGACCTTGGGCACGGGACGATTCCTGGATAGCTCAGTGGGTAGAACATTGACGTATTAAGCCAAAGGTCCCGGGTTCGATTCCCGTTTCCATTTGTCATTTTTAATTTTTAGAATACGATATGTTATATTAGATTAGGTTAGACTAGTTTAAGCTAGGTTAATCTAGGTTAGTGGAAAATCAAGCATAAAATGAGCCATTTTGAATGTTAGTGCACTGCAACGATCTAATTTAATATCAAATTTTCGAAATATTGTTTCAAAATATAATCAGTATTGAAATTTGCTTAGTTTTACAATTATAATTCAACGTTATCCAAGTCTTGCTGGCTAGTTTCGATATCATTCAGATAAAGTCCTATATGAGATAAATTACTTTCTATTTATGACTTTATTCACTGCACTTAGATAATTCTGACATCTCTTGACCTTATCCAGTTTTCACACACTACCCGTAACAGATACATAAGAGTTAGAAAAATAAACGTCTAGGAGGGTATGGTGTCTGACTTCTGTGTTGCCAGTCCAGGGTTCAATCCTCGGTCCCGGCACAGATTTATGTGATTACCAAACCCTTCCTTCGCCTCTGACAAGACGTGTATTAATCACAACTTGTGAATGTGTGGAATGCCTGTCCTCCACCGTGGTTCGGATCCCACGTTAAACTGTAGGTCCTCCATTTCATCTAACAATCATCCTAGCATTACACGTTAGCGTAAGTGCGTATAACCCGAACGGGTAGTAAGACGTGGTGCTAATAATAATAATAATAATAATGATAATAATAATAATAATAATAAATAATAATAATAATAATAAATATAATTATAATGATAATAACAGTAATAATAATAATAATAATGATAATAATGATGATGATGAAGATGATGATGATGATAATAATAATAATAATAATCGTTTAGAATTTGAAAAAGCAAATAAGGAGGACACGTGTGTCATAAAAATTGTACTCATAGTAATTTGGATTTCTTATAAAAACTGTGTTTATAAAATGCAATTTAGTTTAATATTTTTTTCTAAAGTACGATCGGGTGAGATGGCGGAGCTATTTATTTGATAAATCATATTGAGATCATAGATGTGTGTGTGTTGTGTGTATGAATAATGTAAGTGTCAACGTTTAAACAAATGTTGTTTTAGAATAAAAGATTAAAAACCACCAAAAGATGTCTTCATGGGATAAGTTGGCAAAATAAATCTACTACTACAAGTTTTGTTGAGTTTGATAAAAATGAGGACGTGATGTATTTGAGGTATTAATATACGGTCAAGTATAGGATAGTATTTATCTAAGTATGGTTTTTTAACATTCCTCTTTTACCGAAGCAAATGCGTTCATTTGACATCTATTTTTTTTAAACTAAATTTTAAATCTTTGCATAGTTCAATCCTAGCTAAAATGAGTGGATAAACGCATTGGAAGAAAAAAATAACATAAAAACATGATTAATATTTATGAAATAATGCAACTTAGATCATTCTAACACCAAAGCGAGTTTTTTTTGTTTTGGTTTTACGCTAATGGTATTAGTAATTGAGGGAAATATTTATAAGAAGTGTACTCACATTTACGGGCAGGGAGAGTAGAAAGCCATTTTGGAAAAAATTCATATTACACCCAAACGAGTTTCGAACTTCGATCTTTTCGTAATCAGTTTTATCTACTGCGAGAGTTATACCTTAGACCATGTGGCGCCGTAGCGGGTTACTAATAAATTATGACATAAAATATATTTTTTTATTTATGTATTTGAGCTAATTAACTTAAAATTTCTAAACCTATTTATAAACTAATTTAAATTTAGAACAGACACAACAACCATCCCCCAGCCTTTTTTAAATTTATCAGTTTGCTGAAGGTTAAACCCACATTTCAAAAATTATAATTTTTTCGGCCAGGAAAAGAATCAAACCCGTGACCCTTATCTCAATAGACAGACACACTACCGATTGAGCTAAGGTGTCGGATGATGACAAAATTTATAATTAATTTTAATTAAAACACATACTCATACCAGCACACTGTTAAACTTAATTATAATTACGTTTAGGAAGAAATTTACTAGTGGCCACGCAGGTGAAGCGGTCAAGCTCGCTAGATATAGTATTGTCAGATACGAGGGGGTGGATTTAATTGAAAAGAATAGTAAAGCAAGGATGTAAAAACTAAATTTCTTTCATTTCATTATATTTAATCCAGGAAAATAATCCAATAAACAATATTTTGTTCTCTATACCGTGAATAAAAGTTAGCATCTATTAAATTTTCACGCCATCAAATAGTTTTGATGAATGAGCCACCGACGTGTTCTTTTATTTTAGTTTTGTTTTTAAATCCGTGATAATGTGATACATTCATATGAATAATAAATTATCAAAACTCGTATTTCAATTTAAGAATAATAGGTTTTTAATGTATTGTATTATATTTCTAATTTTCTAAATTAACACCAAGCAATAGATTTATAAAATAATTATCTTATTAAAATAAAACATGTGATTTATTCTAAATCAAGAAATAATTCTATATTTAAGTTTTCAGTAACTGATATCAAGTTTAAAGATATATTTATTTTGGACGTATAACATATTGCATGAAGGATTAAGCTACGACTCTTCAATATAATTTAACTCAACTCTACGAGATTCAGTGGTTTAATAATCTTGATTTTCTTATGACGTCTTACTTATCCCGTGTTAACTAATTTAGTATGATTGTTTAGAGTTGTTTTGTCAGATTCTTTCACATCTCTATTATTATTATTATTATTATTATTAGCACCGCGTCTTACTACCCGTTCGGGTTATACGCACTTACGCTAATGTGTAATGGTAGGGTGATTGTGAGATGAAATGAAGGACCTACAGTTTAACGTGGAATCCGAACCACGGTGGAGGCCTGGCATTCCCCACATTCACAAGATGTATTGTCAGAGGTGAAGGAAGGGTTTGGTAATCAGATAAATCTTTGCCTGCACCGAGGATTGAACCCCGGCCGCCAGCACAGAAGTCTGACACCTTACCCCTAGACCACCAGGTCACCACTTTCCCATCTCATTTTATCTTAAATACATTCCTTAAATTATACACCTATAATTCCTAATACATTAAAGTGTTTAGTACTTAAAGGCTGAACTGGTTGAGATTCAGACAGTATAGAATACAAAATAAAAAGTACGCATAATCTACTGTATATTTATTAAATTTGTCTCTGTGCTGGCGGCCGGGGTTCAATCCTTGGTCCCGGCACAGATTTATCTGATTTCCAAACCCTTCCTATACCTCTGACAAGACATCTTGTGAATGTGTGGAATACCAGGCCTCCACCGTGGTTCGGATTCCACGTTAAACTGTAGGTCCTTCATTTCATCTCACAATCACCCTACCATTACACATTAGCATAGGTGCGTATAACCCGAACGGGTAGTAAGACGCGGTGCTAATAATAATAATATTACATTTGTCTAGATGTCTTAAAGTTAAATATGTGCTATATACAATTAGGTAACGCGTTTAGTCATTGTTGGGCGCTAATGAACACACATAAAGCGACGGTTTGGTAAAATTAACATACAGAAACTTGTTAGATATAAGTAAAACAATAAATTATTGGATATGGTTCTCTAAATTAAATTCCTGATGAGTCACATCAACCATTTAAGGACAAAAATGTAAATAAGGTGAGCCATATAAATGATTTGACCTAATTTGGAAATGGATACTCAGCTTGTATTTATTTTAAAGATGTAAGCTAAAGCACCTTGGAATTTTAAATTTTGGCTTAAATTAAGCCATTATTTGAAAACTAGCAACAAAATAATAATATTTAGCACCACGTCTTACTACCCGTTCGGATTATCCGCTTTAAGTACTAATTACGCTAATGGATTAGGAATTGGGAAGGTTGAATTAGAGGAAGTGAACCCGCATTAGCGTGGAGGGAGAGTGGAAAACCATTTAGGAAAAACTACCCCAGTTCACCTGACCGAGATTTGAACCTAGATCTTCCCGTCCTCAGCAGTCGAGCTCAACACAACAAGCGCGTTAGCCAACTACTCCACCGAGGCGGGTCTAGCAACAATAAACTTAAGATAAACTATTCATTATTTTATCAAAAATACAAGTAAGAAGATGGAATTTCTTAGTGCCACATTATGTCCTGTAAGAACTAGCTTAGTTAATAAAATCCTGCTTCGCTTGCCACGTGGTCTAAGGCGTCTCTCTCGTGTTGAACTAGACTGCTGATGACAGAGAGTTCGGGATTGAATCCAAGTCGAGCGTAATAAGGATGTTTTTTCAAAATATTTTTTCCATTCTTACTTCACGCAAAGGCGAGTACTCTTTCTTGAAATTCAACCTTCCTCATCCCTAACTCATTAGCGTAATTAGTACATAAGTGTGTAACTTGGACAGGTATTAAGTAAGACGCGGTGCTAAAATGACACAAAAAAACAACAACAATAGAATGCTAAAAACAATATTTAATAGGTGACCTGGTGGTCTAGGGGTAAGGTGTCAGACTTCTGTGCTGGCAGCCGGGGTTCAATCCTCGGTCCCGGCACAGATTTATCTGATTTCTAAACCCTTCCTTCACCTCTGACAAGACATCTTGTGAATGTGGGGAATGCCAGGCCTCCACAGTGGTTCGGATTCCACGTTAAACTGTAGGTCCTCCATTTCATCTCACTATCACCCTATCATTACACATTAGCGTATAACCCGAACGGGTAGTAAGACGCGGTGCTAATAATAATAATAATAATAATAATAATAATAATAATAATAATAATAATAATAACAATATTTAATACAAAATATTGCTATCCAAGGGGTCGGAATTTTGTCCGTCGAATGTTCAATCCTGCTACTTCTTTTTCTTCAGACTTCTCTCTTACATGCTTACCGCTAGTAATTATAAATCTACACGGTTCGCTGATTGTCAATTTAATTAAGGTTTGAAATTTAAAGTTTCAGACGACTAATTTATATTAAGAGCCTCCTACTTTCTTATTAAAAGGAAGTAAATTATTATATGTCTAAAAACTAAAAGACGATCAAAGGATTCTCAAAGATTTAGGTCCTCCTGAAAATGTCGTTAAAGAGAGGTTTGGTAATATAAATAATAATAATAATAAAGACTCTGGCTGGTAGTAGAGTTGGCTCTGTGTTCAAGTGATTGCTTGTTAAATTATCGAGCCTGGAGGTCTGGGTTCAGTTCGAATGACAGTCGGAAAAATTAGAGTGTGCATTTTTTTAAACTTTAAATTACCCTTAGTATTATTTTCCCCCGCCATGGCTTGGAGAAATTGTATTAATTATGCTAATTAGTTAAGAATGAGTATAGTATACTGTTAGAGAAAATGTACCCCCATTTGCTTGGAGAAAGACAGCAATCTATATATCAAACACTTAAAATACTAAGCTAGAATTTGATCCTCTACGTACCCATAAGTGGAAAACCAGACAAAAATGAACTTGGCATCTAGACAACGTGTCCACCGATGTAAGTTCGTCCTTTATTTTTCTTATTCTATCACTCATCACGTTTTACTATTTTATTTGTGTTCGATGCATATGTACACATTTCGCTCATGGAGTAGGGGCGAGGATGGTATAATTAGGAGGAACTGTACCCGAATTTGCATGAGGGGAGTGATTCTTTTTAAAACACACTACACCCAGGATTAAAACCCTAATATTTCCGCCATTAGTAGTCCAGTCTATTGTAAGAGTGACTCCTTAAACAATTACAAGTCCGGAATCTTGGTCAGTAGCGTGTATGTTTACTAAGCTAAGAGTCCCGGGGTCGACTTCTGGCATGACCGGAAATTTATCATTAGTGGTGTATAAATTATCAGCTGGGGGCTTGATGTTGTGTATGTTCTATATTTAAGTTAGTTTATAAGTCGTGTGCTGATAAAATCCGTCGGTTCAGAAAGTGTACTTTAAATACCTCAACTAAATGAAATAAATGGAGAATTTAAACCATTCTACAACTAAATCAGGTCTTACTTATGTATGATTCTGCATTAAAATATTACTCATTCAACTTCAGTCAACAAACTGTTCACATTAGAAGATTATTGTTGAATCATGTTGATGTTTGTTTTTTAATAGTTAAAACAAAATGCATCACAGTGTCTACACTGGAGAAACAAATTAGTGTTGGTGTCAAAATGTTGAACAAAGATGTTTTAGTGGCAGCCCTTTTCGTATATCTCATGTCTTTGGGGTTTCAAAGACATAGATGTTGTTTGTGACTATCAATTAAGAGCGTGAATCACGTACCAATAAACTCTATGATACTATAAATCGTAAATTTAAACGAAAACTATTGCACGTGGGTAATTTCTGATTAAATATTAATGGAGTTGAATGGTTAATAATAATAATAATAATAATAATAATAATAATAATAATAATAATAATAATAATAAATAATAATAATAATAATAATAATAAAACAATATTTAGCACCGTGTCTTACTACCCGTTCGGGTTATACGCTTTAAGTACTAATTACGCTAATGGATTAGGAATTGGGAAGGTTTAATTAGAGGAAGTGAATCCGCATTTGCGTGGAGGGAGAGTGGAAAACCATTTAGGAAAAACCACCCCCAGTTCACCCGACCGAGATTCGAACCTCGACCTCCCCGTCCTCAGCATTCGAGCTAAACACGACAAGCGCGTTAGCCAGTGCACAGTGCTTATCTGTGAAGCTATTCTAAAATTTTCAAAAATTGCCCATTCAATGCATTTTTTTATCCAAACATAATTTAATATTTCAACAACGTTCAGTATTCGGAACTTCTATTAACCATTCACCCGCCTCGGTGTAAGCCATCGAGGAGGGTGATTGGTTAATAGAATTTCCTAATACTGAACGTTGTTGAAATATTAAATTATTTTTGGATAAAAAATGCATTGAATGGGCCATTTTTGAAAATTTTAGAATAGCTTCACAGATAAGCACTGTGCACAAATCTTCATTCTGTAATAGAAAGGACATACTGTAGTTATTATCAATAAATTTGTCACTTTGTCCTCCATCGTCACCGCGGAAAATGTTGAGTAATCATTCAAACATTGTGCACTACACACATTTCTAGCACTGTGTTTCTTCAGTGGATATGTAGCTTAACAAAGGGTAGAAACGGTGTAAAATAAAATTAGTCTTGACACGTCTCTTATTCCATTCTAAAAACAGAATGTAAGGTATTACAAACTATATTATGAACTATAAACATCCCCTTAATAATTAATAGAAGCCTTGCAGGTATCCTGACGTGTGACAGCTCAGTCATCTTTGTAATACAGTCGAAACTGGTATAGCATCATCTAAGGGGCCAAACAAATGTTGACGTTACGCCAGAGTGACGTTATAATAGAGGTACCAACAGAACACTTTTAATAACTTGTAAGGAAGAACATTTCAAAAATTTCAAATTGCATTTAATTTATAAATGAAGAATTTTAATTACAAACACATACTGTATTTACATAACTTACATTTAGGTCTTTTTCCTGTAGTTATTTGTAATTTTATTTTGAGCTCTCCTTTCTTTAAAAATAAATTATTTCTGTCATGTTGTATAACTGCTGCACTTTGTTCCACACATCGACAGACGTTATAATAGAGGTACCAACAGAACACTTTTAATAACTTGTAAGGAAGAACATTTCAAAAATTTCAAACTGCATTTAATTTATAAATGAAGAATTTTAATTACAAACACATACTGTATTTACATAACTTACATTTAGGTATTTTTCCTGTAGTTATTTGTAATTTTATTTTGAGCTCTCCTTTCTTTAAAAATAAATTATTTCTGTCATGTTGTATAACTGCTGCACTTAGTTCCACACATCGACAGAAGTTTTTCTGAAATGGTAGAATCTTTAAATAGTTTAAGAAGCTCTGATTGCTTCCACTATTGTTGGACAAAAAAGTCATCATATTCCACTTGTTCAGTCTCTTCTTCAGCACTATCTTCCGCCTTTGCTTTTTTACTCCCACGATAATTTCCGAATTACTCAATACTAAAATATTTATACGTGTCTATCACCTGAAACATAGGAATCAAGTTAATTTTCAAATTCTTTCATATTGAATTAATTAATACACCCCAAGAGTGGAAGGTCATCTTCCTTTCTTCACTATTATCATCATCATCATCATCATCGGGTAAATTAGTGTGTATGATTTGTGCTTTACTAAGGCAACTAAAGCACTTTGCTATCGTCTGTTGTGTTACACTCTTCCAAGTGTCGTCCAGGAATTTTATCGCATCGAACACGGTAATTGTTACAGGTTTCGCCGTGTCCATACAAATGTAATTATTTTTAAATGTTTTTGTGCCTTAATGCTCAGTCGGCCCTTGTATCTTTCCTCCACCCATGCACACAGGCCATTCCACAGCCACACAGTCACAGTCGAAAGGCATGCTCTGATGCTCCCTGAAGGGGAGCGCGAGAGCAAGTTTCAATACGTACCGACCAATTGGTCACACCGTGTGGTTCGCAAATTTTAAAGACGGGTTGTCGCGTTTCGCGAAGTTCTGGAATAAAGAAACAGAGAAAACTTTACTAGTAATAGTGGGGGGTAAAGAGTTTTGTGAAACCAAATAAGGGTTTTTAGAGTTACTTGCGGATACACTACTCTATGGGGTGGGGGGGGGGGGGGCTGGGTGAGAGCCTCTCATACCACTGTTGACACATCTCGCTTATCCGAGCAGGGCTTTGGGACGTCTATGGCACAGAGCAGGGTCGATGACGTAGTTTCCAAGCCCCTGAATAAGAGGATTGGTGGCACCGGGAATTCTGGCGTAGAAGGACTACGCCAGTTCCTGGAAGTGATCCTTGATGGTAGGCATATCCAGGTCGTGATGTAGAGTCTCATTCGGTACATACCAAGGTGTGCCCACAATGATCCTCAGACACACGCTCTGGAACGCCTGCATCCTCCTCATACACGTGTCCACCAGGTGTCCCCAAGCGGGACACGCATAGTCGAGGATCGGTCTGATCAACTGCTTGTACAGCGTCAGACCGTTCCTTGTTGACAGGGCACTACACCTTTTAAGCATTGGGCCTAGGATTCCCAGACTTTGCCTCACCTTGTTGAGTATCTCGTTACAGTGTCGTCTCCAGGTCAGTTTGGTGTCCAGCGTAAGTCCCAGGTACTTAACACTGTCCGCCCATATGATCTGTTCTCAGAACATTCAAAGTGGGACTGGCCTGTAGAACTTTTTTTCCATGTGAAGAGCACTGATGTGCTCTTCTCCACGTTAATACTTGTCCTCCAGGTGGTCAGCCACCCTTACAACTGCGTCAGGTGCGTTTGGAGTCGCCTCTCGAACAGCTGCCCTCGCCACGACTCCACTACTAGAGCCGTGTCGTCCACATACAGTGCCAACTTGGTGTCTGTGGATTTTGGAATGTCGTTCACATACAGACTGAAGAGCACCGGGCCCACCATGGAACCCTGCGGCACTCCAGCCTGGATGCTTCTGACTTGGGAGGTGGCGTTCCCAAAGGTAGTGGAGAAGCTGCGGTGGGGTAGATAGGATTGAAAAACCTTGACTAGGTAGAAGGGCAGGTTCAGGGAGAGGAGTTTGAAATGGAGACCTTCGTGCCAAACACGGTCGAAGACCATTGCCACGTCGAGAAAGACAACACTAGTCATCCTGTTGATGTTGAAGTTCCTCATGACCAGCTCCACGAGCCGGACGAGTTGGTGAGACATAGCATGTCCTGCCCGAAAGCCGACATGCCCACCTTACGAACATGTAGCGTCAGTCTCGTCAGTAGTATTCTCTAGAACAACTTGCCCAGACAGTTGAGCAAGCTGATCGGTCGGTAGGACGAGGTTAGGGCCGGGTCCTTTACCCGGTTTATGAAAGCAGAGGACGTTGGCATGCTTCAAAAGATCGGGAAAGTAACTCAGGAACAGGATGCTGTTGTTGAATAACTCCACTAGGAAGTTAATCGCCTCCAAGGGCAGCTTAATAAAGGCCTGCGTTACCGATACCATCGGGTCAGGGGGCTGTGTTTAGTCTTAGAGTGGGTATTTCCCGCAACATTTCTGTCACCTCCGTGGGTTCAGGTTCAGCCAAGAGTCTGTACAACCCGTACCGATGACCTGAGCCGCGTTCGCAACGTGCACTGGGTCTGGTCGCTAAAAATTCCGCCTCTAAGTGCTCATCGAAAGCATCGTCCTTCACCTAGTTGGAGTTGGCCACCCCGTTGCGATACGCAATAGGCGGCCTTAGTGCGGAGACCCGCATCAAGTTCCTCGTCATCTGCCAAAGGGACCTGTCCTGCATGCAAAGGCTCTCAATCTTGTCCTCCCAGACACTGTTCCGGTATTCTGGAGGCTGAGGTGTTGAAAAAACTAAGGTATGTCTTGTATCTTAGAGTGGTGGTGGAGCCATTCCGTAAACTCCTTACACCCATGCAGTGTAATAACTGCCAACGCTTTAACACGTCAAAGGAGGGTGTAAGGCTCACCCCAAATGTAGATGGTGTGCAGGACCACACCAAACGGTAGAGTTTACCCATTGAGCCAAGACCTCGAAATTAAATACTCAGTGTGATCAGCCTCAAACTGCCAACATCAAAGGCTGTTTGAAATATAAGGTAGAACGAAATAAAATGCTCCCACAAAACAACACTACAGTGAGAGGGCCATCTGCCTCCAACAAATGTAACCCTAATAGAACATTCAAGCCCCAGCTAGGAAACGCTTGGCATGAAGGCCTTTCCAGGCTTTCTAAAAGAGCTGAAACATCCCAGCCACAAGAGGCAATGTTCCTCCACTACCACCACCACTGTTTGCAAGGTCTCCAGTGCCACCACAAAAATCACAAGACCTAACAATGTCTAGTTCTGAAAACTTATCCTCAAATAATGGGCCAATATACTGGGACCACCCCGCCCGTATATGTATTCAGTGCCACCTTGCCAAATTCCTATTACAACCATAATTTTTTGAATCAAAATTATGGTATCCCTGAGCAAACCCCCACAGTATTGGAACAAATGCTGGTCCCAGCACCAAGGAAAAACCCTCAAAATGTCCCTCGTTGGCCAAGGAGGCAACAAAGTATACAAAAGGTCCCAAAAATTTAGGATACAAAATAATACCCCGATGGCTCCAAGAGAGAATCCTAAGGAATATAACTCCAACATATCCACCCCTTAAATAGAGAGAATAGAGATGGAAACTCAGGAGATGGCACCTTCAGATGATGCAGAGGAATATGAGGAGGTAAATCTTGACACCAATTTTCTTTCTGAACTCCTCAAAGTATTCTCTAAGAACCGAGAGAGATTAGCTTTTAAATTACTCTTCCATGTTATGAACCTGCTCGTAGCGTGGGAGGAGAAGGTCTCCCCACAAGAGTTAAGGCGAATAAAACTAAAATGTTCTTAAAACAAGTCAACTCTCTCTACCCCAATGGTGGACAATAATCACCAACCTCCGAGACCGTCCTACCGACGGTGCAGCGACTCCCCTCCTAAAGATCCTGGTCTGGAATGCCCATAATATTAAAAACAAACAAATAGAATTCTCAGAACCTCTTAACAGGTATAAAATCCATTAGCCCCAATTACTGAAACTTTCCTTAAATCTAAATTATATATTCTCAATTCCTGGCTTTGCAAATATACAGAAATGACAGAAAGTATCGTAGGGGAGGTGGTGCAGCTGTGCTAGTCCGGTATACCATCATGAATCATTGGTGCCAGCTTTTAAGACCCATGAAATCATGGCGATAGACTTAAAAGTAAACAAATTAAACTGTAAAATAATGGCGTGTTACTTCCCACCGGGTAGAAACCTAACTAACGATGACCTAAACTTACATTTATAATAGCTCTCCAATTTTCCTGGAAGGGGGAGACCTTAATGCTAGAAATAGACTCAGGAACTCCAGAAATCAAACTTTGATCGGGAAAGATTTCTATGAGATTCATTGACTATAAAATATTCAGTTATCCACACCCCTTGAATCAACCTCTCTCTCAAATATGCATGTGAATCAACCCCTGATGTCCTAGATATCACAATAACGAAAGGTGTAATTGCACTTGTGAATTGGAAATTATAAATTATCTATCCTCAGACCATCTGCCAGTAATACTAGAAATAAATTCCACCATAATGAATAAAAAAACGAGCCAGACCCTCGATCACCTAAATGTGGACGGGAAACGCTTTCTTACGATATGTGAATTTAAGATCAAACCCTCCCCCCAAATAAACACCCCAGATATTCTTGAAAAAGCAGTAACTATATTAACGACCTTAATAACTAAAGCAATGGATAAGTATAGCCCAAAAAAAGTTTACTTATGGGAATTTAAACCCATAGCGGATAGAATACGTCTACTTATAACTGATAATAATAGAGTCCGAAGAGAGTGGCAAAGAACTGGCTTCAGACACTTTAAAGTAAGATTAAATGCTCCTCAACTAAACTCAACTCAAAGAAGCTATGAACCTCTTTAGGTGATCAAGCCGGAATAATATAGTATATAAAATAAATAACACTGATAAACATCCATGGGCACTCACCAATAGCTATAATAGCTTACAAATTCAACCCTAATGAGCTGAGAATAGTTACACCAGTATCACCTAGCATACCTGATGCATTCACTATGATGACCTCTGACCGCTTGATAGAGAGGTGATCAGAGTATAAATAATAAACTAAATAGACCAACAGCTGATCGCCTTAAATTAACGGACCTGAGGTAATAAACATTGCCAAATACCCACAACGACGTAAAGCTTCGGGACCAGATACGATTCAAGCAATAGTTATTCAACATCTACCTCTTACATAGATGCCATAGAGCCATAGATGTTCTGACCCAGTGCATAAACACAATAATGTTACTAGAATACTTCCTTGACCAATGTAAAGAAGCAAATGTCCTAGCCATACACAGCCAGGTAAAGACCCTAAGCTAACCCAAAACTATAGGCCTATTAGCTTCCTTAATATACTAACTAAAATAACTGAAAAGTAATCTTAAAAATAATAAATAAACACTGAAATGATAATAATATACTCCAAAACGAGCAGTTCGGTTTCAGAGCTTAACATTCTACGATTCACCCAATAATATGAATAACTGAATACATAACATATGCATTTAATAAACGAAGCTATGTCTCGGCGTGCTACCTTGACATCGAGAAAGCATTTGATCGAGTATGGCATAGTGTCTTATAATTAAACTAAATGAATGTAACTTCCCGGAATGCTTTATTAAACTTATTAACTCATGAATAGCAAATAGAAGGTGACCTGGTGGTCTAGGGGTAAGGTGTCAGACTTCTATGCTGGCGGCCGGGGTTCAATCCTCGGTCCCGGCAAAGATTTATCTGATTACCGAACCCTTCCTTCACCTCTGACAAAACATCTTGTGAATGTGGGGAATCCAGGCCACCACCGTGGTTCGGATTCCACGTTAAACTGTAGGTCCTTCATTTCATCTCACAATCACCCTACCATTACACATTAGCGTAAGTGCGTATAATCCCGAACGGGTAGTAAGACGCGGTGCTAATAAATAATAAAATAATAATAATAATAATAATAAATAATAACTCAAGACTCTGTCCTAACTGTAAAAAACAGTATAACTATCTATAAAGTAATAATACTTTCGTTCATAAAATATGCCTCACAAGTTTGGGGATATGCAGCCAATACTCATAAAAATAAATTACAATTACAGTCTAGCCTGCACAGCTCATAGATTTGTAAGAAATGATAAATTGCACATGGACCTTAAACTAGATTCACTGGATGAATTCATTTATAAACAAACTAAAAAGTTTTATGATAAAACTTTAACCATAAATAACCTTCTCATAAACGCACTGGGACAGTACGATGAAATTAATTACTGGAAATATAAACAGTCAAGATAATCCTTCACTATCTATGACCACCATAAAATAAACCCATTTTTAAAATTCAGTATGATATATTGGGCTCCACCACCCAAATATGCACACACTACCTACAACACAACAACATAAAAATCCTGCCCAGTGGCACCCAATGTCACTGATAACTCGCATGCTAGGCCAGGGATGATTCTGAGAGAGAACATAGTCCACACGGGTAGCGTGCAGTGACGTGCCATTAATGGTGTGGGGTTGTCTTCAACAATGAGCAGGTCGGGTTTGATCGGTTGGCAGGGCCGCAGTTCCTCGGGTTCTTGCTGGACATTATGTAAGGCATGACTTTCAAATTTGGTCAAGCCCGGAGTCGGGTACGGGACTGGTTGGACCGACAAATACTGCAATGGCATTACATTAACACATGAATACATACACCTTACAAAATATTTACAGCTCACACTTTTTAAAATGTAGAGTTGCTAACAAACACTAAAAATGCGCAGACGCTCCATGTCAGTGCTTTATTTTTTCTTATTTTAGGTAACTAGAAGACATAGGAATAAGGACCCCGGAATCACCATCGAATCCGACTACATATTAAACTCAGGTTCACCATTACTATCATGTTCATAACTATCTTAACCAGCATTAATCACCTAGAGACACAGATACCTTTTTTTCTTTTCAAAATTTTATATCTATTAAAATATACATTCAAGTGGATGTACAATTATAAAGGCGCCCAAGTAAATTAGGCGTCTATTGAGGGGAGGGCTACTTGTAGCTCTCCCTTGGTGACCCAAGCTACCCACCAACCTAAATTATCTTGTTTCTGTTAGAGGACATAAGAGCCAGTTGTACTTTTAGATCCTTGACATTTCTAGTTATATCCTATTTTAGTGTAAATATGCGTCAAACCATATTAACTCTAACTTACGCATGCACGCAGCACGATACTATCCCAGGTTTTTACCCTTGACTTAGTCCAAGGTTGTTTTATCTTGCTCTTACTTCCACTCAGTTGGGTGGTCCTGATGGTTTTCCCTTTGTCTGCCAGGCCTGCCCTACCCTACTCTAATAGCGTCATACTTATTTTTCTACTTTCCCACATTTTAAAGTGCATAGGCCTTGGCATGACATACACGTAGTACCCCACCCTAGCTTAGCTTAGCTGCACATGTGGAAAGAGCTGTAGTAGAGTCGGCTCTCACACACGGCAGAGCAGGATACGGCGGGGTCTACCGTATTTTTGAATATTTTTTTTTTAGAAATCTTCTTTCTATTGGCTCACTTCCCGGCCACTATTGCTCACGTTTACTCCCATTGGACAAGGCCAGGCAGCAGTGGAGGGTATTTAACACGGTGGTTCCTCGGTCCCAAACTGATCGTACCATCTGCTTGAAAGAGCTATTAAATTGTTTTATGTTACGAAGGAGCATTATTGTTTAAACTCTTCTCCCCCCACACTACCCTACCCCCCCACGATGACTCATATTGCTGGGACTATCCTTCTGTTCCACCGCGACTCACGTTGCCGGAAAACTCCCACCGACATTTTTCCTACCCCAACCCACACGTGACTGAACACAGCGTCACTGTCGTCGTGACATAAACCAGTTACCCCTGAAGCCGCAAGCAAGGGATAAAAAAGTTGTTTGCGGTAGTGAAACATAAGGCTTCTAATGATACCTTGGTCCATAGGTTGCAGGACGATTGTACTGTTTACCGGTAAAAAGACTAGATTAATGTTGGACAAATTTAACATTGGCTGAGATGCGCATTGTCAACTATGAGGAGAATTTTTCTGTTTACCAATGACAGTTCTTTGTCCCACTTTCTTAGTTCATCTTGAAAACAACTAGATGGCATTCGTGTTTTTTGTTGGCAGTGTAGCTTACAAGAGGTTTTTTAATGTTTTTAAAACATCTAGGTTTCAGACTCTTCCTTAAAGCTAAAAGTTTTCTTTCTTTGGTTTCCGTCATGTTCGCACAAACAAAAGCTGCAACTCATTGTGTGAGAAACTTCCCATAATAAATTTTTCATTTTTAAATTTGAGTTTTATCTGGCGTTAATTTATAATATAAAAAATTTTCCCATTTCATCTTCATTGAAGATGTCTTCATGATCAAAGGTCTGGCCAAGTGCTACGTACCCAATCACCTGTAACGTTTAGATCCACGCTCTTTTCCTCAGCACACATTTTAGCAAATGAAATCAAATGTTGATCTTTAAAGCGATTCAGCCATCTGTTGGAGCACGTAAATTCAAAATTAAACAGTTTTCCAAATTATGTAGCCTTTTTCTTTCAATATTGGCCCACTCACAGGAATATCTGAACTTAGACACTGTTTGAACAATTTCAAAAGTGCTACATCCACATCAGTATGTTCAAAGATCCTTTTGTTTTTGTTTAGTTTCTTCTCCATCTTCTTAAAATGCCTTCAAAATATAATCCTTTTTTTTTTTAATTTATGCCTACAATAGAATTCACTAATCCAACTCATGGCATTCATCAGTCATTTTCCGACCAATTTCACAGATTATAAACAGAGGGCAAGATGAATGCATTTGACAATGAAACCTAATTTTGCACATAGTTAACAGACCAGAATATTCAACCCATACATTGATTTACTATAAAAAAAAACACGCTTTCTTCATTAGAAAAATAAAATAAAATACAGATTTAAAATTTAAAAGAGGTTTTTCCAAATACTAGCAAACTATGAAAGAAAAACCAAATTAAATTTCATGTCGAGCATGTACTTTCTCTTGAGTAGATATAACTTTTCTTTTGGTACAATAGCCTGCCATGATTATAAAAAATGTAGGCCTACGTATAATGTGTACCAAATTACTACACAATGAATATCAAAACCAACGTTTAGCCTATAAAAGACGAATAAAACACCTTGGCTTAAGCTTAGAAGCACACACGAGACAGTTCCAGTGACGCTAAAACCGAGCTTTTTATAACTTAAACTGAAAAACTGACATTACAACCGAGTTGACGGATAGCCGATGTTGTAATAAACAAGTTTGACTGTATTGGTAAAGTTTTTTTTTATCACCACGTCTTACTACCAGTTAGGGTTATACGCTTATCTACTAATTACGCTAGAGGTTTAAAGGATGAGGAAGGTTGTATTTATAGGAAGTGTATCTGCATTTACATGGAGGGAAATTGGAAACCCATTTTAGAAACACCACCCTCAGTTAACTCAACCGAGATTCGATCCTCAATCACCCCATCATCGTCAGTCTAGTCTATTAAGAGAGTAACATCTTAGGCCATGCTGCAACCAATTAAACATATAACGTCACGCTATATATTCAAAATCACTATTTTAAAATTGTTAGTAATTACTTCTTATCGATAAAATAAACGACCAGAACTTTATCAAAAGAAATCAACTATTTCGCATTCATGACATTTTAGCTAGCAATATTAATATAATTTTTAAAGTTATTAACAAAATACTGTTAAAAATACATGCTAGTACTCGGTCAGTAAGTTATTGACATTTTGACTGCTTTCAATGAATGTAAGACTCAGAATACACAAAACAATAATACTACTGATTGTTTTATATGGGTGTGAAACGTGGTCTCTTAGCTTAAATAATGAAAACAAAAAATGGTGTTTGAAAGCAAGGAACTTAGGAATATACCTGATACAAGAAGATATGAGGCTACTGGATAATGCGGGAGGCTAAATAATAATGTGTTACATAGCTTGTACATATCACAAGATATTGTTAGGATAATCAAGTATCGTAAAACAGGCAGAGCGTGCAGTGTCACCTTACAAACAAAACTGAAAGAAGTTGACGCTTAGACCATATATTCACCTACGTGGAAAAATAAAATGGGTATATATATACCCAGATGAATTTCATTTCAGATGTTTAAAAAGGTAATATTTAATAAATTGTAGAATATTAAATGCTCATAAAATTCTTTAAGACTTTTTATTTTTTCTAATAAATTATATCAAATATATTGTTTAGGTTATTCAAGGAATACTGTTGTAAATTAAGAGCTAAGCGTGAGGTGACTTTAAACTCTCCTCTTCTTAATGGAATGTAGACAGACAAAGACAGACAGCGACAGGAATCGCAAAGAATCCGTCCGGTACATTAGCATGTACAAGCAGCAGGTGGTCCTATTCTACCAAGCAATCTTCAGTAATGGTAGCTGTTGGAAATGTAAGAGGGGGGGCGTGGGGTTTGGGTGTAAGGGGGTGGGGGAGAGATGGGGGTGTTTGGTTATGTTAAATGTCGAGAGAGCTTTCGACAGAAGAAGAGGAACCTTACTGAAAATGTACGGGGGTTTACGAAATGTTAACAGGTGTGTTGAGTTCACAAGTTCTCTAGAGGGTGCGCTGGCGTTCTTCTTATTGATAAAAAAAGAAAAATGAAAGCGGGTTGCGGAAGAAAGTTATGAAAGGGGAAGCTTAAAAAGAAGCTCTGAAAAACGATGCAAGCACTCCAAGTTTCTCCAAATATTTCAATTTAAATTCGGTACTTAAAGGTATAGTATACTCGATACTATAACAGTACATACAACATTATCATTTGTTTTAAAGTTATTTTGTTTTATCGTTAACAACATGTCATAGATTACATCCATATGTATTAGTTACGCTAATGTTTTAAGGATGAGGAAGGTTGAACTTGGAGGATAAGTAACAGTATTTACGTCTAAGAAGTGTTGAAAACCATTTAAGAAAAAAATAGATTCAGTAAACCCAGCCGAGATGCTTATCCTAATCTCCCCGTATCAGCAATACAGTTTAACAATAAAATGACGCCTTAGACCATGCAGACACAGTAGAAGGTAATAATAGCTTCCCTAGCTCGGGCCTAACGCTCACAGTACACTTCTGTAAATTTTTTGAACCTACTGGTCTGCTACGGTCTCATCAAATAATTCATTAATGATTAATGTAATAGAATATATAGAACAATAATTTTAATGGTTTTCCTCTATGGGTGTGGAACATGGAATCTTACCCTACATGACTATAAACAATTATTTAGGGTGTTCGAAATCAAGGTATAAGGAATATCTTAAGTTAAAATGGGGATGAGGCTACTGGGATAGGGAGGAATTTACACAATGATGAGTTAAATATGATGTATTCATCAAAACACATTGTTAGGATAGTCAAGCCTTGTAGATTACGGTGGGCAGGATATGCATTGAGAATAGGAGTTTCTAGAACTTATTCTAGGGTGTTTACTGACAAACACAAGTAGAAAAACAAGTTTGAAAGACTTGGACACAGATGGAAAGATAACATTAGAATGGACATAGGATAGATGGGCGTAATGAGAGGGACTAGATAGAACCAGCTCAATAGAGGGAAAGCGTGTAATGAGGTGGACTGGATAGAACGCGCTCTAAATAGGGCTAGTGTAAAATTAGGTGGACTAGATAGAACCAGATCAATAGAGGGATAGTTTATAATGAGGTGGACTGGATAGAACGCACTCTAGATAGGGCTAGGGTCGAATTGTATAGAATGGATAGAACTAGCTCAAGATAGGGATGGGTGTCGTACTTATGTAATATTATTTATTATTTATTATTTAGCACTGCATCTTACTACCCGTTCGGGTTATACGCTTAAGTACTAATTACACTAATGGATTAGGAATTGGGAAGGTTGAATTAAAGGAAGTGAACCCACATTTGCGTGGAGGGAGAGTGGAAAACCACACTTCTGTAATAGCAGCAACGAACTTAATAGTTCCTAATGCCAAAGGGTAAGTAAGTATGGTAATTAACTTTATATTAATTGGAAAACAAATAATTTTTTTTAGAATGTGTAATTCACTAGCACATTATTAAGCACAAATTAAGCTCATACTACAATAAAGGTCAACTGTTGTAGCTTTATCTATATATTTATGATGGCGACATATATTTCTATTTCCCATTGATAACCCAACATGGCCTATTCCTAATACCGTGAACTCATTCATTACTCACCCTTGAATCCAACTCGTGAGCATGTCTAAGGCTCATTAGACCTATACATAGTAGGACTAGCCCCCTTCCCCGTAAAAAAAAATGTTGTAAAGAATCCTGTAAAACATAGCTTCAAATCATCCATCATGTCAATATAAAACAATATTTTTTTTACTTATTTTTTTTAAAATACAGTCCTACCATCACTGTATAGCCCCCTCCCTCTTCTTATCCTCCCTCCTATTTTCATCTCATTTCTCTTTCCTCACCCCTACCCCCCCGCCCCCTTCAACACCTTATTTTTCCAACGACTATATAATATGCTATCGACATTTTTATGAGGAATAAATTTAATTTTCAAAATAAGACATAGCCTATGCTACTCGCTGATAATGTAGCTTTATTATTATTTTTATTATTTTAGAATTTTTAAAATCGGTCCAGTAGTTTTTGAGTTTATCCATTACAAACATAAAAAACAAAAAATCAAATTATTCCTCTTTATAATATTAGTATAGATATACCAACAAATAATTTCAGTCTATTTATTAACCCACTGTAGTCAAACTTTATGTTTGGACAAGTTTATAAAATAGTAACGTTAAGTATACCACACATAGTTTTAAAATTCATTCTTTGTAATGCTCTCTATCGCAATGGTGAACAAACGGTATAAATCGTTAATCTCACATTATCTTGTATTCGTGATGAAGGGATATTTTAAGTTCAAATCTCGGTATATACACCTGATTCTTTCAACCTCTTTTCCTGATAATATAAGTGCACTTCTCCTGAAAGACCCTTATTTTACTTAGTCTTTAGCTTAAGCCGTTAGCAGCGCATGTATTAGGACTGGTAAACTTTTTAAAAAATTAAAAAATAATGCTCATTTCAATTACCCTTAATATCATTCATCAATTTAAATTGTATTGCACAATTTTAACAAGTGTATAATTATAAGCTATAAAATGATTGATTGGTTTCATATAATTACTATTCACGAGCTATAAGGGTTCAAATTTACTATTTCATGTTTATTTCATACCATTTTTAAGGTAAAGTAATTATTTATGGTGCTGAAATATATTATAACTTTACATTCAAGTGAGGTGTACACAGTGAAATATTTATAGTAATAATAATGTAACATATAATATTTATAATTAATAATAATATAACCTGCTTCAGTGGCGTAGTTGGCTAACACTCTTGTCGTGTTGAGCTCGACTGCTGAGGACGGGGAGATCGAGGTTCAAATCTCGGTCGGGTGAACTGGGGTGGGGGGGGGGTTCCTAAATTGTTTTCCACTCTCCCTCCACGCAAATGCGGGTTCACTTCCTCTAATTCAACCTCCCAATTCCTAATCCATTAGCGAAATTATACTTAAAGCGTATAACCCGAACGGGTAGTAAGACGCAGTGCTAAAAAAAAATATATATATATACATATTTCATTGTATAGACCCCATAGAATGTCAAGTTATACTAAATTTCTGCCCATATATGTATGACTTTGCCATAATATATATAATATATATATATATATATATATATATATATATAATATATATTGCGAGTCCGGGTTACATAATTTGTATCCCAGTTTTTGTAAAGATTCTCTGGTACTAATTAATGTGCTGTAGCCCAGATGACGCATGAATCTAGTTATCGTACATACTTTCCTTGGAGGATCTTTCAATGTCCCGATTAGATAAAGTGATGGCGATAGTGAATGTGAGGGTGTGGAAACGCTTAACCTAACTTAAGACTAATTAACAAAACCCTGGTGATCGTTGAGGTAATCCACCTTTAAGGAAAAATTATCCCAGGTATCAGCCGGCAATCGAAGCTAGGACCCGTAGGCTCGTAGCCAGGTGGCTGACCACTACACCACGGAGCTGGTTGTCTATGCAATGAGACATGAAAAGCATAAACAGGCAAGCTTATACCTTATAACTAGTGAACTGTAATGATAATAAACCAATGAATCACTATTTATATCTTAACTATACTATAAAGTCCATGGCTGACTCACTCACTGACATTAATGTTCACCCACTTACAGACGAGATAGAAACTTGAAATTTAGCAAATTTATAGCTTCTAGCCTGTAACCGGTGGGAAAATTTCAAACAGTTAGAAATTATAATTTTTGTTTCCCTAAAAAAAAATTCAAATGGCGTAGCAACTTTAAAGTCGGTGTGAACTTTTCTTTGGAGGCCTTTTGTGGCTAAACGGTAAGACCTATTAAAAAAAAAAACGGATTCCACCAGAGATAGATTTTTTTAAATTTAGGTAAATTTTACACATTTTAAACACATTTTTTAATTTTCTGACACATTTATGGGACAGCTAGAATTATAAAATTGTAAAAATAAATCAACGTTCAAAACAACACTGATATTACATTAGTTTACACTCACTGAGGATTTGGGGTTGAGCCCACAATGAGCAGAATATTATGCAATAAATTTTTATCAAGTGAGCTTAAATTTCCCATACTAACCTCAACTGACTACACTATAACCCTATCTTATAAGCTAAGCCATATTGGAACTAAACAAGGTATGTTTATTACCTTGGATTTAGTGTAAGAGTATTACAATTTTCAAATATAAATCATCTGAAAACTACTCCTAAATTAATAATCGTTATAGAAACCAACTATATAATTTATTTATTATGTTTATCAAACACTTAGTACTCATTTTGAATAAAATCATTTAAGCTATTCTCGAAAGGTTTCAATTATTGAAAAATCATTCCTCGATCAACCAGCCTTAGATATATTTTTCTACAAAAACCATATAGTAATTTGTCGTGTAAGACATGTTGATCGAAATATTTTGAACTATTTAAAAAATATTAAATTTTCAAAAATCATTCTAGTTATACTTTATTTTAGAACCAAATTCAAAATCACTATTTATTTGAGGTATAACTATAAAACATCTAAATAAAAAGATTAAATTAAAGCCATAATAAACCTTTTACAGGCGTATCCCGAGGTATAAACAGTCATTAAAATGTAAATAAGTGTATATAACAAATTTTTTAAAGTTAGACGGACACTTTAAAAGATGAAGTATATCAAAATCTTGAAGAAAAAAATGTTCATGTTTAGAGTACTCTCTATGTATATAAAGTAAACTCACTCTTAAGATGGTTATTTGAAATACGTTCGTCTTACTTATTGACTCGAATTCACAGAGAGAAGGTGATTATATTTGTTTGCATTACGAAGCGGAGGAAGGCGTAGTTAATTCACAGGTCCCCGTATTTAACGCGTAGCGTCGCACTGGCGTCACATGCATCATCGCCTCACTGACAGCGTGAAATAAGGAGTCGAGATTACCTCGCCTCAAAGCCAGGGAGCAAGCAGGCAAGCACTACAGTCTGTTCGCAATAGGAGTGGTGGTAAATGACAGCTAGCGAAAATACCAGAGCTACTTTTATGTATCCATACGCCAAACCATATGTTCCGTAAGATCAGATGTTTATTTGTCTCCTTTGGCCGTCTAAACTTTCACAACGAACGATTTGTTTTCAACTAGTTTTTCCAATGAAGGGTTTCTACATTCTTGAAATGCGAAAAAAACACAATAAAAATAACAATTTGGATAACTATTTTGTGGGAGAGGTCAGTTTTTTTGCAGTTTTTATGGCAAAATATTTGACGTCTAAAATAAATCAAATAATTCTCCAGTATAAATATAGAGTTTAATTTTATTCACGTGATGATATCAACAGTTGTTGAATATCTGTCATGAGCATAGCGGTATTTGATGATAAACTTTTAAAATATATCGTCAAAGATGTCATCAAATTCCAAGGGACCATTGACAGATATTTCACAACTGTTGATATAAAAATGTAAAGGGAATTAAATTAAACGTTGTTGCTACTGGAAAAATACTTTATTTATTTTGGACAAAGAAATGTTTGCTATAAAAACTGCAAAATAACTGGCTTTTTCTCGAAAAGGCTGCCTTCTGTTCATATATAAAGTTGGTGAACTAACTGAAACAAGGACTGTTGATGACGTAATTCAAACTCTGTTCGATTGTGTTAATGCACATGTGCTTACAAAATAAAAACTTTTCATTTTGAAACTTATAATTTGTTTGGCTCTTTCTACTTGCTATAAAAAAACTTCTTATTTTTGTGACCAGTTATAGCAAGATACAAGTGTGAATATAATAATTTTAATGTATTATTTCATGTATTATACTTTCTCTTGTTACCAAAACTGCAAAATGAAAAACATAATAATTTTATTAATTTATTTTTTCTGTAAGATACGAAAAAAACAATTACTCAGCAATCAATAGAAAAGTATTATTAGAAGCGTTTATTAGAACTTTTAATGAAGAAAATAGTAGTATGACAACCTACCTCAGTTGGTAGCATGTCTGTATAATGAGCTACCGAGTTCGATTCCTGGCATGGCCAGAAAATATATCATTTGTGAAATGTGGGTTTTCCCATTCACAGTGATGAATTAATGGCCGGGGTCTGATTTTTATGCCTGTCCTAATCTTAAGTAAGTATAAAACTCATGTGCTCCTTATAACATAATCACCCGCCTCGGTGGCGTAGTTAGCTAACGCGCTAGTCATGTTGAGCTTGACTGCTGAGGACGGGGAGATCGAGGCTCGAATCTCGGTCGGGTGAGCTGGAGGTGGTTTTTCCTAAATGGTTTTCCACTCTCCCTCCACGCAAATGTGGGTTCACTTCCTTTAATTCAACCTTCCCAATTCCTAATTCATTAGCCTAATTAGTACTTAAAGCGTATAACCCGAACGGGTAGTAAGATGCGGTGCTAATATTATTATATTATTATAAAATAATCATTAAGTTAAGAAAGTGCACGTTAAATACATCAAATAAATGAAAATTATAATATTTTAATATCACTACTAAAGTAATAATAATTTCCACATGACAGACTTTCAAACAATGTTTAAAATAACAATTTTCTTCCAGATTTAAGCTACCACCACTCTGGTGGCAAATGGACTGTACTAACCTCATCCCACTAAGTAACCTCTGAGGCCGTAAATCTTCACCGCCCGCCCTTTGGCGTGACGCGCGGCACGATTAAATTATTAATTCTTTTGGTGTGACACTGTAATGAAATAATCATAGCTTATAAGTCAAACAATATAATTTAGATTGAGACGTTTTGTAGGTTCAAGAAAACTAATGCGTAACCACCAAGATATTTTGCTCCCCAAAATTAGGGTTTCATGTTTGGTAACAGTTATAATTGTAAACTTATGGAGCGTGTTAACGAGGAAGATCTTAAATTCACCCTGAACTATAGCCTAGTAGTATCGGGGTCAGTTATATTCTTATATTATCTTCTTCTATCAAAGCTGATTAGATAAATGTTATTAACTTAGTCACTTACTTATTTATGGCACTAGGAGCTCATAGTTAATTGCATCACTTTTAAAAGTAAGCCCCCTATATCTACCTTAAGCTAGTTATATCCAGTCCAGCTCATTACATTCTATCCATATCTTTAGCCAGTTCCACCCAGTCCATCTCGTTACAACATATCCCTATTATGAACTAATCCTATCCAGTCAATCTCACTACACACTATCCCTATCTTGAGATAGTTCTATCCAGTATATCTCATTACACCCTATCCCTATATTTAGATAGTTCTATTAGGTCCATCTCATTACACCATATCCCTATTATGAACTAATCCTATCCAGTCAATCTCACTACACACTATCCCTATCTTGAGATAGTTCTATCCAGTATATCTCATTAAACCCTATCCCTATATTTAGATAGTTATATCCAGTCCATCTCATTACACCCTATCCCTATATTTAAATAGTTCTATCCAGTCCATCTTATTACACCCTATCCTTATCTTGAGCTAGTTCTATCCAGTCCATCTCATTACACCCTATCCTTATCTTGAGCTAGTTCTATCCAGTCCATCTCATTACACCCTATCCCTACATTGAGCTGGTTCTATCCAGTCCATCTCATTACACCCTATCTCTATCTTGAGCTAGTTCTATCCAGTCCAGCTCATTACACCCTATCCCTTTATTGAGCTGGTTCTATCCAGTCAATCTCATTACACACAATCTCTATCTTGAACTGGTTCTATCCAGTCCATCTCATTACACCCTATACCTATCTTGAGCTAGTTCTATCCAGTCCATCTCATTACACCCTATCCCTATCTTGAGATTGTTCTATCCAGTCCATCTCATTACACCATATCCCTATTATGAACTAATCCTATCCAGTCAAGCTCACTACACACTATCCCTATCTTCAGCTAACACTATACAATCAATCTCTTTCCACCCTATACGTATCCTGAGTTAGTTCTATCCAGTCCACCTCATTACCCCCTACCTCTTTCAAGTCTTTTCTAATATTATCTTCCCATCTGTATCTATATCTTCCTAATGGTCTCTTCCAATTGGGTTTGCCAACCAATATCTTGAACAAGGTTCTAGATTTTTCCATTCCCGTTGCATGTATGTCCCACGGTAATTTGAGATATCTGACTATCCTAATAATGGATTGTAATGAGTACAGGATATAAAACTCGTCATTATGTTACCTCATCCAATTCTAAGTATCCGCATTCTTTTATGTGTAGCGTTTCCTCTATATAAAGGACATCTACAAGCATGGGAATAAAGCTACGAATGAAATAAAGGAATTAAAAGAATTAAATTAAAATAAAAACTAATCTATTTCTTTAGAAGGTAGAAGGCAATTAAAACTAATCTATTTCTTTAGAAAGTAGAAGGCAATTAAAACTAATCTATTTCTTTAGAAAGTAGAAGAAAATGGCTTATGATGGACAGGATGCAGTATGATATTATCACCACGCAATATAGAGCAGGACAAAATTTCGATATTTTATTATTATTATAAAGGTTTTGCATTTTAGCAATGTTTGCAATAAGTCTTATAAAATTGACACTTAATTGAAAATGACCTATCCCCGTTTCACAAAAAATAAAGGCTGACTTGCAAATATACTTCCCAAGATTAATGAATAAGCAATAATATATCTAATAACTTTACCATTTGTCAGATAGGATCATTTTAAATAAATGATAGGTTTTACTACAAATACTTTTTCACTATGTTATATAAATTAACTTATAGTTAGTGAGATATATAAAACAAAATCATATACATTGATGCAAAAACATATTGAGAAATAAACTAACTTCATTTAACACCAGAGAACATAATCATCAATTTCCAAGACCTTAATTTAACCAATTATATTGACCAATAGCTCAGAAATGATTGATTTTGTAAATATTTATTTCATTTAAAAAAATTTTATTTTAATAATACTACAACTTAGCAATTATTAGTTATTTCGTATCTCAAATAGTTGCGGGAGAATGAACCAAATTAGAAATCTTTGCTTATGTAAATTATCCTCTAAGTAATTTTCCCTCCAGAATGCGATCCACAATTTGTTTTTAATTTTAAACAGCACCTGGATACGAATTTTAATCAACATCTTTAACGTACATTTAAAAAAAAACTATAATATATTTTGTTTTTTATTCAGTAAACTAGCCTTAACTTTAGGGTAGATATCTAATTCCAAAAACCTTCGTGGAAACCTCACAAAAACCCTAGATACTCCAGCTCTAGCTGGAGGCACAGGCAGATGGAATTGCGAAAACCATTTCTTCGGTTTGAGGGGATCATGAAACCTCGAAATTTATCAAATTTTGAATTAGATTCTTTTTTTTTTAACGATCACAATTCTTTTATGTATTTTGCATTCCTTCACATTAAGAATGTAATTGCTTACAGATGGAAACCTTTCTATCAAATTAATGCATTGCTTCTACTAAAAGGCCATTATAGGAATTAATCTAGATTCTTCTTTAGAGTCTGTAATTTTTCCACACTCGACTCCACACTATCCATGCATTCAAAAAAACTAAACTGAGTAGAAAAGTCCAATTTTTTTGAGTTTAATATACCCTCTCAAAGAAAGGATTAGTAAAAACAATATTGATGAATGTCCACGACTGCCATTCACTTTCTTGTAACTCCTGTTGCATTAATATTACTCAGAAGGTCTGTCTTCCTTTACTTGCCAAAGACAAAGGTATTAAAACTTAAGACAGGTCAAGGAGTACAGTGACTGTTTAATTCAACCCTCCCCCATCCCCCTACACATTCCGTAATTTCAGCCAAACTTTTTGTGCTACCTAAACAAGAACTCGGGCAGAGAATCGGTGTCTTCAAGTTTAAACAACAAAAAAGTTGGATTTTTAAAGAATGATAATATACAAATCACATTTCTTACTGAAAGTTTCAATTTTTCTGTTCACTAAAACAGAAGTTAGGGTTAATATGAATTAGGTTCACTGTAGCCGAATATTCACTACAGCCAAATGTTCACTACAACCGAGTTCACTAAAACCAGAGTTGATTGTAGTTTGAATCTTATTTGTAAAATTTTTTGGATAAAATGTAACATCTTATTTTGAACGGCTGTTTAAGAAATTTTGCAGAGCTATGAGATTAAGAGTGACAAAAAAAAAGGCTCTAGATTTAGACTTTCCTCTAACAAATACATTAGTTTTTTTTATAGGGTTATGTTATTTAAGAACTAGCAGCGAGCTTTCTCTTTACCTTAAGACAAGATGTTTCGTGATTTTCTTTACCCTATTTTTATTTACATGACAAATGGTGGATGTAGGTGAGGGAAAAGTGGGTATAAACTTAAACAAGCTTAAATAGAATAATGAACTATTTTCATAAAACGAAAAAGACCATTGTATTTTAGGCCGTTTGTCCTGACAGCTGTTGATAATTTATCGCTATGATTATCATAAGAAACAAATTTATCCTTCCTAACAATAAATATATAATGTAATACTTCTACACAATTCAGAGCCAACAAGGTTTAATGAATATTATTAGTATTATAAAGTGTAAAACCATTTAATATGTTATGGTGTTATATACAACATTATATATATATATTATAACATTTACAAAATATATATAACGTTTAAGAAATATGTGTCATAAATTAGAATAATTGATTCAAAAATGGTATAATTTATTTGTGTGTTAACATAAACACGCTTTTTAATTATGTATCCTGATACATTGTTTTTATAATTTTATATTTTTTGGTAAAAATGTTGTTCTGGAAATAAAAATTCATATAATTAAAAATAATTAGGCAGGGACCTCCCATAGTGCTTGTTTTGTTTATAAATGCTTCAAACATTATTGAGTTTTAGGGCCTTGGAAGAAAAATTCAATTTTATATAACCAAGAAATTAACTTTGAAGGCTTCCAATAATATTTATTATATAACTATGAAATGTAAGTTTCAAAAATCACATCAGTTTTCCGATTGAATTAACCTTAATTTCCAAGTGATGCTTGGAGCCAGAACATTTATAAGTCCTGCTTTAGATAACCTCTATGAAATCATGGCCATAGAGGCAGACAGCTTTCAAGATCAATATACAACCTCAATAAAAAATTGTAATAAAAGACTGTTCAATCCTCGGTCCCGGCACAGATTTATCTGATTACCAAACCCTTCCTTCACCTCTGACATGAGTATATTCACACTTGTGAATGTGGGAATGCCAGGCCTCCACCGTGGTTCGATTCCACGTTAAACTGTAGGTCCTTCATTTCATCTCACAATCACCCTTCCATTACACATTAGCGTAAGTGCTATAACCCGAACGGGTAGTAAGACGCGGTGCTAATAATATATAATAATATATATAATAATAATAAAAGACTGAAAATGTTTGGCCACAAAAAGTTGCTCCATCTATAACTGCATGTTTAAATTTCCATCATAATGTTAAGAAATATGATTTCCTGAACATGGTCTGTTCGGCAGGTTACGTGATTAACTCCTGTATGCTAATTTTTCTTTTTCTTCTTAGGAAAAAAGAAGTTAATTTCTAGAAGTTCATAAATATGCGATAAGGAATATTCCAGTAAAGGTAAAATTAAAGGAGAAAATGTGTAAAAGAGTTCTCTAACACTATTTCCAAAAGTTAGAAAGGTTATGTGCATGTTAAACTGTCAAAACCATTATTGCTACAAAAAATAAAATATTTTAGTTATCATAACTGGTAGTAATTACTAGATAAAAATATTTATAAAAACATAAAAAAATACCCACTCATATTTTTACACTAAAGAAATGGTGAATATTTATCGTACCTAACGAAATTACTCAAGTTAATAATACATCTAATTTAATGCTTCTTAAGAAATACATAGATGTGAACAATTTACCTATTTCTATAAATATTACTACAATTTATACTGTAGACGTTTAGTTAAACAATTAACTAACCTCTGGACATCAACATTTAACACTAAGCACCAAATTATTGAGGTACAAAATATAGTAATATAATATACATAAACAAAAATGAATAAAATATCTAATAATTTTTGTTTTATAAATAAACCTTTACCTTTACTTTTAACTCTACCTTTAGCTTATTTTTTTTTAATTATCTGTTTAGGTTATATATAAAAAATATAATATATATATTATATATATATAATAAATATATATATATATGTTTATATTAAATAATAAATATTATATATATTATATATATTTATATTTATATATAATATTTATATTTTTATATATATATTATATATGAGTCGTACTACTCGTTTTGGTTATACTCCTATATTATATTTACGCTATTGTATTGGGGATGAAAAAGATTTAATGCAAAGTAAGTGTACCCACATTTGCGTGGGAGAGAGTGTAGAACCATTGAGGGGAAACCACCTTCAATACATCCAACAGGATTGAACAACAATCTTCCAGTTATCGATTGTCTAAGTATATTGCGAGAATAGCACCTTAGAGGATTCGGCCACCGAAGCTCTGCCTTAAAGTATAAATGAAGAATGATCCTGAGAACTGGACGACTCATACATAGCTCAGTGGTACGAGCATTGTATACTAAGTCAAAGGACCTAGGTTCAATCTTCTATATCCAGGTGTTTTTTAATTAAGACATATAATTTGATAATCCTATAGTTTAAATATTAGTGGCGTTTATTCAGGGTCCTATCAATGAGCATTAAGGCTAATTTAAGGATTTTTGTGGACTTACGCCACCAAGCTTGATTTCCATCCAAGAGACAAACAAAGCATATTTCTGAATTGGAGTAAAGATCAATAAATTGGCGTATGTGTTATTAAAAATAGCGGCATCAACGGTTTTATAGCAATGATCTAGCTCTATAATTTTAGAATCAATAGTCAATATTTAAATTGTTTTATTGGTCAAAATATATAAATGAGGAATTTAATAGCAACGCGATGACCTGAAGATGTGCAACACCTATAAAAGGTCAACAGTATTAATCGGAAGTCAAAACTTTAATACGAAGTGTTGACTCTTGTGGACCCAATGTCGTTCTTTTTTTTATTGGCCCAAATACACAAATACAATTCTTTAGAAATAAAATTATAAATTTAAAACCGATAGTCAAATAATGTTTTACGTAAGTATAATGTAATTTTAGGATGGATTTGCTATTGTATATTATTTAGTTTCACTTATATTACGAGTTTTGTGTAAATATATATATTTTTAAACAATAGAGCTATAAAGTCCTTGTGGAGTTCCGTACTGTTTATTTTAGTAAGTGCTCAAAATCTAAATAAAATATTTGTTTAAGGAGCAAATATATTAAAAATAAGGTTTGGGAGAACTGTAATAACAATTGTAATAGTATCAACTCCCCCAGACAGAACACAGTAAATATTTTATGATGAACTATGTTCATAATGTAGGCTTAGCACATATAAATGTACCATTTTATAAAATGTTACATCATTTAATTATTGCGATAAGCTTGCACTCTATAAACGAAATCTCAACTGTACTATTTACCGTTCCTCTGTCCACCCTAAGCCCAGAATACCTAGGAAGATGAAATTCTTCATAAATATAGCCCCTAGACCAAACAAACACAAATATACTTGGTTGCCGACAATTTTATTGGGACTCCAAAATGGGGGGAGGGGGGGGGTTGATAAAAGACAAAGTTGAAAGATTCTCAAGGCCTGTAAGAATTAGGAAGCAGATGTTTTTCAGGCAGGTGGTACTAAGCCCACTAGAATGACAAAATTATCGATAGGTGCCCCCAAAATGAAAGGTTTTTCCATAAAACCAACGTCGAGAAATTTTCGACGCTTAAATGACCTAAGAACTTGACATTTGCAGACAAAATTGTTCAGAAATAATTTTTTGATTGGAGAATTCCCAAGAGGCCCCCCAAAAAATGGGTATTTCCAGACAAACAAATTCGAAATACTCTCGAAGCGAAGTAGATCTAGGAAGCTGGATTTTTTAGGCAGGTAGCTCCTAGTCCAATATGGTGAAATAATATTAGATAAAATCGGTTATAATAATTTCCGCCATATTGCTCCAAAATAAAAACCAATTATAGTAGGATGGGCTTTGTGTGACAAATATAAAAGCTAATAGATCTACCTTAACATATTTATACGTCAAGCCGCGTTATCTAAAGCTATCACTTTTGATGGATACTATCAATACCTATAAATTACCAATAATAATATGATAAAATGTTATGTGTTTTGGCCATAAGAAATATGTCCGCATTTTCTTCAAACCCTTTCCTTGAAAATTGGACTTTCATTTTATACCACTATCGGGTATCACCTATTTCAATAATTAAACATCAAATGGCTTTCGCTATTCTACATTTTCGGTTTATTTAGTTATAAAGACTTGCGCTAGAAAGAAGGGAATTGCGTGAATTAATATACAAGGTATTTATGAAAAGTTAGTTTTAGTTGGCTTATTTTTAGCTCAAGATTAATTTAGTGTTCTAATTACTTGTGATATAAGATCGCTTCTTGAAATAATCCCTTGTTTACTCCTTTTCATTATTTCTTTCATCAAATTAAGAGCTTTATTTTGTAATAAGGCCAAACTTAATAAAGTAACAGTTTAACTTAAATGTAGCATAATGATTAACAAACTGATGCTTCAAAATCAGTTGCATAATATTATTAAAACTAATAGTTACATTAACAATAGACTTCACTTCCTCAATGATTTTAAGTTAAGGAAATTTAACGTAATGGAATTTCGTGAAATTACTACAGTCTTAAGATTTCTCTTACGATTTCAAGTTTAAATATCTCCTACAATTTCTCTTTGGATTTTAAGTTTATATTTTCCCTTAGTGATTAAGTTAGACAGAAAAAAATAGTACTAGGCCTTTTATCAAATAGTTTATTTTATCCATAGAAAATAGCCATTGTATACGTGGCTTGAGTAGTCAGTCTCACAATATATGTCAAAATTAATTTTTAAAAAATACATCATTTGTTTCACCTCTGTTCAAAGAATGCCTTTGTCAAATTTCTTTAAAATTGGTTCTTTATTTGTCAGTAATTGCGGACCCAACAAGTGGAATAAATTACAAATGGTTGAGTCAATACAAAATATCATTCTACTTGGTAAAATAAAAAGCATGATCCAAGAAATCGCTTGGTATTTTTCAAATTGAATTACAGAATGGTAAAAGTGAGATATTTAAACAAACATATTTGTTCATATGACATTTTGGTTGAGTGACTGTGTGAATATAGAAAAATGTCACCCAATTAAGGATTTAAACCATTATCATCCTGATTCAAATACCGGCCAATATACTGACTGAACCTAAATATTGTATACGTGAAATTAGATAGCCTAAATATAGTAGATAGTTTGAGTGCGAAGAGGATTTATGGGAAAACTATAAATAAACATTGATTTGCATATAATTATAAACAAAATATAGTTAGATATTTCAATTATAAAAAAAGCATTACGTTTTCTAAAATTAGTTGCTAATTTAAAAACTTAGTTAAATTGTTATAAAATAATCAATAAACGGTAGATTTAAAGCAGAATTTGTAATTATTTAGAAAGTATAAAGTTTTATTAAGAGCTTCCTAAAAAATGTTAGTTGCATTCAATGAAAGAACTATATAAGTTGTTTGTTAAGTAAAAGATTGGGCTAAGAAATAATTAAACCAAAGTTGGACAGAAAGTTTTAAACAAACTCAATTGCGTAATCCCTATTTTCTAAATGTCGCGAAGTGATAAAATGAAGCGAACAACTTTCTACTCTTAAAGCAGTAATGAAGCAGAACTTAACAGCTATTTAGATCACTAAGGGGTTCTTACAAAACTTGCAAAATCTGTGTACGTGGCCTAACTTTGATTTTATCTTTTATCACTCTCTAATTTGGATTTAATATTTTTTTTACTATTTAGCACCGCGTCTTACTAGCTGTTCGGGTTATACGCTTTAAGTACTAATTACGTTAATGGATTTAGGAATTGGGAAGGTTGAATTAGAGGAAGTGAACCCGCATTTGCGTGGAGGGAGAGTGGAAAACCATTTCGGAAAAACCACCCCCAGTTCACCCGACCGAGATTCGAACCTCGATCTCCCCGACCTCAGCAGTCGAGCTCAACACGACAAGCGCGTTAGCCAACTACGCCACCGAGGCGGGTTTGGATTTAATGCTCACCTTGAACGTGTGAAAAGTATGTTCTTATATAATTTTTAAAATTGTGTTGTTTTTTTCACACCGAGACTTAGGGCTATTGAGTTATACGTCTATGTACTAATAACGCTAATGGTTTAAGGTTGAGTATGGTCAAATTTATAGGAAGTGTAGCCAAATTTACTTGGAGGGGAAGTGGAAAACCATTTTTGAAAAACCACCCTCAACACACAACTGGGATTTAAACCCCCATTTTCACCTTATCGCTAGTTTAGTCTATTGCGAAAGTGATGTATTAGACCATTCGGCCACCGAATTGGGTACATCCTTCCTGATTTTTTTTTCCTCCTGATTTGAGTCTAATTATCCGTCCGGCCTATCCACATATTTACAATAAAGTGGTAAGAAAAGGAAAGGTAAAATGTAGAAGAATAGCACCTTCATTTTACTGTAGTGTAGGTAATGTGTTAAACGCTTTAGGGGGAAAAACACACTTATTGGTGGCCACACGAACTAATTTCCAGGCTCATGAAATATGGTTTGCTTGTAAGAATAATTTTTGGGTTTTCGAATCCCAGTCGGGTGTATTAAAGTTTTTTATTTAATAATATGATTTCTCTTTATCTCAACGTAAATATGGATCCATTCCATTAAAAACTTTACCTTTCTTGTACTTAAACTAAAAAGTAGTTAAATTTGTCGGGTGGGTCTTAGAGAAATAAATCATTGTTGTATATATTTTAGACAAATTGTTGAAGTGTTTTAAATTATCATTCGATTTTTATGATAAAGTTTTATTATATCAAATTTAAAATTTAATATCTAAGCTCAATATTATTTTACCTTATTTTAGGTAAAGTAATTAAATATTTCATTATCAAAAGTAGTTTCAATGTGTTTTTAGGGCAAACATTTTTTATCTTATATTATATGTGTTAAAAATGACAATTATAAACTAAGTCATTTGTATTTTTGGAAAATATGTACAGTATATTTTTATAGCACTATTACAACACTTAGATAAATAAATTATGCGTATGCTGATAATTAGAAGAGAGATTGTTAGCTCTAAAAGATTTGGTAAGGAGCATAGTTAAAACTATTTCGATAAAAAAACTAAATTGTAAATTAACGTTATAATAAATCATATAATTTGTTATACTACCAATTATTATTCACCTTAATCATGTAAAAAGAACATATTTAGATAAATTATTTTAACAAATACTGACAAATAAATTTGAATTACAATAATAAATACGTTCATAAATAAATTTGAAATAAATGATAAGTGATTATAAAATAAATAAATAAAATCTTTGGACGAAGTAAACAGTTTGACAAATAAACAAATATTACATTTATAAATATAGCAAAGTATATTAGGGTTAAAAGATAAATGACTATATAGATATAATGTTTATCCAAAGCTTAATATTAAAAGTTTAAAGAATAAGTATCTTAAGAATGTATTGGCTGAACTAAACTTACATATGTGTTGAAATACGTGAAATAATATATCTTAGTCATTCTCTTCCACCAGAGTCCTCATAGGTAGTTTTCGTTCCATTTTACTCTCAGCTTGCGAACTAAAGTCCATACCTGTGAAAAGAGAACAAGACAAAAGCTCACACTTACTGTCTTTTATTTCCAAACAAATTGTCACGAAGCTTAGAAGAAGCTGAAGCCAAGTAAACTTTCTCATCCTTTTCTTTAACGCTTTTTCAACGAAGACTTAATTCTCATGATAAACTTTCTATGTGTTGCTCCAAGAGAACCAAAAGCTAAGAGTCATGTTTGTGTTCTTTGCAGTCTCTCCAATGTGACAGCTTTCCCAAACTTCTTACAAGGAACGGAGGGGTATTAGGGAAAAGCTGGGAAAGACTCGGATTCAAATGAGGATAATGACTCTAGTATTCTCTGTGTTACAAGAAGATTTTGGACTTTATAATAAATTCTAGAAGTTATTTAATAAAGTACTATTGTATGTATATCGTTATTGAACGAAATTGAAAGGTACAAGAAAAAGAGGAGGAATGTCCATTTTTAACACAAATTTAACTGGTGCTGCCATCTGTTAAACAATCATGATACCTTCATAATACACTCTAAAACTATATTTAAAAGAACTTACTCTAATATTTAAATTAATTTTAAAATACATTTGCTGGGGTTCTTATAGGGTTCGATATATTAAAATGTTTGTTCTTGGAAAATATATAATATGTAACTTCTCCCCCTGTTTCCCTCGTACCCTTCAAATGTATCAGGTTTTTTCTACACACTAAGCTGTAATAACCAGTCTGTGAACATTTTATATTGAGTATGTATGAAAAAAAAAGGGTTCACAGTTAATAAATAATGTGCTTACAAAGAAATTTGTCCAAAAAAGGATGAGGCTACAGGAGATTGGGGAAGTTACATAATGACAAGGTACATACCCTGTTCTCATCACATTGTTAGGATATTCAAGTCTCGTAAATAACGCTGGACAGGACATTCATCGCGATTACGAGAATCTAGAACCGTGTAATGACAGGTAAACCCAAATAGAAAGTGACCATTGGGAACTAGACAGCAGATGGGAGGAGTGACTAGATTGGACCTGAAAGAGTAGGGTATAGTGAGGTAGACTGGAATTAGAACTAGCTCAACATAAGGGAGATGGTGTAGTTAGGTGGAACTGGATAGAACTAGCTCAACATAAGGATATGACGACTGAGGTTAACTGGATAGAACAAGCTCAACATAAGGAGATGGTTGGACTGAGGTAACTGGATAGAACTAGCTCAACATAAGGAGATGGTGGATGAGGCTAACTCGATAGAACTAGCTCAACATAAGGAGATGGTGGACTGAGGTTAACTGGATAGAACTAGCTCAACATAAGGAGATGGTGGACTGAGGTTAACTGGATAGAACTAGCTCAACATAAGGAGATGGTGGATGAGGCTAACTGGATAGAACTAGCTCAACATAAGGAGATGGTGACTGAGGTTAACTGGATAGAACTAGCTCAACATAAGGAGATGGTGGACTGAGGTTAACTGGATAGAACTAGCTCAACATAAGGAGATGGTGGACTGAGGTTAACTGGATAGAGCTAGCTCAAAATAAGTAGATGATGTAGTGAGGTGGACTGGATAGAACTAGCTGCGTCTAGGTCATTCCAGTTATCTCTTCCGATTGGGTTCTCCAGTCAACACCCTGATCACGTTTCTAGATTCTCCTATTCACGCTGCATGTACTGCCCACCGTAATATATGAGATTTGACTATCCTAACAATATCTTGTAAAGATTAAGGGTATGTAACTCATCATTATGTAACCACCTCCACTCCCCAGTAGAGTCATCTAATTTTAGACCAAATACCTCCGTAAGCACCTTGTTTTCGAACATCCTTGATTTGTTTTTGTCAAGGTAAGAGACCACGTTGTAGGATGCATGTCTGTCTACTAAGCTAAGACATGCTGGTATTTATTACTGGTTAAATAATGTGAGCTTTATCCATAAACTGTGATAAATTAACTGATCGAGTCTTGATGTGGTGTTTGTTCAGATTTAACTTTGTTGATGCAATCATATAATCATTCTATTAAGAAAGTGAAAATTGAATAAATAACTACCTTGTGTAATGCGAGTCTATTGACCTATACACTCGGCCACCACAGAAGCCAGTAAAAAAAAACAACTCAAAAATGTGTTCACCCCTGAACTAACTAATGTGGCCTTGTTCCTTTCGTGTGTAACCAGACGTGTCTATTGATGTGGTAATGTGTCACATGCACACATATGTGATCTTGTCAGAGATAGCTTCGATCAATGTTACATTCGATTTGCTGTTTCCGTGTCTGATTTCCAGTGCAGGACCACGTGATTTCATCTCCATCGGTATCGAACACGATTTGTATTTTGTGTTTATCTTACCTTAGTATCTACCATCCTGCTTCGGTGGCCGTATGGTACAGGACGTAGCTCTCGTGTTAGACTATACTGCTATATTATTATTATTAGCACCGCATCTTACTTTCCATTCGGGTTATATACACTTACGCTAATGTGTAATGGTGGGGTGATTGTGAGATGAAATGAAGGACCTACAGTTTAACGTGGAATCCGAACCACGGTGGAGGCCTGGCATTCCCACATTCACAAGATGTCTTGTCAGAGGTAAGGAAGGGTTTGGTAATCAGATAAATCTGTGCCGGGACCGAGGAATGAACCCCGGACCTCCAACACAGAAGTCTTGACATCTTAACCCTAGACCACCAGGTCACCTATATATATATATATATATATATATATATATATTTAATAAATATATATATATATATATATTGCTAATGACAGGTTGGTGTTCTATTGGTGGTTTAAAAAAAATTGTTTTCCACTAAACCTTCAGGAAAAGGCGGGTATATTTCCTAAAAATCCTACTTTCCTCATTATTAAATGACTAGCGTGGTTAGTATATATGCGTCTATCCTGGACGAATACTAAGATACATTGGTCAATAAATAATGTATCTTCCAATCGTATTCAGGTTAAAAACTTCTTGCTTGTACAAATTAAAACGTTTGAATACCTTGATTTTTATATGAATACACTTTTAGAGAAGTTTAAGGGAAACACTAAGATATTTTATTTAATCAACATTGATAATATTTTATTATATTAATATATTTATTTTATAGTTATTGATAAAATCTATCAAAAGTAACAGCTATAGATAAGATCTGATGTATGAATACATTAAAGTAGATTTATTAGTATATTTTACCTATCTACAAGATATGTCGATTCTTAGGAAAATTGAAGTAGCACAGTAACAGTTCCAAGGCGTGGACTGGCAGGTTTCAAGGTCACCTGGACTACAAAATAATTTGACGGCTCTTAAGGTGCGTCCTGCAGTCAGCGAGAAAGTATCAATTGCTGTCAGGCTGCATGGCTTAAAACACAATGGTATCTTCCGTTTTCTGGAACTACTTATCTTTTCTTTCTATTATTATACTCCCCTTTGCCCTTTACCTACAACAACGCTTTGTTTTATCGATAAGAAATCATTATTCTTTGAACTGAACAATCTTTTATAAAATTTGGCAGTTATATTTAATTACTCTGGCATTTTAAGTGTCAAACTAGTTTTTTTTCCGGATTGTACAATTATTATTATTGCACCGCGTCTTACTACCCGTTCGGGTTATACGCACTTACGCTAATATGTAATGGTAGGGTGATTGTGAGATGAAATGGAGGACCTACAGTTTAACGTGGAATCCGAACCACGGTGGGGCCTGGCATTCCCCACATTCACAAGATGTCTTGTCAGAGGTGAAGAATGGGTTTGGCAATCAGATAAATTGTGCCGGGACCGAGGATTGAACCCCGGCCGCCAGCACAGAAGTCTGACACCTTACCCCTAGACCACCAGGTCACCTGATTGTACAATTGACACAAATGTTATCAACTAATAATCTTTGGGGTAATGCTAAGACTGGTATTGAAAATAACATTAGGAATAGTATATAAAGAAACCCCTTTTATAGACATTTTTTTTATCACCACATCTTACTAATTGTCCATGGAATATTAATATATAATAATTACTCTTGTGGGGTAGGGATTAAGAAGGAAGAAATTTTAGAGGTAATCAACCCGCATTTGCCTGGAAGAAGAGTAGAAAAACATTTAGGAAAAATAACCTTTATTAAAACCATCCAGGATTCGAACCTTGATCTCCCTGTCATCAGCAGTTCAGTCTAAAACAAGAGTGACGTATTAAACCATTCGACTACAGAAGTGGGATACATTAAACTCAATATGAGACTAACATTTTTAACTACTCGCTAAAATACGTATATAAATAATTGGTATTTATTTATTCATTCAAAGTAATACTAAAAATCACATTATTTTTTTGTGGTATATGCCTACTTTAACGAGTTAATATGCTAATTTGTTCACATACAGATACATTGGGTTTGCACATACACGTCCATATATGCTCACACGTAGGCGATTATTACAGCAATAATATTAGTGTTTTATTGTGCACACACACACACACAAAACACGTGAGTGTGTAGATGAGTTGCGTGTATGGGTGTTAAAATTGTAATAGATTTAATATAATATTTATTGGGAATGATAACAAAAATTGTGTGATCATGTGAGTGGTATTAAAGTCTAATAACCGCCATGCACGACATATCAAAATGGTGTGCAGCATGAAATGAGCTATATTGTGTTGAGTGCCGGACCCCAACACCTTGTTGCGTGAAAATACTAATCTCTTCTAACTAACTACTTCCCTCCAGGCGAGCGACACGCTCACGTTCAATATAGGAGTTAGAGAGAGGTTATAAATGGAATCATTTTGATAAAACTGAAAATAATAATAAGATAGCTACGTTTTAACACGCAATAGTTCGGTAAGTCATTAAATGTCGTCTGAACGTTTCATTGAATTTTGAATGTGAAAATAAAAAGCTATTTATGAATTCAAGCACGGTCAAGCTTTTGGCCAGGATTTAAACATGCTATGCTTGTAATAGGGCTATTTGAACAGTTATCAGAAGCTTAAATAAGGTATGATGTTGTTATATGCATACTAAAATGTCAAGGATGATAATATTTGTTTTTAATAAAACGATTTTAAAATAAAAAGATATGAAATTATGATCTCGAAAGTTCATTGTTGTAATGAAAAAAGTACGTCACCTATCCATATTTTGAGATAGTTTTATCCAGTCCACCTCATTACATCCTATCTCTATCTTGAGCTAGTTCTGTCCAGTCTACCTCATTACTCCCTATCTCTATCTTGAGCTAGTTCTATCCAGTCCCACCTCATTACACCCTATATCTATCTTGAGCTATTTATATCCAGTCAACCCTATTACACCCTATTCCTATCTTGAGCTAGCTCTATCCAGTCAACCCTATTACACCCTATCTCTATCTTGAGCTAGTTTGATCTATTTCCCCTCATTATACCAGATCCCTACCAACATCTTAATTATTTAATCCAAAATGCATAGACTAATGTTTTATTTTATGTCCGTTAATCTATAATTAAATATGTTTCTCCAGAATTGTCAGTGTTCGTGGTTGAGATTATTTTTTTGAGAATACATTTTACCGGAAATCTCGTAGTATTTCATAGAGGAAATTTTATTCGTAAATTATAATGAAACATCTGCTAATGTGTGAGATGTTCTTTAAGAGAAGTTTCACTGTAAACCTAAATCTTTTACTTACCATGTAAATCACTCGTCATGCTTTAATTTTGAACGACTGAAAATCAGTCAGAAGTGAATTAGTCCTAATGTTAATAAATATAAATAAAATCACGATTCCACATCAAGGCATGACCATATATCATATATTATTGAGCGACCAAATATTCATAGCACAACTTCCTTCAGAGGAGAACTCCCATGTCGAATGTGACATGTGAAATAATCCTGAAAATATATGTGACACTACCTTTCCCGGCCAAATTGATAGGTAATTGATAGAAATTCTCGGGACTGATATAATCAGTCGGTTCAGAAAGTTAACTTTAAATACCACAAATAATTTAAAATATCTAAAAAAACAAGTTTGAAATAAATACATTTAAACACACAACGGAATTGTAAAATCTACTTTATTGAGTTAGGAGTATAAAGACGTTAATATTAATCATAGTTTAGAAATATAATAATATTAGGTGTCTGGGTTACATCAATAGTAGCCCAGTAGTGGAAAGATTTGTCAGTACTAGTGTACCGTTGCCCAGGGGATTGCCCGAATGTACTAATCGTACATCCTTTCCGTGGAGGCTCTTTCCATGTCCTGATGAGATGAGATGAGATGAGGGTGATAGTTAGTATGAGGGTGTGCAACCAGTGGAAACTGTTAAACCTAACTTAAACCTAATCAACCAAACCTGGTGAGCCTTGGGGTAACTTCCTCTTCGGGAAAAATACCCAAGGTACCAACTGGGAATCGAGCCCTGGACCCCTAGTCTCGTAGCCAAGTGCACCGTCTACATCATCATGGGACCGGTTAGCTTAGAGATAAAAAAAATTCCCGGATAAGCTACCTTCTTTAAATGAGAAATTAAACATATATATACAAACAAGGATGACTAAATTAGTTTTATATATGAACCGATTATAATCTAAATCCACTTACTCACGCCATCGCAATATACTGAACAGGCACAACCCTAGCATCCCACAGGTATAAAGGTTGAAAAGCAATGTTATTTGTTTTGTTAAATATACCTGTGACTATCAATGATTGTGGATATATTTTAATTCCCATAATCCCTTACGCGATCAGATCGCCCGCAGTTATTTATTTATAGATGATCAATTTTAAAGCTTCATGACCATGATTTGAAGTTTGCCATAAAACAACCTAGTGCCCGACCCGATTATTGCGGTTGAGATTATTTTCAACAGAATAAAAAAATAAGTTTGTCAGGCTTTATTTTTTGCAAGCAAGCTAAATATAATAAAAGGTTACATTGTATTTATTTTAAAACAATACTATTAAAGATCCACTTCACACACCAAATGTTCTTAGGCCGATACACACACAATGCTAAGCTAAGTTAAGCTAAGATATGCTGTGCTGTCCTCTGCTAAGAATTTGTCTATTTGGTTTCACACTCATTGCTAAGCTAAGCAATGGTCCCTTTTTCACTCCCGAATTCATTGTTGTTTCTTTCTGGTCTGCTCCAGTGAAGTTTAGTTATGATGGCGTTCTCCAAAATGTCTTGTTTGATTTCAGGTGATAGTACTGAGGAAGAAAATATGCTGCTGTTAGCAGCTGTTTTGAAAGATGAATACAAATTAGAAGGCGGAGGTTTGACTTGCTCAATTAACGCTTCCATTTTAATAAAAAAAAACTAAGTAAAATATTACTTAAATATACGTGAAACAAACTGAAAACAAAACTTCAACACTTCTTTAGTCATTTTCACCAAACCAGCACTGTGTCTGTTCAACACAGAGTCCAAGTTGCGCAACGTAAGAGGGCTCAAGATAGGAGATGGAAAAATTGCCCGGCCATCAATCGTAAAAAACAGCGTGGCGTAGCAAGGCATAGTTTAGCATTCTGTGTGAACCAACACATTTAAATGCATGGCCCACCATTTATCTAAAGAGTTAGCAGAGCAAATCTTAGCTTAGCGTTCTGTGTGAATCGGCCTTAAGGTGAGGTAGAAGGGATAGCAAGTGTTTTTACAGTTTTTATAGAATTGAAAGTTTTTGGCCAAAATAAATCAAATATTTCTCCAGTAGCAACATAGAGTTTAGTTTTCTGCACATGCTAATATCAACAGATCTTGAATATCTGTCAAGAGTGTCCTGGAATTTTGTCAAAACTTTTTCTCTTTATTTCAAAAGTTTTGACAAAATTCCAGGACACTCTTGACAGATATTCAAGATCTGTTGATATTAGCATGTACAGAAAACTAAACTCTATGTTGCTACTGGAGAAATATTTGATTTATTTTGGCCAAAAACTTTCAATTCTATAAAAACTGTAAAATTACTCGCGTACCCTTCTGCCTCACCTTAAGGCTGGGGTTGACAACCTTTTTGGGCTACGCTAGACCTAAAACTTATTAAAGCTCCAACAATCACCCATTGTTTATACATTCTTCTATGTTTAAAAAAAATCTACTACATTAATTGAATCTTTCCTCAAATACTTATGATCTAATCGGACTAGAAAATAATATAGAATAAGTAAAATATACAATTTCATATTTAATGTCCTACTAATATCACCGATTATGCCCGAAGTAGGTTATTTTGGTCACACTCAAATATTAGTTGAACTTACTTTATATATTAGCACGTTTGGAAGACATATATATACTTTTAATGACGTTTTATTAAGTTATAAAATGAAAACTACCGTGAGATCAACCGATTGATTGGTTCTATATGCCGCCATTGGAGGAATCTCATTGAGTAGGCAGGATCTAGTTTGTGTATCCAAGGTTAGATCTCTGGACAGTTGGTTTTAGACAGTTGTTGGAGACAGTTACTTGTAGGCACTTGGCTTTTGACAGTTGTCAGTGTGTGTTGTTTAAGATGAATCCATCTAGTGATGGAGTGTCTTTATCACCATGAGTAAGAAAATGGTCATGATATAGTTAAGACAGTGGTTATGACATGAATAATACATTGGATATACACCGTTGATTTTGGGTGGTTTCCCAAGGTTTTTTTAAGTGTCATGAGGTGTAATAGGCTCTTACTATGTTTGTGAATTTATGTGACACCTTTTAGAGGAGTTCCGGACCTTGGCTGAAACATAAAATTTGACTTGAGTTCAGGTGACCGGATGATAGATGGACCAAACCTTGTCTCTTTGATAACCATGTATCAATGTATATTCATTTAATGAACACAATAATATTAATCATCAGTAATTCATTTAGCCTATCCTGACTGACCTCATCACATTGTAGTCTCACAGGGAACGAAGGGCCACGCCCACACATTTTGGGGATCATAAACCCCACCCACGTCTTTATATATTGGTGATTGTAAAACATGTGCCCTCACATTTTTTGTTACAGTTTGAGGCTTTCTAGGTTTTAAATCGTGAGATAAATACAGACCCCAACATCTTAATATCATAAGTGGAATTTTTATACATCAACATCCGAGTAAAATTCCGGGCTTTGACATATAAATAATTTAGGATATTCAGTGAATATGTGGAAAGTAATAAGGACATGGTTTTTAATGTCATAGATCATAGGAAAGTAGGTGAGATCTCCAAATAAAAGGTACTGGAATGTAGATTTTCACAAAACTCTCAAAACTTCCAAACATTACTACAGACCCTGGGAATTGAACAAGCAATACATTTATCTTTAATTCATCCCCCCCCCCCCCCTAGATACGACGACTTGTGTATGTTTAACCCTCATCATTATGTTCATCTACATGTTATTTTTGTAATGTTACAGTTAAGATTTGAATATATTGACAGCTTAATGTATCGTAGTTACATTTTCCAAGCAACAAGTTTTTTACTATTCCAATCTTACTATTTGAATTATTAATGTCAATTTGTTAACAAGAGACATGAATTTACTGTAAATATATTTTATTTTTAAATATAAATAGTGTGAAGCTTAAAAAATATCATTGTTGAAGGATAAATCTTCTTTACTTCACCCGCGTGGGTGGCGTTGTTATCTAACCCGCTAGTTTCGTGTTGAGCTAGACTGCCGAGGACGGGGCGATCTAGTTTTGAGTTTTGGTCGGGTGAACTGGGTATGGTGTTTACTAAAGGGTTTTACACTTTCCTTCCAAGCAAATTTGGGTTCACTTCCTCTGAATTAAACCTTCCCCATTCCTAACCCATTAGCGTAATTAGTACTTAAGCTTATAGCCCTAATGGGTAGTAACATGTGGTGCTAAATGATGATAATAATAATAATTCATTTATTCGTTTTCGATACCCAGAATGACCTTATATTCTTTTAAATATTTACAAGGAAGAAGAAGACTTAGATACATCGAGAACAGATTTAGAATATCTCGCCAAACAGGGTATAATTCAACATTGAATTTTCTTTAGATCAGCCACTAACTGTTAGGTGATTTGAGATTTCTCCTTAAATTAAAAATGGGTATGTCACACTTGTTGGGTTATAATTTGTTTCGCGAGACAGCACAATATTTTGAACTGTAGAAATATATATAAATATGACACGTCTTACTACCTGTTACGTTTATACACATTTTTATAACTAATCTAATGTGTTAGGAATGAGGAAGGAAGTATTTTAGAAGTAATCTATCAAATTATTTGTGGAAGAAGAGTGAGAAACCATTTAGACAAAACAACTATAATTTCATCTGGTATCCGAAAACTTCAATATTTATCACTAGTAGGTGACCTGGTGGTCTAGGGGTAAGGTGTCAGACTTCTGTGCTGGGGGTCCGGGTTTCAATCCTCGGTCTCGGCATTGATTTATCTGATTACTAAACTCTTCCTTCACCTCTGACAAGATATCTTGTGAATGTGGGGAATACCAGGCCTCCACCGTGGTTCGGATTCCACGTTAAACTGTAGGTCCTCCATTTTATCTCACAATCACCCTACCATTACACATTAGCGTAAGTGCGTATAACCCGAACGTGTAGTAAGACGCGGGGCTAATAATAATAATAATAATAATAATAATAATAATAATAATAGTAATAATAATAATAATAATAATATCACTAGTAAACTAGACAAGACAAAACTACAACTATTGTACGTGCGCTTAACGGTTAAAACCAACACCTTTTTAAAGATCAGTCCAGTTTTAAAGTTAAACGAATATCACAACTATCTTTTAAGTAATGATATTATGTGAGTTAGTTAGTTTTTGACCGCTGCCTTTCACCTCTTATTATAAACAGTACAAAAACTCAACTCTGCTTTGAGAGTGATACTTGAATATTTTACGTTGCTCTCTTTTGTCTTAACGTTAGTACAGAAATTCATTGTTTGGTAAATTGAAACTTCATCCGGCGATTGTAGAATACTGACGCGCAAAGAAAATTAGATTAAAAAGAACTTCCAAAATTATTAGGGCACTTGTCTAATAAGCTTTATATTGTGAGAAGCCTTGAAAAAATGTGCAGGTAGGCCTATACTTTTTAAATTAATACACCTCAGTAAGCTGATGAGAATCTTTGAAAATTTGAATTCAAATGTGACTAAAACTATGGTTTGTATTGACGTATCATATTTGAGATTTTGACAATAATTAATATTCACATTTTAAATAATTTAATCAGATTCAAACTTCCTAATCCATTTAGATAACAAATTTGGAATCGATATTATCTAATTTGAAATATGATTATGAAAATAAACCTCTTGAAATTAATATATTTATGTAAATTTATTATTTTTAATAAACTAACCATTGCTTAACTACGATATATTATTCATAAAATACATAATTATTTGTAGTAAGGAACAATATGTATTCTATTAGATAAGGAAAGATGTCAAATTAAAAGATATGATAGAAATGACTTCTGTGTTTACATTTACACATCGTTGTTTTAATTAATTCAGTTCTACTCGATTCTTCGTGCAAAGAACTCTAATCAGGATTCATCTATGGTAATTATCATATTTCATTTCTGCTAATATAGACCTCATACTCACACTGTTATCAAAATTCAATTTCACATTTATTTATATTGGCCTAAATTGAGTATTTGCACCACAACTTACGTTAACTCTTTTTTCTTGTTTAGACCTGAGGATGGTGCCATCGAGCGCCGAAACATGTCGGAATTGTGACTAAACAACCCCCATTCTCAAGGAACAAGGGAATTAAAATTCTCCCAGATAAGAATAGATTTCAAATTATATATAAAATTTTTTCTTTGTTTTCACAAAACTCCAATCTGTGTCATTTGACTTTTTCTTACTACACTATATTATAAGTTTTATCTATACTATCCCATATTTCATCTACACTTGTCTTAATATGTTTATGGGTTGTTTAAATGTAATCACATAAAATCCTGAATAGAATAATTTTTTAAATCTTTTTTATAACAAACCAACTAAATACTTTTGTGTAAAGCCTTGACTCTATTTCTAACCATAATTTTATCTTGTTTATCAATATTATACACCCTGTTTTATTTCAACTAATTGTCTATAACACATGTATTTTAATATGTTTTATTGTTTTATGCACATGTACTTTTTCGACTCACATTTTTTATGTGTTTTTAACGGTTTAATTTATTACTCTTAACCTAATTAAAAATTTTTTCTCATGACATAATTTGCTTTCACTCACAGTTGTTGATTGTAATTGATTTTCTGTTGTAAACAACTTTGCCACTCAGTCCATTGACTCTTCATAAATAATACACTTAATTGGTATTGTCAGTATAATTTGTTTTAGTAATTTAATTTCTATCTTTTTCATATCTTTTAATTTGACATCTATCCTTATCTAATAGAATACGATATATTATGTTCTCCATGTTTATTGGAATGGAATCATAAAATATAAAATGTAACAATTTAATATAAATAGAATATTTATTATTTGAATAACTTTTTTAAAGCCTCAATTTTTATTATACTTGATTTATAAGAATATATGAATCAAGATCATTAAAATAAGGCCTTAAAGATTTATTTAATTAATATAACTAAATGAAATAAGCTCAATATAAATGGGGAGGCTTATAAACCGCTTTTAAACCATTAACAATTTAAATTATATTCTCAGCTGATGCTATCATTATATATGTTTAATCATAATATACAGTTGTAATTAAATATTATAATTATAATATGTAGTAATAATAATAATATATAGTTTTAGCTAAATTTTAAAAATGAAATGTGTAATAATTAAAATGTATTATAATTTAAAATTTTAATATTAATTACAATCTATAAATATAATCTACTATGAATATAAAATTATAATTTTTGATAATATTATAATTATTGTATTATATTAATCTATAAGTTATACTAAATTAAAAATTAATTTAAGTATTTGATATGCCAGGCCTCCACCGTGGTTCGGATTCCACGTTAAACTGTAGGTCCTTCATTTCATTTCACAATCACCCTACCATTACACATTAGCGTAAGTGCGTATAAGCCGAATAGGTAGTAAGACGCGGTGCTAATAATAATAATAATAATAATAATAATAATAATAATAATAATAATAATAATAATAATAATAATAATAAGTATTTGATAGCAACATTAGGACCAACTTTAAGAGTTAATCAAAAAGATTCTTATAATTTATTTATATATTTTTGTGTAATTTAAAGAATACATTATTGTTATGTATGGAATTATGAATTAAAATGCCCTAAAGATTTTCTTAAATTTTTGTGTAAGCTTTTGAACCTCAATGCCCTCTATTAAATTATGTTTTTTTTAAATATAAAAATTTTACTCTCTAATTTCCAATATCCAAATAACGCAGAAAATTTGTAAATTCCATTTATTTTATCCCACAATAACGAAAAGAGAAACTCTAAACACACACACACACACATATATATATATATATATATATATATATATATATATATAGAGAGAGAGAGAGAGAGAGAGAGAGAGAGAGAATCGGAAGTTATTTGTATAGTTCCTTTAGAACTTTTTAGAGTGAAAAAAGTATCATTGCCTCTCTTTTTTTGGAAGTAGTGAAGTAGGTTAAGGAAAATAAACAAGCCTCATCAGTCGCACAAACTTTCTTGAAAAGAATAACACAAATAAAATAAACAGTATAAAAAGTCTGCTATAGAAAAAGAATAAACTTTATATTCGCTGAACGAAGGTGGTTTGAAGGAAGCACTGTCGTGTTGTTGTATAGAACACTAGATAACGTAACGTTACTAGCCAATCTATAATAATAATAACAATAATAATTAGCACCGCGTCTTACTACCCATTCGGGTTATACGCTTTAAGTACTAATTACGATAATGGATTAGGAATTGGGAAGGTTGAATTAGAGGAAGTGAGCCCACATTTGCGTGGAGGCAGAGTGGAAAACAATTTAGGAAAAACCAGCCCCAAGTTCACCCGACCGAGATTCGAACCTCGATCCCCCCGTCCTCAGCAGTCGAGCTCAACATGACAAGCGCGATAGCCAACTACGCCACCGAGTCGAGTCAATCTATTGTAGTTGTTAAGAACAGCTATAGCCGCATCTAAATATAATATTATTTAAATTTGAAAAGTTACACCTGGACAAGGGAATCGAATCCTGGACCTTTGAATTAGTTCATCAATGATCTTACCAGTGAGCTATTAGGGAGTCATCCCATGTCCAGGGTCATTCTTCACTCATTTTTTAAGGCAGAGTCTGTGATGGACGTGATAAAATCGTCAGATACATTTTATGAACGATCAATTTTAAGTACGTTATTATAAAAGTCAACCCCCTTCAGTATGTGACGATTTCCACATAATTATTTTTATAAGTGTGCCAATGAAGTTTATATAGAGCCATAGATCATGACATAGTAATAACCAATGGAGACATGCATCAATGGACACGTGGACTTAATGTCAGGCTCACCTAATATTTCTTGTTTTAAATATGAGCATTATGAGTATTTTTATAATGGTTTCCAATGCTTCCAACATGAAAATGCGGATACATTCACTCTATATATGACCTTATGTTTGCTTACTCTACTAGCTTATTTAAAATGAATGTAGCTTGGACGGGTAGTAAGGCCTATTGGAGGAAAATATCATGGTAGAAAGAATAGTATATGACACATAAAAAGTTCACTAGTTTTTATTTTTATTTGTTCGTACTTCAAGCCAATAAATCAGCAGGTGTCACTTTTGACATATAATACAAATTCCAATAAAAAAATAATACATCTATGTTGTTTTTTCTACGTGACTCCCAAACGTAAAAGGTTTGTATTTTTACAAACCTTCCTAACTCAATGCCAATATTCATTTCGTCACAGAAGAGATAAAATAGGATAGTTGCACAGTCTATCACTATCAATTATTATCAATCCGGACTGTACATGGCGTGATGATGAGATGACAAGACATATTTAAAATCCAATATGTGTATTTCTACATGAGAGGTACAGTTCTGATAGTGATATTTATTAGAATACTAGCCTAATAGTCGCCACGTTAGTTTATATGTTAACGGCAATGAGTGTAAAACTGGTATTCTATATAATGCCTAGGCTTTCTAAATAATTCCTAAGTGGTATTACAAAGTATAAAATAAATTGGTTTTGCTGTTGTATTTCATAATTTTCGTAGGAAATCTATAGAATAAACAGTCATTATATATTACCGAGAACAATAGCTAAAACTAGTCTATTAACTACTAATTCACCTATCTAAGATACCTCTAATATACGAGAACATAGCTAACTTACCTAGCCTAACTAATTAACCTAATACCCTTTAAAGATAACCAGTCATTATATATTACCGAGAACAACAATTAACTAGCCTAACCTACTAACCTAACTCTACCTATCAAAATAATCATTAATACCGAAATAGAACTAACTAGCCAACCTATATACCTAACTCTACCCTATCAAGAATAACCAGTCATATATATTACCGAGAACAATAGCTAACTTAACCTAGCCTAACCTAACATAACCAAACTATACCCTATTCTAAAAGAATAACCAGTCATTATATATTACCGAGAACAATAGCTAACTTAACCTAGCCTAACCTAACATAACCAAACTCTACCCTATTCTAAAATAACCTAACCTGACCAACTTAAATTCAAGGAATAAGGTGAACCTGAAGAAAACGCCACAATACATACAAAGGACTGGATAAAAGAATTGATAGCATATTCCGGGACTTTAAAAATTACAAAGAACTTGAAAATAAGTTTGAAATACAACAGCAAAACTCGTTTATTTCATACTTTGCCAAAACAAACTTTGGTCATTTTATAGAACATCTGGATTTCACACTTTGTCGGTAACATACTCGTTTATACAACTTATTTGATTCTTGTGTGCGTGGTGATTCTATTTTCTTCATACGACTTTTAATACATGTCTCTAAATATTTAAATGATGAAAGTAGATCTGTCCGGAAATTAAAACCCAGTTTCTTGGGTGCTGATAAACTATCTTTTTTACATGAAGGTAGAGAGATTGCCCAATAACCATAAAAATCTAAAAAGTTAAAATTTTAAAATAGTAATTGGACGAGGGGTGAGGCTATATTTGGAAAACCCCTTTTTTAGATGAGATAGAAAGTTAAAATTGGGCAGGAAGTTAGAAGAACAACTCCAAATAATCACATAATTCTGAAAACTTTGTTCTTTGTTGGTACACCAGGATACATTTGCGAAGGGGTAATAAACATAAAAATATCTATTAGGTATCGTGGAAAATCTAAATTTGGCAGGTAGGTAGAAGTACAAATCCAAATTTACAAATCACTCTTAAAATTTGAATTTTTCAAAATTCACCTATGTATCTTTAGAACCAGTAGACATACAGACTTAAAATTTGAATTGAAGGTTTATTTCTAGAATTGGGTGAAACATTTTAAGGTCTTTTAAAATGTCTTCCCTTAAGAGGGTGAAGCAAGGCAGAAAAGTGTGGGACACAATGATTCGTTCATCGCTGTATTTCCTTAGGCATGAAAACTTAAAATTGGCTTGGCAGGAAGGTACAACCAAAAAATAAAAAAATAGGAGATTTCAAAATGGGTCCCTGGAAACTGAGGGAAGGATTGTTAATTAGATTTTTATTTATATGATGTAGACAATTAAAATTTGGCAGACAGGTTAAATGAACCACTCAAAATAATCATGAAATTTAACAAACCTTATATTTTTTGACGGGGCTCTGGGAAATCAGAGAAGATTTAATCAGAAAAATAGCTATTAAGTGTGGTAGAAAATTTAAATTTGGAAGAAAATAGAACGACACTTTCAGATAACCAAATAAGTCTTAACATTTGAAATTTCTAGGCGATATCTGTAGGTATGAGGGAAGGGTATGGAGGTGTTAAAGGGCTTAAGATTTCTAAAAATAATAAAAACTGATTCTCAGTGGGGCAGAAAATTGAAATTCAGATGAATGTAAATGGACTACTCAAAATACCCAAAAGTGTCTCAAAGTTTTAAATGGGGCCCGCAAAAAAAGGTAAAGGGATGGGTTGGTTTAATAAGGGGAACATATATTTAGGTGGGATGAGAAATTTAAATTTGACAATGAAGAACACCACCAGATAGCTAAAGAAAAATATAAGTTTCTTAGAAAGAATTGGAAAAATGATTGGGGGGAAGTGAAGGGGACGAAATAACAAATGATCAAATTAAGGTGGGATGCAAGGACGAGGGAAAACTTTCCTGAGCCAAACTTTTTTTGTCAAAATAAATCAAATATTGCTCCAGTAAAACATATAATTTAATTTTCTTCACATTCTTATATCAAAAGTTGTTGAATATATGTCATGAGCATAGCGTCATTATATGATAATTTTTTTTAAATGAAGAGACAACGTTGTCATAACAACCAGGTCACCCTTTAAAGATATTCAACAACTGTTGAGGTCATCATGTAAAGAAAATTATTTACATGTTTGTGTGGAAGCACTATTTGATTTGTTTTTTACCTAAAAAAAATTTGTTATAAACACTGCAAAAACACTTACCTTTTTTAACTTTCTCTGCATCCCCACCTTAAAACAAGTCTCACTATTATTAGTCAGTAAAGTTTTAATCCAAGTGTTACCGGATGATAGGACCACAAACATATATATTATATTTTACCCTTCCCACTCCACTTTTAGCAGTGTACAGAAACTAGATTAATCCTCTTAAACTCCCAAGTTAGAATACAATATATCTGTAATATTCGCAAGCCTGATGCCTTCTAAACCATGTGGACAATAGTATTGGGAACTATATAATAAATATATTGTATACATTTGTGGTTGTTTATTCTGAATAAGATAGCCTAGGTTTGAGCAAATTCAGCTTAATTAGTTTTACCCCATTTGCGGTGTTTTTTATACTCTCTCCAATCAAATATCCGCTTGTCTGTTAATAAATATCCCTCTTCTTTCAATCACGTTAAGGCATTCGTATTATAACCAAATATTTGTTAGACATTAGGCCCAAACATGTATATTATTTCCTTGGTTGTGGATTTAATGAATTAAGAATGTGTTTTATAAATTGAATACGAACCTGAGTATAACAGTTATAATATTTTTAGCAGTCAATTCAAAATCCCAGAGCTATAGCCCATGATTTGGACAACTTATAACAAAAATATACTATCGTGTTTTCTCACAACATAGAAAGTTGACATATTAGTTTAGTGAATTGATACAAAGTTTTGGATCTATATTTGGGATTTTTATGTACGTATATGATATATCTGTGCTCTATGAATACATTATTGATGTAAATAAAAAATGAAATATTAAAACCAAGGTTATAAATTTTTTTAATTTACATGTATAACATTTTGAAGTTCAGTTGACTCAAAATATTGATTTTATTTAAAGGTGATCATGCATTTAAAATGGTCAACACTATTTTCAGTATAATCGCTGCCCAGAGTCATTATGCTGGTGTACTTTCAAAGATAGTATAGTTTGTTCAAGGTAATTTTTATCTTGTATACAATTAGTTGGAAAGTAGCCAGTGTAAGAGATACAGTCAAAATTTCATAGCTGAGAGCCAGAAAACCCAACAGATCTACATTCAAATACTCATACGCCAGGTCATGGACTCCTCAGCTATCACCTCTAAAATGATATATCATTACTTATAAAATAACATTAATATTATATTGAAATGTATCAATCGTATAAAAAATATATCTGTTTGTTTAAAAGACCATTATTATAAAAATTTGACTTTATATCCCCTATAAGTTATTTTATTTAGATTTGATAAGTGATATAATTGACTTCATGGACATTGATAAAACCGCTAACTCATCATTAATGTGTCGATCGAGCGTAGCCACGCACATTTAATGCGCAGAAGGCAATTCATATCCTGCCGTCAGCCCTGTCATCACCAAACAGCTTGGAGTCCCACCCCTCCCCCACTTTAGCCAGACTAACAAAGGCAAGAGGAGTTGACGCTTCTTTCTGTGTGTACTAGACTCGCCCGTTAGGGAGTTAAGACACAGACTAGGAAATACCCTAAGACCCCGGCCAGGCTTGCGACCTGGTCGCCGCGACCAGGACGCCGCGACCAGGACGCCGCGACCAGGTCGCAGTAGTGTATTACATTGATTCTTATGAGGGTGGCCACGCTTGGCGACCTGCGACAGCGACAGATTTTAAAACACTTTCGTGAGCATTTTCAGGTCGCAGCGACAAATACGCTCGCCTTCATTTCTTATGGAGGTGCCACACTTGCGTTCGGGTCGCAGCTGTCGCAAGAACACTGGACACTTGTGTGGGTTTGCTTTCGTCATCCTAGGTCAAATGTCGACCGATAAGGTGCTCGGAACCACACTATCACTCCTCCACTAAGCATTTTCACTAACTTCCTTGCAAACCACCCAGTGTTTCTCGGTTCCCGCCCGTCTGAAGTTTGACACTCGGTAGAGGGTACTGTACATAACAATGTTTGATACCGATCTATTTATAAATGAAGTAACTACTTTCAACTATCCTCCATATGTAAATCACAACCACCCACCACCCTTCAATCCTTCAACCTTCAACCCTTCAACCTTCAACCTTCAACCATAATGTATATGCTGACCAAAGACAAACAATGTCTTTCAACTTATTATCATCACTTACCCATCAACCTAGCCACCAACCAGTATCTAAAGCATTACATCACCAACACAACTAAGAGCAATCAACAACATCTGAACATGAGAGCGAGTCAAGTGCGTTTAGCGTGTTTAGTAACCCTGCTAACAATTAGAAAAATTTTTCAGTCTTTAAAACTTGTATTTTTTTAATACACAATTTCAAGTAAATTTTACAGGGCATTGCTACTGTAAAACATGTTGTTTATCCATGTCTCATCTTACCTCACTGCGACCGCCACTCTTTCTTCCACTGGAATCGAGTTATTCATTCTCGTTCTTTGCTTCTCAATGCCCTCTCTGACGTATGAGCAAACTTCGTCAAATGAAGCTACACTCATTCTAAAATACTGAAAAAATCTATCTTCAGCCTTTCTGAGTTCATTAAATAAGGTATGAAACTGCCCATAAGTACGTCTCTGCATATTAATGGGTGGAAACCGTATTTTTTAGATGTACGTTTTTCTTCATATAACTAGATACTACTATGGCTAGTAACACATCTGGTCATAAAACGCGTGACCAGGTCGCAAGTGTGGCCGGGACCAACAAAAAGATTCCCCGCAACCTGGTCGCAGCGTCCTGGTCGCGGACCAGGTTGCAAGCCTGGACGTAGCCTAAAGGTGCCTTTTACCTAGGTACCCCTATTGGTAGCCAAAACTCCACCATGGTAATCACCTGGCTTCAGGGGCACTGGAAGCTTTTAGGAAGTGACGGGGAAGGTGTGGAAAGGATAAGAGGATCCTTAAATGAAAAGGTGGGCCATGGGCGCTGGATAGGCATAAAATGTTTTAAGAGGTTTTTTTAATTTCCATCTAGCATTTTTAAATATGACTTTCTTTTGTCATAATACAGGTTGTTTCGCTTGCTCGTCGGCCCCTGGATTTCTCGTAAAACTTCCAAACTAATGGACTTAATTGGTGTATGAGAAATTATCAAGGGCCGAGAACAGGTGAAATATCCTGTATAATATTAAAGTATCCAGATGGTAGCAAGGACAGTTTAAAAAATTAAAACTTATTTTTTCACAAAATAAAGTAGAAAAAAGTATTATTGATAGTATTTAAATACATTGCTTATATCTAATAAAAGAGATAGCCACATTTTATTTGACTTGGCTTATATGATAATATTCACATTTTTTTTAAATGACACCTGGACGCGGGAATTTAACCCGGGATCACTAAGCTTATAGCCAGATGCACCAACTGACCGCTACACCACGAGGTCAGATTCTAATCCCAGTAACAGACTGATGTTATTAAAAAAAAAACACTGGTTCAGAATATCATGAAACGTCATCAAAACCTTCAGTTTTTTTATATATCACAAATATTATAGGGGTTGCAAAAAAGTAAAAATTAAGTAAATAAATGATCGAGTTTTCAAGGACTTTATCGTGAAATATCACCGTTTTGAGATGAAAGTTATAAATATTAGCCTTCCTCAAACAAATAAAGTTTTTAACAGGGTTAATAAAGGACATTAAAATATAATTAAAGATTGAGCTAAGGCTTTTAAATCTTCAGAACTACAACTAGAGTAATTTAGTAAATACTTAATTGTGAGGATATTTTCCTTTAGGTAGGTGGTGCCTTCAAAGGAAGAAAAACGTTTATTTTATCATGATTTTTATACAAAAGTTACAAAATATATTTTCTAAACTTTCATACTACGGTTAAGCCACAAACATAGAGTTTAACAATGAATAAAACATATGTATTTTAAATATTTACATATAATAATTTGTTCTCTTTCTTTTTACCGTCTTCATAATTTACATGAGTACAAACGTTTATCATTTGTTGTATCAAAATAAAAATTAAATTCACTATATAGTTATTTTTCCATACCACGTCTTACTACCCTTTCAGTACATTTGCATTCAATTACATAAATGGGGTAGAAATAGAGGAGGTAGATTTATAGGATTTGTGTCAGGATTTACTTGAAGAAAATTTGGAAATATAATTAAGAACGTGCATCACATACCAATCAACTCTGTGGTACAGTCGGCTATAAATCGTAGATTTACACAAACACTATTCCACGTGGATCATTTCTGATTAAATATTAATATAGAGTTAATAGAAGTTTCTAATACTCAACATTGTTGAATTATTAAATGCTATTTGGTTAAAAACTGCAATTAAAATGCCGTTTCTGACAATTTTAGAATTGCCTTACAGATAAGCATTGTGCACAAATCTTCATTTTGTCATTATAAGGATAATTTGTAGTTATTAACCAGAAACTTTGTCACTTTGTCCCCCATCGTCACTGCTGAAAATGTCGAGTAATTATTTAAGTACTAATGCACTGCACACCTTTCTGGCAGATCGTAGGTCTTTTTTATTACCTTTTACTCCCTCATACCTTGCGCGAGCTGGAAGCTTGATTCGGGCCCGCTATTATACACGCTCTTAAGTTGAACTAATCTAATAATAAGTGATCTCAAATTTAAACCTTAACCTCCCCATCCTTATCAAAACAGACAAGATGATTAAATTAGTTTAAAAATGACAACATGGATATGGGAATGCTAGCCGGACCAGTTTGTCACTATTCACATAGTTGAGATTAATTCAGCTATTAGGACTGATCCTGTGGATAATCATCAAGTCACAGTTTGTAATACATACGAATTAATAACAGACAAGTTAAGCCTAATGTATATTTTACCTGTCAAAAATGCTTGTCTCCAAATTCTAGTATATTAAAATTTTAATAGGTAGATCCTTTTAAAAAATAAAACTTTTTTGTAACCATCATTGATCATATTATTCTCATTTATAATTAGTATTTATTTGAAGTATTTACGTGGACTTTCATGACCGACTGATTATATCAGCACAAGACTTATAAATTATCTTAAATCTAGAGCAAATAAAATATCCACCACACAGCCGTTAAATCATCCCTATGAAAGGGGAAACTCACAATTCACCAATGATTTTTTTTTGGCAATGCCACAAATCAAACCCGGGAACCTTAGCTCAGTATATTGACACGCTACAAAAGGCAACTAAGGTTTTTGACGAAAATATACTAGGTTATTAGTATTTTGAAATAATGTTTATATTTATTTGGTAAGAAGTAATCAATGATAAGGATATATATTCTTTGCTATTATTTTTTATTCCCCTCTATACTTATTTTATATCAGCCTTAGTCTTCTATGACGACATGTTTAGATGATGTTACAACATCTTCAAGTCTGAGGAAAACTATTGTTATTGTAAATAATTGAAGAGTTAATAGAAATTTAGAGTATGATACAAGAAATATTAAACAAATAATTACTTGATTCAACAAGTTTATAAATTCCTTATTTATAATAAACATGATTGAGGAAAATCCCTACTATCAGAAAGTTTGTAAATTTTTGAGGTGTTATATGATATAGTATTTTTGTGGGATTATCAACAATAAGTAGTAAGTTACCAATATTAAGAAATAAAATCAAACAAATGTTAAATAAAATAGTGTTGCTAATGTGACATAGAGTGTAATTAATATGATGAGTAAATATACATAGATATAGTGTTGTTTTTTCTTATGTAAAAAACAATTTCCTCCCTAACTCCAGTGTTTGTATTATATATATATATATATATATATATATAATAATATATATATATATATAGGGGCAGGGTTCAAAAACATATTGTATCATCATTTGTATGTTCATGCTCTCCTGTTTGTTCTCCTAATGTTGGACATTTCCACCCAGTAACATTATAAATGCACTAGTTTCTGAAGATTATAATGTATGCTGTATGCTAGTGCCTTAAACGTTTTCATAGCTGAATTCATTAAAATATCTGTATTTACTAATAAATTTAAATTTTCATTAATTTTTTCAACAAATTTGGGACAGAATTTTGGGGAAGGGGTTCAAATCAGTCCCTTTTTGGAAACAAGTGGTCACCGGTGTACCATCTTTCAATGTGAACCAAGGACTCCTAAATTCGCAGCTGACCCTGGGTGTGAAGATAGGCGAAATACGCCAGTTGGGTAGAGTATATATCACTATCCCCCCAGAGTAAATGTGTTCATAGAAGCGTTCACCTGCAAATACCTCAACACTATCATGGCTGGAAGGCTTTCGTCCCACAAACACACAACACATTCCTTGTCAGCCCTGAAAAAGAGATTGTTTTCTATTAACTTCTACAACTCACAAATGCACACGTACCTTCCACGTTAACCTCGTGAGCCCCCCTCCCCCCCCCCCCCAACTCACCCAATTGACCCTCTCCGCCAATACCACCCCTCCTTAAAAATATTTTCTCAAAAGCACACATACACAACAAACCTAAGCCCTTCGCGTGTTAAGACAAACTTGTTGCCCACATTCCCTAACAACGTATTGTTTGGCCTTGAGTAATATTCTCCCAAATTAATTGCCGAATTAAACTTTTGTTTCTTTTTTCAACCCAATCCCTGAATATATCATAGAGGAGAGTGATAATATATACTTATTAATTTAGATAATTTTTTTAAAATATATTTTCCAGATATATTAAGGGCCCAACATATCACTATTGCACATTTCCAATCAAAACTTTTGATAAAAGTAAGTTGTAATTAATCATATTTTTAATCTGAGTAATCTTTGTTTATTTAATATGGACCCATATGTATGTTTATATTAGTTTATTACACTTAATAATTTACCATAAACTTGAATGCAGATAGAATCCGAATCAGTTTAAAAATCTAAATTAAAATAATTTGATTCTTAGCGTGTCCTAAGACAATGTGATATTTTTTGAATAAACTTGTAAGATATAAAATTATAATTATTAAAGTTTTTTAATATTGATTATTAAATGGGCCGTTTAATTTAAGTTAGTGTGTGAGTCGTGGGCTTTATGAATAAAAGTTTATTTAGAAACTACACGCTAAGCTTTACAAAAAATATGCTGATCATTTAGAGTGGTTTAGATTTGATTTTAAATTCCGTAAGGCAAAGTTTAAAAATAATTAATAAAACTATTATTATTGAAACAATTACAAAACTAAGAAAAACAATAATTAAACAATAATGTAAGTTAGATATAAAACAGTTCTAGTATTAGTGTAAGTAGAACTTCTTACGGAGAATAAAATCCCCTATACACACTGTAATACTACACGCATCTTATAACTGTATGAAAGGTAGTATCGAATCTATCTCACGGCGTTAGTAGTTTTAAGGAATATTTTATAAACACCTAGTATTGTTTTAATATTAGATGATTTTTTTTGTACCTCATCTTATTAACTGTTCAGGATATACACAACAAATATAATTTTTCAGGCGTTTAACTACCTTGGTGCCCTAAGATTACAGGTATAGATATTTCCAAATCACGTGAACTTAATATGAATTTTCCCCAGATGTAGATGACCCCATCGTGTGAACAAAATGACGTAACGCTCAAAGGGAACGAACAAACCTCTAGGTTGTATTAAATTATCTCATGATTAGTAACTGTATTTTTAGCAAAGTAACATAAATTATTATTATTATTATTATTATTATTTAGCACCACGTCTTACTACCCGTTCGGGTTATACGCTTTAAGTACTAATTACGCTAGTGGATTAGGAATTGGGAAGGTCAAATTATAGGAAGTGAACGCGCATTTGCGTGGAGGGAGAGTGGAAACCCATTTAGGAAAAACAACCCCCAGTTCACCCGACTGAGATTCGAACCTCGATCTCCCCGTCCTCAGCAGTCGAGCTCAACACGACAAGCGTGTTAGACAACTACGCCACCGAGGCGGGTAACTAACTAACATAAATATATGATTACGAACTACGGTAGCATAGAGATAAGATATATGTTTTTTCTTTTAATTTCTTGCAACCCTCCGGAGTGAAGAATTATTGTAAAGCTCAAAAACATCTGATTAGAAATCTTGATGGATGTCAAAGTTTCATTACACTCTGAACCCGAAACGGGAGTTTTAATGATGCTATTTTTCTGTCCATATTACTTCTTTGTTAGCAATAGTCGACATACATCCAAACACTCTTCCGAGATACATTCTCCCGTCTGCCGACTTCACCATCCGTTTTTCCATTGTTACAGAAAATGCTGCCCAAATACACTAAATCATTCACAATTCAAATGAAACTATGGGTAAGAGAGGTAATGTTAAACTGCATTACAAAACAAATAAATTTAAGATATACCAATATTTTCCTCCAAACACAGATTAAATTAATAACATTTATAGAATAATTTCAGCAGACAGCAGTTGAATTTTACGAAAAATACAGATATAAATAAATTTGTAACTCTTAAATCTTATCGAGTATCCAAAATCATCACTAAAATAAATATAAACCATACGAAGATGTTGAAATGATGAACACTAAACCTCTCTAATTTATATATAGGCGATAATTAGAATCATATGTCCATGTTACAGTATTAACCAATAGGCGATTAGCTAAATTTTGAGTCTGGTTAGCTTGTGAAACGATTTTAATTACTGAAAGAAGCTATCATACTAAATGAGTTTGTCGACCTCTGGATTAGCTGGTGTAGCAGTCTAAGCGTGAAGCCGGTCAAACAGGATTAAAATCTCTGCCGGTGCGTCATTTTTCTAGATGTATACAGCAGGTAAATTATTTTATACCACATTTATTTAGCACCATATATTACTCTGAGTTTGGGATGTACAAATATATACTAGTTACGATATTGTGCTAGGCATGAGTAAGGTCAAATTTAATATTTAGTGTACCCTCATTCATAGAGAGAGAGAAAGAGAGATAGAGAGAGTGGGAAATAATTAAGGAATAAAAACCTCTATACACCCGCCCACGATTCGAAATACAATCTCTCAGTCAAGGAGAGTCCAGTCTATTATGCGACCAAAGCAGGATACACCACATCATTAAAAGTTTAATAAAGTGAGATTCCCCCTCCTTTAAATGTAACCCTGCATGTTCAAGGTGGGATAGTAAGGGAAGCGAGAAATGACCAGTGTTTTTGTAGTTTTATAGAATTTTTTTTTGCTAGAATAAAAAAATCTCCAGCAGAAACATAGTTAAATGATTTTTACAGGGTGATATCAAAATTTGTTGAATGTCCGTCATAAGCATAGCATGATTAAATGAGAAACTTTTCAAATGAAGATAAAAAGTTATCGTTAAATTATTCCTAAACATCCTTGAGAGATATTCAAGAAATGTTGATATAACCTTGTGAATAAAATTAAACTACTCATATTATATTGTATCAATTGTAGAAATATTTTATCTATTTTAACTAAAACAAATTTTTAAATAAAAACTACAAAAACAATTACGTTTTTTCATGTAACCCATATCCCCACCATTTTTCCTAATTTGTGTAGCAGGTTTTGGTAGGAAGAGCCATCGGAAATAAATTTTTTCCTACCAGAGCATTACTGTGGACAGAAGACACAAATCAATTCAACCAATTTTATTTAACAAGTGTCCCATTTAACCTTGTTTCCGAGTTATAGTTAAGTGATTCCACAAAACTCTTTGTATACCAAAGTCTACACGATATTTCTCTACCTGTCGACTAAATATTTTCCATGGGTTAATCCTGGTTATTTCTATCACCAAGTATTTTTGAGTTTGACACTTTAGCTTAGTCAGTAACGTGTCTGTCTACTGAGCCAAGGGTCCCGGGTAAAATTCCAGGCACGGCCGATTAATTTATCATTAAATAAGTGTTTTTCCTTTCAAAATGATGAATTAACTACTTGGTTCTGGTCTTTACTAGATTTCAATCTATACTTCTAAACTAATATTATAAAGAGGAAAGATTTGATCTTTTGTTTTTTTGTTTGTAATGGATAAACTCAAAATCTATTGGACCGATTTTAAAATTTTCTTTACCAATATAAAGCTACATTATCAATGAGTAACGTAGGCTATATTTTATTTTGAAAATTTAATTTATTCTTCAGATACTATATAGTCGTTGGAAGGAAAAAAAGTTGTTGAAGGGAAATTGGGTTTGGTGAAGGGGCGGGGTGGGGGGGGGGTAGGGGTGAGGAAAGAGGAATGAGATGAAAATAGGAGGGAGGATAAAAATAGTGCGTATAACCCGAACGGGTAGTAAGTGGTGGTGCTAATAATAATGATAAAAATAGGGAAGGGGCTATACAGTGATGGTAGGACTGTATTTTCAAAAAAAAAAGTAAAAAATTTTTTTTTTGTTTTTATATTGACATGATGGATGATTTGAAGCTATGTTTTACAGGATTCTTTACAATATTTTTTTATGGGGAAGCGATCTAGTTAGTTTATAAATCGTGTGTTGATATAATCAGTCGATTGAGAAAGTACATACTATTATTATTATTATTATTATTAGCACCGCGTCTTACTACCCGTTCGGGTTATACGCACTTACGCTAATGTGTAATGGTAGGGTGATTGTGAGATGAAATGAAGGACCTACAGTTTAACGTGGAATCCGAACCACGGTGGCGACCTGGCATTCCACACATTCACAAGATGTCTTGTCAGAGGTGTAGGAAGGGTTTGGAAATCAGATAAATCTGTGCCGGGACCGAGGATCGAACCCCGGCCGCCAGCATAGAAGTCTGACACCGTACCCTAGACCACCAGGTCACCCACAAAGTACATACTAAATATCTCAAATAAATGAAATAGTATTTTATCAATTTTAAGACGACGACTGCGGACTTGCATTCAGGGCAAAGGAGGCCATTTTGAATAGTTCGTAATCATGTTGAGAGACTTCATATTACTGGAGTATAAACCTGACTATAACCCGAAAACAACGGCATATGTGACACGTTACTGTGAATTCTGTATATTAGGTTGCTGGTAGTAAAAATACTTTTCAGACTGTTGATCGTACAAAATTCAAAACGTACTAGTTGTTTGTCTCTGTTCTTACAAAGGCACTGCATCATGGACTACACCCAATATTATTACTGAGGGAACTGCAGTTCTTATGGAGAATAGATATATCTTTGCTCTCTCTCTCAGTTAAATGTTGCCAACTCTCCTAGTTTTCAGTTATGATGGAAAATTGTGTGCTGGGGTAGGGTGGAGCTACTGGTAACATTAAACAACCAGAGTTGCAAAATTAACTTATATTTGAGATTAGATTTACCACATAAAAACGAAAGAATGGCAATGCTGTTTTCCAACAGTAACCATGCAGTTCCCTCAACGATGATATCCAGTGCAACCAAATTACATTCCTTCCTTCTGAGGAATATACAAAACAAAATCATGATTATAGACTTTGGTATAATTGACTTTGCGAGATAGCATAGGAACGTGTCGAGAACAAACCATGAATACATTTCTCGGAGCGGGAATTAAATTCGTATTACACTCCAATTAACATAAGAATAACCTTATTTGACAGATAGTTACTTTATCAACTCTCACAAATTGATACTTCAATTCACGTGATCGTCATCTGTCACTTTTGATATTTATTTTTAATCAGAATTAATTAAATAATTGCTCATTTTTCTTGTGAAAATAATTTATCTGTTCTTCAACTATATTTACTCTTAATGTTTCAATTTGTTTTAACGTTTAACTAGTTCATCATTCTCTAATATTGTGTACTTTATTCTTACACTTATATTTGTATTATTTTAAAAGAAATTCTAATATTTTTTTTTCCGCATTTTGTTTTTGTAATTTACAGTTCAATGATTTATCAAAATTCGCTATACATATATATATACATATATATACACACGTATATATATACACGTATATATATACATATATATACACACGTATATATATACACGTATATATATACATATAGATATACACATGTATACATATATATACATATATATACACATATATACATATACATACATATATATGTATATACACATATATACATATATATACATATATATACACATATATACATATATACACATATATACATATATATATACATATATATACATATATATATACACATATATACACATATATACATATATACATATATATACATATATACATATATATACATATATACATATATATGCATATATACACATACATACATATATACATATATATGCATATATACACATACATACATACATATATACATATATATATCCATATACATATTTATATATCCATATATATCCATATCCATATATATATCCATATACATATTTATATATCCATATACATATATATCAGTACATACAAACTTAACCTTTAATTGAACTTAATACGGGGGGCCCCATTCGAAGGCAGCCACAATGTTCTCCGTCTGCTTTTGGTAAAAAAAATATTGGAGGATTGTGTTGACAATTTAACGCTATACTCTGTAGTCCCAATGAAAGGAAATCCAGTAACGCCGACGGGATTAAATGTTGGGAGGAGACAACAATGGCAGTGGTGTCACGCCGTGGAGACAGTCGTCTGAAGTGGATAGTCAGGTCGAGATGAGTGAGCGTCGAACATGTATCAGTATTCAATAGAAGAGGGTGTGTTTATTGTGAAGACATATTGGATTGGTGGGACCATACAGAATTGACAAAGAAAGTTTTTGGAACGATTTGGGTGGCCATGACTCGCCGTCAAAACATTGCATTCAAAAGTTGGTGAAAATGCTCTAAACCAGAGGAACGTTGTTGGACCAAAATGGTGTATTAGTGACCAAAACTCTCTGAGGAAACGATACATCAGTTTACAGACAGACTACAGTATTATCCACTTAAGTCCTTACGGAGACTATTGCAAAAAATTGGAGTATACAAAACGTGTCAAAGAACTGTGAAAAACATCAGCCTTCATGTGTATCGGCTTACAGTTATCCACGAATTGAAAGATCCAGATCAAGAAAAAACACATCCAGTACTTCCGTTGGTTCCAGACATTCATAGCTGATAATCCAGAGGCCACACTTGGTTTAGTTACAAAGCATGGTTCCACATAAATACCAAAAACCCGAGTATTTGGGCTAGTGACAGCCCACACGCACTGCACAAAGAGGCTCTTAATCCGCAGAAGGTTGGTGTGTTCTGTAGTATCACAGCTGCATATAATCGGATCCATTTTTTTTCGACACAACTTTGATGGTTGTCATCTACATTGAGATGTTCCAGGTTTTTGTTAACCAAATATACGACGAGGAACTCAACCAACCGTGGTTTTTACCAGCAGGATGAAGTGACATGCCACACCTCTGCCTCAAGTATGGTGAAGATTGAATCATTCTTTCCGGACAGAGTCTTTTCAAAGGGGCTATAGGCTTCTAAGGTCACCCGATTTGACTCCAACGGATTTATTTTCCTGTGGGGTCATCTTAAAAGCTGTGTGTACAGGACCAATCCCCATAGACTGGAGAATTTAAGATCCGGTACGAGATACAGGCGGTGTTTCATCGGGTTCTGGCAGCACCTTCAGGAATATGGATCATTATGATTGGATCCCAAGGATGACGCTTCCAGCACATGTTGTAATATGTCCCCATTTCTCAAACACACAGGTAGGACATATTAATGCTTCGCTTCATTTAACCTATCTGATCAATCTAAACTGACACTTTCTTCGAGTGGGATATCCTGTATCTACTTTTTGATGCGATTTATAACTAATTTTCTTACGCATATTACATTCACCTAAATCTGTTTAGTTATTTATTTACACTTCTTGTAGATCATCATTTTCAACTGTTTGCAGCCTGTGACCGGGTCATTTAATAAAGTGCCTCCATTTTTCTCTATCATTCCTACAGTCTTCCTCCCTTAATTGCTTCCTTTCTTCTTTTCTCACTTACATATTTTCTGTTTTCTGCTCCTCTCATCTTTTTCTTGGATTACCTTGCAGTTTTTTTCCTACATACTTCATCTCGATTATTTTCTTAGGTATTCTATTCATTTATATCCTCATTACATGACAATACCATCTCAGTCTTGCTTCCTACACTATCTCATGTAATCCAACATCCTCATTACATGACCATACCATCTCAGTCTTGCTTCCTCTACTATCTCATGTACTCCAACATCCTCATTACATGACCATACCATCTCAGTCTTGTTTCCTCTACTATCTCATGTACTTCCTATACTCCCACTCTTTCCCAGATAACTTCATTCCTTCATCCTTTCATTCAGGTTAATAACGTTTTAATATTGATATTTTATTTGATGTAATTCTGACTTTTAATTTATTTTGTATTTTCGTTTTGACTTATCAGTTATAATCTTACACTAATCTTCCATATTGTGAAAGTAACGCCTTAGAACAAAGATGGATAAACTTTTCCGGGCAGTGTGCCCCTCAAGGACCAAATTAATTTTGAACTAGTCTAGTGTGCCACCTCAGTTACGTTTTTAATGAGTAATTAAACTTAAAACTTGTCAAATATTATAAAATTTAATCATCAATTAAAATACAATTTTATACACTTTAATAATAACTAAATATAATATTAAAATGTATTAAATCGTCAAAATGACTTTATTAGAAAATATTAATGCCATTGACCTAAAATATAAACATTGAATGTAACATATTAAAGGGGGAAATTATTAATATATAAATGCTACAGACAAAAGATTACATAATTTTTTGGTAGCAAAAATATTTATGTACGTTTCATAAATTGTTGTCTTCAATAGCTCACAAGACAATTTCCAAAAGTTGAATTTTACAAAGCGAAATGTGAATGAAATGGCTATCGAAATTGTATTGACTTCAAAAAATAATACCACGTTGGGAGAAGTTTTATTTAGTGTTGATATTCTTCATTTCGGCGTGCTGCCCGAATCTTGCACACGTGACTTAGACCGTGTGGTCACCGAAGCGGATCATATTAAATTAGTCCTGAAAAATGAGTGCTATGTGACCTTATCCATAATTTCTTTGTACCCTTAAATTGTTTAATTGAAATATAATTACATGAAATTAAGCAACCGTTTGAAAAATGTACAAATATAATACTCGAACCAGCTCTCCGTAACCTTAGATTATTTTGCTCTTAAAGTTTCTATATTTTTGTACAAAGAGTTTAACAAGTTTTTGCTTTCTTCCAAAGTTCTATATTTTCAAACTCTCTCTCTTTCTCTCTCTCTCTCTATATATATAAACAATTATATTTATGTTCTCACAGTATTATTATTATTAACACCACGTCTTAGTACCCGTTCGGGTTATACACACTTACGCTAATATGTAATGGTAGGAATATTGTGAGATGAAATGGAGGACCTACAGTTTAACGTGGGATCCAAACCACGTTGGAGGTCTAGCATTCCACACATTCACAAGTTGTGATTAATACACGTCTTGTCAGAGGTGAAGGAAGGGTTTGGTAATCAGATAAATATGTCCTAGGACCGAGGATTGAACCTCGGACCCCAGCACAGAAGTCCAGCACCTTACCACTAGACTGCTAGGTCACCGTCCTCACAGTAGTGTTTTGAGATGTAGTTCTGCAATATAATTTGATTATACAGCTGCAGATAGCAAACATATTATTTCAGACTACAAAGTCAAATAAACAGGGTTATAAACGAGCTAAATTTAAAACTTGAACAAGATTTTGACGGTTGTGACGTAATACAGCTTTCTTTTACCAGACCAAATCTTTTTTTTAACACTTATTTCAATTTTGTTTTACTTTTTACATAATTCAAAACCATTTACCAAATATTAACCAACTATAATAAATGACGCTGCTTTTTAAAAATAGGAATTATCTTTTTTTTTTTTTTTAATTCGTCTACTTGTAAGTTTTCTTAACAACCTCACTGCTACTTTAAATTCAGTCTAGGCGAGATCCTATGATATAAATAGTTTGTGTTAAAGTGGGTTAGAATAGAACGCGATTTAACCTTTAGATCAATAACTCTTGGCACTGTGCTTGCCAAGGAAGCCATATTTAAAAGTGGATTCTCTTTATTAATTCTATAATGTTTGCTTCAAAGTTACGTAGCTCATGAAATATAGAATATTGGTTGGATAAAATGTATTTAATATAGCATCGTAAACTTGCTTATTGTTTAGTTGCCAATATGTCCTAATACCCCTTCGGATTATACAAATATCTACTAATAAAGATAATGTGTTTCTGATTATTAATTAATTAAATTATTTTTAGCACCACGTTTTTACTACTTGTTGGGGTTGTACGTCTATGTACTAATTACGCTTATAAGCTAGGGATTAGGAAGGCTTAATTTAGAGGAAATGCACCCACATTTATGTGAAAGGAGGGTGTAAAACCATTTAGGAAAAAACCTCAATGCACCCGACTGAGATCGAACCCTGACCTCTCCGTATTTGGCAGTCTAGTCCAACGCGAGAGTAGCACGTTAGACAACGCGGCTACCTAATTGGGTGTTTTTTTATGAGAAGGGTTGAATTTAGAGTAAATGTACACACATTTTAATGGAGAGATAGTAGAAGGCCAATTAGAAAAATTATCACATTTCACTAAACAAGGATTTGAAATCCTGAATCCCATTCTATTGCAAAAATGACGCCTTGGACAGTTTGACCACTATAGAGAATAGTTTTTTTTAATTTAAAAGTTTCTGTTCAAATGTCATCATGCCTATGTTAAATATTAAATAATTTTTATATTAAATGTGTTAACAATTATATTAATGCACATCTTCCAAAAGAACATTTTATTAATTTTGATAAAAAAGATTTTTAGTGTAAAATGTGCCTAATTAGGGACATTAAACTGTTCATTTTTCTATCTGACCTTATAACGTTTCCTGTGATGTCACGAAAATTCAATATCGGATTTCCTGTCTTAATTAATTCAGCTTTAGTTCGGCGAGTTTTAATGAAACATTGAAACAAATTCCATAAATATTTAAATAGTTCTAAAGTTAGTTTTAAATTTTTCTAACTTTTTTTTTTCGTGAAGTATTTTTTTGTCAATATAGTATTTCTGGGATATTTGGTTTAGTGACGAAAATGACAATAGGAATCTTCCTGTCAAATACAGATTAAAAATATCCATGGAAGAACACGCCTATCTAGAATAGGATAGAAGGAAACTGTCATATGGTAATAAAATTCAATTTTGTCCAGAGGAAAATAGTAGAGTAAAGGCTTAAACCCTTCAGTGAAAGAGGGGCATTACTATCAGCAGAAATACAGGTTATCTCGTATGTTGAAATGCTCATTTTATTCCCTCATTTTCAATCTCTTACATTGCGAGATTTCTTTAAGCTAAAATGCAATTAACTTCGAGCTCACTAATTAGGCAACATCGTTAAGGTAAGGTGGTAGAAATTGCTAGTTAAGAAAAGTATTTTTACAGTTTATATATATTAAAATAATTGACAAAATAAATCAAATCTTTCTCCATTACAAAGATAGACTTTAATTTTCTTCACGTGGTTATAAAAATATTCGATGAATATCTGTCAAGGGTGTCCTAGAATTTATTGACTAATTTTCTTCTTCATTTAAAAAGTTTTTCATTGAATGCTAAAATGAGCATGACAGATATTCACAACTGTTGATATTAGTACACTTAGAAAAAATGTCAAGTAGCTCCGTACGGAATTTCTCACTCTGTTGTTTAAAATAGGAAGTATTTACTCAAAACTCGTAAAATAAATAAATCAAAATAATATACACTAGCAAACCCAAGAATAAATTGGACTATCTTTATGTATATAGTTTTTTGCGTCATAGTTTTAAATTTTATAATTTTATTTTTTAAGAATTAATGTCCTCAATTGTATGTTTGTACCGATAAAAAAAGATCAATATTGTGTCCTCAAAGGTCAACACTTCGTATTAAAATTTCGACTTCCGGTTAAAATTTTCGACATTTTATTAGGTGTTGTAAATCTTCATGTCATCGCATTGGTATTAAATTCCCCATTTATAAATTTTGACCAATAAAAAATGTAAATATTGACTATTGAGTCTAAAATGTAGGATATATATCATTGTTGTACAAACATTTCTCCTAAGAGGTTTAAGGAAAAACAACATAAACTTTTTGATAGATTAACTTATATTTAGCTACTCTATGACGTTGGAGAATTATTGCGTTAAAACCCAAATAGTATATCTTTACAACTAAAGCTCACAAAATTGTATTAATATATTTGCCAATATCTAATAACTGTTGGTTGTATAAAAATATATTCCATATGAAAGTCTTTTATTTTTAATATTACTACAATTTTGCAATGATAAGTTATTGTGTGGTTTAAAGGCCCATTGACACTTCGAGGTCATTAGGGGATAAGTTATTTAGTATCTCAAATAGTTGCGGAGATACGTAAATTTCAGCTTCTATAAAGTATCTTAAAATTCATTTTCACGGGAAAATGAAAATATAAATTTTATTTTTAATCTTAATCAACGCCTAAATACGAATTTTAGTCAAAATCGATAGAGCCAATTTTGAGAAAATCGATAGAGCCGATTTTGAGAAAATCTATTTTTTCTCTTTTCGCCCTTTATTAAACTACTCCTAATTTTAAGTTTAAACAGAAATACAGACAGATGGCATTGCAAAGACCACTTTGTAGGGTTCGGGGGGTGGTCATGAGACGTTGACATCCATCAACATTTTAGGTTAGGTTCTTTTTACGGTCGTAATACTTTGCCTTTAGTGTGTTCGAAAAATTAATATATATATATATATTTGCGTATAGCTTGAAATTTATTGGTTTTTTAAATTATGCTTTGATTAAAATATTTGTATTATAAATAGACCTATATATTTGTAATGATAAGTAATTTCATTTTACAAATAGTTTCGGAGTTATGATACAAAATGAGAATTATACATCAGACCAGAGCACTTAAAGTCACTTTGCCAAAATATTTAAAGTAGCCATTTTGTTTGGAATATTTATAAATGTTTAGAAATGAAACTTATTAAAAATCGTTGGAGCCGATTTTTATAAAATCGAATTTTTCTCTTTTAACCCTTCAGTAAGTTACCCTTAATTTTAGCATTAGATATCCAATTTCAAAAACACCTCAGGGAAACCCTATGAAAACCCGAGATACAAAGTTTTAAACCGATCGGTAAAATAGTTTAGGCTCTAGTTGGAGGTACAGACAGACAGACAGACAGACAGATAGATAAAGTAGATAGATAGATAGACAGACAGACAGATGTTAACTCAAAAACAACTTTTTCGGATTCGAGGGGTCATGAAACGTCAAGATTCATCAAAATCACGAGTTCAACTTTTTTGAGATTACAATACTTTCTCTACCTGTAAGATAGCGAGAAAGTAAAAAATTACTAAATGTTAAGTCAGATCCTGATATAATATTTTGCATAATAGATTCCCGATAAGTATAGTATAATTTTAATAGCAAATACATTTTTGAAAATACTAAAAAAATTTATGCTCAACATTAATACACTTTGACTAATTTATTTATGTTATTTTATGTATTAGTATAATCCATCAAACGTGACAGCTGCAGATTATATTATGTATTAATGGGAGAAAGTGGATCTGAAGGTGTTTATATCTTAAGGCCTTCTTTTTAAAATTAGGTGGTAAGATAATATCTGCTTTCATGCCAGAAGGTATGGTTTACTACAAAATAATTACATAGTTAATTTGGTTTCGTATATTACTACCTATTTATTATTATTATTAGAACCGTGTCTTATTAACCGTTTGGGCTGTATGCACTTAGGTTAACGTGTTATGGTAAGGTGTTATGGTAACGTGATTGTAGATTAAATGGAGGACCTACAGTTTAACGTGGGATCCAAACCACGAGGGAGGCCTGGCATTCCTCAAATTCACAAGTTGTGATTAATACACGTCTTGTCAGAGGTGAAGGAAGGGTTTGTCAATCAGATACATCTGTGTCGGGACTGAGGATTGAATCCCGGATCTCCAACAGAGAAGTCTGACACCTTACTCCTAGACCACCAGGTCACCTACTACCGATTTAGAATATACCCATATATAAATTAATGGACTGGGGATGAATAAGGTTGTATTTTGTGTTAATGTATTCATACGTTTGGATGGAGGAAGAATATGAAAACAAGTTAATAAATAACATCTTCAATAGATCTGGGCGAGATTAGAATATCAATCTTCCCACCGTTGGCCGTTCGGTCTATTACGAGTGTGACACCTGAGACCATTTGACCAATTAAGTGAGTTTATCTATTATTACTTACCTCATTTACATTATTTAGTTACTATATTTGAATTAGCTAAATGTCCAACTCGTATGTTTTATTATAATAAATACTTTTCCTTTACTTGTGAGTATGCAGACAGGGCTCTGTCACGTTTTGCCTGGTATACAAGCTATGAATAAGTCAGGGTAATTGTTTTCCATCTCCCCCCCTCCCCCCCCCAACACATATGCGAGTACACCATCTATGGGTCATAACAAATTTGTTCCCTATCCGATTAATCTAGATGTACCCTGATTATGGTTAAAAGAACAGTTTGGAAAACTTAAAAAATTTCTTTGTGGCCAAAAATAATAACATTTTACTTTAATTTGTATTATTCTATAATTATTAATACCCGCCTCGGTGGTGTAGTTGGCTAACGCGCTTGTCGTGTTGAGCTCGACTACTGAGGACGGGGAGATCGAGGTTCGAATCTCGGTCGGGTGAACTGGGAGCGGTTTTTCCTAAATGGTTTTCCACTCTCCCTCCACGCAAATGCGGGTTTACTTCCTCTAATTAAACCTTCCCAATTCCTAATCCATTAGCGTAATTAGTACTTAAAGCGTATAACCCGAACGGGTAGTAAGACGCGGTGCTAAATATATATATAGTTATTAATAATATCTATAAAAAATATTGGGTATTGATGTATGAATGTAATAAAATTGTTTTAATAACTTTAGTAACAAACGTCTACAGTTAACCCTACTACCAAAATCAGACTATAGTAACTCGGTCAGTCAATAAGACGTATAGAGCGGGAAAAATAAATAAATTTGAATGGAAGACATTTAAAAAAGATCAAATAATGAAAGCAACATTTAGATTCAAAATTTATGTCGTCCTTGTGACATATAACCTTATAAAAGAAAGTTGCTTTGAGATAAAAAAAGAAATAATCTTAATACAACCGTGAGTTCATATATTTAGTAAAATGTCACCTGCAAACAAATATTACAATGACATGCGAGATGCAGATTTTCTGATAAAAGTAAAATAAAAACTTCATAAATGAAATTAGTAAAGAAAATATTTTCCCTTTTGGAAATCCAGAAGAGGAAGTTTAGACGGTCAAGTAGATGATACTAACTGTAATATCATATTTTTTACTTGTTTATATAGATAAAGTACCCTAATAGAACAATTAATAACTTTGTATTTTGAAGAACTTAACATTTTGTGTGTACCCAAACAAAATAAAAATGTCTTCACAATTTTGCCTGCTCCCATATTTGTCTGTATATACAGTAGCTGTGGAACCCACCTCGGTGCCGTAGTTAGCTAACGCGCTAGTTTCATGTTGAGTTAGACTGCTGAGGACGGGAAGAACGAGTTTCGAATCTTACTCGGGTAAGCTGGGGTGGTTTTTACTAAATGGTTTTTTACCCGTCTCCCAAGCAAAAATGGCTTCACTTCCTCTATATTCAACCTTACCGATGCCTAAGCCATTATAATAAATAGTACTTAAGCGTATAACCCGAACTGGTAATAAGACGTGGTGCTAAGTATTATGTACCCATAGATACAGCCAAAAAGAAAAATTCAAACTTTATATTTACCTCAAGATCAAACATTTATTTTAATTCTGGCCACCCGCCTCGGTGGCGTAGTTGGCTAACGCGCTTGTCGTGTTGAGCTCGACTGCTGAGGACGGGGAGCTCTAGGTTTGAATCTCGGTCGGGTGAACTGGGAGTGGTTTTTCCTAAATGATTTTCCAATCTCCCTCCACGCAAATGCGGGTTCACTTCCTCTAATTCAACCTTCCCAATTCCTAATCCATTAGTGTAATTATTAATTAAAGCGTATAACCCGAACGGGTAGTAAGACGCCGTGCTAAATATTAATTAATTCTGGCCCTGAAATATACGTATCAAGGACCTACAAATATTCAAAATATTCCAAAATGACTTTAAAGTGATATTGTTTAAAACTTATATATGGATAGTGTTTACATTATAAATTAACTTATACCTATTTTTGAGAGAAACAATCTAGTTAATGGAAATTTACCGATATTTGATTTTTGAAAAATCAATTAATAAAAAGGCTATGTTTGGATTCAAATTATATATCTGAAGGGTGTTTAGTATAACTATCAAATTATTCTTTGTGTAGTTGAATAATAATTTATTTTTGAAAATTTGGTTAAAAACGCTAGAATATCATAGTAGAAAAAAAACTGTGTAAGCTAATTTATGTATTTTATGTACTGACAATTTAATGGTTTTAATTTTAAAATGAAAAAATTACTTTGGAATACAGGTTGGAATATAGTATATTGGACTTGACATCAGGGAAATTAATATATTTTACAAACTTTAGTGAGATTATTGATTCTTCATCGAATAGTGTTAACTATGCTATCATTAATTTCTTGAGTAATATGAAAAAACACTTAGGGATAATTTAAAAACTTCAACACTGATAAGGATTTAAGTCAATTTGTTATAAATCAATTCAAGTTTTAGGAACAAAATTTTCTCTAGGCGATGTTTACAATAAATATTCCTATCTAAAGTTAATGAAGGTTATTTTCAGTTAAGATTAATTTATCTGAGATCATCACTTTCAAAATGTACGGATGATACAGTTTCGGATTGACATTGATTCTAACATCTTTACAAAATTAACGAAGATTTTTTTTTATCATCACGTCTTACTACCCGTTCGGGTTATGCGCTTATGTACTAATTACCCAAATTTGTTAGTGATTCGGAAGGTTTCGTTTAGATAAAATATACTCGCATTTGCGTAGATGCAGAGTGGAAAGACATCTAGACAATGTGGTCAGTAAAACAATTCACTATAGTATATCAAGATAGTGTAATCCGTCAAGGTAGGAGTGCTATCTTTCAGGGTAAGTGGTGTGTATACACCCTTACATCATTTATAACAATAATAATTCTAACCAGTCATCAGTAACTTACATCCAATTATAAAACAGAAATGAAACCCGCCTCGGTGGCGTAGTTGGCTAACGTGCTTGTCGTGTTGAGTTCGACTTCTGAGGACGGGGAGATCGAGGTTCGAATCTTGGTCGGGTGAAATGGGGAAGGTTTTTCCTAAATGCTTTTCCACTCTCCCTCCACGCAAATGCGGGTTCACTACCTCTAGTTCAACCTTCCCAATTCCTAATCCATTAGCGTAATTAGTAATTAAAGCGTATAACCCGAACGGGTTGTAAGACGTGGTGCTAAATATTAAATTAAATAACAGAATTGAAAAAACACTATTTGACCTCTAGGTATGACAATATAATATATAAATATAAAGTTTGAACAAAATTCTTCAAACAATTCCGGCTGTAGCTGCAGGTACAAAGAGACAGATGTAAAGACCGAGCTATGAGACCATCCTTGTTTTTTAGTTCAAGGTCAAATGAAATGTAAAGATCCATCTTAAACTCGAGAAAGTAAAAAGCAATTAATTCTGAGATGTCTAGATATGAAGAATATGAATCGTATTTGCAGCCACAAAAGTTTCTAAGGCTTAATATCTTCAGTCAGTTTTATTAGTTCTAAAATCATGCCATTAAAATAACTAATTCAAAAGAACTCAGTTTATAGTCAAATTTGGTGACCTGGTGGTCTAGGGGTAAGGTGTCCGGGGTTCAATCCTCGGTCCAGGCACAGATTTATCTGATTGCCAAACCCTTCCTTCACCTCTGACAAGACATCTTGTGAATGTGGGGAATGCCAGGCCTCCACCGTGGTTCGGATTCCACGTTAAACTGTAGATCCTCTATTTCCTCTCACAATCACTCTACCATTACACATTAGCGTAAGTGCGTGTAACCCGAACGGGTAGTAAGACGCGGTGCTAATAACAATTTATAGTCAAATTAGAACTTCAACTAATTCGAGTACAAAGTACCTTTAAATATGTTTTCAAATCTTTGAGAAAAACAATGAACACTATACGTTTTTACCTTATGAGAATTTCCAGCTTAAAATTAAACATTAAAAAAAATATAGTAGAGGTACAGAATAATAAATGTTAATTTTTACTTTAATGTACCCTATTTTTCCTTAAGACCTCATCAGAGATATTCATTTAGTTGTATGATGATGTTAAGATCAGTAAGTTTGAATTTATAAAGAATAATCCAATATTTTCTTGAGCTCGAGGCTAGAATCCCATCCGGGTGTAGTAAGATATTATTTTTAATTAATAATAATAATAATAATATTTAGCACCGCGTCTTACTACCCGTTCGGGTTATACGCTTTAAGTACTAATTACGCTAATGGATTAGGAATTGGGAAAGTTTAAATAGAGGAAGTGAACCCGCATTTGCGTGGAGGGAGAGTGGAAAACCATTTAGGAAAAACCACCCCCAGTTCACCCAACCGAGATTCTAACCTCAAGATCCCCTACCTCAGCAGTCGAGCTAAACCCGACAAGCGCGTTAGCCAACTACGCCACCGAGGCGGGTTATTTTAAATTAAATTGTTGTTCAATATCTCCTCCCAAATGTGGATAAACGCCCTAAAAATTCCATATATGTACATGTTTATACTATTAGTGTAAATATGGGATAACCCGGATGGATAGTAAGTCACAGAGCATATGTATAAACAGACATTCGATTACCCGAGTAATAAAATGTAGATATGCACATAAGCTGGTCTGTATATAGACCCATTCTCATGCACAAGCAGTAGAATGTTCATATCGATTATAATTGTATCGCCGAAATTTTATGAGGCAGATAACACTTTTATTCATTCCACCTCTCGGCATATTTTTCGTCACACAGACCTAAGAAAAAAAAAGTTTCTACAAAAAGGGAAAGGGGAAATATAAACTATGTGGATATGCTTCATATGGGAGTTGATAGAACACGCTATTGTTTTATGTCTCTGAGGTTTCTCTTGGGTTAAAAAAAAAAGGAGAATGAAAAGAGGAAACACAGGAGGAAGTGGAAGCGTGATAAGTGTTTTTACATGTTTCTGTGTTTTACCAAAGACCCACCATTTTTATTTTCTACTCTACTGGTATCAAGCTGCTATTTTATTTTTATGCGTGTGGTCCAAACTAGAGAATTGTCAGGGGTCTTGTTATCACCGGAACGTGCCCTTTTTTTAAAAAAAAACGGGTAGTAAGACGCGGTGCTAATAATAATAGTTTAAAAAAAAGTCCCAAATAATCAGATGTCCAAAATAAAATAAGGTTTAATAAGCAATTAAATAAAATGTTACTAGTGTTCCATTAAAGTAAAAAAAAAACTATACACTAAAAAAGAAACTGTTTAGATTTTTTTTCTTCTTATTTTTAACTTCTACGTCACCAACATTGGTGCTCGTATGGTTTAACTTTAAGGAGTCCTCTCGTGTTAGACTTGACCGACAATGATGAGGAGATTCGGCTCGAATCACCGTCAGTTGTATTTTTAGTTTTCAACTATCTGTTGTGGTGACCTGGTGGTCTAGGGGTAAGGTGTCAGACTTCTGTGCTGGCGGCCGGGGTTCAATCCTCAGTCCCGGCACAGATTTATCTGATTACCAAACCCTTCCTTCACCTCTGACAAGACATCTTGTGAATGTGGGGAATGCCAGGCCTCCACCGTGGTTCGGATTCCACGTTAAACTGTAGGTCCTCCATTTCATCTCACAATCACCCTGCCATTTCACATTAGCGTAAGTGCGTATAACCCGAACGGGTAGTAAGACGCGGTGCTAATAATAATAATAATAATAATAACTATCTGTTTTGTACGTAATTACGGAACACTTCATCTAAGATTTACATTCCTCGTGCCTAACAAATTAGTGTTATTTAGTATAGTTGTAAATAAATGGGTATTAAGACACAGTACTTAAAAAACAACAAACCTTATAATCCAATGGCTACCCTGATATTTAAACTTACGGGACAAGGATGAATGAGGTAGGACAATGAGAAAGTGTATACGTATTTATTTAGAGAAAAACAATATTGTTCATTTTGAGACTCAACGTTTATTGTCGATTGAAAATGAGATAGATTGAAATAACGCCTTAGCTTATTTACCCACCTATGCGGGCAATATTAGTACTAGAATCATAAACCGTAAAGGGACTTCAGTATTGTAGGACATTATTGTGTTGTAATTTTTGGCTCAATTAATCATAAATTAAACGTTCACCTGAAATATGTAGTCTAAATACAAGATTGATGTAATACCACATTGAATTCAATTAGTGCTGCTACGTATTACTCATGCTCATTGCAGAGTTCCCAAAAGGTTTTGTATCACGTCTCGTTTGTGGAAACTTCTGTACCTACGTATTCAATTTATATGTTATAATAACAAAGACTACAATAAGAATTGAAATGAATATTAAAAGTTGAATAGACGAAAATGATGTAAATGTGTAATCAGTTTAATACAAGAGATTGAGCAATATACTAAAGTAAACAATGATATGGGATAGAAAGTGGACTAAAAATACTGTGTACAAACATAGTTGGCATATTTAAATGAAATGTAGGTCAGATTAAAAGTATAAAAAAGTATAAATAAATATAGTTAATAGGAAATACATATAAGTGTTGACTAATTAAAATACACTTAAAATTAGTTTAATAGAATTAGAAACTTTAAACTCATTTAATTTAAAATATCTAAATCTAAGTTCATAAAAACATTAATAACATGAAATGAATATAAATAGAACTTCTGTAGACATCATCATTACAGGAATATCAATAACAAAGGAGTAAGGGAAATCCCAACAACAAGACTATGATAATTTTTACATTTATTTATATTCATTTCATGTTATTAATGTTTTTATGAACTTAGATTTAGATATTTTAAATTAAATGAGTTTAAAGTTTCTAATTCTATTAAACTAATTTTAAGTGTATTTTAATTAGTCAACACTTATATGTATTTCCTATTAACTATATTTATTTATACTTTTTATACTTTTAATTTGACCTGAATTTCATTTAAATATGCCAACTATTTTTGCACACAGTATTTTTAGTCCACTTTCTATCCCATATCATTGTTTACTTTAGTATATTGCTCAACCTCTGTTATTAAACTGATTACACATTTACATCATTTTCGTCTATTCAACTTTTAGTATTCATTTCAATTCTTATTGTAGTCTTTGTTATTATAACATACTCTAAACTCCTTACGAAAGATTATTTTTAGAATGTTTTCTAAAATGTTATTCAATTTATAGTTGAACAAGAGTATAGCTCAGATTGACTTCTCATTGTGAATTGACTGTCTAATGTTATATTTAAAAAAAACACTCTAATATTAATATTTCAACTTTAGTAACATTTATAAGTAGTGTTCATCACTGGAGATTTACTCGCCTGCAGGCATATGGAGGGTGGAAGAAGAATCAAAATTAAACCTCATATGTATACGAATAGCTGGTAATATGTCTTATAGCGTCACTCTCGCATTAGGCTAACCTCTTTTTCTTGTGGTCAGCATTCCCAGGTATTAATCTTGAGGTCTCAGGTCCGATTCCCGTCGGTACCACAGGTATTTCCACAGAAAGGTTTGTTAAGTGTAACACAAGATCAAGGTGAATGCTGTTGGAATGAGATATCTAAAACATGTATGTGAAAGAACTCATATGGACAGAGTGAATAATGAATGGGTGCTGTTGGAGTGTGGTTTGAAAGAGAATCCATTAGGTCAATGTGAAAGAAGTGTCTTACGTTGGTTTGGGCATGTTAAGAGGATGATTGTGGATCGAGTGACGAAAGCAAATATATGAAGGTAGAGTGTGTGGATCAAAATGAAGAGGTAGGCCTGGATACATGTTGTGGATGAATGTGTGAAAAAAGAAACATTAATAGTTTTAAGAATAAAAGAGCATGTATGAATTGGTGTCTGAATGTTAAAGCGAAGGGAGTATGCAATGATGGGAAGTGTGGAGAAAGTTAGAGAGGATGGATTAAGTAGGAACTTTTTATTATTTATAAGCACATATTTTTTTGCCTATTCGGTAAAGAAACAACGTGATTAGGTTCGTATTATTAGGATAATTGTTCCTATGGCTGCCAAGGTCTGGATAATTAAGCTTAAGTTATGTTAAAGACTTATACTGGCACGACATAATCATCATTGTCATCACATAAAATCATCGGGACAAAATAACTGCGCCTACATGATGGTCCAACTTCAGAAGACGTTTACGTATGCACCACTGACAGAAGAAGACCAGGAATGTTTGTTGACAAATCCTGGTGGCATACTCTAAGAAAAAACAAATTCGATATTTTGATGAATGTCAACGTTTCATGAATCCCTGAACCCGACAAAGTGGTTTTCACAATGCAGTCTGTCTGTCTGTCTGTCTGTCTGTCTGTCTGTCTATATCGCAGCTTAGAACCGAACCCTTTTTGCTGGTGGGAATGAACCTTGATATATAGAGTATTCATAAGGATCCCCTGAGAGGTTTTTTGAAATTAGATATCCAACTCTATTATTAAGCTTTAAAAATTCGGATCATATCTCACAGTTCTTCGAGATACGAAGTAACATATCATTCATTACACAGTTGTAAAGCTATTGAAAATATAATACTTTTATTTGTACTGGTAATCAATCATCACCTAACTATGAAGCCACATGGCTGACTCACTCACTGACATTAATGTTTACCCACTTCCAGATGAGCTAGAAACTTGAAATTTGGCCAAATTATAGCTTCCATCCTGTAACCGAAGGAAACATTCCAAAATTTAAAAAAAATCGTTTTAACTTCCGGCAAAACAAAAAAATCAAAATGGTGGAGAAATTTTAAATTAGATGTGGACCTTTCTTTGGAGGCCTCTTGTGGCTAAACGACCTATCAAAAAACGGATTGTACCAATTCTAGATTTTTTTTATTTTATGTAAATTTGGCACAATTTTCAAACATTTTTTAATTTTCTGACACACTTATGGGACATAAAATTATAGGAATAAATAAACGTTCAAAACAACACTGAAATTACATTAGTTTACACTCACTGGGAGTTTGGGGCGGATCCCAATTTGAGCAAATCGAGGGTATTTTTATACAACCATTTGTATCAGTGCTACAAAAAAAATTAATATATGTTTTAATGACAATCACTACTTGGCGATTTAAAAGTTAATTTGGTAATAGAGTTGCCTCTTAACTTGATTTTACGATTGAATATATGATTTCAAAATTTTAGGGGGGAAGAACCTAATAAGAACTTTAGTCAGCCTGATCTGTAAAATGGTTTCAGCTCTATTCTAAGATACAGACATAGATTCTGAAAAATAGTTGGCATCGGCTCAAACCACTATTAAGGTTCCTGCCCGAAACTTGAGTTTGATCTTTGTGACGATCACAATTACTTCTCTCTCCGAAGGGTCGAGGGGAATAAAAAAAGGAAACTACTATTTTATTTAGATGTTTAATTAGTTGGAGGTATTAGTAGCTCACATCACATGAAGGGATTCTTCCCATTCCCCCTCCCCCATTTAAAGAATTCAATTTCCATGTAAGGGGTGGCTACCAACCATCAAGTGTCGTAGAGGTAGTAAAGGGTGAAATTACCACTTACCGGTCATCCCCCCCACCCCCATACTCTCGCCCAGGAAACTGTTCGACCAATGTCCGCTAATGATACCAAGCTTCTCGTTATATTGTAATTACAGTTACAGACCTCATCCAGTGGAAATTAAGGAAGGGGGAGTTGGGGGAGCAAGGGGGAACCTATTTCCCCTCCTATCCCCAACTTTTTATTTGTTATCAAAAATCTCCCGCGGGTAAGCTTGCTCTAGGTTTGTGGTCAATAGAGCAAGAGAATTATTTTGGGCTTTAAGAAGATCGAAAAATTTTGACGAAAAATCTACGGTTCTGTTGCGGGCTTTCTATGAAAAATTACGAAATAAGCAAAATGCACATTTTATTTCAAATCATTTAGAAATAATACTTAGCACCACGTCTTACTACCCGTGTGAGTTATAGGCTTAAATACTAATTACCCTAATGGGTTAGGAATTGGGAAGGTTTAGTATAGAGGAAGTGAACCCACATTAGCGTGGAGAGAGAAACAGCCTAAACTGGTTTAGTAAAAAGTGTTGCAAAAGTTAAAATTAATCATGATATACACAAAATCGTAATCAGTTGTTCACGTTTCGTAAAATGTTGTTGATAAGAGGGCTGAGGAAGGTTTCTGATTAGGGACGGGGGGGGGGGAGGAGCGATTATGTTGATTGCTTATCTACATCATGTCACGTTTAGATATGGTTATAAGATGTATATGTATATTCCTTCTTATTCAATGACCATGTGATGCACCAAGGATTTTCCTCCTTTTTTCCCTTTCGATAGCAAGTTCTCTCTAGAGATGAAAATTTTCTGGATAATTTTGAACAGGAAAATTTTCCTGAAAATTGTCTGCAGTGGTGGCATTGGGTTGGTGAGGTTAAACATTAGAGGTGGCACCTAGAGCCTATACTTCAAAATTTAGTTTGTTTAAAGACGAGTGGGATATAAGAAAGGGAGTGGGGGTAGATAGGAAGCACGGTGGGTAAGAGGGGGGGGGGAGAGATCAATGTCAGGCCAACCTTAACAATATTTTAGTTAACTCAATGATGATAAAAAGTATAAGCATGATGGTCTATAAAGGCTCGCATTCATTTGTATCTTTATTACGTTTTTAGCACCGTTCTTACTACCCGTTTGATTTATAGATTATATACTAATTACGCTAGTGTGTAAAGGATGAGGAAGGTTGAATTTAGAGGAATTGCACCCGTGAAGTGGAAAACTATTTGGGGAAAATCTGGCCTCATTGCACCCGAACGGGATCAAACTCAGATCTTCCTGTCATCGAAAGTTTATTATATTGCGAGAGTAGCGCATTAGACCGTGTGGCCACCGAAGCTCGTTTGATGAGGTTTCTTGTCCTGGGAAATTAATATTAAATATAAACGTTGACATTTGGGATAGCTATATCTTGATTACATTTAGTTCCATTTAATAGTTGAAATATTTTACAGAAATAATATTTGAACTATTTTCCGTTTTGAAAGATTTTCCGGAAAAATATATAGGGAAAATTCTCCTTTTCCCATCTTAAGTTCGCTACAATATCTGAATATACCCATGTCATTCTTCCATTTTATTCGAAGCTGGCTCATAGTGTAACGTGTTAAATACATTTGAACACTTACACTCAATGAAGCCCTATAAAGGTCTAAAACTATTACTACCAATCTAATAAGTTCTAATAATGTGTGGTAGATATAGACTCACTGCGTATCACAAGCGGGAGACGCCCAATACTCATCAAAATTCCCCAGCGAACGAAGCAACTCGGCTTTGGAAGACCAACACAGAAAGCATCTAACACCTGGGCCAGACGATGATCAAATGAGAGAGGATTCAGTTGGGGTGTTCTCAACAGCCATTGAAGCGCTAGTGGGCGGGTGACGTGATGTTAGAAGATTACCACACTTCTTGGTACTTGGAGATAGCCCTGCCCAATTTTATCAGTCCCTGGTATATAACGACCTGTCCTCTTTCACGTATATCTATTTGTAACCACTCGTAGGAGAACTGCTGGGAATATTCACGAGCATCTGCTAAAACTACGTACTGAAGACAGCGATGGTTGAGGCGTCTGTGTCACCTCCTCACCACAGAGCTAGATACGGTGTATACTATAAGTATTGAGGGATAATGTAATTTATCGTTTAGAGTTTAGGCTCTATTGTTCAATGTCATATGACTTAGTTTTTGTATGTCAGTACTACTTACTTACTTATTTCCCTATGCCCATAAGGCATAGTTTATAATAGTGGGTTTATGCTCTATTTTTCTATGTCTATTAGGCTTAGTCGCAAATATTAGGGCCAAGACTAGGCTCCTTAGACTATATTACCATGCTGGGCTAGAATATAATTTAATAATGGAGGGTACCAGGTAATCTATTGCTTTGTTTCATGACCTAATTGGATCTGTAACTGACTCTTGTCTCTGATGTGTCTAACTGTGTCTGGTAATGCGGTGCGCAACCTGTGGAAGTGCTACTTGTCCATAGTAATGGCCCACGAGGTTTTGTCTGTTGTGTACTGCCCACTTGTGGCGCCTCTAGCGTTAGAGAAAGTTATCACTATTCTGTTAATATTACTGTCCCCTTTTCAGGGTAACAGAATAAATTTACTATGATTGCTCAGGTAGCACTACTATGGAATTTACCGGCCGTAGTATCTGTAGCGTAAACATTCCTGTTAGTTTGCCTTTTACTAGTTGTAAAGTAATAGTTTCTCTTCTAGGATATTATAACATTGTAATGTCTAACTCAATGAGTTAACTCAAGCTAGCTAATGTTAATTACCTCTCTTGCAGCTCCTTAAACTGGGACTAAATCTATGTGGCTTAGTTCTTTATATATGAAATAATGTGTTGTAGATGGAAGCCTCAAAGTCAGCTGACTGGAGTAGATTTATGTATGATAAATTTGTAATTAGATTTGATTACCGCCACTAATTTATATTGTCTTATAGCTGCTGCCTTTCATTCTATTTATTGAATTAGTAATTGTTCTGCTTTAACGAGTTACAAGCTTTCTTAGCTACACCTGTGACCTACATGTGTGGATTATATGGTGTACCTAGTTATAATAACCATTTATTTTCTCATATTTAAAGAATGGATGGTTTGAAAAATGTATACCTAGAGTCCTATGCATTTCTTTTTGAATTGTTAGAATATAAATAAACTGATTTGTTAAACTTGTAAATTATTCTTATACTTTGTTCCTTATAATCAACATTTATAAGTTTTACGAGTGTTGTAATAGTCCCGTGATTGTGAATGTCTACTGAAAAGAACACTTAAGGAATTCTGCCTTATGGCATGAGGGCTAGATTTCCTGACAAAAACTAGTATCTTTCTTTCCTACTTTTGGATTTTGTTGGCTGCTTCATCAATTCATAAATCTATACTCTATTTAGAATTCTCAAAACGCTAGTTTCAATATTGTTCCTCAATCTTTATTATTATATTATTATTATTATTATTATTATTATTATTATTTATTATTATATTTTATTTTATTATTATTATTATTATTAGCACCACGTCTTACTACCCGTTCGGGTTATACGCACTCACGCTAATGTGTAATGGTAGGGTGATTGTGAGATGAAATGGAGGACCTACAGTTTAACGTGGAATCTGAACCACGGTGGAGGCCTGGCATTCCACACATTCACAAGTTGTGATTAATACACGTCTTGTCAGAGGTGAAGGAAAGGTTTGGCAATCAGATAAATCTGTGCCGGGACCTCAGATATTTCTCATTACTCTTCTTCCATAGACACATATTTTGTACCTATCGTTCCTGGTAAGAGTACAGCTTTCTGGACTATACAGCACCCCTTGGTTCATGAAGGTGCTATGTGTTTTCATCTTGGTTGTTATGGACAGAGCTTTAGTCTTAAATGTATTATTAAGACCTAAGAGTGTTGTATGTCTATTCAACATCTTAGCTCAGTAAGTAGCGTAACTGTCTACTAAGTTAAGGGTACAAGGTTCGATTCCCGGCATAGTTGAATAATGTATCATCGTTGAAATGTGGGTTTAACCGTTCACGGTGATGAATTAAAGGTCGGGGACTGGATGTTGTGCCTGTCCTAGTCTTAAGTAAGATTATAAGTCATAGGAAACTACGACAGGCCTAGCAAGACAGCAGTGTAAAATATATGGCTCGGATAAAAAAACTCACCACAGGCTGGATGTAAAACAAATTAAAGTATATCTTTTTTTTTTTTATCCAGCTCACCTAAAATTTTCAATGTCTTGATGTGAACCTTCGCTCATTATGTTTGGAGGCTCATGCCTTAGATCATGAAGGCACTGAAGCGTTTCACTGCACTATTTCATTAGAGAAGGCAGCTCATAGACTTTAAAACCACAAACATAATCCTCACGTAACCTTTATGTTCATGTGACAGTAACAAGAAATGATTGTAGTTTTTTTTAAGGAAGAATATCTCGAGTTTGCTTTTTCTTTCGCCTTATTCATAGAACTACGACAATTTGCATAAAAGGTTTTTGAAACAAGAAAATTTTCCTCATTTACATTTAGGTTTAATTTTAAATGTATTCAACTAAAAATGTAAGGCTATGAGATCTGTTGGTAGCTTACAACTTAATTTTGGTGTAAACAACATTTTGAAATAACAAACAACTATTTAAATATTGTGAGACATCTGAGCGTCTCTCATGAGTTTCAACATTGCAGAAGGTGATTGACTTAATGAGTTGTTTAAACATCAACAAGTCTCTTTCAATATTTCTTAATATAAACCTACAGCAAGATAAGGTGACTTGACTACGTGGAAGTGTTTGGAATGATAGCGTCTAAAAGGAAAATGTTATAAAATAATGGGTACGACACAATTGCAGAAACTATCTCATTCAGTGTATTAATACTTGGAACAAAATTATCAAAAACACAAGTAGGTTTTTAGTAAACTAGGGTGGGGATGTAAGAAATGGGTTTGATTTCCTTCGCATGATGACCTCATCATTGTTGGATATCTGTCAAGGATGTCCTGAAATTTAATTACAACTCTTTCTCTTCATTAAAAAAAGTTTCTCGTCTTAAGCCGTTATACTCAAGTTAGATATTCAACAATTGTTTACATCATCATTTGAAGTAATTTATATTCGTTATGTTCTTACTGAAGCAAAGCTTGATTTTATTTTCAAAACAAATTTAGCTGTAAAAACTGCAAGAACACTTATCTTTTCTGGCGTTTCATACTTTGCCACCTTAAGTAAGCTTCTCCCAGAAAACAATACATTTTTTGGGGCTATGTGCATATATTAAACAAAATTAATTAAATTTTCAAAATTTAGTTATTTGTAAACTAACTTAAATGATGTTAATTTCGATTTGTAGACATAAAATAATTTTTATATTTATCATGAAAATAATTCCTAGATAATTATGTTAAGCTAAATCTTCTGAGCCATTTTCTAAAATGTTCAAATTTTATAAAACATATAATCAAAATACTTTTGAATTAATATATTTTATAAAAAATAAATATAAATATTTATCACCTTAAATAGTCCCCAGACACAAATTTCAAACAAAATTGTTGTAGCTCTTGTCAACATATTTTTAAAATGTTGTAAATCAATCATAATTAACTGCTATAAATGATGTTTTAAAGAAATACGATTATATAAATTTATGTAACTAAAAAAACTTAGTAGGTTACCTGGCTGTCTAGGGATAAGGTGTCCGACTTCTGTGCTGGCGGCCGGGGTTCAATCCTCGGTCCCGGCACAGATTTATCTGATTACCAAACCCCTCCTTCACCTCTGACAATACATCTTGTGAATGTGGGGAGTGCCAGGCCAGTAGGTAAGGTTGTGCTATTCGAGGACACCCATTAATCACCATTTTTATGGATTCTGAGATGACAGGGGGATGGGGTGATAGGAAGGGTTGTAGCACATGATGGTGGCAGAGGGAGGGAGGGGGATGGAGGAGGGGGGGATGGAGCACCTGGGTGCGGGATAGAGTGGAGACAATATTTTTTTGGTTGAGAATACTGTTTAGCATAATTGAGAGGGTTGGAGGACTTGGGTGGAGGGGTGAGGGGCAGAGGACACGACTGGGATGCGCGGAGGGCTAGGGATGGTTGAGAGGGGGGCGGGGGAGACTAGCATACGGGGAACAGGGTTTTCTCTCCCTCTCTCTCATCATCGTGATGTAGTAGAGCAGCTTACTCCCTCAAACCTTGATCCTAGCAAAGATTGGGAATTAAGGATATGACAAGTATATTCTCTCTGAGGGAGGGTAGCTTATGGACCTCGAACCCTGATGGTCAAGATTGGCAATTAAGGATATGACATCTTAATATCTTTCTCTCTCTCAAACCCTGATGGTCAGGCTACAGTTCCATAGGTCCCTGGTTCAATCCTCATAGGAAACAGCCTAACGGAACAGGATACAGATCTAGAGGTTCAATCCCTACAGGAAACAGATCTAGAGGTTCCAGGTTCAATCCTCATAGGAAACAGCCTAATGGAACAGGATACGCTCTAAATAAATATTATCCTGTAAATGCGGGTTCACTTCCTCTAATTAAACCTTCCCAATTCCTACGTGGGAGGACAGCTTACGAACCCATCGATGGTCAAGATAAGACAAGTATTATTCACCTCTAAATAAATATTATCCAGCAAATGCAGGTTCACTTCCTCTAATTAAACCTTCCCAATTCCTACGTGGGAGGACAGCCGAACCCTGATGGTTAAGGATATGACAAGTATTATTCACCTCTAAATAAATATTATCCAGCAAATGCGGATTCACTTCCTCTAATTAAACCTTCCCAATTCCTACGTGGGAGGACAGCTTATGGACCTCGAACCCCGATGGTCAAGATATGACAAGTATTATTCACCTCTAAATAAATAGTACAGTTTTTTTTAAACCTAGTATATTCTTAATATCTTTCTCTCTCTCAAACCCTGATGGTCAGGCTACAGTTCCATAGGTTCCCTGGTTCAATCCTCGGCACTTTCACAGGAAACAACTTAACGGAACAGGCTACTGATCTAGATGTACCGGGTTCAATCCTCGGCACTTTTCACAGGAAACAACTTAACGGAACAGGCTACAGATCTAGATGTACCGAGTTCAATCCCTAGATCATAGGAAACAACCTAACGGAACAGGCTACTGATCTAGAGGTTCCCAGGAAACAACCTGGATATGACAAGTATATCTCTCTCTCTCTCGGTATGGAACACCCGGGTGGAGGGGTTATCTCTCGCATCGTGACGTAGCGTTTAAACCCATGGATAGGGTTGTAAGGTGTCCCACACGGTAAAGTGTGTCGCGGGGGGGGCTTGACCTAGTGACTACGGTGCACAGCTGCTCTTGAAAGAGCCGTACATTAACATAACAGTCAAGGTATTAGAACATAAATTTCTTGAGGGTCTAGATCTGGGTACTTTGTGGGAGGGGGAGAGGCGTGGCTTGGAGCCTATAAATAAGGGTGGTCAGCCTTTTTTAACCGGTAGCTATATTAGCCATGGCGTCAGAATTTGTGGCTGCATTTTTGACGGAGGTGGGAAGTAATGAGATACTTCCACGTAAATTGACAGAGTTGGAGATAGGTCACGCGTACCGTATTTCTTCAATAAAATCTGTAAATACTCGATTCGGTCGTCGTATACTTACTGTACTCGAAGCCAAGTATCAAGTTTGGCTGCCGCGAAGATTTTCGACGCTCACCGATCTTCAGATAGAGGATATCTCGAAAGCGGGTCTGCTACTTGTCTACAAAGGTCTCTCTACCGCCACCAAAACAGCCATTCTGAACTTTGAAGGTAAGTGTATAAGTGTATAAGTGTATAAGTGTCTAAGTGTCTAAGTGTCTAAGTGTCTAAGTGTCTAAGTGTCTAAGTGTATAAGTGTCTAAGTGTCTAAGTGTCTAAGTGTCTAAGTGTCTAAGTGTCTAAGTGTCTAAGTGTATAAGTGTATAAGTGTATAAGTGTCTAAGTGTCTAAGTGTCTAAGTGTCTAAGTGTCTAAGTGTCTAAGTGTCTAAGTGTCTAAGTGTATAAGTGTATAAGTGTATAAGTGTATAAGTGTATAAGTGTATAAGTGTGTAAGTGTGTAAGTGTGTAAGTGTGTAAGTGTGTAAGTGTGTAAGTGTGTAAGTGTATAAGTGTATAAGTGTATAAGTGTATAAGTGTATAAGTGTATAAGTGTATAAGTGTATAAGTGTATAAGTGTATAAGTGTATAAGTGTGTAAGTGTGTAAGTGTGTAAGTGTGTAAGTGTGTAAGTGTATAAGTGTGTAAGTGTGTAAGTGTATAAGTGTATAAGTGTATAAGTGTATAAGTGTATAAGTGTATAAGTGTATAAGTGTATAAGTGTATAAGTGTATAAGTGTATAAGTGTATAAGTGTATAAGTGTATAAGTGTATAAGTGTATAAGTGTATAAGTGTATAAGTGTATAAGTGTATAAGTGTATAAGTGTATAAGTGTATAAGTGTATAAGTGTATAAGTGTATAAGTGTATAAGTGTATAAGTGTATAAGTGTATAAGTGTATAAGTGTATAAGTGTATAAGTGTTATATAAGTGTATAAGTGTATAAGTGTATAAGTGTATAAGTGTATAAGTGTATAAGTGTATAAGTGTATAAGTGTATAAGTGTATAAGTGTATAAGTGTATAAGTGTATAAGTGTATAAGTGTATAAGTGTATAAGTGTATAAGTGTATAAGTGTATAGTTATACCCTATCTCTATCTTGAGCTAGTTCTATCCAGTCCACCTCATTACTTCCCTATCGCTATCTTGAGATAGTTCTATCCAGTCCAACTCATTACTTCCCTATCGCTATCTTGAGATAGTTCTATCCAGTCCAACTCATTACACCCTATCGCTATCTTGAGATAGTTCTATCCAGTCCAACTCATGTGTGTGCGTGTTAGGATAGCCGTACTTAATCAATGAATTGTTTTCAGGTTAAATGTGAATAGTTACACCCGTATGTGTGCGTGTGTGTGTATGTGTGTGTTAGGATAGCCGTACTTAATCTAAGTGACACTAAATATAAGTTACTTATTCAACATGAATTACGTGAATAGGCCTAATCAGGCTTAAAAAAATTAAACAAATCAAGGAAATATGACCTTAAATTCCAAAACTACAGAGTTCATGAACAGATATTATGTAATTATGAGCATTATATGTAACAAAAAAAAAAAAAAAGATGACATGTCATCAAAATTTAGGTCTTGGTGGTTACATTTACGGTGAACCGGGACAACAGCATCCCTTCAATTGACACTCAATAATAAACCTGGTGAACCTGGAGGTCCTGGCTTCAATCCTCGGTCCTGGCCAATAATCAACGAATGAATTGTTTACATCATTAACTAACAATACAAGGTTCAAACCTCACTTCCTAGGATAATTGTGTTTAATCTATTCCTCGTAAGACCTAAGTCAATAATCATTGAATTGTTTTCAGGTTAAATGTGAATAGTTTAAGTACATTTTCCTCACGGTTAGTAATGCTTTAAAGGAATAAAAAAAACACGCCTACTTGAGTCGTTTTTTTGAAAAGAGTTTAAACAGACATTTTCCACTCTCTTTTAACAGAAGGGATCCGAGGGGTTTAATAAACCTAGAGGTCCTGGGTTCAATCCTCGGTCCTGGTCAATAATCAACGAATGAATTGTTTACATCATTAACTAACAATACAAGGTTCAAACCCCACTTCCTAGGATAATTGTGTTTAATCTATTCCTCGTAAGACCTAAGTCAATAATCATTGAATTGTTTTCAGGTTAAGTACATTTTCCTCACGGTGTGTTAGGCTAACTGAACTTAATCTAAGTCAATAATCTTTGAATGAGTTTAAAAGAATTGTTTACTTCAACATGAATTATGAAAATAGGCCTAATCAGACCTAAAAAAAAAAAAAATATGACCTTAATTAGGGCCTTGATGGTTACATTTACGGTGAACCGGGACAACAGCATCCCTTCAATTGACACTCAATAATAATAAACCTGGTAAACCTAGAGGTCCTGGGTTCAATCCTCGGTCCTGGTCAATAATCAACGAATGAATTGTTTACATCATTAACTAACAATACAAGGTTCAAACCCCACTTCCTAGGATAATTGTGTTTAATCTATTCCTCGTAAGACCTAAGTCAATAATCATTGAATTGTTTTCAGGTTAAATGTGAATAGTTTAAGTACATTTTCGTCATGGTTAAAGGAATATCGAGAATTTAACACGAGTGAATAGTTTAAACAGACATTTTCCACTCCCTTTTAACAGAAGGGATCCGGGGGATTTAAACACACTTTTTTTGTTACCTTCTTCTCTTCTCTTTTCTTCTTTAACGGAAGGGGGAGCGAGGGTCGGCTAGCTCCGGCAACAAAAAAAGAAACATTTAAACCTTTCTGTATTTACAGTAAACTAAAAAAATATCACAAACAGCTTTCGTAGAAATCTTCCATACTACCTAGGGAATAATAAGGTTATATTTTTTTAGAGGAAATGTGTACAAATTTGAGTGGTTAGAGAGACTGGAAAAACCATTAGGTTAAAACCATCCTGGGCGAGAGTCGAACCTTGACCCTCCCAATACGAGAGTAAGGCAGTGACTGATGGTCTAGGGGGTAAGGTGTCAGACTTTTTTTATGATTACTCATCACAGTCGTTCCTGTTTGTTTGTTTACAGCTGTCTCGAGCCCACTGGGGACTGTAGCTGAATGAAGAGGCTAAATGGCAGAACCAGCAGCTAAAAGAGCCCGCTTTTCTTCTTCTTCTCCGCCGCCCATTATTATATCTCGCCAAATAAATGGAAATAAAGTGTATACTCTCCGTGAATTAGCCTCGAATGAGCAACTTTTAATTAATTATCTAAAACGTGATATCACAACACAAGTATATAAAGCATACATTGAGCATACACCAGGGTTGATTAAGACCTCGAGCGTTTTGATACTCGGACATGAGGATATAGATAGACAGATCCGGACACTTTTGACTCAGTCACATGACTTAGGTACGGGATTTACCCAGTTTAGACTTTACCTGGAACCGTTAGGTCTCTCATTGAAACTTATTGAGCAAGCGTACACCCGCCGTATAAAAACCTATTCTATCACTAACGAATTGCCTTACAAGGACCCTGTCCAGTTTCTTGTCGCGTGCGGGGGTATATACGTAAAGACGGTAGAAAAAACAATTGCAAATGACTCGATAAAGGTAAATTGCAGCCTCATTTGCGAGTTTAGACATCCTACCGAAGGTAGAATTGAGAAAGGGTATTTCAACTCTAGTCTATGCGGTATATTTGGCACTACAAACTTGGAAGAGTTATATGAAAATAATGTCGTTTTTTCCCCTCCTTGCTCAAATTGAAGGTTTTGTTTCTAGAGACTCAGGTTGGATGTATGACGGTACATTGGAGATGAGAATAAATCTCTCTAAAAACACGGTTTTCACGATCGGAGCTCGGGTTCAAATCCTGAAAATATAGCCAGGCGTGAAGCGCTGATAAATGTGGAATGTGAGAAGGTCATTGTTTCCCCGTATCTGTTTTATCAGCTATTTTTGAGCCGACAGGGAGAGCTCAACGTTTATCCTCTTACCCCAATTTTCGAGACGTGTTGAATCTGGACGGGATCCCTCTTCCTTTCCAAATGAGATATATCGAGCGTTTTGAAAAGCTTAACGATATATCTATAAATGTGTACACTGCAAAGCATGATGGGAGTGATCTTATATTGATACAGCTGACACCTCTAAAAAACTAGTAATTGTTCCGTACATGTCAGTGCTAAAGAGCGTGCTAGACATGTTCATTTATTTATGATAAGAGTTCACGGGACGGAAACATATCATTTCAGCTGGATTAAAAATCTGTCACGATTAATTAACTCTCAACTACCGCGAGCGTCTAGCGGAGGACGTAGATACTTTTGTGATAGATGCCTGTCCGCTTTTTTGACTGAAAACAAACTCACAAAACATAAAGAGACGTGTATAAAATTCAACGCGGTAAGGAGTACATTCCCCCAAGGACAGGATAAATTCCTCACGTTCACTCAGTATAAGCAGCAGGAGAAAACAGGATTTATCGTATATGCGGACCTGGAGAGCCTACTTATGCCTATAGAGACGAGTGATCCCGACCCAAAATTTTCTTATACTGAGAATGTTCAGCGTCATGTAGCTTATTCTGTAGGAATGTACGTTAAATGTAATTTTGACGATAGTCTCTCAGAGTACCGTCATTTCACGGGAAAAGATTGTACTGACCAATTTGTTGAGGCGCTCATAGATACTGCGAAGCGTGTACTAGAGTACTATAGTACCGTTGTACCGATGAAACCGTTAACTCCTGCTCAAAGAGACGCTCATAATACAGCCTCTCATTGCCATATATGCGAGAAGCCCTACAAGAATGATGATATTCGGGTTATGGATCATTGTCACTTGACCGGACTTTACCGAGGGAGTAGTCACGCAGGGTGTAATATTAATTACAAGAACCCGACTCACCTGAGCGTAGTAATTCATAACGCGCGTTGCTACGATAATTTTTTCCTTCTCGAATCACTCGTTGAACGTAGAGAAACTGATCCGTTCACGGGGGAGAGCGTTCTCATCAATCCGGGAAAAGTCAGAGTTATTGGAGAGACTATGGGAAGATTCAAAGTAATCATGAAATATATTTGGTGTGGGTTTCGAGGATCACGATTAAAATTATAGATAGTTTCAGTTTTCTATGTACTTCCCTAGAGAAATGCGTATCTTACCTCGAACCCGAGCAACTTAAAATCACCCGTAAGTGCCATCCCGAGGATGAACGCTTCAAATTAGTCACACGAAAAGGAGTGTTCCCCTATGATTATATTGATTCATTCGAGCGGCTTGACGAGACTCAGTTACCGAGCAAAGATAAATTTTACAACGCGCTCACGGATAGTCATATCTCTCAGGTAGACTATGATCACGCCTGTGAGGTTTGGCGAGTATTCGAATGTAAGAATCTTTGGGACTATTCGAACCTCTACCTGTACACAGACGTAACTTTACTAGGGGACGTCTTTGAGAACTTTCGTGATCTCTGCATGAAGACGTATAGGCTCGATCCCGGATGGTCCCTTACAGCTCCCAGTCTAGCGTACCAGGCTCTATTGAGAATAACCCGGGTACGGCTCGAATTAATCGATGATGTGGACACTCATCAATTCATTGAGGGAGCTATCCGCGGAGGGATATGTTTTGTGGCTAATCGTCACGCTGTAGCGAATAATCGTTATATGGACGCGTTTGATCCTTCCAAGCCAGAGTCCTACATTGTCTATCTGGACGTAAATGGACTCTATTCATTTAGTATGCTGTCCTCACTTCCCTATGGAGAGTTCAGGTGGCTCAAAGAAGAAGAAATTGCTCGATTGGACGTGCTAAAAGTAGAGGATGATGCGGATACGGGTTATATCTTGCAGGTAGATCTTGAATACCCGCAAGATGTACACGACGCTCATTCTGACTTGCCGTTCTGTCCTGAGAAAGGGATTCCACCTGTAGGGAAACATGAGAAACTGTTAACAACTTTAGCTGATAAGACCGGGTACGTCATTCACTACCGTCATCTAAAGCTATGTTTAGCGAACGGGTTGAAACTGACGAGAGTTCACCGTGTTCTCAGTTTCAATCAAGCGCCGTGGATGGCTCCATATATCAGGTTGAACGCCGAAATGAGGAGTAAAGCGAGTAATCAATTTGAAAACATGTTTTTCAAACTGATGAACAATGCCGCATTCGGCCGCCTCATATCTAACAAGAGGGCTTACCGTACGATAAAGATAGCTACCAGGTGGGATGGGAAATTTGGAGCGGGTAACCTTATAGCCAGTCCAAACTTTAAAAACCGCTCGATAGTGTCAGAAAACCTAGTCATCATCGAGATGGAACCACAAGAGATTTACTTTGATATGCCTATCTATGCGGGATTCGCCATTTTGGAAATCTCGAAGGTAGTCATGTACGGTCTGCATTACCAGGTTATGATCCCTGCCTTCCCCCAAGGTACGTTAAAACTTCAATACACTGATACTGACTCACTTCTCTACTACATGACTGTTGAAGATGCATACCAGAGACTTGCCCTGTTAGCTAATGAGTATCTGGACACCTCCACCTACGGACAAGACAATGTTTACAGGATGCCCGTAGTGAATAAAGGGGTGCTCGGTAAACTAAAAGACGAGACACGAGGTCAGATCATCACTGAGTTCATTGGTTTACGTCCTAAACTCTATTCATTCTCGGTACAAGGGGTTGGGGAGACTCTCAAGGCTAAAGGGGTGAAGAGTAGTGCGTTAAGAACGCTTTCATTAGAGGATTATCGTAATTGTTTGACAGATGAGACGATAGTCATGAAAGAGGCTCATTCAATAAGAGCAGTAGGATTTAAACTGTACACCCAAAAATTCAATAGACTCGCTCTATGCTCTATCGACGACAAAAGATATAGAGTACCGGGAACTGTCAATACTCTTCCGTGGTCCCATTACTCAATCAGACCGTCAACTCTATAGGGTGACAGTGCGTCTATGTGAAAAAAATCATAAGTGATTAGAACTAAAAAAAAATATTCACGTCATGTACTCTATAGTGTTAATGTATAAATATTCATGTTCTGTAGTGTAAGTGATTAAAAATATTCACGTCCTGTTCTCTATAGTGTAAGTGATTAGTGTTAATGTATAATTTCAAGAACTATAACTTGAGAAATTTAGTATATATCTATGTGTTTTTAAACAATTTCAAGAACTATAACTTGTATCTATGTGTTTTAAATCTTTATATTCATTAAATAGAATTAATTATGGATAGGGTTTTTTTCATTATTTCTTACCTCCCCTTCTTTTTTAAAATCAGCTAATTTTCATTAAACATTTATTTAAAAAAGTTAATTACATAAAACATTTATTTTCAATCATTAAAAGTTAAAATCATTAGAACTTAAACTTTTTTTTTTTTCAATCATTAAAAGTTAAAATCATTAGAACTCTATTACAAGATTCATACGTTTAAAAATTAATTACATTAAACATCGTTAATTCTTTTTACAAGATTCATACATTTAAAGTTAATTACATTAAACATTTAATTCTTCAATCATCATTAATTCTTTACAAGATTCACATTAAACATTTTTTTCCAATCATTAGAACCCTATTAACTATGAGACTAGACAATTTACTTTGCTTCCAGAAGAGGATGAGAGATCACAATACAGACCTCTCATAGAACGTAGGGTAACGAACACCGACTTCTCAGTCCCAACGCAAACACACCACACATAGCTCTATGGAAGAACACACTAGGTCGCGCATAGCTCTTTTGATCGTTAGATATATAGTCAGATTGTAATAGGAAGAAACACACTAGGTCACACATAGCTCTGTTGACCGTCAGATATAATCAGATTGTGATAGGAAGAACACATAGCTCTGTTGACCGTTAAATATAGTCAGATTGTAATAGGAAGAACACACTAGACCACTTCAATACCAGGAAGTTATATTTATTAGCATCACGTCTTACTTACGCTAATGTGAGATGAAATGAAGGACCTACAGTTTAACGGTGGAGGCCTGGCATTCCCCACATTCACCAGAGGTGAAGGAAGGGTTTGTACTGGTACTGAGGTTTGATCCCAGACCGTCAGCACAGAAGTCTGACACCTTACCCCTAGACTGCAGATCACCAACCTGGGAAGATGGGAATGTATCCAGAAAAAAAGGCTTCAATCTAGTCTTGTTCGGTTTGCCAGTAACGATTTGAATCGTGTCAGTGTATACGTAGATGCTTTATTCTTAAATATCCTTTTGCAAATAACTTTTAATGTACGAATCTACGAGGTTTAGATTAAACACAATTATCCTGAGAGCGAGCTGGGTTGTTCTCCCTCAGTCCCTTCTGTTAAAAAGAAAGACGGGAAAAAAGAGGTTGGAAAAAAATGTGTGTTTAAACTCTTTTCAAAAACGACTCAAGTAGGTGTTTTTTTAAAAAAACTATTAAACAATTCAATGATATTTTAACCTGTAAGATTATTAACTTTGGTTTTACAAGATACGGATTAAGCACAATTATCTGGGGAGCAAGGTTCAAACCTCGTATTGTTAGTTAATGAAGTAAACTTAGGTCTTACGAGGCATAGATTAAGCACGCTGTTAGAATCTGTAAATTTATGTTTAGATAAAAGACCAAGGGGTTCAGGACGTTATAATTCAGGAGCTGTACCCTTCCCCCCCTATTATAAGAACTTTAGTCTATTCCAGCTAATTTAAGAATGTATAGTCCAACAACGATTCAGGTCAATTATATATAACTGGCAGCCGCATTTCTACATTAGACGCACAATATTTTAAACCGCTTCATCCAAGGCTAGAACTCAGTGCACCCTTATGATAAATCATATTTGTAAAAACCACCCCCCACTAAAACCGGATGAGTTTCGAACCCTGACCTTCCGTGGAAGGAATTTAAGTAAATTACAAGCATGACGCGTTAGTCAACGTGACCGTTAGTGAGGGTGAGAATTTATTAAATCTAGGGCACATTAGTTAGATTTTAGCTATACCTACAATAATTTAATAATTGCGTTTGGATCCAAAAACATACAGAAGATATTTAACCTTTTTTTTACCATGAGCGAGGATTGAAGTCAGACCATCGGGATGTTTGGCAATCGTCTTGAGCAGGACTAAGGTTTGAAAACATACAATAGATATTTAACCTTTTTACCATGAGTGAGGATTGAAGTCAGACCATCAGGATGTTTGGCAATCATCTTGAGCAGGACTAAGGATTGAAAACTTGCAGAAGATATTTAACCTTTTACCACACTGTATTGGATACCCGATTGTAGATCTGGTAGTTATTGCTAGTTGTCACACTGTATTGGATACATGATAGTAGATCTGGTAGTTATTGCTAGATGTCACACTCCAGTTGATACATGATGGTAGATCTGGTAGCTATTGTTAGATGTCACACTGTATTGGGTACATGATAGTAGATCTGGTAGTTATTGCTAGATGTCATACTGTATTAGTAGATCTGGTAGCTATTGTTAGATGTCACACTGTATTGGATACATGATTTTTAGATCTGGTAGCTATTGTTAGATGTCATACTGTATTGGATACATGATTTTAGATCTGGTAGTTATTGCTAGATGTCATACTGTATTGCATGCATGATAGTAGATCTGGTAGCTATTGCTAGATGTCACACTGTATTGGATACATGATAGTAGATCTGGTAGCTATTGTTAGATGTCACACTGTATTGGGTACGTGATAGTAGATCTGGTAGTTATTGCTAGATGTCATACTGTATTGGATGCTTGATAGTAGATCTGGTAGTTATTGCTAGATGTCACACTGTATTGGATACATGATAGTAGATCTGGTAGTTATTGCTAGATGTCACACTCCAGTTGATACATGATAGTAGATCTGGTAGCTATTGCTAGATGTCACACTGTATTGGGTACGTGATAGTAGATCTGGTAGTTATTGCTAGATGTCATACTGTATTGGATGCATGATAGTAGATCTGATAGCTATTGTTAGATGTCACACTGTATTGGATACATGATTTTAGATCTGGTAGTTATTGCTAGTTGTCACACTGTATTGGATACATGATAGTAGATCTGGTAGCTATTGCTAGATGTCACACTGTATTGGGTACGTGATAGTAGATCTGGTAGTTATTGCTAGATGTCATACTGTATTGGATGCATGATAGTAGATATGGTAGCTATTGTTAGATGTCACACTGTATTGGATACATGATTTTAGATCTGGTAGTTATTGCTAGTTGTCACACTGTATTGGATACTGGATAGTAGATCTGGTAGTTATTGTTAGATGTCACACTGTATTGGATACATGATAGTAGATCTGGTAGCTATTGCTATATGTCACACTGTATTGGGTACGTGATAGTAGATCTGGTAGTTATTGCTAGATGTCATACTGTATTGGATGCTTGATAGTAGATCTGGTAGTTATTGCTAGATGTCACACTGTATTGGATACATGATAGTAGATCTGGTAGCTATTGCTAGATGTCACACTCCAGTTGATACATGATAGTAGATCTGGTAGTTATTGCTAGATGTCATACTGTATTGGATGCTTGATAGTAGATCTGATAGCTATTGTTAGATGTCACACTGTATTGGATACATGATAGTAGATCTGCTAGCTATTGCTAGATGTCACACTGTATTGGATACATGATAGTAGATCTGGTAGTTATTGCTAGATGTCATACTGTATTGGATGCATGATAGTAGATATGGTAGCTATTGTTAGATGTCACACTGTATTGGATACATGATTTTTAGATCTGGTAGTTATTGCTAGTTGTCACACTGTATTGGATACATGATTTTAGATCTGCTAGTTATTGCTAGATGTCATACTGTATTGGGTACATGATAGTAGATCTGGTAGTTATTGCTAGATGTCATACTGTATTGTTAGATGTCACACTGTATTGGATACATGATTTTTAGATCTGATAGTTATTGCTAGTTGTCACACTGTATTGGATACATGATTTTAGATCTGGTAGTTATTGCTAGATGTCATACTGTATTGCATGCATGATAGTAGATCTGGTAGTTATTGCTAGATGTCACACTCCAGTTGATACATGATAGTAGATCTGGTAGCTATTGCTATATGTCACACTGTATTGGGTACGTGATAGTAGATCTGTAGTTATTGCTAGATGTCATACTGTATTGGATGCTTGATAGTAGATCTGATAGCTATTGTTAGATGTCACACTGTATTGGATACATGATAGTAGATCTGGTAGTTATTGCTAGATGTCACACTCCAGTTGATACATGATAGTAGATCTGGTAGCTATTGCTAGATGTCACACTGTATTGGGTACGTGATAGTAGATCTGGTAGTTATTGCTAGATGTCATACTGTATTGGATGCATGATAGTAGATCTGATAGCTATTGTTAGATGTCACACTGTATTGGATACATGATAGTAGATCTGCTAGTTATTGTTAGTTGTCATACTGTATTGGATGCATGATTGTAGATCTGGTAGTTATTGTATTGGATACATGATAGTAGATCTTGTAGCTATTGCTAGATGTCACACTCCAGTGGAAACATGATTGTAGATATGGTATCTATTGCTAGATGCACACAAAGATATAATGTTTAGATATCGTAGATGAAAGCAATGAAAATGGAGATATCCTAAGGACTGAGGATTGAAGTCCGACATCTTATACCAACAGTATCCAGGCCATGTGTAGAATAATTAACCTTAATTAACTTTAAACGTATAATGTAATTACCGAGGGAACCCGTTCTCCCTAGCATGAAGAGAAACCATTCGTGTTCCCTGATTTTGGTTAGAAAATTCAACATGATGACGGCCGAAGATAACATGACTTGGCGAATGATCTAGTAGCTTTAGCACCATGTGAACCAGCCCCCTCAGTTCACCCGACCGAGATTCGCCCCGTCCTCAGCAGTTGAGCACGTTAGCTAACCACGTCACCGAGGTGGGTTTATACTCTCTGAAAGGTCTATTTTCCTACCAATATCGGACTATATACTATATTTCTGCTAGGGAAAAAAAAGACCTTTCAGAAAATAATTCCTACGTCGAACAGACTTTACCGTTCTTCCTACCTGTACCGCCCTTGGACTAGGGAACTAGACAATTTACTTTGTTTCCAGAAGAGGATGAGAGATCACAATACAGACCTCTCAAACACACCACACATAGCTCTATGGAAGAACACACTTGGTCACACATAGCTCTGTCGACTGCTAGATATAGTCAGGAGCACACTATGTCACACATAGCTATGTTGGCCGCTAGATATAGTCGGATTGTAATAGGAAGAACGCACTAGCCCGCATCAATACCAGGAAGTTATATTTATTAGCATCACGTCTTACTTACGCTAATGTGAGATGAAATGAAGGAATCCGAACCACGGTGATGACCTGACATTCACCAGAGGTGAAGGAAGGGTTTGTACCGGTACTGAGGTGAGGATTGAACCCTGGACCTCTAGATCTGTAGCCTGTTCCGTTAGGTTGTTTTCTGTGAGGATTGAACTCGGGACCTCTAGATCTGTATCCTGTTCCGTTAAGTTGTTTTCTGTGATCTACACACAATTCGTGGATCGATGCGAGGGGTGAGAGGGTATGTCCCTCCCTCCATCCCGTGCATATAAAGCGAGCGGGAGGTAGGGAGACGCATCTCATTCGAAATGTTTAGACGGTTGGGTTATCGTCTGGAGGACATGAGTGAAATTAAGATCTCAGACAACAGCTTGGAGTACTACATCGCGAGAGCCGAGAAGGGTTACAGCGAGTGTTGCGACTCTTCGGTGCACTGGCTCGGATGCCATAATCGGGAATGTACGAGGCGAGTCAGTCCGTCGAGAACTGTTCAACATCATGTGCTGTCTACAAGCTGAAGGAAGGGGACGAGCCACAAATTCTCAGCGAAGACGCTCCCCTGCTCGACGAAGACGCTTTGTGCATCGAGCTGGATCGGATCGAGCGGGAGGAACTCGACCGCGTCAAAAGCATCTCCGAACTCGAAAAGTATCGGGCCTACAACGTTCGTCACCTGGAAGGAGACGAAGAGATCAGCGAATCGGAGGACGAGCCGAACATCATGACGCTGGACTATGTGGGCAAAGTGCGTCTTCCGGGCAAAAACTTTGGTGCGAGATACAGAAGTCGGTTTAACGCGTCGCAACGCGGACTGATCTATCTAGGTGACGACAAATACAAACTTTTCAAGTGGTGAAAGACTATATGTTGAAAAGACTAAGACTTTGAGAGAGAGAGAATTTTGTACTGAATATATATATGTATCAATGTAATATTAAGAATATACTAGGTTTAAAAAAACTGTACTATTTATTTAGAGGTGAATAATACTTGTCATATCCTTGACCATCAGGGTTCGAGGTCCATAAGCTACCCTCCCTCTTTGAGAGAGAATAATACTTGTCATATCTTGATCACCAGGGTTCGAGGTCCATAAGCTACCCTCCCTCTTTGAGAGAGAGAGAGAGAGAGAGAGAGAGAGAGAATTTTGTACTGAATAATACTTGTCATATCCTTAATTCCCAATCTTTGCTAGGATCAAGGTTTGAGGGAGTAAGCTGCTCTACTACATCACGATGATGAGAGAGAGGGAGAGAAAACCCTGTTCCCCGTATGTTAGTCTCCCCGCCCCCCTCTCAACCATCCATAGCCCTCCGCGCGTGTCCTCTGCCCTCTCCCCTCCCCCCAAGTCCTCCATCCACCAACCTACAACCCTCTCAATTATGCTAAACAGTATTCTCAACCAAAAAAATATTGTCTCCACTCTATCCCGCACCCAGGTGCTCCATCCCCTCCATCATGTGCTACAACCTTCCTATCACCCCATCCCCCTGTCATCTCAGAATCCATTAAAATGGTGATTAATGGGATGTGTTCTCGTATACCGCAAACTGACTTACTCAGGCCTCCACCGTGGTTCGGATTCCACGTTAAACTGTAGGTCCTCCATATCATCTCATAATCTCTCTACCATTACACATTAGCGTAAGTGCGTATAACCCGAACGGGTAGTAAGACGCGGTGCTAATAATAATAATAATAATAATAATAATAATAATAATAATAATAATAATAATAAACTTAGAAAAGTTTTGAACTTAATCACTAGAACCATTAGGCCCTAATGACCTCAGTGTGTTAATGGGCCTCTAAAAACAAAAAATAAAATAACTAGAACCATTTCTAAATTATTTAATCAAAATAAAGTAAATTTTAAATCCTCGGTCCCGGCACAGATTTATTGAATACCAAACCCCTCCTTCACCTCTGACAATACATCTTGTGAATGTGGGAGTGCCATGCCAGTAGGTAAGGTTGTGCTATTCGAGGACACCATTAATCACCATTTTTATGGATTCTGAGATGACAGGGGGATGGGTGATAGGAAGGGTTGTAGCACATGATGGTGGCAGAGGGAGGGAGGGGGATGGAGGAGGGGGGGATGGAGCACCTGGGTGCGGGATAGAGTGGAGACAATATTTTTTTGGTTGAGAATACTTTTAGCATAATTGAGAGGGTTGGAGGACTTGGGTGGAGGGGTGAGGGGCAGAGGACACGACTGGGATGCGCGGAGGGCTAGGGATGGTTGAGAGGGGGGCGGGGGAGACTAGCATACGGGAACAGGGTTTTCTCTATCCCTCTCTTCATCATCGTGATGTAAGAAGCAGTTACTCCCTCAAACCTTGATTCTAGCAAAGATTGGGAATTAAGGATATGACAAGTATATTCTCTCTGAGGGAGGGTAGCTTATGGACTCGAACCCTGATGGTCAAGATTTGGCATTAAGATATACATCTTAATATCTTTCTCCTCTCTCAAACCCATGATGGTCAGGCTACAGTTCATAGGTCCCTGGTTCAATCTCATAGGAAACAGCCTAACGGAACAGGATCAGATCTAGAGGTTCAATCCTACAGAAACAGATCTAGAGGTTCCAGGTTCAATCCTCTAGGAAACAGCCTAATGGAACTAGGATACGCTCTAATAATTATATCCTGGTAAATGGGGTTCACTTCCCTAATTAAACCTTCCCAATTCCATACGTGGGAGGACAGCTTACGAACCCATCGATGTCAAGATAAGACAAGTATTATTCACCTCTAAATAAATATTATCCAGCAAATGCAGGTTCACTTCCTCTAATTAACTTCCCAATTCCTACGGGAGAGGACAGCCGAACCCTGATGGTTAAGGATATGACAAGTATTATTCACCTCTAAATAAATATTATCCAGCAAATGCGGATTCACTTCCTCTAATTAAACCTTCCCAATTCCTACGTGGAGGACAGCTTATGGACTTCGAACCCGAGGATCAAGATATGACAAGTATTATTCACCTCTAAATAAATAGTACAGTTTTTTTTAAACTAGTATATTCTTAATATCTTTCTCTCTCTCAAACCCTGATGGTCAGGCTACAGTTCCATAGGTTCCCTGGTTCAATCCTCGGCACTTTCACAGGAAACAATTAACGGAACAGGCTACTGATCTAGATGTACCGGTTCAATCCTCGGCACTTTTCACAGGAAACAACTTAACGGAACAGGTACAGATCTAGATTACCGAGTTCAATCCCTAGATCATAGGAAACAACCTAACGGGAACAGGCTACTGATCTAGAGGTTCCCAAGGAATATCAACCTGGATATGACAAGTATATCTTCTCTCTCTCTCGGTATGGAACACCGGGTGGAGGGGTTTCTCTCGCACATGTGACGTAGCGTTTTAAACCCATGGATAGGTTGTAAGGTGTCCCACACGGTAAAGTGTGTTCGCGGGGGGGGCTTGACCTAGTGACTACGGTGCACAGCTGCTCTTGAAAGAGCCGTACATTAACATAACAGTCAAGGTATTAGAACATAAATTTCTTGAGGGTCTAGATCTGGGTACTTTGTGGGAGGGGGAGAGGCGTGGTTGGAGCCTATAAATAAGGGTGGTCAGCCTTTTTTAAACCGGTAGCTATATTAGCCATGGCGTCAGAATTTGTGGCTGCATTTTGACGGAGGTGGGAAGTAATGGAGATACTTCCACGTAAATTGACAGAGTTGGAGTAGGTCACGCGTACCGTATTTCTTCAATAAAAATGTAAATACTCGATTCGTGTGTCGTATATTACGTACTCGAAGCCAATATCAAGTTTGGCTGCCGCGAAGATTTTCGCGCTCACGATCTTCGATAGAGGATATCTGAAAGGGGTCTGCTACTTGTCTACAAAGGTCTCTCTACCGCCACAAAACAGCCATTCTGAACTTTGAAGGTAAGTGTATAAGTGTATAAGTGTATAAGTGTCTAAGTGTCTAAGTGTCTAAAGTGTCTAAGTGTCTAAGTGTTAAGTGTATAAGTGTCTAAGTGTCTAAGTGTCTAAGTGTCTAAGTGTCTAAGGTCTAAGTGTCTAAGTGTATAAGTGTATAAGTGTATAAGTGTCTAAGTGTCTAAGTGTCTAAGTGTCTAAGTGTCTAAGTGTCTAAGTGTCTAAGTGTCTAAGTGTATAAGTGTATAAGTGTATAAGTGTATAAGTGTATAAGTGTATAAGTGTGTAAGTGTGTAAGTGTGTAAGTGTGTAAGTGTTAAGTGTGTAAGTGTGTAAGTGTATAAGTGTATAAGTGTATAAGTGTATAAGTGTATAAGTGTATAAGTGTATAAGTGTATAAGTGTATAAGTGTATAAGTGTATAAGTGTGTAAGTGTGTAAGTGTGTTAAGTGTGTAAGTGTGTAAGTGTATAAGTGTTAAGTGTTAAGTGAAGTGTATAAGTGTATAAGTGTATTAAGTGTATAAGTGTATATAGTGTATAAGTGTATAAGTGTATAAGTGTATAAGTGTATAAGTGTATAAGTGTATAAGTGTATAAGTGTATAAGTGTATAAGTGTATAAGTGTATAAGTGTATAAGTGTATAAGTGTATAAGTGTATAAGTGTATAAGTGTATTTAAGTGTAATAAGTGTATAAGTGTATAAGTGTATAAGTGTATAAGTGTTAATAAGTGTATAAGTGTATAAGTGTATAAGTGTAAGTGTATAAGTGTATAAGTGTATAAGTGTATAAGTGTATAAGTGTATAATGTATAAGTGTATAAGTGTATAAGTGTATAAGTGTATAAGTGTATAAGTGTATAAGTGTATAAGTGTATAAGTGTATAAGTGTTAAGTGTATAAGTGTATAAGTGTTATAAGTGTATAAGTGTAATAGTTATACCCTATCTCTATCTTGAGCTAGTTCTATCCAGTCCACCTCATTACTTCCCTATCGCTATCTTGAGATAGTTCTATCCAGTCCAACTCATTACTTCCCTATCGCTATCTTGAGATAGTTCTATCCAGTCCAACTCATTACACCCTATCGCTATCTTGAGATAGTTCTATCCAGTCCAACTCATGTGTGTGCGTGTTAGGATAGCCGTACTTAATCAATGAATTGTTTTCAGGTTAAATGTGAATAGTTACACCCGTATGTGTGCGTGTGTGTGTATGTGTGTGTTAGGATAGCCGTACTTAATCTAAGTGACACTAAATATAAGTTACTTATTCAACATGAATTACGTGAATAGGCCTAATCAGGCTTAAAAAAATTAAACAAATCAAGGAAATATGACCTTAAATTCCAAAACTACAGAGTTCATGAACAGATATTATGTAATTATGAGCATTATATGTAACAAAAAAAAAAAAAAAGATGACATGTCATCAAAATTTAGGTCTTGGTGGTTACATTTACGGTGAACCGGGACAACAGCATCCCTTCAATTGACACTCAATAATAAACCTGGTGAACCTGGAGGTCCTGGCTTCAATCCTCGGTCCTGGCCAATAATCAACGAATGAATTGTTTACATCATTAACTAACAATACAAGGTTCAAACCTCACTTCCTAGGATAATTGTGTTTAATCTATTCCTCGTAAGACCTAAGTCAATAATCATTGAATTGTTTTCAGGTTAAATGTGAATAGTTTAAGTACATTTTCCTCACGGTTAGTAATGCTTTAAAGGAATAAAAAAAACACGCCTACTTGAGTCGTTTTTTTGAAAAGAGTTTAAACAGACATTTTCCACTCTCTTTTAACAGAAGGGATCCGAGGGGTTTAATAAACCTAGAGGTCCTGGGTTCAATCCTCGGTCCTGGTCAATAATCAACGAATGAATTGTTTACATCATTAACTAACAATACAAGGTTCAAACCCCACTTCCTAGGATAATTGTGTTTAATCTATTCCTCGTAAGACCTAAGTCAATAATCATTGAATTGTTTTCAGGTTAAGTACATTTTCCTCACGGTGTGTTTAGGCTAACTGAACTTAATCTAAGTCAATAATCTTTGAATGAGTTTAAAAGAATTGTTTACTTCAACATGAATTATGAAAATAGGCCTAATCAGACCTAAAAAAAAAAAAATATGACCTTAATTAGGGCCTTGATGGTTACATTTACGGTGAACCGGGACAACAGCATCCCTTCAATTGACACTCAATAATAATAAACCTGGTAAACCTAGAGGTCCTGGGTTCAATCCTCGGTCCTGGTCAATAATCAACGAATGAATTGTTTACATCATTAACTAACAATACAAGGTTCAAACCCCACTTCCTAGGATAATTGTGTTTAATCTATTCCTCGTAAGACCTAAGTCAATAATCATTGAATTGTTTTCAGGTTAAATGTGAATAGTTTAAGTACATTTTCGTCATGGTTAAAGGAATATCGAGAATTTAACACGAGTGAATAGTTTAAACAGACATTTTCCACTCCCTTTTAACAGAAGGGATCCGGGGGATTTAAACACACTTTTTTTGTTACCTTCTTCTCTTCTCTTTTCTTCTTTAACGGAAGGGGGAGCGAGGGTCGGCTAGCTCCGGCAACAAAAAAAGAAACATTTAAACCTTTCTGTATTTACAGTAAACTAAAAAAATATCACAAACAGCTTTCGTAGAAATCTTCCATACTACCTAGGGAATAATAAGGTTATATTTTTTTAGAGGAAATGTGTACAAATTTGAGTGGTTAGAGAGACTGGAAAAACCATTAGGTTAAAACCATCCTGGGCGAGAGTCGAACCTTGACCCTCCCAATACGAGAGTAAGGCAGTGACTGATGGTCTAGGGGGTAAGGTGTCAGACTTTTTTTATGATTACTCATCACAGTCGTTCCTGTTTGTTTGTTTACAGCTGTCTCGAGCCCACTGGGGACTGTAGCTGAATGAAGAGGCTAAATGGCAGAACCAGCAGCTAAAAGAGCCCGCTTTTCTTCTTCTTCTCCGCCGCCCATTATTATATCTCGCCAAATAAATGGAAATAAAGTGTATACTCTCCGTGAATTAGCCTCGAATGAGCAACTTTTAATTAATTATCTAAAACGTGATATCACAACACAAGTATATAAAGCATACATTGAGCATACACCAGGGTTGATTAAGACCTCGAGCGTTTTGATACTCGGACATGAGGATATAGATAGACAGATCCGGACACTTTTGACTCAGTCACATGACTTAGGTACGGGATTTACCCAGTTTAGACTTTACCTGGAACCGTTAGGTCTCTCATTGAAACTTATTGAGCAAGCGTACACCCGCCGTATAAAAACCTATTCTATCACTAACGAATTGCCTTACAAGGACCCTGTCCAGTTTCTTGTCGCGTGCGGGGGTATATACGTAAAGACGGTAGAAAAAACAATTGCAAATGACTCGATAAAGGTAAATTGCAGCCTCATTTGCGAGTTTAGACATCCTACCGAAGGTAGAATTGAGAAAGGGTATTTCAACTCTAGTCTATGCGGTATATTTGGCACTACAAACTTGGAAGAGTTATATGAAAATAATGTCGTTTTTTCCCCTCCTTGCTCAAATTGAAGGTTTTGTTTCTAGAGACTCAGGTTGGATGTATGACGGTACATTGGAGATGAGAATAAATCTCTCTAAAAACACGGTTTTCACGATCGGAGCTCGGGTTCAAATCCTGAAAATATAGCCAGGCGTGAAGCGCTGATAAATGTGGAATGTGAGAAGGTCATTGTTTCCCCGTATCTGTTTTATCAGCTATTTTTGAGCCGACAGGGAGAGCTCAACGTTTATCCTCTTACCCCAATTTTCGAGACGTGTTGAATCTGGACGGGATCCCTCTTCCTTTCCAAATGAGATATATCGAGCGTTTTGAAAAGCTTAACGATATATCTATAAATGTGTACACTGCAAAGCATGATGGGAGTGACTCTTATATTGATACAGCTGACACCTCTAAAAAACTAGTAATTGTTCCGTACATGTCAGTGCTAAAGAGCGTGCTAGACATGTTCATTTATTTATGATAAGAGTTCACGGGACGGAAACATATCATTTCAGCTGGATTAAAAATCTGTCACGATTAATTAACTCTCAACTACCGCGAGCGTCTAGCGGAGGACGTAGATACTTTTGTGATAGATGCCTGTCCGCTTTTTTGACTGAAAACAAACTCACAAAACATAAAGAGACGTGTATAAAATTCAACGCGGTAAGGAGTACATTCCCCCAAGGACAGGATAAATTCCTCACGTTCACTCAGTATAAGCAGCAGGAGAAAACAGGATTTATCGTATATGCGGACCTGGAGAGCCTACTTATGCCTATAGAGACGAGTGATCCCGACCCAAAATTTTCTTATACTGAGAATGTTCAGCGTCATGTAGCTTATTCTGTAGGAATGTACGTTAAATGTAATTTTGACGATAGTCTCTCAGAGTACCGTCATTTCACGGGAAAAGATTGTACTGACCAATTTGTTGAGGCGCTCATAGATACTGCGAAGCGTGTACTAGAGTACTATAGTACCGTTGTACCGATGAAACCGTTAACTCCTGCTCAAAGAGACGCTCATAATACAGCCTCTCATTGCCATATATGCGAGAAGCCCTACAAGAATGATGATATTCGGGTTATGGATCATTGTCACTTGACCGGACTTTACCGAGGGAGTAGTCACGCAGGGTGTAATATTAATTACAAGAACCCGACTCACCTGAGCGTAGTAATTCATAACGCGCGTTGCTACGATAATTTTTTCCTTCTCGAATCACTCGTTGAACGTAGAGAAACTGATCCGTTCACGGGGAGAGCGTTCTCATCAATCCGGGAAAAGTCAGAGTTATTGGAGAGACTATGGGAAGATTCAAAGTAATCATGAAATATATTTGGTGTGGGTTTCGAGGATCACGATTAAAATTATAGATAGTTTCAGTTTTCTATGTACTTCCCTAGAGAAATGCGTATCTTACCTCGAACCCGAGCAACTTAAAATCACCCGTAAGTGCCATCCCGAGGATGAACGCTTCAAATTAGTCACACGAAAAGGAGTGTTCCCCTATGATTATATTGATTCATTCGAGCGGCTTGACGAGACTCAGTTACCGAGCAAAGATAAATTTTACAACGCGCTCACGGATAGTCATATCTCTCAGGTAGACTATGATCACGCCTGTGAGGTTTGGCGAGTATTCGAATGTAAGAATCTTTGGGACTATTCGAACCTCTACCTGTACACAGACGTAACTTTACTAGGGGACGTCTTTGAGAACTTTCGTGATCTCTGCATGAAGACGTATAGGCTCGATCCCGGATGGTCCCTTACAGCTCCCAGTCTAGCGTACCAGGCTCTATTGAGAATAACCCGGGTACGGCTCGAATTAATCGATGATGTGGACACTCATCAATTCATTGAGGGAGCTATCCGCGGAGGGATATGTTTTGTGGCTAATCGTCACGCTGTAGCGAATAATCGTTATATGGACGCGTTTGATCCTTCCAAGCCAGAGTCCTACATTGTCTATCTGGACGTAAATGGACTCTATTCATTTAGTATGCTGTCCTCACTTCCCTATGGAGAGTTCAGGTGGCTCAAAGAAGAAGAAATTGCTCGATTGGACGTGCTAAAAGTAGAGGATGATGCGGATACGGGTTATATCTTGCAGGTAGATCTTGAATACCCGCAAGATGTACACGACGCTCATTCTGACTTGCCGTTCTGTCCTGAGAAAGGGATTCCACCTGTAGGGAAACATGAGAAACTGTTAACAACTTTAGCTGATAAGACCGGGTACGTCATTCACTACCGTCATCTAAAGCTATGTTTAGCGAACGGGTTGAAACTGACGAGAGTTCACCGTGTTCTCAGTTTCAATCAAGCGCCGTGGATGGCTCCATATATCAGGTTGAACGCCGAAATGAGGAGTAAAGCGAGTAATCAATTTGAAAACATGTTTTTCAAACTGATGAACAATGCCGCATTCGGCCGCCTCATATCTAACAAGAGGGCTTACCGTACGATAAAGATAGCTACCAGGTGGGATGGGAAATTTGGAGCGGGTAACCTTATAGCCAGTCCAAACTTTAAAAACCGCTCGATAGTGTCAGAAAACCTAGTCATCATCGAGATGGAACCACAAGAGATTTACTTTGATATGCCTATCTATGCGGGATTCGCCATTTTGGAAATCTCGAAGGTAGTCATGTACGGTCTGCATTACCAGGTTATGATCCCTGCCTTCCCCCAAGGTACGTTAAAACTTCAATACACTGATACTGACTCACTTCTCTACTACATGACTGTTGAAGATGCATACCAGAGACTTGCCCTGTTAGCTAATGAGTATCTGGACACCTCCACCTACGGACAAGACAATGTTTACAGGATGCCCGTAGTGAATAAAGGGGTGCTCGGTAAACTAAAAGACGAGACACGAGGTCAGATCATCACTGAGTTCATTGGTTTACGTCCTAAACTCTATTCATTCTCGGTACAAGGGGTTGGGGAGACTCTCAAGGCTAAAGGGGTGAAGAGTAGTGCGTTAAGAACGCTTTCATTAGAGGATTATCGTAATTGTTTGACAGATGAGACGATAGTCATGAAAGAGGCTCATTCAATAAGAGCAGTAGGATTTAAACTGTACACCCAAAAATTCAATAGACTCGCTCTATGCTCTATCGACGACAAAAGATATAGAGTACCGGGAACTGTCAATACTCTTCCGTGGTCCCATTACTCAATCAGACCGTCAACTCTATAGGGTGACAGTGCGTCTATGTGAAAAAAATCATAAGTGATTAGAACTAAAAAAAAATATTCACGTCATGTACTCTATAGTGTTAATGTATAAATATTCATGTTCTGTAGTGTAAGTGATTAAAAATATTCACGTCCTGTTCTCTATAGTGTAAGTGATTAGTGTTAATGTATAATTTCAAGAACTATAACTTGAGAAATTTAGTATATATCTATGTGTTTTTAAACAATTTCAAGAACTATAACTTGTATCTATGTGTTTTAAATCTTTATATTCATTAAATAGAATTAATTATGGATAGGGTTTTTTTCATTATTTCTTACCTCCCCTTCTTTTTTAAAATCAGCTAATTTTCATTAAACATTTATTTAAAAAAAGTTAATTACATAAAACATTTATTTTCAATCATTAAAAGTTAAAATCATTAGAACTTAAACTTTTTTTTTTTTCAATCATTAAAAGTTAAAATCATTAGAACTCTATTACAAGATTCATACGTTTAAAAATTAATTACATTAAACATCGTTAATTCTTTTTACAAGATTCATACATTTAAAGTTAATTACATTAAACATTTAATTCTTCAATCATCATTAATTCTTTACAAGATTCACATTAAACATTTTTTTCCAATCATTAGAACCCTATTAACTATGAGACTAGACAATTTACTTTGCTTCCAGAAGAGGATGAGAGATCACAATACAGACCTCTCATAGAACGTAGGGTAACGAACACCGACTTCTCAGTCCCAACGCAAACACACCACACATAGCTCTATGGAAGAACACACTAGGTCGCGCATAGCTCTTTTGATCGTTAGATATATAGTCAGATTGTAATAGGAAGAAACACACTAGGTCACATAGCTCTGTTGACCGTCAGATATAATCAGATTGTGATAGGAAGAACACATAGCTCTGTTGACCGTTAAATATAGTCAGATTGTAATAGGAAGAACACACTAGACCACTTCAATACCAGGAAGTTATATTTATTAGCATCACGTCTTACTTACGCTAATGTGAGATGAAATGAAGGACCTACAGTTTAACGGTGGAGGCCTGGCATTCCCCACATTCACCAGAGGTGAAGGAAGGGTTTGTACTGGTACTGAGGTTTGATCCCAGACCGTCAGCACAGAAGTCTGACACCTTACCCCTAGACCTGCAGATCACCAACCTGGGAAGATGGGAATGTATCCAGAAAAAAAGGCTTCAATCTAGTCTTGTTCGGTTTGCCAGTAACGATTTGAATCGTGTCAGTGTATACGTAGATGCTTTATTCTTAAATATCCTTTTGCAAATAACTTTTAATGTACGAATCTACGAGGTTTAGATTAAACACAATTATCCTGAGAGCGAGCTGGGTTGTTCTCCCTCAGTCCCTTCTGTTAAAAGAAAGACGGGAAAAAAGAGGTTGGAAAAAAATGTGTGTTTAAACTCTTTTCAAAAACGACTCAAGTAGGTGTTTTTTTAAAAAAACTATTAAACAATTCAATGATATTTTAACCTGTAAGATTATTAACTTTGGTTTTACAAGATACGGATTAAGCACAATTATCTGGGGAGCAAGGTTCAAACCTCGTATTGTTAGTTAATGAAGTAAACTTAGGTCTTACGAGGCATAGATTAAGCACGCTGTTAGAATCTGTAAATTTATGTTTAGATAAAAGACCAAGGGGTTCAGGACGTTATAATTCAGGAGCTGTACCCTTCCCTCCCCTATTATAAGAACTTTAGTCTATTCCAGCTAATTTAAGAATGTATAGTCCAACAACGATTCAGGTCAATTATATATAACTGGCAGCCGCATTTCTACATTAGACGCACAATATTTTAAACCGCTTCATCCAAGGCTAGAACTCAGTGCACCCTTATGATAAATCATATTTGTAAAAACCACCACCCCCACTAAAACCGGATGAGTTTCGAACCCTGACCTTCCGTGGAAGGAATTTAAGTAAATTACAAGCATGACGCGTTAGTCAACGTGACCGTTAGTGAGGGTGAGAATTTATTAAATCTAGGGCACATTAGTTAGATTTTAGCTATACCTACAATAATTTAATAATTGCGTTTGGATCCAAAAACATACAGAAGATATTTAACCTTTTTTTTACCATGAGCGAGGATTGAAGTCAGACCATCGGGATGTTTGGCAATCGTCTTGAGCAGGACTAAGGTTTGAAAACATACAATAGATATTTAACCTTTTTACCATGAGTGAGGATTGAAGTCAGACCATCAGGATGTTTGGCAATCATCTTGAGCAGGACTAAGGATTGAAAACTTGCAGAAGATATTTAACCTTTTACCACACTGTATTGGATACCCGATTGTAGATCTGGTAGTTATTGCTAGTTGTCACACTGTATTGGATACATGATAGTAGATCTGGTAGTTATTGCTAGATGTCACACTCCAGTTGATACATGATGGTAGATCTGGTAGCTATTGTTAGATGTCACACTGTATTGGGTACATGATAGTAGATCTGGTAGTTATTGCTAGATGTCATACTGTATTAGTAGATCTGGTAGCTATTGTTAGATGTCACACTGTATTGGATACATGATTTTTAGATCTGGTAGCTATTGTTAGATGTCATACTGTATTGGATACATGATTTTAGATCTGGTAGTTATTGCTAGATGTCATACTGTATTGCATGCATGATAGTAGATCTGGTAGCTATTGCTAGATGTCACACTGTATTGGATACATGATAGTAGATCTGGTAGCTATTGTTAGATGTCACACTGTATTGGGTACGTGATAGTAGATCTGGTAGTTATTGCTAGATGTCATACTGTATTGGATGCTTGATAGTAGATCTGGTAGTTATTGCTAGATGTCACACTGTATTGGATACATGATAGTAGATCTGGTAGTTATTGCTAGATGTCACACTCCAGTTGATACATGATAGTAGATCTGGTAGCTATTGCTAGATGTCACACTGTATTGGGTACGTGATAGTAGATCTGGTAGTTATTGCTAGATGTCATACTGTATTGGATGCATGATAGTAGATCTGATAGCTATTGTTAGATGTCACACTGTATTGGATACATGATTTTAGATCTGGTAGTTATTGCTAGTTGTCACACTGTATTGGATACATGATAGTAGATCTGGTAGCTATTGCTAGATGTCACACTGTATTGGGTACGTGATAGTAGATCTGGTAGTTATTGCTAGATGTCATACTGTATTGGATGCATGATAGTAGATATGGTAGCTATTGTTAGATGTCACACTGTATTGGATACATGATTTTAGATCTGGTAGTTATTGCTAGTTGTCACACTGTATTGGATACTGGATAGTAGATCTGGTAGTTATTGTTAGATGTCACACTGTATTGGATACATGATAGTAGATCTGGTAGCTATTGCTATATGTCACACTGTATTGGGTACGTGATAGTAGATCTGGTAGTTATTGCTAGATGTCATACTGTATTGGATGCTTGATAGTAGATCTGGTAGTTATTGCTAGATGTCACACTGTATTGGATACATGATAGTAGATCTGGTAGCTATTGCTAGATGTCACACTCCAGTTGATACATGATAGTAGATCTGGTAGTTATTGCTAGATGTCATACTGTATTGGATGCTTGATAGTAGATCTGATAGCTATTGTTAGATGTCACACTGTATTGGATACATGATAGTAGATCTGCTAGCTATTGCTAGATGTCACACTGTATTGGATACATGATAGTAGATCTGGTAGTTATTGCTAGATGTCATACTGTATTGGATGCATGATAGTAGATATGGTAGCTATTGTTAGATGTCACACTGTATTGGATACATGATTTTTAGATCTGGTAGTTATTGCTAGTTGTCACACTGTATTGGATACATGATTTTAGATCTGCTAGTTATTGCTAGATGTCATACTGTATTGGGTACATGATAGTAGATCTGGTAGTTATTGCTAGATGTCATACTGTATTGTTAGATGTCACACTGTATTGGATACATGATTTTTAGATCTGATAGTTATTGCTAGTTGTCACACTGTATTGGATACATGATTTTAGATCTGGTAGTTATTGCTAGATGTCATACTGTATTGCATGCATGATAGTAGATCTGGTAGTTATTGCTAGATGTCACACTCCAGTTGATACATGATAGTAGATCTGGTAGCTATTGCTATATGTCACACTGTATTGGGTACGTGATAGTAGATCTGGTAGTTATTGCTAGATGTCATACTGTATTGGATGCTTGATAGTAGATCTGATAGCTATTGTTAGATGTCACACTGTATTGGATACATGATAGTAGATCTGGTAGTTATTGCTAGATGTCACACTCCAGTTGATACATGATAGTAGATCTGGTAGCTATTGCTAGATGTCACACTGTATTGGGTACGTGATAGTAGATCTGGTAGTTATTGCTAGATGTCATACTGTATTGGATGCATGATAGTAGATCTGATAGCTATTGTTAGATGTCACACTGTATTGGATACATGATAGTAGATCTGCTAGTTATTGTTAGTTGTCATACTGTATTGGATGCATGATTGTAGATCTGGTAGTTATTGTATTGGATACATGATAGTAGATCTTGTAGCTATTGCTAGATGTCACACTCCAGTGGAAACATGATTGTAGATATGGTATCTATTGCTAGATGCACACAAAGATATAATGTTTAGATATCGTAGATGAAAGCAATGAAAATGGAGATATCCTAAGGACTGAGGATTGAAGTCCGACATCTTATACCAACAGTATCCAGGCCATGTGTAGAATAATTAACCTTAATTAACTTTAAACGTATAATGTAATTACCGAGGGAACCCGTTCTCCCTAGCATGAAGAGAAACCATTCGTGTTCCCTGATTTTGGTTAGAAAATTCAACATGATGACGGCCGAAGATAACATGACTTGGCGAATGATCTAGTAGCTTTAGCACCATGTGAACCAGCCCCCTCAGTTCACCCGACCGAGATTCGCCCCCGTCCTCAGCAGTTGAGCACGTTAGCTAACCACGTCACCGAGGTGGGTTTATACTCTCTGAAAGGTCTATTTTCCTACCAATATCGGACTATATACTATATTTCTGCTAGGGAAAAAAAAGACCTTTCAGAAAATAATTCCTACGTCGAACAGACTTTACCGTTCTTCCTACCTGTACCGCCCTTGGACTAGGGAACTAGACAATTTACTTTGTTTCCAGAAGAGGATGAGAGATCACAATACAGACCTCTCAAACACACCACACATAGCTCTATGGAAGAACACACTTGGTCACACATAGCTCTGTCGACTGCTAGATATAGTCAGGAGCACACTATGTCACACATAGCTATGTTGGCCGCTAGATATAGTCGGATTGTAATAGGAAGAACGCACTAGCCCGCATCAATACCAGGAAGTTATATTTATTAGCATCACGTCTTACTTACGCTAATGTGAGATGAAATGAAGGAATCCGAACCACGGTGATGACCTGACATTCACCAGAGGTGAAGGAAGGGTTTGTACCGGTACTGAGGTGAGGATTGAACCCTGGACCTCTAGATCTGTAGCCTGTTCCGTTAGGTTGTTTTCTGTGAGGATTGAACTCGGGACCTCTAGATCTGTATCCTGTTCCGTTAAGTTGTTTTCTGTGATCTACACACAATTCGTGGATCGATGCGAGGGGTGAGAGGGTATGTCCCTCCCTCCATCCCGTGCATATAAAGCGAGCGGGAGGTAGGGAGACGCATCTCATTCGAAATGTTTAGACGGTTGGGTTATCGTCTGGAGGACATGAGTGAAATTAAGATCTCAGACAACAGCTTGGAGTACTACATCGCGAGAGCCGAGAAGGGTTACAGCGAGTGTTGCGACTCTTCGGTGCACTGGCTCGGATGCCATAATCCGGGAATGTACGAGGCGAGTCAGTCCGTCGAGAACTGTTCAACATCATGTGCTGTCTACAAGCTGAAGGAAGGGGACGAGCCACAAATTCTCAGCGAAGACGCTCCCCTGCTCGACGAAGACGCTTTGTGCATCGAGCTGGATCGGATCGAGCGGGAGGAACTCGACCGCGTCAAAAGCATCTCCGAACTCGAAAAGTATCGGGCCTACAACGTTCGTCACCTGGAAGGAGACGAAGAGATCAGCGAATCGGAGGACGAGCCGAACATCATGACGCTGGACTATGTGGGCAAAGTGCGTCTTCCGGGCAAAAACTTTGGTGCGAGATACAGAAGTCGGTTTAACGCGTCGCAACGCGGACTGATCTATCTAGGTGACGACAAATACAAACTTTTCAAGTGGTGAAAGACTATATGTTGAAAAGACTAAGACTTTGAGAGAGAGAGAATTTTGTACTGAATATATATATGTATATGTTCTTATGAAGAATTATATATGTTTAAAAAAATTTACTTTTAATATAAGGAATTAATCTTTATATCTTGACCATCAGGTTCGAGTCCATAAGTAACCTCCCCTTGAAGAAATAATTACTTGTCATATCTACACCGGGTTCGAGGTCATAACTCCCTCTCAATTTGAGAGATAAAGTGAGAAGAGAGAAGAGAATTTTTATTGAATAAATACTTTGTCTATATACATTATTTAACCAATCTTGCTGAGCCAGTTTAGAGGAATGTAAAGCTTTACTACATCACATGTTGAATTAAAATTGGAAAAATGAAAAAACACTTTCCCGTTATTTAGTCTCCCAGACCCCTTCTCAAACCCACATTAGCCTCCGCGCTGTCCTTCCTCCCTCACCAAGTCATCACATCCAACAAACCTACTAACCTTCTCAATTATGTAAAATGTATTCTCAACAAAAAAATATGGTGACCCTCTATTCCGCACCAGTGTCATCCCTCAATCATGTGGCTACAACTTCTATCACCCCATCCCCTGTCATCTCAGATCCATAAAATTGTGATTAATGGGATGGTTTGTATCCGCAACTGACTTCAGGCCTCCACCGTGGTTCGGATTCCACGTTAAACTGTAGGTCCTCCATATCATCTCATAATCCTCTACCATTACACATTAGCGTAAGTGCGTATAACCCGAACGGGTAGTAAGACGCGGTGCTAATAATAATTAATAATAATAATAATAATAATATATAATAATAATAAACTTAGAAAAGTTTTGAACTTAATCACTAGAACCATTAGGCCCTAATGACCTCAGTGTGTTAATGGGCCTCTAAAAACAAAAATAAAATAACTAGAACCATTTCTAAATTATTTAATCAAAATAAAGTAAATTTTAAACTAATCTTAGCGATATTTTTTCCGAAAAACAAGTAGGGCTTCTATATTTGGTTGCCATGTCAAAAACTCCATTATATAAATTTTAAATAATAAATAATACTTAGCACCACGTCTTACTACCGTTTGGGTTATACGCTTAAGTACTAATTATTATACTGCGTTAGGAATTGGGAAGGTTGAATATTAAGGAAGTGACCCACTTTGCGTGGAATGAGAGTGGAAAACTATTTAGGAAAAGCCACCTCTAGTTGCCTCGATCAAGATTTGAACCTCGATCTCCCCGTCCTCGGCAGTCTGGCTCAACACGAACAATCTAGCGAGGTTCTAGATAAACTAAGCGATTTGAGGAGGGGGTTTACGTTTTATAAACTAGAATAGTTTGAAGTAATTGTCGGAAATAACTTCGAAATTTCAAATTAATTTGCTCACATATAAGGTTACTATATCTTTAAATTGAGCTTTTTACCCAAACACAAAGTATAGACTAGATTATCATCTAGAGGTCAGCTACTCCATAGATATACATTTTAATAAAAGTCGTTTTTGAAAAATTGGAAATAAAAAAATCACTCTTACTTACTCTTAGTTTAAGGGATAGGGTCAAAATAGAATTTAAAAAAAAATCTTAAGCATATATATATAATAAATATATAATATTAATTCAGTTTGAAAAGAATGTATCAAACATTTTTAGTTCTATGTTCACGGACGGAGAAATGGTAAAATTTACTTATATTGGTTTGGGGGCACACGAAACGTAAATATTCAACAATATCTCCAGGCCAAAATGATTTAAAATTAAAACACTTTCCATTTAGAGAAAAACAAACAAAAGAGCTTAATCTAATGAATATGGCGAGTATAATGTTTAATAAAAACGATTAGAACTTGGTAATTTATTATTATATAAAATATTGAGATGTTGAATTTCAAAGAATAATAAATAGCATTAATATGTACTGATAATAACTTATGTCCACCTCTGACAATACATCTTGTGAATGTGGGGAATGCCAGGCCTCCACCGTGGTTCGGATTCCACGTTAAACTGTAGGTCCTCCATTTCATCTCACAATCACCCTACCGTTACACATTAGCGTAAGTGCGTATAGCCCGAACGGGTAGTAAGACGCGGTGCTAATAATATAATAATAATAATAATAATAATAATAATAATAAATAAAACTTATGTCCATTTATTAAAGATACTTCAGATCATTTTTAAATCAAATGAAATGTTTCTAAATAAGCTCACCAATTAAAGAACGCCCTTGCTGTGGATTCACATGTTCATCAAATAAAAAGATCAGAGTAGAAAAGTGATCACGTGACAAAAATAATAATAATATTTAGCACCGCGTCTTACTACCCGTTCGGCTTATACGGTTTAAGTACTAATGACGCTAATGGATTAGGAATTGGGAAGGTTGAATTAGAGGAAGTGACCCACATTTGCGTGGAATGAGAGTGGAAAACCATTTAGGAAAAACCACCCCCAGTTCACCCGACCAAGATTCGAACCTCGATCTCCCCGTCCTCAGCAGTCGAGCTCAACACGACTAGCGCGTTAGCCAAACTACGCCACCGAAGCGGGTCACGTGACAAACCAATTACAGGATATCAGCGAGATTTACGTTGCCTGTTTGGATCGAATTGAATTCGAATTCGTTTCAACAATTACGGCTCTGCTCGACATCTACTTTGGAAAAATAAACAAATTTGTATAATGTATCAACATGAACCAACCGATTTATATTACGCATTCACCTATTAAGTAAGAGAAATGTTGACGCGTTTTTGTTGTGAAATTATATAAGAACTTATGTGTCTTTTATGTTCTGTTATAATTTATTTCACAATACAGCAAAATAATATTATAATATTAAAGTGATAATAATACTATATATCTGTTTACCCACCAGTAGAAAATAAAGATCGATAGTAATCAGCTCTTTATAGTTTGCGATGCAAAGCCTCATTACATTGTTCTTTAAATAGTGAACAATTTAACAGTACTTTAACTAAGAAATTGAGTATTAATAATGCTAATTTTGATAATCAAAACTTTTTTGGACAAATAAAATAAAATATTTCTCCAATATGAAACATAGAGTATAATTTTTACACATGGTGATAACAACAGTCCTTGAATATCAGTCATAATCATAATGGTATAAGATGATAAACTTTTTAGATGAAAACAAAATGTTGTCATCAATTTAAAGGACTCCCTTGAAAAGTATTCAACAACTGTTAATATCACCATGTGAATAAAATTAAACTCTTTGTTTTTACTGGAGGATTATTTGATGTAATTTGGCCAAAAATAAATGTTTGGCTTTAAAAACTGCAAACATATTAGGTTTCTCTCGTATTCCTCTCGGTAACTTATCTCACGTGACGGATAACGCGTAGCCTTATAGGTAATACAGCTTGAACCAGGTGACATCTTGTTGTGTTTTATTCTACATTAGAAAAAATAGAAATTGGGTCGAGGGATAACTGTTTGTACACAATAATTAAAAAACATCAAAATGAAAATTTGTACAAATTAACTCGACACACACGTTTTCTTATACCTACATTTTGCACTTTACAACTACTCTTCATAATGTTATTCAATTTTTTAAGGTAAGTCGATACATTTTTCAGCTGTATTCTTTATTCTTTTGCAATACCAGACTTCTTTTTCACTCCCTTTTCCACTTCTTTAATTTTTTCAACCATCTTGTCTGAGGTTAAACTTGTGTAGGATCCACGCTTAGACATCGCTCTACACTTGTCAGTTGACAATGAGTGACTGTCACTGCGAGAAAAAGGTGCCAGATTAGGACAAGCAACATAAACCTTACCTATTCTTTGCCGGGCGTCACGTGATGGCATTATCACACAGAAGCGATTAAAGCAGAGCTAAAATATTCCCTATTCTAAGAAAACCACTTGCAGCTAGTACAGAATTCTCCGTTTTCTCTTTTAACTATCAGTCAATAACTCTTAACAGTATCTGACATTCCTGGGATAATTGGGATTAGTTGAGATTGTTAAGTTGTATTTGATTTGAGTAGAAACTCAAAAAAATTAACAATATTCTGTATACGCTTCAAATTATACAAATATTTCCTTCTAAGATTCGAAATGTATGTTTTTTTACCATTTATTAAAATAAGAAATTTGGGGGAATAATGGGGGGTTTGAATATCCAATTCTTCGAACTAACCAACATCGAACTAGCCAGATCCTACTGTACATATTCCATAAGGGTTTTAGTTCAGCTTAGAGATTTTAAGCTTATGGAAAGGGGTAGATTGTAATATTTCTTATAACTTTCCCTTATTTTCCTATTAAAAATCCTTTAAGTTCTCCCCTGTAGAAATATTGACGTGAAGGTAATACCTATCTACTGCAGAACTTGAACCAAAGCTGTAAATACGGTGATGACTGACCCTCCCCTTTAACCCTTCTTTTACTTTCACCCCAAACCTGTACTAGAAAGGACAAGATGGACAAAATATGTAGACAATAGTTAAAAGCTTTGAATCAATTTTAGCGTGATAACTCTGCAACAATCCACTAGTTTAAATATAGATACAGCAAAATGTAAAAAAACCCAACTAATTCCATGATTACAATTCTTCTACAGTCAAATAACGAATTCGTAAAACCATATTTCGATTAAATTTATGTTCCGAGCTTAATTTTCTATTTAATACCCCGACTATTCCGGCAGTAGAACGGCCTCTTAAAATGAAACCTTAGAGCCTAGATCACATCTTCACATGCCATTACATGTGTGCATCATTAGTTATTCAGATCAGCCAACCTGAATCGTGCTTGGGTCCCTAATGAGGACTTAAAGCGATCGAAGGAGGGTATGGTTCGAGTGGATGTTACCAGCCTTACCAAAATGAGTGAAAGAATCAACACGATATTCCAGTCATATTTCCAATTTTCAACCACTACAATTTTTTATTTAAAATCATTAGCCATTGCCATCACTTTCTATATCTTGAGATATTAAACTGAGAATAACCAAAACTACGTTCCTAACATATTCTTTAAACTTAAAGATAATACCTGAACATGTAAATTGAATCCAGGACCTTTAGCTTAGTACGCCAATGCCCTTGCCACTGAATTATCATGGAGCCGTCCTATTTCAAGACCATAGACAATCTATACACCAGACCCACAGCCTTCAGGTTAAAATGGCTAATATTATTGGGAGAGTTTAAGTCCTTCAACACGTGCAGTCTCATGGGACAACATCGCTATAAAGAGAATGTTTTTAGAAAAATTTCACTTTAAATATGGTTTTACTAGAGAAAAGACAAAAATTGCCTTCTACTATCCCTAAGCCGGCTTTCACAAAGCTAGGTTTATGTAAAGGCCCCACCCTTCCCACCTCTACAAACGAATAAAAAAATTGCCTTATAGAGTCGATAAACAGTATTTAACAAAGATAGGTTCAGGTAGTGGCCTCACCCCCTTTCTTATGAACCAACCCTTCCAAATGAGCCTACTCAGATGGCGAACTACATAGAAAACTTTTTAAAAAAATGTTCCATTTTTGTTCAAGGGAATATTTACATATTTCCTAGTTGTAAACAATCTTCAAATACCGTAGATTTGTTACATATCTGAAAAGGTTTGTTCATTTAAAGAGGTTAAGGAGATGAGTTGATTAAAAAGTGGAGAGGGGGGGGGGGGAGGAAAAGAAAAGAAACTTTTGGTCACCGGATGAGTAAATTAAATATTCAGTATTAATAGTAGAGGTGGAGAAATGGTAATTGTTTTTGCAGTTTTTTTTAAACCAAACCCTATCTTGGTCAAAATAAATCAAATAATTCTCCAGTAAAAACACAGAGATTTTAATTTTCTCCGCATGGTGAGATCAATATATCTTTAATATCTGTCAAGGTATCCTGGTATTGTACAACTTCCTTCAGAGGAGAAGTGAAGCCGTCGCTCCCATGTCGATTGTGGCGTATAAAAAACACCACGTAAGATGTGGGAAAATACCTTTACTGTCCAAATTACTAAGCTCTTTTAGTCTCGCTCAGTGAAATTCTTGCTTGTTGATATAACAGAGATGATGTCTATCCTAGGTGGGCAGCCATTTAGGAAAATGAATAAAAGGTACGGTGCACCACACTGACTTTCCTTTATCTTAAAATAAAGACATTTACTACACACTCGCAAGATTTGTGAAACAAAATAATATACATTTTTTGGAGAAACACGCCACCAAAAAGAAAAAGGTAAATGCTATTCACCGTTACAGAAACATTAAGAAAATAAAAAAAAAATTTTGTCTTCAAAGAGCATAAGGTCAATTTAATTTTCAAAGATATTTATAAAAAAAATTTATATTTTTTATAAATTCAGAAATTATTGGTGTTAGTTAGTGGTTGTTCAGAAAGTGTACATTAAACACCTCAAGTAAATAAAGAATAAGCTCACCATATTTTATATCAATGAAACAACTTTTCTCCTTACTTTCTCGTGTTTTTTAAAAAATATCATCTTTAGTGAAATAGTTCTAAACAAACATAGACTTCCCGTGACTAGAATAGTTCTGGTGTTTTATAAACAATGTCTCCCAGACCGACAGTATCATCCATCAAGACCTCCCTTACTAGACCAATGTTATTTTAATATGTCATGAATATGAAATGCTCGCTAACTCTATAAACAAGTAAACATTGAACATGGAGTCATATACTCTATGAATAGACGACTGATGACCCGACGCTTTTAATAGAGCGTCTCCGCGGGCAGCTGTGTGGAAATGAAAAGAGCAGGGTCATCATCGTCTTCTTCGTCTGCAGGTCCGGTTCCTGACAATCCGCTTCATGGACGAGGGCCAACTTTTGCAGATCAAACAAAACCAAAAACTAAAAGGGTAGCCACAACTTGTGTTTCAGAAGCAGGGGCATTATAACGTGACGGCATCAACAAAACAGCTGACGGTTTGGGAAAAATATTATGGGGGGGGGAGATGGAGGGTGGGGAAACGAACAAGTCTATAACAAAGCGTCCCTCGATGGGATGTTGATAGATCAGTTTTTATTCTGCAGCGTCTGATGGGAGCAAAGGACGGATCGTGAAACTTGTCCCTTTGATCGACAGAACACCGGGTCAGAACACGGAGTAGAACTCAAGAGTTTGTCGGTTACTGGTATACCAGTGTTTGGATCCCATCCGGGTGTACTGAAGGTGCTTTTACTTACTATCAAGCTCTCGAAGAAAGAAGTATTGCGGTCGTTAAGTAAAATCCGAGCTCGATATTTCGTTTTCCTGACTCCCTGAAACCGAAAAAGTAGTATTCACGATGTCATCTATCTTTATCTTGGCCCAAACTGATAACATTTTACCGAAATGTTAAAATGTTGGTATCAATGGTTTTCATCTGGTTCCCCCGAGAGATTTTTATAACAAATTATTCATCCCTAAAATTAAGGGTAGTATACTGTAGGGTAAAAAAAATTATTATTTCTTGAAATCCGATGTAACTATTTTGATTGAATTTTGTATCTAGCCACTGTTTTCATTACAAACAAAATGGCAGCTCTTATTTACCCATGACATTATCTGAGGGTACTTTACAGAAGTGGAATGCAGCTATTTAATGAACAAAATAACTTTTCACATTAAACATGTAATACTATCCTTTATTTATAAAATATTTTTATAATCCCAATAATTTCTGAGCTAAAAGAAAATATAAACTTTTTCTTACGGAGATACTTAAAAATTAAATTGATTATTGAGTTCGTTGGTGATTTTTTTCTCAATGTTTCTGTAATAGTGAATAGTATTTCACTTTTGTTTTTGGTGGTGTGTTTGTGCAAAAATTGTTATTATTTTGATTGACAAATCTTGCGAGTGTTTAGTAAATGTATTTATTTTAAAATAAAGAAAAAGTCAGTGTGATGCTCCGTATTTTTGTTTTCATACCCCATTTAGGTTTGGTATAATCTTTGTCAGAGATACTCGTGACCAGCCACTATTAAAATGACGGTTATCGGGTCTAGACCAAGATTTTAGAAATGGGATTTTGAAAGCCCCCTTTTCAAGTTCAGGAGGTCATAAACATCCACATCCATCAAAATCGCTAATTAATTTTTTTTATGGTCACGAGACTTCCTTTCTGTAAGGTGTTAAGAGTAATAAATAAATGGTACGGGGCACCTCACAAAGTTTTTCTCGCTTTATATTAAAATATACATTTACTAAAGACTTGTTAATATGTATATTACATTGTTTAGAAAACTACACCAAAGATCATAAATGAAATAATATACACTGTTATTTATTTACTCTATGGCATTAGGAACTAGAAACACTGTTACAAAATGAAAATACAAATATTGAAAAAAAATAAACATATTTGTCCACCAGAGCGCGTAAGATTTAAATTAATTTCAAAGACCTTAATTAAAAGGAATATACGGTGACCTGGTGGTCTAACGTAGGGTGTCAGACTTCTGTGATGGGGGTCTGGGGTTCGATCCTCGGTCCCGGCACAGATTTTATCTGATTACCAGACCCTTCCTTCACCTCTGACAAGACGTGTCTTAATCACAACTTGTGAATGTATGGAATGATGGGCCTCCACCGTGGTTCGGATCCCAAGTTGAACTGTATGTCCTCCATTTCATCTCTCAATCATCATACCATTACACATTAGACTGAGTGCGTATAACCCGAACGGGTAGTAAGACGAAGTGATAATATTATTAATAATAAAAAGAATATATATATATGTCTATAGCTCAAACAATTAGTTCTATAAAAATATATTTCAAATAAAATATGTTTTTAACAGAACTACAACTTTATAATGGTAAGCTATTTCGTATCTCAAATAGTTGGGAATAAATGATAAAATTAGAAAATGTCCTCCATGTAAAGTACCCTCAAAGTCAATGTCATGAGCAAAATAGAATCACTATCTTATTTTTAATCATTAACAGTGCTTAGATATAAAATTTAATCAAAATTGTTTTATTGAATTTCGATAAAATCGATTTTTTTTTAAATCTTTTTGCCCTTCAGTAAACTACCCTTAATTTAAGGGTTCGATGTATAGTTACAAAAAAAAACACTTTGGGGGGGGGGGGGGGACATTATGAAAACCCCAAATATAGTCCAATTGGTGAAATGTTTTCAGCTCTAGCTTAAGATACAGAAAAATGGCATTTCGAAAACCACTTTTTTGTTTTCATGGGGTTATGAAACGTCGACATTTATAAAAAATCTCGAATTCGATTATTTTTACGATCACAATAACTTACCTCCAAGGAGTCGATAGACATTAAAAAATATATAAAAATGTTAAATCCATATTATAACCCGAGGTTCAGTCGTCTCTTTTAATCAACTTGGTGACCTGGTGGTTTAGGGGTAAGGTGTCAGACTTCTAAGCTGGCGGCCGGGGTTCAATCCTCGGTCCCGGCAAAGATTTATCTGATTTCCAAACCCTTCCTTCACCTCTGACAAGACATCTTGTGAATGTGTGGAATGCCAGGCCACCACCGTGGTTCGGATTCCACGTTAAACTGTAGGTCCTTCATTTCATCTCACAATCACCCTACCATTACACATTAGCGTAAGTGCGTATAACCCGAACGGGTAGTAAGACGCGGTGCTAATAATAATAATAATAATAATAATAATAATAATAATAATAATAATAATAATATAATAATATAATTTAATCAACTTACAATCTAATCTAATCAAATAGATAACAAAGATATAAATACTATCATAAAAACTAATAAATCCCTCAACATTTCCAAAAGATCAAAATATCAAATGTAATACATCTATAGAGATTTACTTTAAGGTGGCAATGACCACATATTGGATTTCAACACTTCTCTTGCGATGAGTAATAGCTTTCCGGGTAACAGGGATATTCAATTAACTCGTCGCATTTGAACGCTAGCTAGTTCAATACTACGTCAATACTACTGTGAAAGAGATACGGTATGGTTGAAAGTAGGTTCATGGGGGGAGTTGGGAGGGGGGGTTGGAGTTGAAGGGATGGGAAATTAGGCATCGTCTAATACGGCGCAGAAAATGGCCGTCAAGTGTGGGAGGGCAAGCCACTTTAAAGCGATGACAGTTACATTTCATTTGAGTTAAAGCTTAATCACGGTTTGGTGATTTCGCGGGGAAAAGGGAGTGGGGTGAAGAAGGGAGAGGGTTAAATGGTTGGGGAGGGGGGAGGGGGGAGGGGGGAGGAAATTCTCCAATTTCCGAATGAATGTGTCCGGTAGAAACAGTGGTACATTGACAGTAGTATATACACCCTAATAAGCCTTGAAAAACCTGTCTTTATATTTTTTATCTCTCCATCTTACTACCTATTCAGAGTAAGTACGAGGAAGGAAATATTTTATAGGTGATTCACCTACCTTTTCGTGAAAAGAAATTGAGAAAGTATTCAGGAAATACCATTCTTAGTAGACCAAACCGGGACTTGAATCCTGGTACCCCCATTTTCAGCAGAACAGTCTAACACGATAGTGACGCCTTAGACCATCCGGTCGCTGAAGCGGGTTAGTCTTATTAAGGTGGACACAATATGTCAGTTTGTAGTTCGTTTATGGGGGAGGGGTGAGGAGGGGTGAGGGAGGAGGAGTTACATGGGTCAAATTATAGTCTAGATATATTAGTCTATATCTAAATTTTCCTTGAGGATCTTCCATATTTTCATTCTGTGTGAGCAGCGGCTAAGTTGTATAGCATTATTTATTTACATCACCATGGAAACCATTATTTGCGTATTATTTTATATCGGTATATAAGATATTTCTCTTTGTTTAAAAGTATCACAGCTTAATAATTCTTACTTAAGTGGTTTGGTGCAACAAATAGATAGAGAGCTGGGAGAGGTGTCGTTGTAAATTTCTCATCGTGGAAAATATAAGTTTTGACGAAAATTAAATATCCATGTAATTTGATAGCCTTTGACGAGTAAGCTTTTAATTAGAAAGTCAAGTGAGGTATTATTAGATGTATTTTTTCACAATATAATATCTAGAATACATTTTAGTTCAATAATATGCAGGCATCGCCGCAAAGATCCACTAGTTAATATATAATAGATTAGCTATTTAATCAATCTTTGTAAGAGGTGATCAAAATTGTCACCTTCGGCTTGAATTGCCACATCCTTTCCAAAATATTAGAAGTTGTGAATGACCAGTACTTGCCCTTTAAACATACCTAGTCAAGTTATATTGAGTAACCTACCTCGGTGGTTTAGTTGGCTAACGCGCTTGTCTTGTTGAGCTCGACTTCTGAGGACGGGGAGATCGAGGTTCGAATCTCGTTCGGGTGAACTGGGGGTGGTTTTTCCCAAATGGTTTTCCACTCTCCTTCCACGCAAATGCGGGTTCACCTCTTCTAATTCAACCTTCCCAATTCCTAATCCATTAGCGTAATTAGTACTTAAAGCGTATAACCCGAACGGGTAGTAAGACGCGGTGCTAAATAAATAAATATATATTGAGTATATTATACAAACAATTTAGTGGAGTCACTTGGCTATGACTTTGAAATAAGGTCTTCACCTCTGACAATACATCTTGTGAATGTGGGGAATGCCAGGCCTCCACCGTGGTTCGGATTCCACGTTAAACTGTAGGTCCTTCATTTCATCTCACAATCACCCTACCTTTACACATTAGCGTAAGTGCGTATAACCCGAACGGGTAGTAAGACGCGGTGCTAATAATAGAAATAAGGTCAAATGTGTAAGCCTCGACTCTAAATAAACGCAAAATAAAAACCATAAGAAAATGGGCTCCAAATTAACATTGATTGATAATATACACATTCTAATTAAATATATGCAATCCAAAAAAAACAGAGAATGTAGTGGAAGAGGACGAACCACAAAGTCCGAGCGAGAGGGAGGACTCTAATTTTAACATCCATAATTTGAAGCATTTAATGAATCAACTACAATGTAATATTTAAGCTCATATTCATAGATAATCAGTGGGAGTTACTAAAGTTACAAAAAAAATCCCACATCAGATTCATAACAAAAGGTAATAGATTTTAAGTGATATAACCAATCTCAATGTATATAATACCTATATTATTATTATTAGCACCGCGTCTTACTACCCGTTCGGGTTATACGCACTTACGCTAATGTGTAATGGTAGGGTGATTGTGATATGAAATGGAGGACCTACAGTTTAACGTGGAATCCGAACCACGGTGGCGGCCTGGCATTCCCCACATTCACAAGATGTCTTGTCAGAGGTGAAGGAAGGGTTTGGTAATCAGATAAATCTGTGCCGGTACCTGGGATTGAACCCGGCCGCCAGCACAGAAGTCTGACACCTTACCCCTAGACCACCAGGTCACCAATTATAATACCTATACCTATAAAAGAGTAGCTAATTTTCACGCCTTTTAGAGCGGTGTCACATTTACGAAATACCCTACTAATCACGCCCAATATGGTGGGGTTTAAGTTAAAGAAAATATTGAATTACATTTTCAATGTGGCTGATTAATATATATAGAAGAATTAAAAAAATAATAATGACACCATCTATTGGCCTCAGTACCAAATAAGTTGTCACACACATTTATTAAAGTAACATTAGAAGTATGATTTTAAATTTAATATTTGATTTCAATAAATAATAACAATTTAAAGTTTAACCTAAAACGTCAATCTTGAAGAGCTTAACAAAGAATAATTAATATAAGTTGAAAGAGAATTTAGAATGTAAGATTGCTAGCCTGCCTAGTAGAAGCGTTTATCTTACCAAAGCAGTCGACGGTGGTATTATGAATACTCATACAAAATAAACATGCCGATTTATAGTCCTAGATGGTAATCACGTGATCTCAGAGACGGATAGAGGTAATTCAAAGGAGGACAGAGATGGGTAAAGTAAGAAGAACATGGTGCATCTGTGGAACTGATGGAACAACTGGCTTTAGCCCAGATGGTTCTATATGTGGAACACTCTAGAAGCATCCATAACGTTATACCACTTTAGTCAAACGGGAACGTTGAAGGTATTAGGACGGCTGAAATCTCTTTGGGAGTTATTGTTCAGTTATCATTAGTTAATAATCACGTTTTTAACATGTCCATATGATACAAATGAAACACATGTCTATTCGAACTTTTTTTTATTTTGGTTCTCCCTTTCACCGCTGAACTGGGTCTCACATATTACGGAATACTGTGCCAGTATGGAACAAAAGATAAATTTTATAACTAGAGATAAGTGTCAGTATAGTTTGGACTGATTGTAAGATATAAAATAAGCAAGATACACAAGATAGACACAAATAAATACGTGTTTAAAGTCTGTAGACTGAACTTGTTATATCAGTGATGTTGGGATCCTAGTCTCACAAGGATGTGCTTTTTGCTTTTTTCACCCGCATCGGTGATCTCATTATCTTAGGCGTCACTCTCAAACTAGATTGAACTGCCAATGACGAAGAAATTGGGGTTAGAATCCCGGTACTCTACTGTCTGAAAAGAGAAGTTGGATAGAATTTGAAGAGATTGACAAAACAATAATTATTTTAAACTTTATCTGAAGTATTTAAGAGATCCTCTATCCCCCACGAATAACAAATAGCTTTTATAGGTAATACAGTTCTCACTTCATGGATAACACATACTTTAAGTTAGTATTACAGATCTCCTATTACAGATGATATTTAGCTTATATAGTTAATACAGTTCAAACAAGAGGCAGAGTCGTCGTGCAGTTTTATGTATTTTATTTTAGAAAATAGTGGAGTTGAGATCAGTGAAATTCTTCTTCTTTATTATTTAAAAAAAAGTACAGCAAACACGAATATGTTTTTTATTGAAAAAACTATTTATACTACATCTATTTTATGGTTGTAAAATGAATAATGCGAAAAACTTCATTTAGTATGTTTACGGTTCTAGAGGAATCTGGTATCCAATTTCATCTAATTTCTCTATTAATCTGTAGAAAAAGGAGTTTTAAACGTTCAAATAACTATCTAAAATAAATAATTGTATTTGCAAATTACTTGATATAACAAACATGGCATCTAGTTCAATAGGTGTTAATTTATCACTATGAAAGGAGAACCTCTATTTTACACAAATTTACCTTATTTCGGCCATGTTGAGGATTGAACCTGTGACTCTAAGCTCAATAGAGAGACGGGCCAACAACCGATATAGGATGTCGGTATGAATATTCTTCATTGCTCTTCTTCAAGAAATACCCATTTCTCCAAATAAATACTTGAGAATTTCTGTTTTATGTCTTACCCTAATAATTAACTCAACTGCTCAACTGCTCCTCCCAAATGACAATGACGGATGACGTAGAGGGTTACTCTTTTGACGGATGAACTCTACGCTCGAAGTTCGCAGGCATCACTGAGAAGCGTGTGGGGAAGAAGAATAAAAACTACTTCTTTTTAAAAAAAAAAAAAGTCACGGTTTGTGTTTTTGAAGGGAGTATGTTCTGAACTTGATGTTTTTTTTTTGTTCAAGGTCATTCATCAAGCGTAATGAGTGTGACAACGTGCTAGAGAGCACCGGAACATTTTCTCCTCGTTTCTTTTTCTGACGTGACTTGCAAAATAAAGTCAGTTACCTTACGTTTAACTAAGAATTCTGGATTTTATTAAGTTAAGTTATTATTTTATTTTAAAGAGATGTTCTCTAAGGGGAACTTTTTAAATACGGGATTATATTCAACAACGATTTGTAATTTAAATAAGAGACCCTCATTTAGGTGGTCACGTGGTATAAGACATGCATACCATCTTGTTGACCGTTCGTCACATGTGGGCCTGTTCACGATTATGTGTGACCCAAACAATTAGGGGTTGTACTTAAGTTATGTAAGTCCTTTTACATTATTTTTGACACTCCTATCTTCTTAAGTAAGGAATCACAAGGTTTTCCGTACCCTACCGTTAAGATTTGGTAAATTATATTGTTTTAATAATTTTTTTAGCACCAGGTCTTGTTGCCCGTTCGGGTTATACGCCTGTGTACTTGTTACAGGTGACCTGGTGGTCTAGGGGTAAGGTCCTGCACTTCTGTGCTGGGGATCCAGGGTTCAATCCTCGGTCCCGGCACAGATTTATCTGATTACCAAACCCTTCCTTCACCTCTGACAAGACATCTTGTGAATGTGGGAAATGCCAGGCCTCCACCGTGGTTCGGATTCCACGTTAAACTGTAGGTCCTCCATTTCATCTTACAATCACCCTACCATTACACATTAGCGTAAGTGCGTATAACCCGAACAGTTAGTAATACGCGGTGCAAATAATAATAATACTAGTTACACTAAGGGATAAGGTTTAATATAGAGGAAGTGCATCCACGTTTGCCTGGAAGGAGAGTGGAAAAAAATTTAAGAAAACCCCTCCTCAGTGCACCCGACCGTGATCTAACCCCGATCTCCCTGTCTTTAGCAGTCTAGTCGAACACAAAATTAGCGCGTTTTACCACGTGGCCACCGAAGTGGGTCTATCATTTTGATTATTTTTAGAAATAAGAATCGGTAATAAAGCGATTGATATGAAATTTTAAAATACGTCAACGGTCGTAAAAACTTAAATAATTTACTACATTTTTACTTACTTGAGATTTTGTCTCACTATAAAAATTGATTAAAAAACCTTACGTAAGAGGGATTATTACTCCCGACCCCTCCCTCTTTTCTTATAAGAAAACGTAAGAAATACACAAATCCTCCCCCACCGAAAATAGCCGACGTAATTTTAAGGACAGCCCTTATTATTTGTATGTAATTTATATTTTCAAAATGGCCCTGACAACTGGTGTAAGGCATCACTCTAACGATAGAACTGACTACCAAAGATATATAGACGAAGGTTCATATTATGGTGGCTTATCATAAATTATTTCCCATTAACCCTCCACTAACAATTAGGTAAACTTCCATAAATTTCACCATATGTAATTTCTTACTTACTAGTGTAAATAAGTGGATATCCTTAGTTAGTAGTACAGTGAGGTACGAAAAACAATAATTAAATTAAAGAGTGTATCTGGACTATATCACTTTAAAGATTTTTTTTGGGAAATTATCCAGTACTTAAGTACCGTTGCTCAGGGGACACCCGGATGTACTAATCGTACATCTTTTCCTGGAGGTTCTTTCCGTGTCTCTAAGATATGAGTTGAGGGTGTATTGGATATGATGGGGTGGATTCAATAAAGATATTAACCTAACTGAAGAGCCTAATCAACGAACCTTGGTGACTATGGACATAAGTTCCCCTTTCGAAGAATATCCCCCAGCGCCAACCAGGAATAAAACCTGTGATCTCTAGGTCATCAGCCAGGTGTTCTAACCACTAAACCACAGGGCCTGTTACTATTAAATAATAATAATAATATATTATTATGATTACCATTATGTTAATTCCCACCAATTATAATATGTTAATATATTTAGTTTTAACTCAGCAAGTATTATGCATTAATGGTCTAAGGTAGTGGTTCTCAATAGGAGCCCACGGGCCAGATGTGGCCTGCGTAGGATGTCAGTTCAGCCCACGGTACATAATTAATCTGAAAATTATATAGTGTATAATTAACCCAACAACACTATTTTACACCGCACGTCTGACAGCCCTGTGAAAGGCATGACGGGAGAAGGTAAGGTGAGATTTATTACGGGAGGGCGAAGGTCATGTACCTAATATGGACCAAAGCGACTTACAGTTTGAATTAATTTATGTTCAAAGTTCAGAAGAACTGAAAAGTCACTTTACGAGTAGGTCGATGTTTAATTATCCAAATTGTAAGAAACTTGCCATTCTAATTTTAACTAAGTTTGGGTTTATCTATATTAATGTGAATCAAGTTTCTCTGACATGAACAATATAAAAAATTGTTACAGGAGAAATTAACAGATTTTCATGTTGAAAACGCCTAAGATTAGCGCACATTCTATACTACAGATTTTAAACAAATTGTTGAGGGAAATTGCTCTCATTTTTCTCACAGGTTTTTTGATAACTAAAGAAAAGTTTGTTTTATAATTATTTATACTTATGAAGCCTAAAATAAAAATAGTGTTCATAATATTATGAAGTACAATACTAAGATTTCACTTCGATAAAATTATGCAAACTTTTAAAATCAAGTTTGCACACCCTCTGGCTTGGTCCATGGGAAAAGAATGTAACTGCTGCCCGCGCTAAGAAGTAATCGAGAAAAACTGGTCTAAAGCATCTCTCTGATAATCGACTGGAATACTGATAACAGAGAGCTCAATATTCGTGTCCCAGTTGGATGTACTGAGGTTGTTTTTTCTAAATGGATTCCCACTCAAATACAGATACACCTTTACAACGTTCCACATTCCTAAAACAATAACATTTATCCCATTATGCATGTAACCCAAATTGTAGTGGAGAAAAAAATGTTAAATATGCATACCGTTGGTGCTATCAGAAGCAGCGAGAAATGGGGAAAAGCGTGGTACTTGCTTCCCTAAAAACCTTAAACCATTTTAATAGAAACTCAAAAACATATGGAATACTAGTATAATTCAAAGAATTGACATTTTTTCAAATACAGGCTAGTTACTAGCCTTATAGTCAAATGTTTGATTGTTATAAACATTAAAAATGCCTCTAGAATTCACAATCGTAAAAATAGTAGGCCTATAACTTCGGTATATTATATGCCCTTTTTCACCAGCTCCAAACCGAAAGAAAATTTCCGATTGAATCATTAATGAATGTCCTAAATCCCTATAATCAATGTAATCACGTGCTGGACTCGTACACTAACAGGTAGAGTACAGTTATTATATAAATAAACTTATTAGGCACCCAAAAGGTTTAGTATATTAACTTTCTTGTGTTCATACTTCAAGCCGTGTGATCTGAGGGGGCCAATTTAAAAGTATAAAATAACACTAATAATAAAGTAATATGGTATCAATTATGATTGGTTAATTAGGCTTAATTTAGGTTAAAATCTTCATTGGCTCAATCCTGTCAGATTCACTGTCATCATATCGTCTCATCGAGACATGGAAATAGCCTTATATTCAATTATGAAATAATAAAAATAATCTAAAAGGCCATGTGTATAAAAATTGGACTGTAAATTTTTCAACACCACCTCTAATCTAATCATGCTCCACTAGACTTAGGATCTACTACTCTAGCAACTAATCCACTCACAACCTCCAGGTCAAAATTGCTGCGCTCATTGTGAGATGTTGAGTCCCTTAACACGGGGATCACTAGGTGCATTCAACAACATCGCTACCAAGCAGGTATTTTTGAAGTTATACTTCTTTAGGCGCGTTATGAAAAAATGATGAAAGTGAAATTTTAAGATGCGCGCGCATCACTGTAACACAAAAGTAACAGGTTGAAGGTAAACCGCTCACTAAGTCTCGAAAAAATAAAGCTACCAACAAAATAGAAATAGAACCTCTGTTAGTCACGCATGTTGGTACGCTCGTCGCCTCTGATCACTGTTTTCATATATATAATATTTATCCACATGTTTCTAGTTTCTACATTCACAACACGTGTTTTAGTTTCATACAAGTGCGAATTATATATGTGCTAATAAATTATATTCAGTAGTGATTTAAATTGAATATTTTGATTAATATTATTTACTATTCGTAAATATTAGTGAGAAAAATTATGCTTATAGACTTTTTCAAGTGTTCCAATATAATTGAGGTTAACTATTCGTATGTATTATTTATTGATATAAATTAAAATATTATTATTTAACATAATTAATACTAAATATTATCATTTTATTGTAATTAATTATTTGCATGCAATTAAAAACTATTTTTTAATGATGCCAAAGAAGTATAACTTCTCGCGCGCGTACATAAGTACACACACCCATTTTTTTTTAGCACCTCGTCTTACTAACTGTTCAGGTTATACGCACAAAGATTTGCAAATTAAACAGGGGAAATGAGGAGGGGGGGGGGAAGGAAGGGATGAGGGTTAATGATACCTGAAATACCGTGCTTGGACCACCACCACTTTATAACGAACCCTTTGAAAGTGAGTTGTTACCCTTGGAAGTATTGTTATCACTGAGAACTGCAACTAGCGCTTCCCAGTGTCCAAGGACTCAACCTTGCTCAAGGAGAACAACGAAACTCCCGTGAGGCTCAGTGTCTGGTATATACCTCGTCTGTGGCAACGGGGATTGGCTAAAAACTAAAACTATTTAAAGTAAAAACGCTTTAGCTCAAAGCAGTAATCACGTCCCATAGGTGGCCGAATGGTCGAAGGCAGGTATCGGCAACCGTTGGGTCGTGCTGTTAATTTTCATTCGATAGTGTAATAAAGTTACATTATAGTTAAAAGTATATCTTTGGGTCATCTAAAGTTGAAAATACATACAACATTTTTTTAGATTGACAAAAATAACCTTGATCAGTAATTTATTGGTCTGGTGTTATTTGCCACTATATAATACTTTTCCTTTTAGTTTTCTAATTTTTTAAAACATTGGACTTTTTTTTTTTTGCAGGTTGACATGTGTTTCAAAGATCGTCCGTGACATATGTGATCGTGCATATCAAATACACTTTATTTCCTTTCATATTTACAAGAATCTGGAACTAAGATAGTCCAGCACTGTTCAAAAAAATAATATAATAATAATAATAATAATAATAATAACGAATTTTGAGATATTATCAAACAAAATTATCCTTTGAAATCATTTGTTGAGATATTCTTGTTCATTTTTGTGGTCGGCCGTAGCTACTCAAGGAGTAGTGAGATTATGACAAGTGAAGCGTGGGTCCCTCAAGAATGAAAAATAAAATAAGTGAGATATTTGTTTGGACAGGGTGACTCCACACAGAGAATGTTCATTTTGACGGAGCTGGTCCGTAAAACAAAGAGAAAGCCTGTGGAGAGGTTCTTAGATAAAGAATATTTGTTTATTTCTAAACTAACATGAGTTTATTTGACAGATGGAAGTGAAGATTTTTACTATATCTTTAATATTGTTCATATTTATTTCTAAATATTTTGCCTTTTATATTGAGTTATATTAATTTATTTATTCTTAGTTCATGGCCAACCCTTTTATCTTTGCTATAATATATTAATATTCTTCTTTGACTTGGAGACTAGAAGGGATATTTTGAACACAGTTTGAATAAGATTAGTGTCTTATTTTTGGCGTCTCAAAACTTTCAGTGTGAAATATTTGTTCTTACTCTTAACAAATATTGAGAATGATTTACCTTTTATAGTAAAGTGAATTTAAAAATATATATAAAGTGAATTATAAGCCTAGTACTCAACCTGTGTGATTTATTGAGTGGAATACAATTTTTTGACTGGAAAGTAGAGCTAACCTTAAACCAATAGCTTATAAGGAATAATTATGGACATTATTCTTATTCCTGATGAGATCTGACAAATTTATATTTTACTATAAATCTATCGTCATAATCCAACATCAGAAACTATAAAAACATTTAGAAGGAACATCTACTAATCTGATTCTTTATTTTAATATTCTTCAGACTTTTTAGTATAAAATGCCATGGACTAGATAAATAAGTAAAGTATATAAAAATATTGTAAATTATGATTTAGTTACATCAGCTATGAAAGCAAAATTTTGGTTTATTTCTTACTAATGGACATTTGAATGCCCTTTTAGAAGGTACAAAGTTATAGCTTTGCGGTAAAAATAGAACATATTTTCTATGACCTAAGTGTTATCTTATAGGTATTATTAATAATAATGGCGTGTATGGGCTACACCAATCTGTAGCTAGTTTTGTGAGAATTAGCCAGTGCTAATGTACCATTGCCCAGTGTAAACTTGAATTTGCTAATCTTACATATTTCCGTGAAGGCTCTTTCCATGTCCCGATGAGACGAGATAATGATAGTGAATATGACAGGCTTGAGCCAATGGAGATTTTAACCTAAAGTAAGCCTAATTAGCCAACCGAACACTGATGACCAAAGGAATTGTTCCCCTTCACAAAAAAAATGACATTATACCAGCCGAGAGTTGAACCCTGGATTTCTAGGTTAGTAGAAAGAAGCTATGACTACAAGGCTTGTTTTTATGGGTATTGATAATATCTAAATGAAAAGTGACAGTTGAATACGTGAATATAGATATATTAACTGCTATAGCAATTTAAGTCAATTTTAAAGAAATATGGAGTAGATTAAAACTTAATGTAAAGTAATAATGAATATAAATGACAGTTGATGAACTTCACAAGGTCAATTATTTTACTAGAAATAATTTTTAAGCCAAATGATCATAAATATAAGTGACATTTAATAAAATAATTTGTTAGGCTATATAAATTTAGCCTATTTTATTTCGGGTCTAATTATTTTACTCAATTAGTTTTATTCCTATTCCCACGTCCCTGTTAGCAGTAGATTAAGCTAGTTTTTAATTTTAAAATTCACTTGTTCATTTGGTTTGTGTGATTTAATCTCGAGTGTGTGTGTGTTGGAGTGGACTGTTGAAAAGTTTAATTAAATTATTACTACCCGCCTCGGTGGCATAGTTGGCTAACGCGCTTGTCATGTTGAGCTCAACTGCTGAGGACGGGGAGATCGAGGTTCGAATCTCGGTCGGGTGAACTAGGGGTGGTTTTTCCTAAATGGTTTTCCACTCTCCCTCCACGCAAATGCGGGTTCACTTCCTCTAATTCAACCTTCCCGATTCCTAATCCATTAGCGTAATTAGTACTTAAAGCGTATAACCCGAATGGGTAGTAAGACGTGGTGCTAAATACTATACAATTAAATTATTATTTAGTTTAATACACTGTTTACTCTCTCGCTATCTTACAGGTAGAGAGAGTATTGTGATCGTCAAAAAAATTGAACTAAAGATGTTAATGAATTTCGACGTCTCATGACACCCCAAAACCTAAAAAGTTGTTTTTGCAACGCCGTCTGTGTGTGTGTCTGTATAACCCTAAAATTAATATCAGTTCACTATAGGTAGTAAAGAGAAAAATTCCACTTTTTCAAAATCGGATATAACGATTCTATCTCTCTCATTTTAGACTCAATAGTCAATAATTACCTATTTTAGAGGTCAAAATTTATAAAAGAGAAATTTAATATCAATGCGATAATCATAAGATGTACATCCCCTAGTAAAATGAAAGTTTTAACTGGAAGTCAAAAATTAATACGAAATGTTGGCCCTCGGGGACCAAATTTCGATATATTTTATTAGTCCAAATATACAAACGATGACGTTATATCCTTAAAAATAAAATTATGAAATTTAAAATCAGAATTTTTTTACGTATGTATAGCGCAATTTGTACTCGGGTTTGCTAGTGTATATTACATTACGAATTTTGAGTAAATATCTCTTTTTCTAAACAATAGAGCGAGAAAGTTAGTGCGGAGTTCCGTGCCATTTATTTTTGTATCTTTACCCTACTGTAATTTAGTTAATTGTATTAAGAGGTGTTTTTTATTGATATGTTTATTCTCTCCATTCCGTCCCTAACAATATAACTGAAATGACGTAGCAGATTGGCTAATATAGGTATAGTCAGACTAAAAATAAATGTTCCAGTGCACCAAACTGACTTTATCACCCCTTTTTATAAAAATTCCGACATCTACTTAAACAAATAAAAATGTGAAATAAAATTATAGCCATTGCTTCGTGAACATAATGGGGAAAAAAAGCATCTTCTTCTACCAATGAGTATTTATGAAATAATATATACTAACAATAACATATTAAGATTTATTTGTATAAATTCACCAAAGAATATTACAATAAACTCCCCATTTTAAGGACCTCAATTTATTGTTTGGAATCTATTGATTTTATAAAATTACATTTCAAATTTAAAAATTCTATGTTAAATATTCCTACAACTTTGTTATTATAAGGTGTTTCGTAAAGTTTAAGAGTTGCGATGATATAAAAATTGGAGATTTTAATTTGTTTCCAGAAAATTTAGAGGCGGTATTCCATTTATAATGTAAACAATACCTATATACGAGTTTAATTAAAAGTAATTAGAGCCAATTTTGGGAAAATTAACTATCATTTTTGGATTGGATATCTAATTCTAAAAATTCTACGGGAGAACATTATGGACATTATGAAAACTTTGAGTTTTTAACCAATATAATATATTTCATTTGACTTAGTTTGTTTTTCCCCTAGTGGTGAATTCAGAGATCGATTCCTCCTCCCACATTTTGAAAATAATAAAAAATATTTAAACAAATCTTTTAATAATTTTAGTTAAATTCAATTTAATTTGTAGTAAGGAGAAATATTAAACTAGTATTACAAGAAACGTACTTGTTAGAACGACAATTGATTGATTGATTGACACAATTCTTTATTAAATTGAACAATATAAGTTATGAATATAATAATAATATAATATTACTAATTTGTTTAATTGACTGAAGTATATAAATAAATCAACTATCGTTCTACCAATTACGTTCCTTGTAATATTAAATCCCTTAATTTTGTGCAGTCTTACTAAACCTTCCCTCACCATATCTCATACATTACCTTATTAATAATGTACATAAAAGTAAGTGGCTTAAAACTAAACTTTCCATTAATTAGTTTACTAGGCTAAGTTTAGATTGATAACCAATTATTTTACTAAAAATACATATATATTCTATTAATACTTACTAAAAACATTCTATTTCCCTGTAATGTACATATTTATTAATTTTTATTTTGACAGTGAGTTTTTTAATGTATTTTTTGTATTAAAACTATAAATTTGTTATTACAAGATTGTATTTTTTTCCTACAAGTCAACTTTTCAATAATATCATGATCATTAATTGAAACTAATTTTATAAAATAGTAAAATTATCATATTAAAATTATTATAGATAAAAATCTTGATTAGTTAGAATTTTTAATTTTATATTTGAAGGAGCCTTATGGAAATTGTACCAGTACAATAAGACAACTTAATATTTCGGTGGCATGAAAAGATTTTGTTCAACTTAAACATAAGAGGATAGCTTATTTAAAGCCTGACCATGGTTAGATATAAATGTAACATTTGGTGATGTTACATCATACCACCCCCATACTAATCTTAAAGTCATACTACCCACTCCGTATGAAACCACAATACTAATAAACTTCCTGCAATAGTAAGCTTCTCCATTGTAGTCCAATGTTGAATCTGTCTACAATACTAAGCCATATCAAACAAGAATAAACACCCTGCAATCAATAAAATGTTCATGTACTTACCCTTTGTATCTTCTGGCTATAACAACCTTCAAGACTGGACTATACTCGCCGCGTCCTAAATTGAAGAGTGGGACGAACGAGCCTTGGGGTAACTGCATCTGATGTGCCAAGTGATTCCGATGGGACTTAGGAACGACACTCACAACAATACCGGAATTACGATTAACCTGCCCCTGCGGGCAAGACGGGATCTTCCACCAAGACAGCGCGTGTTGTGTGTACATCACTGGTGCTCTGGTCAAAACGATCTTTTGTCAACATTGGCAGACGTGATGAAGAGAGTCCAGCCAATCCAAGCTTGATCAATTGTATACGTGCTGATTTTCATCCATAGAAGTGGCCGATGGGGCGTCACCAATGTGTATGGACACCTCCCCCCCCTTTCAACCCCAGGTGACTAGAAACACTCTTTAAGTCCGGTGATTCTGTAAAATTTTGACTATTAAATTGGATGCCTTAAGGAAAATTCATGTCCTAGAATATTGTATTAGACGCCGTCAGGATAAATCTGGTCCTGGACTTGAACATTTTCAGGATGTTTTCGTATTGTCTATATATTTATTTCATCAATATTATTTTAATAGACTTGAACTATGGCTTGTTCAATGTTGAACTCAAAGTAACGTATTTATTGGAATAAACCTGAATAGGAAACGTAAAATATTTGCTAAAATTAATATTGTTTGTAATACTCAAACTTTCTAATGAGACACCTAATTATTTTTGCACCAATTAGGTGCTAGGGTCAGGGAGGTCACTGAATATATCAGACTGCCATATTTTTGAACATATTTTTGTTAGAAGTATTTTATTTGAATTGTCTGAATTTAGCTGTTAATGTAAACTCATCTTTTGACGATGTTTTCTTAATTTGAATTGTTTGGTAAAGTAACGTAAAATTTTGCTAATAGATTGATTTTGACTTTGAATACTTTTAAATTATTTAATTGAATTTAATTATGGTTTATCTAGACTTCTTTTTTTATGTTATATAATTGTTATTAACAAGTAGGGATCTTGTTAACGTCCTTAGATGTGTCAACATTTAATAGTCCCGCGGGAGTTTGACCTATGGTCTCTAAGCCAAACTCTTGTGTTCTCCGAGATATCAGTACGATATTAAATTTAAATTCCCTTTTTTCTTTTTCTTTTTGTCTGTATTCAATGTAGAGTAGCAGACAACTTTTGTACCAATTTAAAAGATGCCCATTAGGCTCATTTCTTTTTGTAGTCAATAAATATCTTACTAGACATTTATAGCGTAATTCACTGTTGTGAAACTGACATTGTGTTTTTGGATCGAGTGGTTGTCTCTTCCAGACTGACCTAGTTGACTTAAGAACATGTTTCTTGTTTGGAAACATTCGCATGATAGTATAGCACATTTGTTTGAATATGTTTTTCAACAAAATCCCTGAAGGATTTTTGAGGCCATGTAAATTATTGTTTAAATTGTTATTTTATTAAATAAAAGATTCATTTTGTTACCAAATTGTTGCTAATGTCTTTCTTGTTTATAATTTTTTGTAGCTTACCCCACTTTCCTTTTAGTCTAGTGTGGCCATATCTAAAGAGGTAGTAGAGTGGATGGTAACACAAACAATATAGTGAATCCATAATTTATTCTATGAAAGAAACTGTTAGCATAGCGCAACTCCTTAATTAATAGTATAAATCATTGTATTATATTAAGTATTATGAAACTGGCTGATTTGGCAACTTGCATTCAATTATAACATAAAATATCTTCCTTATAAATTTCCATCAATAATGATGGATAAGAATGAACTCTAAGTCACTGTGTAGTAGTTAAATAATTTGAAGGATCTAGTGTTCTAGTATTTGCAATATTTAAAGTTTGAAGTACAAAGAATATATTCTATCTATAACATGAATAATGTAAATGACTAATCAATCCTCACCCGCTCACAAAGGCTTAATTCAAACAGTAAATATAATAGGCCATCTTAAGGATGAGATGAAGAAACAAACACTTACAGTATATAATTAAAAAATAGATTAATTAAATAGTAACATAGATTTAAATATTTACCACAAACATGTCTGGTCAAGATTACCCATCACGGTCTGCGCCGGCATAAATAAACAAACTTTGAACACTTCCTTCTTCTAAGAGAAAGCCAAGAATGGCAATAGTGCACGAGCGATAGATATAGCCCCCAATCGCCCCAATCGTCCCCAAGAAATAAATAAATTCTATTATTTAAATTAATATTTTAAATGTTTACAAGAATATACCTATGGTAAACGAGACAGACATCTCGGACAACCAGAAGGGTACATTTAAAGCTATAAACAAAATATTTAAAAAGGGAATTTAAAAATATTAATATTTTTATGTCATAACGAAAATTTAGAAAAAAACTATATATCAACGAACAACTTTCCCCTAAAACCGTGCAAGGCCGAGTAGATTTTTCCCTTATAATTACCTCAATATATACAGAGAGTAACACAAATCTACAACACAACGTCATCACACACACGTATTGTAGGAAAGGACCAATGGGGAGTGTAGAATCCAAAAAGACTCCTTATATGGACATGAATTTACTCTCTATGAAGAAGGAAGGGGGAAGGATATATATTTTAGCACCGCGTCTTACTACCCTTTCGAGTTATACGCTTTAAGTACTAAATACGCTAATGGATTAGGAATTGGGAAGGTTGAATTAGAGGAAGTGACTCGCATTTGCGTGGAGGGAGATTGGAAAACCATTTAGGAAAAACCACCCCCAGTTCACCCGACCGAGATTCGAACCTCGATCTCCCCGTCCTCAGCAGTAAAGAAGGGGGAAGAAGTTTTAAACCTTGCCGACAGGGGTCACCAGTTCGATGAGCATCACTCACACTTTATGATTCTCAATAAAATATTAATTGACCAAACATGTTAGGTGTGGTGCGCGGACCACGTCGGTTAAATGGATTGGTGGTTAGATAAGTTGAGCAATTGTTTGTAGCCATCTTAGATAATGCTACAAATTTCATGGAACCCCCCGCCTACCCCCACTTCCTCCACCTCACCACAACATCAAGCTCTGGATAAGCCTTAGTTTCCCTCCCAATTTTCAGAAGAGAAAAAAACGGTGTTCAAGTGCACTAATGAGTTTGGGAGTTACAAGGGAGGTATGATTTTAAATTTGCGTGGAAGAAGACGGGGAAACCATTTAAAAAGAACAGTCTAAGTAAAATTGAATTTCGATTCGATCCCCGTCATCGTTTAGTCTGCGTTCTCACCTATGCAGGTGATATGTTATTCCCAGACCCTTGGAGAGTTCAGTGTTTTAAGCCACCACTTGATTTAATTTAGGGCTTATTGGTGACGTGTTGCGTCCAATCTGTGTGTTTGTTAGTGTACACTTAAGTACACTACAATTGTAATCAATGTAATTAATATGGTCAGGGGTGTAGACCAGTCAAGTCACCATGGACACAGTTGGATAAAGAGGGTGTTAGAACTGGGTGACCAAAAGGGTGCATTACCACAGATTCTGCTTAAAATTAACAAATATTTTGATAATTTTACCCGCCTCGGTGGCGTAGTTGGCTAACGCGCTTGTCGTGTTGTGCTCGACTGCTGAGGACGGGGATCTCGAGGTTCGAATCTTGGTCGGGTGAACTGGGGCTGGCTTTTTCCTATATGGTTTTACACTCTCCCTCCACGAAAATGCGGGTTCACTTCCTCTAATTCAACCTTCCCAATTCCTAAATCCATTAGCGTAATTAGTACTTAAAGCGTATAACCCGAACGGGTAGTAAGACGCGGTGCTAAATATAATTGATTATTTCTATAAAAAAATATTTAGTACAATATTCTTAAATCTGTATTCATCTTATTTATTATTATTATTATTATCACTGTGTCTTACTACCCGTTCGGGTTATACGCACTTACGCTAATGTGTAATGGTAGGGTGATAGTGAGATGAGATGAAGGACCTACATTTTAACGTGGAATCCGAACCACGGTGGAGACCTGGCATTCCTCACATTCCAAGATGTCTTGTCAAGGTGAGGAAGGGTTTGGTAATCAGATAAATCTGTGCGGGGACCGAGGATTGAACCCCGGCCGCCAGTATAGAAGTCTGACACCTTACCCCTAGACCACCAGGTCACCTAATCTTATTTATTGCTTAAATATAATTGTATAATAGTGCAAGCTATTTTGGTGCATACTGTTGATTTGCTAGTTTCTCCACTTATGACACAAAGATTCGGAACCCTTCTGTTTGGTCAATTTACGTAAAAACTGAGTTAAATTTACAAATCATGTCAATATTCTTAAAATTAAATAAAAAAAAAGTCTACTTGTTTTGCACTAAGCTGAATGAATGGTTTAATGTGTCACTCTCGCAATTGGTCAGGGTTTGAAACTCAGTAGGGTGTACTAAGGGCTATTTTTTCCTGAATCCTTTTCTACTATCCCTCCATAAAATGTAGGTACACCCTTCTATAAACCTAGCCTTTCTCATCACTAACGCATTATTGATACTAGCACATATACATATAGGTGGTGCGCGTAGTAAGACATGGTGAAAAAAACTTTTTCTTTCGGTCTCAAATAATTGTTGAAATATAGAGTGGTAGATCAAAGCTAGGTGTTCTAATTTTATTTATGATTTTTACAGAAATTCAAATATTATATTTTTCTTTCTTCCAAGGGCATATACAATTTTGGACAACATTATGTAATAATGAAGGGGCTGGCAAAATTTAAGTTTGTATGGGCATACATTTATATTCTAGGTTGCTCTTGACATCAACAAAGAACAACAAAGAAAATAAACCTTGTAAAAATTTTAAATTTATTAGTTTTGATTTTGTACAAATTTTCCAACATTTTTCGGTTGAGTAATCCAATAGTAGTATTAACTTATAAAAAGTATCCAAAAGCTTGATTAAAAAAATAAAAAATTGTTCATTGAATGTTCTAGTGATGTTTTAAATTTATAAAAAATAAATAAAAAATCATTCATTAGAAGTTATAATGATGTTTAAAAACTAATTACTCAACTTAGATATACATTGTTCTATACTTAATTAAAAACTTCTTCAAACATAATCATATTTTACATTTTGAGCTCAGTAAAAACAAAGAAATTGTCTTAACTTGTTATTTGAGCAAAATTTATTTCCAGCTTGGGCCGTAATAAGATAAAGATAACAATATTGAGGGAAAAAATGTAATAAAAAACACCAAATATTTAATCTGTACTGGTTTTAAAGAACATAGTTATTTTAAATAGTAGGTTGATAGGTAAAAATGCCTTCATTTGCCAAACTATTTTCTCGTATAGCTATAATACATGTCACATATCCATTGGATATGTGTACCTCAGGTGGTAAACCACTGATCTAGGAGGTCAGGATTCATATCCAGGTCGGATACACCTGAATGTTTATTTTACTAGTGCCTCGCACCAGGTAAACATTGGTACAATGGGGTGGGGGGATTTAGGGATGGCGAGAAAAAGCCAGTATGTTTGAAGCTATTAAATAAAAACCTTTTTTTGGCAAAATTAAATCAAATATTTCTCCAGTATAAACATGGTTTAATTTTCTTCACATGGTGATATCAACAGTTGTTGAAATATGACCATGAGAATATTGGAATTAAATGAAGTTTTTAAATGAAGAGATAAATACCTCTACAAAATCAAGGACACTCTTGAGAGATATTCAAACAACTGTTGATATCAACATTTGAATAAAATTAACTCTATGTCTGTACAGAAGAAATATTTGATTTATGTGAAAAAAAAACTTTTGCTATAAAAACTACAATAACACTTCCCCTTTATTACGTTCCCTATATACTCAATATAACATTAATATTAATTTACTCATCTTTGTCTGGATTCTAGAATATTAATTAATGTCAGTTTTATAATATAAAACCCGCCTCGGTGGCGTAGTTGGCTAACACACTAGTCGTGTTGAGCTTGACTGCTGAGGTCGGGAGATCGAGGTTAAAATCTTGGTCGGGTGAACTGGGGGTGGTTTTTCCTAAATGGTTTTCCACTCTCCTTCCACTCAAATGCGGGTTAACTTCCTCTAATTCACCCTCCCCAATTCCTAATCCATTAGCATAGTTAGTACTTAAAGCGTATAACCCGAACGGGTAGTAAGATCGCGGTGCTAAATATTATTATTATTATATAAAACTATTTCTTTCTTTATTAGTATTGTTAGTACAAAGTTTGTTCCTTTCTCCTTTTAATCCACGTCTGACCAACCAACAGTTATTACCCCATTTAACTACATCAATGGGGTCGGGAGAACTAAGATATAGTAATTAGAAGAAACGTTTCCACATCGCTACTTTATTTGTAATTAAATAAAAGGTTAAATCCCTGGTATAGGTCGTTGATATTACTCACTTTGCTCGTTGGGGTTTACGCTCTCAAACCCCATTGCGTTTTATTTGCAAGTGGATGTAAACTAATGTAATTCCAGAGCCGTTTTTTGATAGGTCTTACTATTTAGTCTAGAAAAGACCTCCAAAGAAAGGTCAGCACCAAATTTAAAGTTTCTCCGTCATTTTTAATTTTTTGGGGGTCTAAAAATTAAAATGTTTAACTTTTTGGAATTTTTCCCTCAGTTTACAGACTAAAATCTACAAGTTTATTAAATTTCAAGTTCCTAGCTCATCTGGAAGTGGGGAAACATTAATGTCAGTGAGTGAGTCAGCCATGTGGCTTTATAGTATAATAATAATAATAAATAGGCACTTGATCAATAGTATTTAATATTAAAATAAGCTGACCATATTTGTTATAGTTTTATTTATTTAAAATTATGATTCACACTGACTACATGACACGTATAGTTAATAAAGTATAATCATTGGCCTAGGACTGTGCCACCCATTCAATAACCAATTACTCAACTAGGGATGGGCATATTTCAGTGACTGTGATGTTTTTCACCGTTACTCCTTGATAAACCGTCAGTGAAAGTGACTGGATCTCAAAAGTATCAGTGATTGAGATATTACCATAAAGTAAATAGTTTTCCACCCTTTTCAATGCAAATTCGGGTTCATTTCCTTTATATTCAACCTTACCAATTCCTAGTCCATTAGCGTAATTAGTACTTAAGCGCATAGCCCGAACGTCTAGTAAGACGTGGTGCTAAATAAATCAATAAATAAATACATAATAAGAAAAACAATTAACGACTACGAGTCACCGTCATAAAGCCGTGGTTACACGATACGAGCACACTGCTCTCTCGGTCACTTCTCGTATCGTGTGAACCTGTGAAACGAGCGAGTGGAGTGAGACCATGCGCTCTCAACTTCCGCGAATCAGCTCGGATACGAGTAGAATTTCAAAATGGCGGTGGAACGGTGAAAGGAGCTCGTTATATAAAGTGGACCGGGTAGGAAAATTAGTAAGTAGCACCAGTCCTTCGCGACTGAAAATACATTTACGGGCCCAAATATTTTTCTTCACTTCAAGCGAGCGATTTTGATGAGTTTCTAGCTATATTCACGAAACCTCCGATACCTTTCAACACGATATCGCCAATTTTTATAACGATCCAAGTAGCAAGACGTGAAAATCATCTCTCAAGCGTTAGGGTTCAACCAGACTGACAAGCCTGTGAGCGAGCGACTGAGCGTCTGCGTGGCCAAACTGGCGAGAGCGTGGTTAGCAGATAGCTCTTGATAGTTGTTGACGAGGAGGCAAAAGGTTTGACTCTTGGCTCAGTGAACTGAGGGTGGTTTGTGACAAGTGATTTATCGTTGTGGTTTTCCCATCCTCTATTTGTGCTAATGGTGATCATTATTTGTAAAGGCCTACTTTGATTATAATTTGGAAGTATCTTAACATATAAATTTCTATATGTTTATCTATAAATATTATGGTTTATGGTCTTACCAAATAAATTAGGCCGTTAGTAGCAAGTGTGCTAACATATCGATAATAATAAAAATGTCAAAATGAGAAGTTTTCCTAGCACTCAATGAACCAACATATAATAAAATTGCCTAGCGCCTGTAAACTAGACTGTACCGGCTCGAGCGCGCGCGCTTGAAAAGTAGAAACAGTTCTATATTTCAAGTGCGAACGCTCGGTCCAGTCTCGACGTACCCTAACTCGTTTGAGTCTGCTCGGTCCTTGTTAAATAGACACGCGTCACAGCTGCTTAAGTATTATTTATCTTACATTATATATTATTAAATACTTAATTATTTACACTCAATATCGACCTAATACAAACTTTATAACTCTATAATTAACACATTTACATAATCAAATACCTTTACATCCATTTGTGTTTCCAGCCTGTAGTCAATTTATTATTCAAGCCATATATTTTCCACTACCGGCTTGCTAGGCCTGTCGTAACTTCATATACCTTATAATCCAACTTAAGACTAGGACAAGCACAACTTCCAGTCCTCGGCTGTCAATTTATCACTTTGAAAGGGTAAACTCGTATAATAATCAAATACCTATTGTTATAATAAAATACTTATTTATCGTAGTACTTTAAACATTCATAACTGGCTACTTTAACCCATCAGAATTTATTTGGTGGGAATTTAGGAGAAATTTTATGGAAATCCACCCTCAGTTCACCCAGCTTGAATTTGAAACCCATCAGAGAAATACAACTAATTGGTCTTGGCATGTAGCCTGCGATCCTAACAATGCAGGTTTAATAGTGAAGAATTGGAGAATTGACAAGTATTAGATGATGTGTCTGTTCTATAATTAAGTTTATAGGTAATGAGTTGATATAATCAGTTGACTCAGAAGGTTTACGATAAATACTCTTAGTAAAAAGAATTGAAACCTATTGAGTAAAAAAAACTTAACGTATAATATTATGATCACCAACAAAACTGTTTATCTGTTTAATTAGAAGAGAGCCCTTAGCGGAAATTAATGATATCATTTCACAGATAAACTTTTAGTTCAGTAATAAAATTTGTTCGTCAAATTAATGAACAAACTCCTTTTATTTAAAGTAGTAAAAACCAAAATTACTTAATGGGTATTAAAAAGTGTTACTGCATTGAAGGTAATGGAGTTATATGTACTATTTTCATGAGATAAAGTTTATTCAAAACCATCGCTTCCATAAATAAAGACATAGTCAAATATACTTATGTTTTACTAATACAAACATATCTCAACAACTAAAGTTCATATCTGAGGGGTGTTGATGAATATGTTTATTAGTAGTTTTGTGATAAGTAAACCTGGCTCTCTTCATGTTCTTATATTTACTTCAATCATATTTGCAAGTAGTTCTAAGATCAGTAGACCTCCCTCCCTCCATGTTATTATAGTTATTACAGTCTTACTAGTAGTTCTGTGAACAGTAGACCTCAATCCCTCCTTGTTATTATCGTTATTACAGTCTTACTAGTAGTTCTGTGAACAGTAGACCTCAATCCCTCCATGTTATTATCGTTATTACAGTCTTACTAGTAGTTCTGTGAACAGTAGACCTCAATCCCTCCATGTTATTATCGTTATTACAGTCTTACTAGTAGTTCTGTGAACAGTAGACCTCACTTCCTCCATGTTATTATCGTTACTATAGTCTTACTAGTAGTTCTGTGAACAGTAGACCTCACTTCCTACATGTTATTATCGTTACTATAGTCTTACTAGTAGTTCTGTGAACAGTAGACCTCCATCCATGTTATTATCGTTACTAAAGTCTTACTAGTAGTTCTGTGAACAGTAGACCTCCCTCCCTCCATGTTATTATAGTTATTACAGTCTTACTAGTAGTTGTGTGAACAGTAGACCTCACTCCCTCCATGTTATTATCGTTACTACAATCTTACTAGTAGTTCTGTGATCAGTAGACCTCACTCCCTCCATGTTATAATAGTTATTACAGTCTTACTAGTAGTTCTGTGATCAGTAGACCTCCCTCCCTCCATGTTATTATAGATTACAGTCTTACTAGTAGTTCTGTGAACAATAAACCTCACTCCCTCCATGTTATTATCGTTACTACAGTCTTACTAGTAGTTCTGTGAACAGTAGACCTCAATCCCTCCATGTTATTATCGTTATTACAGTCTTAATAGTAGCACTGTGAATAGTAGACCTCTCTCCCTCCATGTTATTATCGTTTCTAAAGTCTTACTAGTAGTTCTGTGATCTGTAAACCTCTCTCCCTCCATGTTATTATCGTTACTACAGTCTTACTAGTAGTTCTGTGAACAGTAGACGTCAATCCCTCCATGTTATTATCGTTATTACAGTCTTACTAGTAGTTCTGTAAACAGTAGACCTCAATCCCTCCATGTTATTATCGTTATTACAGTCTTACTAGTAGTTCTGTGAACAGTAGACCTCAATCCCTCCATGTTATTATAGTTAATACAGTCTTACTAGTAGTTCTGTGAATAGTAGACATCTCTCCCTCCATGTTATTATCGTTACTACAGTCTTACTAGTAGTTCTGTGAACAGTAGACCTCACTCCCTCCATGTTATTATCGTTACTACAGTCTTAATAGTAGCTCTGTGAATAGTAGACCTCTCTCCCTCCATGTTATTATCGTTTCTAAAGTCTTACTAGTAGTTCTGTGAACAGTAGACCTCCTTCAATGTTACTATCGTTACTAAAGTCTTACTAGTAGTTCTGTGATCAGTAAACCTCCTAGTCAACAGTAGTCCTCGCTCTCTCAATGTTATTATCGTTACTACAGTCTTACTAGTAGTTCTGTGATCAGTAAACCTCCCTGTAAACAGTAGACCTCCCTCCATGTTACTATCGTTACTACAGTCTTACTAGTAGTTCTGTGATCAGTAAACCTCCCTGTCAAAAGTAGACCTCGCTCTCTCCATGTTATTATCGTTGCTAAAGTCTTACTAGTAGTTCTGTGATCAGTAAACCTCTCTCCCTCCATGTTATTATCGTTACTACAGTCTTACTAGTAGTTCTGTGAACAGTAAGCCTCGCTCCCTCCATGTTATTATCGTTACTACAGTCTTACTAGTAGACATGTGAGCAGTAGACCTGACTCTCTCCATGTTATTATCGTTACTACAGTCTCACTAGTAGTTCTGTGAACAGTAAACCTCGCTCCCTCCATGTTATTATCGTTTCTAAAGTCTTACTAGTAGTTCTGAGATCTGTAAACCTCTCTCCCTCCATGTTATTATCGTTACTACAGTCTTACTAGTAGTTCTGTGAACAGTTAACCTCGCTCCCTCCATGTTATTATCGTTACTACAGTCTTACTAGTAGTTCTGTGATCAGTAAACTCTCTCTCCCTCCATGTTGTTATCGTTACTACAATCTTACTAGTAGTTCTGTGAACAGTAGACCTCGCTCCCTCCATGTTATAATCGTTACTACAGTCTTACTAGTAGTTCTGTGAACAGTAGATCTCCCTGTCAACAGTAGACCTCGCTCTCTCCATGTTATTATCGTTACTACAGTCTCACTAGTAGTTCTGTCAACAGTAAACCTCGCTCCCTCCATGTTATTATCGTTTCTAAGGTCTTACTAGTAGTTCTGTGATCAGTAAACCTCTCTCCCTCCATGTTATTATTGTTACTACAGTCTTACTAGTAGTTCTGTGATCAGTAAACCTCGCTCCCTCCATGTTATATTGTTACTACAGTCTTACTAGTAGTTCTGTGAACAGTAGACCTCACTTCCTCCATGTTATTATCGTTACTACAGTCTTACTAGTAGTTCTGTGAACAGTAGATCTCTCTCCCTCCATATTATTATTGTTACTACAGTCTTACTAGTAGTTCTGTGATCAGTATACCTTGCTCCCTCCATGTCATTATTGTTACTACAGTCTTACTAGTAGTTCTGTGAACAGTATACCTCACTCCATGTTATTATCGTTACTACAGTCTTACTAGTAGTTCTGTGAACAGTAAGCCTCGCTCCCTCCATGTTATTATCGTTACTACAGTCTTACTAATAGACATGTGAGCAGTAGACCTGACTCTCTCCATGTTATTATCGTTACTACAGTCTCACTAGTAGTTCTGTGAACAGTAAACCTCGCTCCCTCCATGTTATTATCGTTTCTAAAGTCTTACTAGTAGTTCTGTGATCTGTAAACCTCTCTCCCTCCATGTTATTATCGTTACTACAGTCTTACTAGTAGTTCTGTGAACAGTTAACCTCGCTCCCTCCATGTTATTATCGTTACTACAGTCTTACTAGTAGTTCTGTGATCAGTAAACCTCTCTCCCTCCATGTTGTTATCGTTACTACAATCTTACTAGTAGTTCTGTGAACAGTAGACCTCGCTCCCTCCATGTCATAATCGTTACTACAGTCGTTATACTTACTAGTAGTTCTGTGAACAGTAGATCTCCCTGTCAACAGTAGACCTCGCTCTCTCCATGTTATTATCGTTACTACAGTCTCACTAGTAGTTCTGTCAACAGTAAACCTCTGCTCCCTCCATGTTATTATCGTTTCTAAGTCTTACTAGTAGTTCTGTGATCAGTAACCTCTCTCCCTCCATGTTATTATTGTTACTACAGTCTTACTAGTAGTTCTGTGACAGTAACCTCGCTCCCTCCCATGTTATTATGTTACTACAGTCTTACTAGTAGTTCTGTCAACAGTAACCTCACTTCCTCCATGTTATTATCGTTACTACAGTCTTACTAGTAGTTCTGTGAACAGTAGAACCTCTCTCCCTCCATGTTATTATTGTTACTACAGTCTTACTAGTAGTTCTGTGATCATTAAACCTCTCTCCCTCCATGTTATTATGTTACTACAGTCTTACTAGTAGTTCTGTGAACAGTAAGCCTCGCTTCCTCCATGTTATTATCGTTACTACAGTCTTACTAGTAGTTCTGTGAGCAGTAGACCTGCTCTCTCCATGTATTATTATCGTTACTTACAGTCTTACTAGTAGTTCTGTGAACAGTAAACCTCTCTCCCTCCATGTTATTATCGTTCTAGTTACATAGTCTTACAGTAGTTCTACTAATGTCATTATGTTACTAGTTTATAGTAGTCTGTGAACTACGTTTGACCTAACCTTCTCCTCCATGTTATTACTCGTTACTATAGTTTTACTAGTAGTTCTGTTAAACGAAGTAGACCCCTCTCCCCATGTTATTATTGTTACTACATCTACTAGTATTCTGTGAAAGTAGACCTCACTTCTCCATGTTATTATCGTTACTATGTCTACTAGTAGTTCTGTAAACAGTAGACCTCACTTCCTCCATGTTATTATCGTTACTATAGTCTTACTAGTAGTTCTGTAAACAGTAGACCTCTCTCCCTCCATGTTATTATTGTTACTACAATCCTACCAGTAGCTATGCGATCAGTAGACCTCGCGGTGCTAAAAATTGTTAGTACACTTTCGCTTAGGAATAGGAATAAGGTAGGCAGAGTTAAGAGGAATCTTTTTCAGGGGGAGAGCAGGATCATATTTAGGAAAAAAAATCCCTCATTACAACCGGCCATGGTTCAAACCCTGATTTCTCCCTAATGCCCCCCTTTACAGACTTCTCTATATGGGTCTGTAGTCCTTGATGTGTGGTCACTAGAAATTATATTTGGGTCTACACAGTCCGTGTCCTTAATCACGTGACCATGCTAACCAATAGGATATTCAGAGACTTCGTTCAATAAAATTCTTTCAAAGAAAATTGTCTACAGCGATGAGCAAGGGCCAATCATTCAATTAATAAATAAATTAAAATATCGGTTTTATTTAGCACCACGTTTTACTACCTGTTCGGTTTATAAGCTAAAGTACTAATTACGTTAATGGGTTAGGAATTGGGAGGGTTGAATGTAGAGTAAGGGAGCCCGCATTTGCGTGGAGGGAGAGTGGAAAACCATTTAGTAAATAAACACCCAGTTCACCCAAGTGAAATTCGAATCTTGATCTCCCTGTCCTTGGAAGTCTAGCTCAACATGAAACTAGTGCGTTTGCTAACTACGCCACCGAGTAAAATAAAATAAATTATATATATAGTATTTTATAAAACGTCCAGGATCTACTTTTATTTTTAGCACCCCATCTTACTACCCGTTCGGATTATAAGCTTATGTACTTATTATGCTAATGTGTTTAGGGATTAGTAAGATTATATTAAAGGAAGGGTACCAGATGCAACACCCTCCACTGTCCCTGTAGGAAAGGTCCTTAAAACTACGGGAAAGGGGGGATGTGCATACATGAAATATCATCAACAAATTAAAGAGCAAATATTTTAAATCAGGAATACTTTAATCATCTTCAAAAAACAAATAGACAAGAGGATAATGGCCTTAATTCAAACTTCCTAGTAGCTACTATCCATAAAGAAAACATTGCATCTTGAAAACTAACTTCTTAAACTTGACTTACGGTCTTTGCTATCATATTACAGAATGATAGTATAATAAATATATACTAAATTTTTCCAACAAAATTTAAGGTAATAATTTTAATTAACAATTATATTCAATGAAATCTTAAGTCCATCATTTTTACATTAACTCAAAGTATAAATCGATAAAATAAAATGGACACAATAAAACGCTAAAAATAGCGTACACCAACAAAGTGTTGATAACTAACTCTAACAATTTGCAACGTATGACAATCATACTGACACTTAAACAATATTTGAAGAGTAAACAAAGCTAAAGCCAGGCGCAATCGCCCCATTGCGTTGACTAGAGACACGCCAAATTATAAATACGGGTTTCATTCCCGACACGCCTAATATCCTAGAAAACAGTTTAATAATATTGAAAGCAAATTTACAGCCTGGTCTAACCTCCATGATCCTGATACATTGATACATAATATGCAAATAAAAAGAGTCTATTTATATTAAACAAATTAAATTTCCCGGTCTATCCTTCATGACCCTGATACATAATAAGCAAATAAAAAAGTTTATCTCTATTAAACGAATGAATTTCTCGGTCCATCCTCCATGACCCAGATACCTATGATGCTGTTTCTATAAAATAATTTAATGATACCAATCGGTCCAAACTCCCTGGTCCCTCCTCCAGGACCTCCATACACGTAACGCTGTCATACAATGCTCTGTTGCAATGATATATTGCACTGATCTGTCGGCAATGCCCCCTGGCAATGCTCTGTCCGCAATGCCCCCTGGCAATGCTCTGTCCCTATACGATTTACATATTCTTATATATACTCTTTCTGAATCTAGCACACAAAACAAAGGGGGGAAAGTTCATATTCAAGCCAGTCACGTGACCACAGGCATTACGTCATTATACATCAGTCTCTTCTTACTTCCTGGTCTCTGATTGGCCGTCAGCCGACGCATTGCAGCAAAACATGAATATTTGAAGTTGACCTCTCTCGACAGCCGTTGGAAGCGTCTGTTGCTAGGAGACGGACGCCATGGTCTTCCCCCAGGTGGCAACACTGCGCAGATATGATTTGTCAGCTTGACCCTCAGGAACGTCGTTTAGTTATAATGTTTTTCTCGGGCCGGTTACAGCTTTGGACATTTCTTGTAGTCGTCCGTGACCCAGCCGGGCCGTTTTGATTTGGCAGGATTCTAGTGATGTCAGCTTGGAGATTCAAGGTACGTGACGAACAACTCGTTTTGTAGACAGACAATATTGGATGAATAAAGAACTTTTATTTGATGTGTGATGGTTGGGCTGCATTGGGCTATAATAGTGAATAGTACTATTATAGGTTACGTCGGAGTTATTAAGGAGCGGGTAGTATGTTATACGTGATGAAGCGTGTAGAATCAGGTTGGGTGGGGTAACAATTAACAATACGAAGATTGTATTGTTACACAGAATTTGCAAGAAGGGTTAGTGGAAAAACATTTTGGAAAACTTTCTTAAGATCACCCGATCGAGATTCGAACCTAAATCTCCCCTTCATCGGATTTTTAGGGTACTAAATTATTCAGAGTCTGCTTGAAATATAGGTTAAGTACAATCGCAATATATATATATATTTATAGTACGATTTGAAATCTAAAACTTATAACAATTAGTGTTTTCTTATAACCTGAAAATGTAATAGATCCGTTCGCTGTCATTGCAGTTTTTATTCAAATGATCGCGCACATATTTACTTATTTGTGATTGGTTGTCCGTATAAAATATAAATACTACTACAAAGCCAAATGGCTGACTCACTCACTGACATTAATATTTACCCACATTCAAATGAGCTAGAAACTTGAAATTTGGTAAACTTATAGCTTCTAGCCTGTAACCGACGGGAAAATTACAATAAATTTAAAAAAAGATCTTTACCTCCTAAAAAATTTCAAAATGGCGGATCAACTTTAAGGTTGGTGTGAACCTTTCTTTGGAGGACTCTTGTGGCTAAACGGTAAGACCTATTAGAAAACTGTTCTGGAATTACATTAGTTTACATCCACTTGCAAAGAAAACTCACTGGGGGTGAGGGGGGGGGGGGGGGTGGAGTCCCCAATGATCAAAGCGAGTAGTCCTTACAAAGTAAAAGTTGCTCCACCTTCTACGAGATAAGGACTTAAAGATCAGGGCTATGGACTACGGAATTACGGATACGGAGACTGTAGATGAAGCTTAACACGAGAATGACGCTTCAAACCGCGTGGCCACTTAGTCAACTGACAAGCGAGGTAAAAATGAAGGGAACGTTCTTATTGAATCGATAATTAGGAAGGGAAAAAAAGGAGCTATACGATTAGGCAAGAATTTAATTTAAAATACTTCTTCAAATTCTTGAATATTTGTCTGTGTATTGAATACATTCCACGATCTGAACAGAGAGAAATGGCTTTCCAGATCAAGAAGACAAGTGAAAGTATATTGGACATTAAAAAAATACAAGTGGGTTAAGCTTTGGTAATTTTAGTTCCGTTGAAATTTGAAGCGGAAGTCAGAGAATTTTTTTATTACTATTTAAATATTTTCTATTATCAAATGCGACAAAGCATTTAACTTTGAGGTATCCAATTTATTTTATTTTTTCCAAACACATCTTAGTACCCATCCGGGGATAAACTAATTTCAACTACACTAATGGAGTAATAATAATATATATGAGATGTATCACCATTTGCATGAAGGTAGAGTGGAAAGCTATTTAGTTTTCAAAAATATGCATTCCCGGCTGGGATTCAAACACACGTCTCTAGACAAAGAAAGCCAGAATTTTCTTGAAGTTTAGTCCACATGACCATCATCATCACCCTCATCAACTGTTTCCAGCGTGTGGCTGGATCAGTTTAGTAAATGCCACCATCTTCCTCTATTCTTACACCACTCTTCTTCATTTAATTTATTTCATTACTCTCCTCTCACTTGCACGCTCTCTATTATCTGCTCCTCCAATCTCTTCTCTAGAATCTCTCGTGGTATTTTCTCTACTTACTTCATTGCCAACATTTTCTTTGGCATCCTCATTACTTGCCCATACCAACTCAGTCTTGCTTCCTCTACTATCTCATGTACTCCAACATCCTCATTACTTGCCCATACCAACTCAGTCTTGCTTCCTCTACTATCTCATGTACTCCAACATCCTCATTACTTGCCCATACCATCTCAGTCTTGCTTCCTCTACTATCTCATGTACTCCAACATCCTCATTACTTGCCCATACCATCTTAGTCTTGCTTCCTCTACTATCTCATGTACTCCAACATCCTTATTACTTGCCCATACCATCTTAGTCTTGCTTCCTCTACTATCTCATGTACTCCAACATCCTCATTACTTGCCCATACCATCTCAGTCTTGCTTCCTCTACTATCTCATGTACTCCAACATCCTCATTACTTGCCCATACCATCTTAGTCTTGCTTCCTCTACTATCTCATGTACTCCAACATCCTTATTACTTGCCCATACCATCTTAGTCTTGCTTCCTCTACTATCTCATGTACTCCAACATCCTCATTACTTGCCCATACCATCTCAGTCTTGCTTCCTCTACTATCTTATGTACTCCAACATCCTCATTACATGACCATACCATCTCAGTCTTGCTTCCTCTACTATCTCATGTACTCCAACATCCTCATTACTTGCCCAGACCATCTCAGTCTTGCTTCCTCTACTATCCTATGTACTCCAACATCCTCATTACTTGCCCATACCATCTCAGTCTTGCTTCCTCTACTATCTCATGTACTCCAACATCCTCATTACTTGCCCATACCATCTCAGTCTTGCTTCCTCTACTATCTCATGTACTCCAACATCCTCATTACTTGCCCATACCATCTCAGTCTTGCTTCCTCTACTATCTCATGTACTCCAACATCCTCATTACATGACCATACCATCTCAGTCTTGCTTCCTCTACTATCTCATGTACTCCAACATCCTCATTACATGACCATACCATCTCAGTCTTGCTTCCTCTACTATCTCATGTACTCCAACATCCTCATTACATGCCCATACCATCTCAGTCTTGCTTCCTCTACTATCTCATGTACTCCAACATCCTCATTACATGACCATACCATCTCAGTCTTGATTCCTCTGCTATCTCATGTACTCCAACATCCTCATTACATGCCCATACCAACTCAGTCTTGCTTCCTCTACTTTTTCATGTTCTTCTGTTGCTCCTCACAAACTTCATTCCCATGGCCTCCACTTTCTCAGTCTCTCTTACATTCATTGTCCATGTTTCTGCTGCGTATGTTACAATAGGTACAAAGTACGCTCTCTATATCACTTTCTTACACTTCAAGGTCACTTCTCTTCTCTATGGAAGGTCTCTTGCACACCTATAGAACAACTCTCTCTGCTGTCCTCTTATCATTAAATCCTCTATACATGCCCACCAATGTGTTTGAAAGTTATGATAAATACGTAGAAAATTGTCTACCCCACAGCGGACCTGACAGGAATTCTAAATCGAAATTTCTTATTAACGGTGATGTGAATTTATCATCAATAAATAGTAGTTATCATTTAAATATATCTGTTATTATAAGTTGATTAACTGTCATAAGTTTAAGTTTAAATGTATAGCTACACTACTAATTTTATGAACAGTATAGCTCGCTCTTTGAATGTCATTATTTTTATTAATGTCTTAAATATAGTTCTGTGAATAGTAGACATTTTCCCCTCAATGTTATGATCAGTATTACAATCTTAGCATTACAATTCATCAAATAGCATACATGAAATAATATACTGTTACAGAAATAAATGAAACATCATGTTTAACCAAATAGCATAACGTCTCACCTCATTATGTCAGCAGAAGATGTTTATTTTAATGGTTTTCTCAATACTATTTTGGTATTAGTTTGTTATCAATTGTTAATTATGTAATCGTTACCTAATTTACCTCTTTTTGATGATCTATGGTTTCGGTGTTCATTCATTTTTAGGGATTTTTCGTCTCCTTTTCAAAATGTAAATATTATATCTCACCAAGTGGAAATTTCCATCAGTTTCGTAAAATTTGATTGCCCCTCCCTCCAGTTCCATTCATTCCACCCTCCATCATTTTGGGAATTTTAAATTAAATAATTTTCTGATTATTTTGAATATATTAGTGCTACCAATTTTATATTCTCCATTTTCAAAATTTGCATTTAAAATAAAAGTGGTATTTTTATTAGTCCTAAATTTTTACAATGATTTTTTTTTTATTTTCTGTCAAATTGATCAAAATTGGAGAAACAATTTTATGTAAAGTACCATTTAAGGTATAACCCTGGGAAAATGAGATTAAATGCTAAACAGTTGTGCTTAAGTATGACATCTAATCAAAATTTTGGGGTCTTATTTCAAGATTATTTAATTTGATGTTTTTTCCTTTAAGCGAATTTTTGTGTTGAATAGAAAATTCCAAAACTTTCTCTAAATGAACTTATGAAACCTTTAGATATAAAGTTATATACCAAGTCTTAGCCCAATCTGTAGAATGGTTTAAGCTCTAGGCCATTTAATAGATACATATGTAATATATAGACAGATATATTACATCATGAACTGTCAAAATCCATCACAATCTTGAGTTAAATTTTCCTTTATACAAGGGATCACAAGAAACTATATATGTATTTAAAAACTTATGGATTAACTAAGTTCTATAACATTGTAAGTTTACTGGATATTTTTCTTTGGTAAATAAAGAAAAATATCAAGTAAAATCCCTATACCCTCTATCATCACCCCAATAAATAGATAAATTATTTTAAAATTTACAATCAATGCTAATTTATCTTAATGAAATACAAGCTCTATAAAATAGAGTTAGCCTTAAAAAAATCAAAGTCTCTTGGCCTTTGAACTGCCTTAAGGGGACTTACTAGGTAGGTGAGATATTGCCATTCAGATGTTGCTCTTAGGTTAAATGTCGACAAAACCTATAACGTCACACGAAATAGGTGTTCACTGAAATGGACACAAAAATATTTTCTCAAACCCTTCTAAATATAATATATAAACTTGTAAACATATTTAAAAAAAATTGATTTCTCACTTTAAAAAGTCAAAAAATTCATATATTTCATTTTATCACTGAGAACTAAGTGCCTGGGAAACGAAAGATAATTGAAATGAGAGATTCTAATTGATCTTTGTGAAGAGAGTTATGATATTTAATAGGAGGGTCACAACATAAATTGTAACGGCATTTACCCACTTAGGTGGCCGCTTGGTCCAACGCGCTACTCTCGCAATAGGCTAGATTTTAGATGACGGGGAGTTTAAGGTTCGAATCTCGGTCGGGTGTACAGAGGGTTACCCGCCTCGGTGGCGTAGTTGTCTAACGCGCTTGTCGTGTTAAGCTCGACTGCTGAGGACGGGGAGATCGAGGTTCAAATCTCGGTCGAGTGAACTGGGGTGGTTTTTCCTAAATGGTTTTCCACTCTTGCTCCACGCAAATGCGGGTTCACTTCCTCTAATTCAACCTGCCCGATTCCTAATCCATTAGCGTAATTAGTACTTAAAGCGTATAACCCGAACGGGTAGTAAGACGTTGTGCCAATTATTATTATTATTATTATATTACAGAGGGTTGTTTAAAAAAAAAGAGTGTATCCATTATCACTCCACGCAAATGCGGGTACCATTCCTTTAAATATAACCTCTATAATCCCAAAAACCATTATGACAATTAGTATATAACCTTATAGCCCGAACTGATAATAAGACGTAGTGCTAAAAAAATGTAATGGCATTTGTATTTTCCTCCTTCCGTGTTGGTTTTTGAAATTTCTGCTCGAATTTTCTTTCCCTTTAGTTGGGCTTGTGAAAAATGCGATTAAATGAAAGTATTTTTTCAGTTTTATTGCAAAACTTTTTTTTTCGACAAAATAAATTAATATACTATTCCAGTAGAAACATGAAGTTTAATTTTCTTCGCGTAATGACCTCAACAGTCATTGAATTTCGGTCAAGGGTGTACTAGAATTTAATTACGACTTTTTATCTTCATTTTAAAAAACTTGTCATCTAATGCAATTATGCTTATTAGTTATGACAGATATTCACTGTTAATATCACCCTATGAAGAAAACTAAGTTCTATGTTTGTGCTAACTTCTGTGCTGGCGGCCGGGGTTCAATCCTCGGTCCCGGCACAGATTTATCTGATTACCAAACCCTTCCTTCACCTCTGACAAGACATCCTTGTGAATGTTTGGAATGCCAGGTTACCACCGTGGTTCGGATTCCACGTTAAACTGTAGGTCCTTCATTTCATCTCACAATCACCCTACCATTACACATTAGCGTAAGTGCGTATAACCCGAACGGGTAGTAAGACGCGGTGCTAATAATATAATAATAAAAATAATAATAATATAATAATAATATGTTTGTGTTAGAACTATATTTAATTTATTTTGGACAAAAAATTTTGTATATAAAAACTAGAAAAAAACCATTTAACTTTTCTCCCGTCCCATTTCACCCTAACTTTTAAGCCACCTTGGTGTTGCGCTTAGACCGAGTGAACTCGGGTGTAAATGCACATATAGTTGGTTCTCAGACATGAACTAATGGATTCCAACCAAAGTTGGTCCACACGCAGGGGAAGGGGGAGGGATACTCTTGTTTATAGTAACGTTATCTTCCCCCACACTAACAATCTGGAGTTGTAGGAAGTCTTCACTTTACACAAATACGTTCTCTATGATGTTTACCGCTCAACAAGTTACATGCTGCATTCAAACTAGACTAATTAGTCTGGCTTGCTTCTACAAAGAACATATATTTGTTAATACAGGGTGGAGACGAAATTATTAGGTGATTAATAACTTGAAAACTCATACTTTAATTGAAAGTAAATATTCACTAGATAAATAAAATCAAACTAACTTATACACTTTTTGAGAATAATGTCACTCAAGTGAGCTCCACCGGACGTCATACAAACCTCAACACGGTGTCCATTACTTTCATCAGCACAGATAGTCTAATTATTTCCGACCCACCCGTATATCACCTTATTTTCTGTGTTAGACGTTTTAATGATATATTTCACTCTATCATATAGCGAAAGTATTGTAATCTCAAGTAGCTTTCTACGTCTAAATTGTGATGAATAATAAAGTTGTATATGCCCCCGAACTCAAAATACTGGGTTTTGAAATTATTATTCTGTATGTACCCATGATTGTCTGTACATCACTGGGGCTAAAACCTAAACGGTTTTAGTACATTTTTTCAAACCTAATATTATAGATGTTTATTATGATTATACATAGAACCATCTTTAATTACTTTGATTCTGTGTCCACAAATTTAAAGTGGTTTACTAATAACTGATTTTTGATAATTTTAGGAGGTTTTTGAAAATGGCGTTAAGGTTTTTGTTAAACCCTCTTAACATAAGTTCTTTTTTTCGGCAAATACCATTGCGTGACCAAAATACCATTTTTTTAAACATAAATAGTTCATTCGTGAATAGTTATCAAAGTATTAAACAACACATTTTAATGTTATGTAGTTTTGTAACTTGCTTTAGGTTATTATTTTTTACTGGTTAATATATTATTTTTTAATATTAAAATATTTTCTAGAATTCAATTTGTCTGGGTGGAAATATTATGTAACATATTTGTTACTACAGCTATTCTCATAATAATTTTATGCATCTATAAAAATTACAAACATTTATTAATATTATCATTAAAATTAATATCTAATATTTTGACCACTTAGCTCTATCAGTAGCGTGTTTTTATACTGAGATAAGATTCCTGAATTCGATTCCCAACATGGTCAAAAAAAGTGTATATATATATTATACTTTTTTTGTAGGTCATGCACTTCTATAACCAGTCAGTCTACAAAGTTCACGTTAAATATTCTCATATAGACAAAAAATTGTCTTTAAAGATCTTAATGTTTTCCCGCAGTGGCCAACTAACTTCTCAGCGACTAAGAATACCACGAGGGCGTCCCAGTAGTTTTCCCACGACCGGGTTTTCCACATGCGAGAGACTCCAAACCGCAGTCCAGAATATATCCGTTTACCACTGCTACTGGTGGTGATGGGAGGATAACAGGGGAGTGGTTCATTATCACTTCTAATTAAGTTTTGTGGTGGAGAGTGGGTAAAGTTCAGGCTAACTTACAGTTCTCCTTTTGAACCAAAAAGATTGCCTTGCGGTCCATAGACTTTCACATTAATATCTAGATTTCCTCCTGACTTGAGTGAAATATTCTCACACTGAATTATCGCTTACGGGAATGGCAGTTATATAGATTCAAATCCTAGTAAAAGATACTCAAATATAATAGAATATACTGTTTTCTACGCTCAAACTGCTGTATTTATTGTGGAATGGCAATTATGAGGCTTCATAACCACTAAAACAATCCTAAAATATCTTAGGATGGGCTATTTTTACGCAGTCCTAAAGCTTCAAAAGCAATCACTACTAAAATATCTTAAAATGTTCTGTTGTAACTCTCAAACTGCTGTATTTATTATGTGAATAACCATTCTGAAACTTGAAAAACTAAAATAGCAAGGAGAATGCACTCAGAAAAATTCCCCTAGTATATTTACTGGATGAACGAGAATTTTCATCTTGTTTTATAATGATAAACAGTGTCGATGTAAAATCTAATTAAAATCGCTAGCAAAATTTTGAGAATTTTGTGTCTGTTTCTGCTCTTCAGTGCCCCAAGGTTAATGGTCGGATCTATCCCGAGGTAAGCTGGACAGACAGACGGCATTGCGAGAACCAATTGTTTTGTTTAATATTGGTTCGACATCTATCAAATTTTGAATTCGATTCTTTGACGATCACAATAATTTCTCTCCGAGGTTAAGAGATAAAGTGAAAAGTTAATATTTTTTTTTTATGTTCATCCCATAATTAAATTTAAAAAAGTAATATTTAGGTTTTTGCTTGAAATGTTTTAAATTGCCTTTGTGCATAAAATAAAGTAATGTATTAAATAGTCAAGCTACTATAGTGGGTGAGGCATTTAAGCAGAGAAACCAGAAAAATAAATGGTATGATACACGCCACCGAATTTCTCTCATTTTTATTTTAAAATAAACATTTACTAAAAACGCGTACGATTTGTGAAACGAAATAATAGGTATACATATTGTTGTATAAACACTAATATCATTAATGAAATAATATGCAATTTTACAGAAAAATTGAAAAAAGAGAAACATCTTTGTCCACCAAAAACATAGTTATCAAATTTATTTTCAAAGAAATTAATTAAAAAGTATACATATATGTGTGTGCTTATAGCTAATAAATTATTGGTTTTATAAAAATATATTTCGAATATAAGATGTCTAGTATTCCTACTATTATACAATTATAAACTATTTTGTAAAATTAAATGGTTGCGGATAAATGATGAAAATTGAAAATTTATTCCTTGTAAAGTACGCTCCAAGTCATTTTCATGCGAAAATGAGAATTTCCATCTTGTTTATAGTAATAAACAATATCTAAATATAAAATTTAAACAAAATTGTTTTTTAAAATTATAAAATCTTAATGGTGTTCTCTTTTAGCCCTTGAGTATGATGCTTTAAATTTGGGTTAGATATCTAATTTCTAAAACTCCTCGGGGAACCCTAAGAAAACTCCAGATACCAAGTTTTAGCCCATTCGGTAAAATTGTTTCGGCTCTAGGCTGGGATACAGATGGCATTGCAAAAACTACTTTTTTGGTTTCAGGGGGTCATTAACCGTCGATTTATCAAAATCTCTATATCGATCTTTTTGAAGATCACAATACTTTCTCTTCAATGTGTCGAAAGGTTAAAATCATTTTAGAAAAAAATGTCTTCGTACAAAAGTTATTTTGTTTTTTAGGTAGAAAAAACACATCACCATTTTTTTTTTTAGCACCACGTCTTACTAACCATTCGGGCTTAATTACTTTTAATTCATGTGACGTCTTAAAGATTATCTCAATGTCAACATTGTTTTTTTAAGTGAACACCTAAAAAAAATTTAAAGTCAATTTATTCTACAAAAAAAAACCTTTGCCTAAAAGTTTTTTTTATCCAACTTCAATTTTTGAAAATATTTTAAGGCGTATTTTTTATGACACTTTTCCAAGAACTTTTTATGACATTATGTTGTATTTATAAGTTAAATTCAATATTATTTGTAAAATTAGGTTAATATATGCTCAAAATAATTTCCATTAAAATTTATACACTTTAATGGAATAACGTATTTGAATAAAAATTGTCTATACATATATAATACAAATTAAAATATCTTGAAAATTTGATGTTATTAAAAAAAGTTGTAGGCAAAAGTTTTTTTTAGGTTAAATTTATTTTAAAATAACTATAGGTTTGTATTTAAAAAATAATTTGAACTTCAATACAACTACCAAATCAAGACAAGTTTGCGTTGTTCTCTTTCCCCCTTAAAAACATAAACATTTTGTACGAAGAAATATTTTCTAAAATTCATCCGTTTTCGGAATATTCTGGTTTCTCAACTTAAATACCTCACCATGTATTTGTTAATTACGGCTATATCCCATCTAAATATAATATTATTTATATTGAAAAATTACACCTCCACATGTCATCCCAAATATACTGGGTTCGATTCCCGTATTTAAGTGTCAAATTTAAGTTCAAAGAATATATAGATTAATTTAAAAGTCCTCATGCATAGATAGAACATATTTACTGATTGCAGTGTCACAAAATGTGCTCAATTTCTTAGATATTCACAAGTAAACTCGGTTTTCCCATTCCTTTTGAATCATTACCAAACATATTTGGTGTTATTTGAAAAAAATAAAATAAAATAAACTTAAAACTAGTCACATAACACATTATTGCCTAAGTATGGAGACTTTTGAATCGCCCTATAGTTTTATTTTTTACTTATTTTCTTAGATACTTGAGGCAGTCAAAATAGAAGAAGAAAAAAAGCATGTTAAGTGAGTGATTTCTTTCCAAAATTTCTATCCCCCCATTCATAATTCCAGCAACTAATTGTAAAATTTATTTAGATAGTTTGTAAAACGTTAGGATGGAAAAATAACAACTTTATTTTAACATCAACTCTAACTGAAATAAAAACAATATGAAGGTGACATCATCCTTCCATCTAGTAACTAAAGGGGTCATCTTCCGGAGTGTCACGACGCTTTTCAGACGCCCAGAAATCCCAAATTATTTAAACAAAAATATTGTTTTGTTATTTCAAAATATGACTCATCTTGAAATGGAGATGAAAATTATCACCACATCTCTATAGGATCAAACTTTTACAATTAAGTTTTATTCATCCACAAAATGTCAAGAAAACGTGAACTATCTCACTCTTTAGGATGCATTTCTCATTTCGAAATTTTAATATTATTTATTATTTTATTATTATTATTATTATTATTACCGCGTCACGGTGACCTGGTGGTCTAGGGTAAGGTGTCGGACTTCTCTTCTGGGGGACTGGGGTTCAATCCTCGGTCATGGCACAGATTTATCTGACTGCCAAACCCTTCCTTCACCTCTGACAAGAGTGTATTAATCATAACTTGTGAATGTGGGGAATGCCAGGCCTCCACCGTGGTTCGGATCCCACGTTAAATGTAGGTCCTCCATTTCATCTCACAATCCCTATACCATTACACATTAAAGTAAGTGCGTATAACCCGAACGGGTAGTAAGACGCGGTGCTAATAATAATTATAATAATAATATTACCGCGTCTTACTACCCGTTCGGACGCACTCACGCTAATGTTAATGTAGGGTGATTGTGAGATGAAATGGAGTACCTACAGTTTAACGTGGGATCCGAACCACGGTGGTGGCCTGGCATACCCCACATTCACAAGATGTCTTGTCAGAGGTGAAGGAAGGGTTTGGCAATCAGATAAATCTGTGCCGGGACCGAGGATTGAACCCCTGACCCCCAGAAGAAAAGTCCGACACCTTACCCCTAGACCACCAGGTCACCGAATCTAAGTTTAAATAAAATTACTATAAACATAATACTCAAACAAATAAAGTATTTTATAAGATAGTCACAATAGAACATTCTAAAACATTTTAAGTTAGTTTTAGTGGTTTTGAATTCATACGCATTATCTGACAACTATACAGCTACATTAATAAGGGACTAAACTTTCTCCTAAACTTTATATGCACAACAGGGTTGTCACTATTTACTACTATAATAATCTTTGCTTGTTCCAGATTTTCCATGCAGCATTTTCACTTTTTAAGACAACTTAAAATGAAGTATAGAGGAACGAAATTTAACTTTTCATAAAATTTGGTGGGGCAAAGTCATGCAAATACTCTCCAAGCAGGACAATGGAAGTTGATGAATATATATATATTCGTTACACAGCCCAATGCTTCAAAAGTAAAAAAAGAATAAAGGGGTCGTGGGTTGGGTGTGATGTAGTATAGGGGATGGGTTAAAACATTGGTTTGAATCAACGTGCTTGTAAATATACAAATATTCTAGTAATTATCTATAATATTTTATCACTGGAACTTACTACTTGTTCAGGTTAAATATCAGAAAGGTTGAATTTAGAGGAAGTGTAACTAAATTGACATGGAAGTAAAGTTGAGAACCATTTAGGGGAAACTATCCTCAGTACGCTTGACAAAGATTCGAACCCTGATCTTCCTTTCTTTGCAATTTAGCCTAACACAAAAATGACGCCTTAGACCATGCAATTTTCTATTTAATCCTTCCTATGTTTTTCAGGGTTCTTCAGACACCCTAAACTTCTGTATTTTCCTGATTTTCTCAGTTTTTTCCGATGCCTGAAAACCATGAAAATAAAGTACTTATATTAATTTGAACTAAATCTCTTGATGATATATTCGTATTTACTATCATTAGTTCAAACTAAATCTTTGAGGTATATTCGTATTTACTATCATTTAGTGATAACTAAATCTTTGAGTTATATTCGTATTTTACTATCATTTAGTGATAACTAAATCTCTTGATGATATATTCGTATTTTACTATCATTTAGTGATAACTAAATCTCTTGATGATATATTCGTATTTTACTATCATTTAGTGATAACTAAATCTCTTGATGATATATTCGTATTTTACTATCATTTAGTGATAACTTATTTGATTTAAAAATATTTTTAAGTTTATAGTTAAATGTAGTGAAGTATGCCTATTTTATTATAAATTCAGCAAGGTTTATTATTTAAAGTAATTATTTCTACCTACTCTTGATTTTTTAGAACTATATTTCGCATTATATTCCATTATAAACAAAAATTATTGGGTGGTTTACTTCATAAAAAAAAGCCACATTAGCTTATATATATACAAACACACAAAAACTCGTGATACTGTGATATAAATTATCACTCTTGAAAGAGACTAGTATGCTGCTTCAAGGGAGGTCTTTGTTGGAGTCTTTGTCGTGTATATTAATGGTGCTTTCCCTACTGAACTATCAATATAATTTTCTCATTTTGTTTCTACACCAATGGTGGTAGACTCACTTTAAACTACTTATTTTATACTTATATCATAGAAGAATAAACTAATTAGGCCACACAGTGGATAAAATTAATTTTAAAATAAAACAAAATAACTATAGAGAAATTAACAGCAATGTGTATATTTTAGCAATTAACATACTATAAAAATCTCACAGCAAGGCTTAAATGTTTAATATTATATATTCATGTATCAAGTTTAATTTATTTATGACGTATACTGTACACCACTTTAACAACACATTTATATAGCATAAGTTTATTCTCCAAACAAACTTTGATTAGATAACATTTGAGATTATTTTCACTGTTGAGGTATTTTCACTGGGACGTCTGAAGAAGTATTTTAACTACCGGGTGCATGTGCTGAGATTAAATACCCGCTTAATTACCTCGTAAATTAACAAAGAGCTTTGAAGAGATTTATTGACCAAAGAACTCGTGTAAACGAAGTAGTGGCTTATAGTTACTTAAGACATTTAGTGATACATTAATATCCTTTATTTAACAAAATATAATAGAGGTAGAGTTGTATTATTATATTTATTGGGTCCGGGGCTCAATCCTCGGTCCCGGCACAGATTTATATGATTACCAAACCCTTACTACACCTCTGACAAGATATGTATTAATCACAACTTGTGAATCTATAGAATACCACGCCTTCACACCGTGGTTTGGATCCCAAGTTAAACCCCCAATAGCTTAAGTGCGCATAACACGAACGGGTAGTAGTATGCGGTGCTAGTGGTAGTAATAATAATAATAATAATAATAATAATAATAATAATAATAATATATATATATATTTTTTAAATTTTGGAGTAATAATTCTTAAGTTGGGAGTGTGGGGAACGAAATTTAAGGTTAGTATTTTTTAAGTTTTTATACCAAAATAATATGTTGGGCAAAATATATTATTATTATATATATTATTATATTATTATTATTATTATTATTATTATTATTATTATTATTATTATTAGCACCGCGTCTTACTACCCGTTCGGGTTATACGCACTTACGCTAACTTGTAATGGTAGGGTGATTGTGAGATGAAATGGAGGACCTACAGTTTAACGTGGGATCCGAACCACGGTGGAGGCCTGGCATTCCCCACATTCACAAGTTGTGATTAATACACGTCTTGTCAGAGGTGAAGGAATGGTTTTTGCAATCAGATAAATGTGTGCGACAAAATAGATAAAATATTGTTCCAGTAGAAACAAAATGATTAATTTTCTTTACGTTGTGATATCAACAATTTTGGAGTATCTGTCAAAGATCTCCTGAATTTCGGATGGAATATTTTTCTTTTCGTTTAAAAAGTTTCTTACCAAATGCTCATATGCTCATTAAAAACATTCGATATAAGCTTAGTTTATCATATGTAGAAAATTAAACTCTATGTTTGTGCTGGAGTAATACTTATTTATTTTGCACACCAAATAATGTGCCTATAAATAATGCAAAAAAGACTTCCTTTTTTCTTACATAGTTAACCAAACCCTGGTGACCGTTAGGATATTTCCCCATTCTGGAAAAATACCCATGGTACCAGATGGAAATCGAACCCGGAATGGTAAGGTTCGTAGCCAGGTACATTTACCACTATACAATGCTGCCGATTAATGTAAACCTTATCAAATAACATTGGTAGGACTGACTTAGACCAGGCAATCACTTAACCAGGTCTATTCCCAGGCTTTTTGCATATTATGTAGTCTAATAATTATGGTAATGAGTTAAGGATTAGGAAAGGTAAATTTAGAATAAATATACCAGCATTGGCATGAAAGGAAGGTAGAGAACCATTTTGAAGAAAATACTCGGTATAACCAACTGGGATACAAACTTTGATCTCCCTGTCATCGGCAGTCCATTCAAACACAGGAGTGATGCCTTAGACCATGCAGCCACCAAAGTAAAGTATATTCCTATGTTATTTAGCTTGTAATTCGTATGGTTGAATCAGAAAGGAAACGTTAAGAAACTCAGTTCTTGTTTATGATATGACATGTAATAAAATGTATTCACCACAATGTATTTAGCTAACGAACAAAATCCCCACTTGAATATAGTACCTTGTTAGTATTTATGCGCCACACTGTATTTAGCTAACGAAGAAAATGCCTCATTTTAATATAGTACTTTGTTAGTATTTATGCGCCACACTGTATTTAGCTAACGAAGAAAATGCCTCATTTTAATATAGTACTTTGTTAGTATTTATGCGCCACACTGTATTTAGCTAACGAAGAAAATGCCTCATTTTAATATAGTACCTTGTTAGTATTTATGCGCCACACTGTATTTAGCTAACGAAGAAAATGCCTCATTTTAATATAGTACTTTGTTAGTATTTATGCGCCACACTGTATTTAGCTAACGAAGAAAATGCCTCATTTTAATATAGTACCTTGTTAGTATTTATGCGCCACACTGTATTTAGCTAACGAAGAAAATGCCTCATTTTAATATAGTACTTTGTTAGTATTTATGCGCCACACTGTATTTAGCTAACGAAGAAAATGCCTCATTTTAATATAGTACTTTGTTAGTATTTATGCGCCACACTGTATTTAGCTAACGAAGAAAATCCCTCATTTTAATATAGTACTTTGTTAGTATTTATGCGCCACACTGTATTTAGATAACGAAGAAAATGCCCCACTCTAATATTGTAACTTATAAGTATTTATGAAAATTTATATTATGTTTACAAAGAAAGTCCAAACATCCTGAAACGAGAAAACAAGAGTAAATACAAATGAAAGAGACAAATAAATGGAAAATTTTTGCTACCTCAGGGAAGAGAAAATTTGAATGAATTTGCGTTAAATATTCATGTGAAATAATAGGGAAAAAAATGTTTCATTTTTGTTTGTAAATAAATACCCCGTGTATATAAAAGGTACATTTTATGTCTAAAATATATTATTATAAAATTAATTAAATATTTTGTGGCCAAGGGCACCCATTCGGGTTTTATAAATGGGGTATGGTCCCTTTCCTCTTTTTAAGGAAATTTAGGTATTTAATCATGCTAAAGGGAATTGTATAGCATCCAACCACAATTCTGAGCTTATTATATGAGACTAAAGAGCCAATTTTCACAACAGCCAGAAATAAAAGTTTCTGAAATATTAACACAAATATAACACAAATTAAAAAGAAACATATTTTTCATAAGTTTATTGAACCGAAGAAAATGAAAAGAACGCTGATGAAGAGGGAATGGAAAGAAACCTAATTTATATTGTTTTTATCTTTAAGAATCAAATAGCCAAAACTATTATTTTATGCTTTTAATGAAGATTATTCCATCTAGATATTATGTTCATTATCTTTGTTAACTCTAATATTGATGATTTTAAGTTTTAAATTGCAAATTGCAGCCACATACCAAATACAAGATTTTATTTTCATCATAAAAATTACAAAAAAATAAGTAAATATTACAAAGTAATAAGGGGAGCTAGAGCCCCCTTTATCGCCCATTTATGGTCACCCATGTTTGCGGCTTCTATATCTACGGTATAAACATTGAAATATACTTTTTTTCCAATGCGACTCAAACCAAACAACCTACATTTTAAAATTATAAAATGTTTGTTAGTAGATTATTATTATTTTTATTATTTTCGCTGCGTCTTACATTAATTAAGGATCAGTTTAGGCTATACGCATATATTATGATTACTCTAATAGAGCAGGGTGAGGAAGGAAGCATTTTAGTGGTGATCTACCCATATCTGCGTGGAAGGAGAGTGGAAAAACATTTAGGAAAATCCCCTTCAGTAGACCCGATCTGGATTTGAATACTAATCTATCCATCTCTAGTATGCCAGTCTAACACGAGAGTGACGTCTTAGACAGTTCGACCATTAAAGTGGATTTTTGTTTAGTAGTACGACGTATAGTAGGCTACTATCCGTTCAGACTATATCTGATTTAATTATGGTGATTGGGGGTAGGAATGGGGGTGGAAGATTTAGAAAAAAAAATGTACCCACTTTTTCGAAGTGGTATATTTGTAAACTGAGGGTAAGGGGGTGGGGTGCTTGCGAAGTTACGAAAAATTCAACTTCACTTCGAATATTTGTCAGTTTTGACTTCGATTCAAAAGTAAAATTCCGGATTAGAAAATTACGAAGCTTCACGAACAAAAAATATAAATAAATTTAAAATAAATAATTACTACCTTAAGTCACTTTGTGTTTTTTTTTTCAATATATTAAATTAATGATAACAAAAATTTCACATATGTCAATAATTCCTTTTTATCGAAATAAGACTTTATTTTTCTAATGAAATAATAATATTTAAAAATATTTTTCTCTCCCTGTCTTGGTCAGAGGTCCTGGGTAAAGGTTAAATCTCTGTTGCTTTCCCAATTTTCTGTGAAGAAATGGGTCTAGAACGGGTTAAATTCAGCCTCTAGAGGACAAATGAGGCACTACTTCAATTAAAAATTATCAAATCTGGTCTATAAAAACTAAAATTAATGGCTGGAAGGTTTGTTGTTTGCCCATACGACACTATTTCCTCGGAGGTTGGCAATATCTTCGCTAGTATATTGTGGATGGCCAGAAGGTGTAGTCGAATGGTGGACTGACGTCATGGAGTCCTTCAAATAAATGTTGACATTACAAAACCTTCAGATTGAGTTTTATTCCGTTTCTATTTTCTGCTTTCTTATTTCAAATTGATCGACTTTTGGAGTATTTCAGAGAAATATATATATATATATATAAATTGGTGAAAATAATGACAGTAGGAACATATTAAATTTATTATCTATGTGACTTTTTTATTTTTACTATTTAAATGTCTACATCTCCTACCTCTAACTATAAAGTATCCAACAGCTCGCAGCGTTTTACGTTCAGTGGGACAATTTTCAGGTAAGTGAAGGAATTTAAAAACCAACTAGTTCATAAACATACTAGAATTTTATTTTACCCTAAAATATTTTAACCACCTCAGTGACGTAGTTGGCTAACACACTTGTTTCGTGTTTGGCTAGACTGCTGAGGACTTTGATGGGGAAATCGAGCCTTAAATCCACTATTATTATTATTATTATTATTTTATTATATTATTATTATTATTATTATTATTATTATTATTATTATTATTATATTATTATTATTATATTATTATTAGCACCGCGTCTTACTACTCGTTCGGTGTAGCATTACGCAAATGTGTAATGGTAGGGTGATTGTGAGATGAAATGAGGACCTACATTTAACGTGGAATCCGAACCACGGTGGAGGCCTGGCATTCCTCACATTCACAAGATGTCTTGTCAGAGGTGAAGGAAGGGTTTGGTAATCAGATAAATCTGTGCCGGGACCGAGGATTGAACCCCGTCCGCAAGCACAGAAGTCTGACACCTTACCCCTAGACCGCCAGTCACCAAATCCACTAGTACATGGGATTTATATCAGATAGTGTAGGAAGCGCTAACAAGCAAGAATCTGAGTACATTCACAGTTCTGAGTGCATATAAATCACATAAAACCAACATTTGGAACGTTGACTTATGGGGAAGAAGATTGAAAAGTGATTTTTAAGTCTCTAAACAAAATTACTAGAACTATAGTAGAGTTTTGGTAAGAATTAGAATTAAAAAAAAACAAAACGAAATACATTTTCACCCAAAATAATCAAGTTTTACTATATTATTAATATTATTTTATTATGTTTCAAAAGTGACAGCTTTCCATCACCTGAATTGTCTTATGATTAGATTAACATTGATATATTAGTGGTTACAGCTGTAAGATTAAATATTCCTACGAAAATACATCACTATTGCAATAGAATAATAATATGATAAGATGTAAATAAGGGATCAAATTCCAGTTGTACTTAATCAGTTTGCTACTTTATATTTTTCTAAATGTTTAAGCTTTCAGTGACCTGGTGGTCTAGGGGTAAGGTGTCAGACTTCTGTGCTGGCGCCGGGGTTAAATCCTTGGTCCCGGACACAGATTTATCTGATTTCCAAACCCTTCCTTCACCTCTGACAATACATCTTGTGAATGTGGGGAATGCCAGGCCTCCACCGTGGTTCGGATTCCACGTTAAACTGTAGGTCCTTCATTTCATCTCACAATCACCCTACCATTACACATTAGCGTAAGTGCGTATAACCCGAACGGGTAGTAAGACGCGGTGCTAATAATTAATAATAATAATGTTCTAAGCTTTCACCTTCATGAAAAATTAAGGTACATTTTATTTAAACATACACATTCCTCATCCTTAGCACATAAGACTGTTTAAATACGAGGATAAATAAAATGGCTATTAAGATGCGATGCAATTTTTTCAAAAAATATTGAAATGTTTAATGATTTTTTTTTCCTCCAGAAAGGTTTTGTGAGCCTCTCAATATTTGATCTAGTGTCATTCAATTTTTTCCTTGTGAATTGAGAACTATCTTTAATTTCCCCAACAGATTAAACTGTGTCGATAGTTTGAAAATGGTTTAGTTTCACACTATCTTGTATCTTGATGAAATAACCCTCGATCCAAGTCGTCCGAGTAAATTGAAACCGTATAGAGAAAAGAAACTCACGTCCCAAATAAATTGAAAATTCTAAAAGGTAAGGAAGAATAAGAAGTAGAAGAAGAGTTTCTTAAAACGTTTGCTTGAACTCTACCGTTGTTAAAAAAAAAAGAGAAATATATATTACATGATCTCCAAAGGACCATTACGCGAAATCAAAGATTGAAACCGCTCTCAGGCGTACTTCAACCTTTACCCCTAAACCCCCACTCCTCTTGGCCAATAAAAGGGAAATTTAGTTGTGGGGCCACTATTGAAACGGGCTTGAGGTAGCCTCCAAAATGTCTCTACGCGCTCTATTGGCTACGGTAGAAAGTTATACCGACAGTTTTGTTACGTGACCCCGTCTTTTCCTCTTTACTGCGATCGCTATAGTAGTGCATTTTATCTATATTGGTTTTTACCTCTTTTTTTTTTTGCTGGTAAGTTCCTTTTCTTCTAGATTGTCCACTCTTCCTTACATTGTCATTCCCCCAATCATTCACAAAATCCTACTACCCATCCAGGATTTACGCATTATAATCAAGCCACTGAGGAAGGTTTCAAATAATTTAGAAATAAATCTTATTTCTTCCGATTTATGCCAAATTTTTTATTCGTATTAAGGGGCCATAAACAATTATAATTCCTCCCCCCTCCTCCCCACCCCCACCTTAGCGATGCATAATACAGTCCAAATTTAATAGGAAAAGCCTTTTTTAGAAAATAAAGACAACATTATTTTGGATAAAATTGATAACATACTATGACGCATATTATTTGTTTTATTCTATTGTTAGTAAAATAAAAAATAATTTCTAGCTGTAGATCACATGACTTTACGTATTAATACGTGTAAGAGAATCGTTTATTTTTATAGCTCTCTTATAAGGTTTCCCTGTATTATTATTATTATTATTATTATTATTATTATTATATCACCACGTCTTACTACCCGTTCTGATTATACGCACTTACGCTAATGTGTAATAGTATTGTGATTGTGAGATGAAATGAAGGACCTACAGTTTAACGTGGAATCCGAACCACGGTGGAGGCCTGGCATTCCCCACATTCATAAGATGTCTTGTCAGAGGTGAAGGAAAGGTATTTTCCCTATAAAAGTTGAACTTTTATAAATACGTCAATAGTGTCAACAGCGTTTTAAAATATATTTTGTGTTCAGTAGTTAACACAAATAATTGAATTAGCGTTATAAAAATAGCTAACGATAAATTCAAAATAAATGTTAAACTGCGCTGCTAAGAATTTATCTCGCTTTTATCTTAAAATAAACATTTACTAAATAATCACAGGATTTGTGTAACGAAATAATAGGTCTATACAGAAATTTTAGAAATGAGAAACATCTTTGGCTATCAAAGTGCATAAGAATCAAATTAATTTTCAAAGATCAGAATTTAAAAAAATTTATAAAGGTCAGAAATTGTTGGTTTTATAAAAATATATTCCAAATACAAGTTCTTGTCTATAATAGTACTAAATATTTACAGCGATAAGTTATTTCGTATCTTAAATAGCTGCGGAGAAATTATGAAAATTTTACAATTTTCAAAAGAAAATAAGAACGTCATCTTGTTTATAATGATAAACAGTGTCTAGATATAAAATTTAATTAAAATTGTTAAAGTTAATTTTGATAAAAATCAATTTTTTTTCATTTTGCTCTTCGGTAAATCACCCTTAATTTTAGTGTTAGATGCCTAATTCCAAAAACACATTGGAGGGGCCCTATAAAAAGCCAGGATACCAATTTTTAGCCCAATGGTAAAATGGTTTTGGCTCTAACCCAAGGTACAAAAGATGGATGTAATTACAAAAACCCTTTTTTGGTTTCAAGGGGTCAAGAAACGTTGACATTTATCAAAATCTAAAGTCCGATTTTTATTTTGACGATCACAATACTTCCCTCCAAGCTGTCAAGAATATATATCAGTAAGTCCGTGATATCCACATATTTTTTACCAATAAGGTAAAGATGAGGAAGATATAAATTAGAGGAAAAATACCCACATATGCATGAGAGGAGAGAGAGAGAGAGAGGCTAAATTAATTAGATAAAAGAAATTATGTTTACCTGACGAATATCCGAATGAGCCTTAATAAATTTATTTTGAGTATTCTTTGATGAGGTAGTTTAATTGTACAGCTCTCTTTTTCTGTTAGTTTGTAGACTTTACTCCTTAAAGTGTTAATTTATAAGGTAAAGATAAAAAAAAGGGGGAGGGGAATCACTTAGCCCAAGCAAGCATTTCCCAGAGACTAAACCTTTTTTCTCCCAATGTTCCAAATTACTTCTCGAGGTCCCTATCGGATGGCGATCTACGGAGGGAAGCGATTTAAAAGACAAACTTGAAGTTCGCAGGAGTGAGAGTGTTAGAAGAAACCAAAGCATAAAGGAAATAAAACACTACTAATGTTTGAGGAGATGGATTTTCCCCAATCCTGGATGAATAATAATGTGATATCTACGGATTTTTATTGATTCCTGCAGAGACTAACATAAGCCTCGTCAACATAAGCCGTAAGTTAGTAAATTTCATTTTTCAGGCTTACCATTAATTTATCAATTTAAAATTTCTCGGATTTTTCTAGAAAAAGTCCCTGCTATTCCAGACACTTTAGATAATACGTATAAAATTCGTTTCATCATAAGGACTATAATGAATTTTGAAAATACTGAGAAAGTTACATTTCAGAAATATTTTTGTATTGTCACAATTTTAAGTAAAAAAAAAATCAACTTTAAAATCCTCAGTTTTACAAAAATAAAATTATGATCACATTAATTTTAAGACTTACACTTTTATTTACAATAACTGTGTGAGAGTTAAGCTTTATATCTATGTTGAAATCGTGTTCTTACGAATGGAAATTGGACACCTTTTAGAAAGAAATAACATATTTAATATGGCTGATATTGATGTAATTTTGCTATATTATTAATCTTATACTAAGTTATTGAGATTATCTATCAAAAGTGACTTCTGCAGATAACATGAATTGACGTATAAACACTTGAAAATAGATCTGGTAACTTTTTTTTGTCAGATTTGTGCATTCGTAAAAGATTTGGGTTATACCTCTCCTCATACGGACCGATAAATGTATAAAGATTTGTCTAGTAAATGCTTTTTCATGATTTTTAATATTTTATTAAATAATTATGTATAAAATTGGGCCAAACTAAATTATATTTTGTCAGAATTTGGTTCAGTGTTCTGATATTCAATCACACTTGCTAAACTGTAGGTATTTATTTATAATTTATAGTTTATTATATTTCAAGGCGAATAAAACAAATTAATAGAAAGTACAACCTATAAAAATTTATATATATATATTTTAAAATATATATATCACACACTTATGTATTAATACACTAATGGTTTTATAGATTAGGAAGCCAATATTTAGAGGAATTGCACCCATATTTGCGTGGAGGGAGAATGGAAAATCGCTGTGGGAAAACTACCCTCAGTATACCCAACCGAGATTCGAACCTCTATCACTGCGTCATCGGCAGTCTAGTCTACTGCAAGAGTAGCGTGTTAGACCACGTGGCTACAGAGGCAGGTCATGTTAGCTCATTGATGTGATTGTGTGTTTACCCACGTGTGTATCCACGTGGTTACTATCCAATCGAATATTACCAACCTCCTAATGAACAAACGAAATTCAATAAACTACGCTATTATCTCTAAGACTAATAACAATATTAATTAGTTTTTAACAATAGTAACTACTGGTAGAGAGGAAATTTGGCTATTTCCGTAACATTTATCTTTCTCAACGATATGTTTTATGGCCGTATTTTTCAATCAAGCGGGATGAGTTGAAAACATTGTAAAAGCATGACAAATGGATTGATAGGATTTTAAATTTATGAGTCACAGATAATAAATCATTCATGAAATATTTACAAATGGGTTTATTATCACGTCGCTGTGTTAAGGTGTGTAAAGATTTGTATACATTAATGATTTGAAGTCCAAACATTTAATCATATTTACATAATTTATGTTAATCAGCGAATGTACGGATGTTTATGACAGGGTTTTCAATGTTATACCAAAAAATTGGTTATGTTCTCTGCAATAATATTTTGAACTGTTTATTTACACAAAAGTCACTAACACTAGGCTCTACTATACTTTGATTTTGGTTGGTAAAACACTTATATGGTAGTTACAAATCTTACTTTTTAATATATTCATACCTCAAGCTATATTTTCTGCAGCTATCACTTTTGTTATATATTATCAATACCTATAAAATAACACAGTAAAATGTTATCAATGTTGGCTGCAAGGAAATAATTTTGAAATTTCTGAGCTGTTCTCCCAACCAAAATAAGTTTTTTTTTGATCGTATGACATACATGACCAGGAGGTCCATGACTTCCAGGTTCGATCATCGTGTATGTAACTATTTTTTTATTATTATTTAGCACCACGTCTACTACACATTCGGCTTATATGCTTTATCACTAATCACGCTAATGGGTTAGTAATTGGGAAGGTTGAATTTAGAGGAAGTGAACCCACATTAGCGTAGAAAGACAGAGAAAGGAGTGGTAAACCATTTAAGATAAACAAATACCCAATTCACCTGGCCGATATTCAAACCTCAATCTTCCCGTCCTCGGCAGTCTAGCTAAACACGAATCTAGCGCGTTAGCTAACTGAACCACGAGGCGGGATACTATTAGCCTCTCTGGGGGAACAGAACGTTGCCCAGGGTACACCTTAGGGGACGCATTGAGATTGTTTCTTTACCCTGTGATTTGGAAAATCAGGACAATTTACTAATATGATTCTTAACCGATTAAGAGGATTAGTTCAATAAATAAACGAAATGTTTTTAATATAAGCGTGTGGTATTTAATAAACTTAATTAAATTCAAACCTACTTCAGTGGCCGATTGGCCGAGGGCGTTACTTGTTGGTTAGACTGGCCTGCTGAAGACCAATATTGAGGTTCAAGTCCTAGTTGGATCTATTGAGGGTGGATTTTCCTAAATTGTTTCTAAATTTCTTTCAACGCAAATGTGGGTATATTACCTCCAAAATACTTACTTTCTTATTCTTACTTAATTAGATTAATTATCATATATGCGTGAGATGCGGTATTAAAAAAATTCATTATTTATTTTAAGTAATTATGTTTTCTTATTATTTAAATTAAATTAAGTAAATTGAATTAAAGTTTAACTTATTCCTTTTTTTTTGTAGCAGGAGCAGTTCTAGTCCAAAAGGTATATTTTTACTTTTTAAGTAAAGATAATGAAAAGGGTGATACATGAGTGAGTCTATCTTACGGGTCTTGAGACCTGGATTCGATTCTGTATTCCTAAAAAACGTGGTAATGGTGAATTATTATGCAAGATTATAGAATGCTGTGTCTGTTCTGTTTTAATTTGATATTAGTTTGTAGGTTGTATGCTCATAAAATAATTGCACCAAGTAAAAGGCACACTACAAATTCCTAGAACCAGTGAATTAACCATAAAGTTTTCTTTATTCCCATATATATATATATATATAGTTTAATAACCTGGACATTCGAATGAATGAGTAGGAATAATTTTTGAGAACCTACAATTTATGTCTGACTATACCTGAAATTACAAACAATTTTTTTAATGTATTTTGTTCAAACTTGATATTTTATGTTACCTGTCCATCCATAAATCAAGACTGAATTAATATTTTAAGTGTATCCCTAAAATAAAGGTTACATTTTTTAAACACTATTATTAATTTATTTTTCAAATTGCTTCATCAATCACATTATTACTGTGTCTATTTGGAGAAGATTTTATATTATGAACAGCACCTAATACTTTTTTCTAAGAAATAAATTAAGAATAGTTTACTAATAATTTATTTCTTAAATTGATGCCACAAATTATAAAAGATTATATGAGAAACTATGTACGGTAAAATTGTGTTGCATAATTTATTTAAATACTATCCTTATTCAAAACAATTACAATTGATTTAATTTCAGGCAATCGCAGGACTTATGATGAACTTTAAAATTCCATTTTCTTGTGGGTTTATTTCCCATCAAGTGAATGTACATTTTGAAGATAAAAGTGGAGCGTTTATGGTTTTTGAGATATAAATGAAGAAACATATCACCATATTATACCGATAGGAACCTTTTAGCATACATTTTCATGCAGGGAATTGCGGTGAATTTAAGGATCTACATTATCATATTCTGAGATGGCCATTATTGTATTCCTTTTGTTATAACACTGAAATAACGAGTGTGCCATTAGTAAATTTTCAAAGAAGTAGAAACATACATACATGATGATGGATCTAAGGATATGAAAGAGGTAACATGCAAAAGCTCACTTGTCCACCTAATCAGATTTTTTAGAATTAAAGAAAAAAGACATTTCCGATGTTTCCTGAATAAAATTTAACTGATTTGTTGCTAATTGAGCTTAACTGTTTTATAAACCAGTCATAATACTTTATTTAAATCCAGTTTTATGGATTTCTTGGAAAAATGTAACCAAAATGTATACTTGTGAGGTTATGTCATGTAACATTATCAATGCTAGTTTAACTTACATCAATACTACTCACCCCTTAGTAATGCTGATACACATAAATATCCTGCAATTTAGAATTAACAATGCTATCTAATCTACGTCAATACTACCCAACCCAAATAATGCCAAAACTCAAAGACATCCTGAAATATTAAAAATTTACAAAACCGTACTATGTCTAAAATATGTGATTTATTCACTCTAGTTCCACGGCCGACAACCATCACAGGTTTAGTTCACACTAAATTCTATTCTGAAGGGAAGCGAGACACACCTTTGAAAAGTGGGTCTATGAGACACCTGCATGAGGTGATCTAGGCCTACGCTGATTGGTCAAGCCAGCCGACCAAAGACATCACGCGATCTACACTGCCAAATTTGCCGGCTCTTTAGGGTGACGTGTCAAGATGATGTGTCAAGACGACGACGGTGATTATTAAGAAAATCATGTTTCCATACGTGTTCCCAACATGACCGTTATACTTCTAATATGAAGATCTCCCTTCCTTGTGGCCGCAACTAGACCTATATAAAGATGGCACTCAGTATCATGGTGGACTATTAATTCCGACTCAACCACGAGAGGTACTCGTCAGGACTTGGGCATAATCGCTCCGAGATGGAAAAATATAAACGTTTTATATTTCGTTAGAAACTTATATATTAAGGCTTATATTGGGTTATGATGTCCAAACACTTAGTTGAGTATGTGATTAAAATTGTTCAGTGTAGGCCTCAGTAATTTATAACTAGAAGATTTATTTTGGAAGTTAAATTTGCTTTATGGAACCCTTAATGTTCCCTTTTGCCGCTTGAACTAGTCTCTTAGACTTATTTGTCGGTAGCCACTTTTTGATTCTTTTTTCGTATTTATGCTTGTGATTATTTTAATTTGAAATAAAATTTGATGGCACTTGTACCACCATTATTTGTTTTCACTTTAAATTTCGATAGTGTTTAAATTAAAGATAAAATATTGAAGAGGTAGTTAATGTGAATAAATTAAAAAGGTAATTTATTTTTGTTGATCAACAAGTTATAACTTTTATTGATAACCGATGCTTTTAGGGAGAAACTAACAGTATTCTAATGTAATATTGCTTTGTTTTCTATTGTAGTAATGAATATAAACATGTTTAAATATTCTCGATTACTTCAAAGTTGGTGGAATTAATAGTCCCGCAGAAGTTTGGGTTATGTCAGGGAGTCAAACCTTTGTGTTATATTTTTTTGTTAGAATTTATATTTGTGATTAAATTTAGTTTAAAATTTCATTATTTGGGAATGAATACACAGGTGTGATTCTGACACCTTGTTAACCATGTAGCGGAGCTCTATAAGCTCTTCGATATTACAATAATAGAAATATCTTGTACCTTTATATTTGATGCTCTTTAAGCTCTTTATTAATATAATAAGGATTCAAAGGTTTGATAATTTAATCAGTTTGTTTAATCTGAATTCACAAAGGTGATTCAGTTACTTTGTTAACCAAGTAGAGGAGCTCTTTTAAGCTCTTTATTATATTAACCATTTTGAGGAAACTCTAGGGTCTCTTCCAGATTAATTAAAATAAATAAATAATTTATGATATATCTCTTATGTTGTACGTTTCAAACGTAGTATTCTTCAAGGACAACCAATGCATTGAGATTGTGGATTAAGTCCTCTAATGTACTGTGCAAGCGCAGTCTCTGCCTTATTTATATGTTTTTTCAACACTGCTCAGTTCGCCTGTGAGGCCGTGAATTACTTATATACCTTTGTTGTCTTACTTTGAATAAATGATTCTGTTTTGATTAAACTTGCAAATTTTCATATTAATTGTTGTTACATTAAATTTCCTTATTAATTCCGGCCAACCTCTTTCCGCCTGTTGTGGCCTCTAGTGGATAGATTTGGAGGTGGTAAACGGTTCAGTCTGAACATTGCGGGCATGTGAGATTTTGCACATCCAATGTATGGATTCGTGTGGTTGTGTATGGATCATTGTTTGAAGACGGCTAAAAATAAATTGTGGGAAACGTTCAATGATTTTAAAGACATTTTATTTTATTAATAGGTCTACGTATAATACCGTTATAATGTGTTTAATACAATCTTTTTTAAGTTTTTAAAAACCTATTAAATCTAGAATTTAATAATTCAACATTTAAAAACAAATTTATTCCTGATTTTTTTTAAATGTGTGAATAATGTTTACTTTTTAAAACCGTGAACGGTTGGCTTGAAATAATTCTAGGAAATATGTATGTGAATGCAAAGCAGTGAGTCAAGAATTTTCAAAATAGTTTGATAGTAAAATACCTTAAAATTATTTTTTAAGTTGTACAAATAAAACAGTTTTCTTATTTATCGTGAAAAATTATTCCCTGATACCTATTTTGAAATCAATTTTTAAGACCAATTTCGAAAGTTTAAAAATGTCAATCTACCATTTTTCGTAAGTAAACTACCCTTAAATTAATTAATACTAGAAAAATAAACATATATTATTATTATTATTATTATTATATTATTATTATTTTATCCTTATTTAACATGTAAAATAATCCTCCAATAATCATTTTGCATAAAATCTTTAAAGTGATTATAGAATTTTGAATTAAATAAACTCTCTCATCAGTAAACTGTCCTACATTTGAGGATTAGAGTCAAAATCAAAAAAAGTCCAAGGCATTGAGCTATAATATATCTATTGCATTAGTGTTCTGTAATATGTGATCATACTAAATGAACTCTTGAGTCCCGTAGGGGATTAGTGTCTTACATAAGATTTAAGAGCTGAAGAACGCATGCAATATATCAAAAGGTCTATGTTTTACTAGACCCGAGCATACCTAATAAGTTGAACGCTCTATTTCAAGTCTCAGACGTCACCACATAACAGAAATGGTAGTCATACTATCTCCCTCTATCCGTCATATTTTCATGATGCTAAACACTAAATTATTATCTTCTCCTTGTGAATGTAAAACCAGCCATTATTATAATAACTTTTCTCTTCAATCCACATACAGTGGCTTTATCTTTGCCTTCACATCGTCACAGGATGAATATTACATTTGAATGAACTGTCGACGAAACATATTTTTTTTCAGCAGGAATACTGGGAACATTTAGATTTGAAAGAGGCATCTCAAAATGTATTCCTCGTGAAATGCGAACGCACATCCCAAATTTGTATGTATGGTGAGATGTAAATTTTTACTTTTATAAATATAGTTTTATTCTATATGTAAAATTGTTCTAATATTTTTACATCCGCACCTGAAAGCACGTGTAAAAAAAAAAAAGATGTCTGTCTCGTCAGAATTAACTTGATGGTTTGTTTATTTTCAGCAACATGTCTTACTACATTTTCGGGTTGTACGAATATGTGCTAATTACGCTAGTGTACGAGGGATGAGGAAGGTTGAATTTAGAGGAAGAGCACCCAAATTTGTGTGGAGGGATAGTGGAAAATCATTTAAGATATATAACCCTCACTGCACCCAACTATAGTTGAACCCCGATATGCCTGTCTTAGACAGTCTAGTCCAACACAGAAGTAGCGCGTTAGACAATGTGGCCACCAAATCAGGTATTAGGAAGGTTGAATCTAGGGGAAGTGTACCCAAACTTGCGTAGAAGGCGGGTGGGAAAAATGAGGGAAAACAAACCTTAGTTGAATCGACCGGGATTTGAGACACAATCTCTACGTCATCATCGGGCCACTCTAATACAATATTGATGCTTTTGACAAGAAGTGACCAACCCACGGTACGTGTGCCATTAGTGGAACATTAATTCATTTTTAGTAGCATGACTAAAACCACTCTAGAATTTTAAAAATAACAATATAAATTATTTGCATTGGAAAACCAATAAATTGCCTAATCAAGCCCGGATAATAGAATGCTTTTATAATATTGGTGATAACTAATAACAAACAATATCAATAATCTCGATTATTCAACAGCAAGTAATTTCACCAAATCTTAGAATTGGAATTGGAAGACAAACACCATGCCTAGTTTCTGCTCCATTTTAGTGTCTATTGGATTTAGCAAGAAAAGGATCTTGTGAAATTTTGGAGTTTAAGGGGCAGTGGTATGAGTTTTTAAAAGATAACGGGGAACTACCTTATGATGAAGATGGAGATGAAGATTGGCTATTGGATTTATCTTTTCTGAACGACATATTAGGCCATATTTACAACTAGAATGAGTGTTTGCAAGTTAAAATAAATATTTTTACAAAATATGCAACTCATCTTAGGCTTTTAAACCAAAGCTCATTCTTCTGAGTCATAATCTTTCTCAGAATGAGATTTCTATTTTTCTCAAATGCGAATCTTTCTAACCCTGAATGTAGTGGACTTCCATGCTTTGATAAAAAAAATTGGAAAACTCTTTTGAAAATAGGTTTTCATAAATTAAGGATGAAAAGAAAAATGTTTAGCTTTTCACAAACTTCTCTTCAATTTCTATAGAGGAATTTGTTCTCTACAATTCTGATGTACAAATTTAGATTATTGAGCTTCAGAAAGAGGCTGCAATTCACAGCAAGTACAAGGAAGTACTTAGAAATCCATTCAACCAGAATTTTCCAACGTCTGGGAATGCCTTTCTCCGTGCCTGTTTCTTACATTAAGAAACCCGATCTTGAGAGACATTTGCACGTTTTGGTTCTAAATACAGGAACAATACATTTGTGTGCAAACATTTTCAATTATTAACTTGGGTAAAAACTAGTACCGTTCTATTCTCACTGATAATTAATTGATAAACATATAAGAAACCTAATTAATCTTGATTCTCCCACGCAAAATAGATTTCTGAATTTCAGAGAAATCCATAAATATCATTAAAGACAGAAATATTTATTTTATATTAATAAAATTGGTTGAGATTGTTACAATATCTAGTTTTCTTACTAAGAGGTATAATGTTTATTACTTATAATAATAATGATAAATCATATTATAAAATTACGGTACATGAATTACTTCTGGAATATAAATTATTGATAAAAGAAATTGGTATATTTTCATTAAAATATGATAGTAACTTTAGCTTTGTTTTATTGGATAACTTATTTGAAATAAACATAAATATCCCAAAATTCATAATACAATCAGGAATAAAATTGAGGATTCAATTTTTAAATAGGGCTAGTGGTTTTTTGTAAAGATAATGATGGTACTTAGGAAGGTTGAATGGCATGCCCAAGATTCTCCACTCATATAGTGACACGCCACAGAAAAAAAGAGTTTGGTCACCCCAAACTTAGACCATTTGGGCTTTGAAGAAGGGTTCTTTCTTATACAGTTATGGTTTCTCACTTTTATTCCACGCACAGGGGTAAATGTTTCTCCTTATCCTAGCCTTCTTCTATTTAACCAGTAAGTGTAAATATTTGGATCTCCAGAACAGCTAGTAAGATTTATTGTAAATAAAAACTTTATGTTGCTTTAAGTCTTTCAGGATTGATACACTTATTCTTGATCTAAATAGCCTGCTATTGTAAAGTTTTCTATACAATAAATAATGTATTTTACAAGAATATATATGCAATACTAGACATAGAAAAAAATTATATTTTTAATTTTTCCTATTAAATTTTTGGCACAGGAATCTTTGAATACAAATGTATCAGTTGTAATCACCAAATGTTGAAATGTAATAAATATAATGTGTATATTGAGTTTCTAAAAATAATTTTTTAGTATATTGGTGATCAATTTTTGAAAAGTTCTTATTTTTGTAAAATATTTTTAACGATTCTGTTCAAATTGGTATCTAAGTATTAATTCAAATAATGTATTAATAATATATGTTTATTTTTATAAAATAATTTAATTTCATGTAGTCTATTTATGAAAGATTTTATAAAATTGAAAATATTTCAAAATGGTTTCAAATATTCCGTTCAAAATGGGACCTTGGAAATGGTTTTAATTATAAATTATAAAATATTGTATATATTTATAAATAGGAATCATTTTTCTCCCTCCTCTTTTTTTTTATTGAAATAACAAAGTCGGTTGTAGGTTAAGGTGAAATGAAGTATATGCTAAGACAGAATAGAGAAAGAAGTTTCAAAAACGGGCACAGACCGTGTAGCCTGACAGCGATTGAGAATTTATCGCTGACCGAAGTGGCCACTTTAATATTACATCAATAAAAACAAGATTTTATTTTTATTTTTTACGTAATATTGAATTTACAGAAAAGCTTATTTTCCCCCAAAAAAACAACTAGTTAATACTTAATGTATTTTATTTGTGTAAATGACGTTACTTATTTCCGTATATATTCTGAGGACGTACGTGGTACAAACGACTGCACATGGCTGGGTGCAAGAGTGAGGGTTGTAAGGGTTTGGGGGGTGGGGGGGGGTAAGGAGAAAATAAAATGGGTGAAGGGCTGCTTATTTCCGACCTCCCCAGCGAACTCTAAGATCAAAAACCACATCTACGATACCCTCTTAATCCCAGTAATGGAAGTCGTCGACACATATTTCTTTTCCCCCCTCTTCATCTCATTCAATGGAACCACCGTCTTTTCTTGACTTATCCAACTCACATATATATATATAATATATACACACACGTAAGCACGAGTCAGCCGCCTTATTTGGCCGATTGCACTGAAATAGACTCGCCTACATTTCGTAAGAGAGAAAGAAAAAAACAAACTATCCCACCATGTTTGAAAAGAATAATACGTGACAGTTACGCCCTTTGGTATACGAAGAAAATTCAATTTTATCTCCATCTCTTACTATCCTTACATTTATTCCATACCCCATCTTCTTTGGTGAAGTTTTTTTTTTTTATGTTGTTCATTCTTCGACTCCTGATGGAAGGAGTAGAAAGAAAAACTAAAAGAGAACTGTAAAGCTCGAATAGTTTCAATGATGTCAACCAATAGAGAAAATGGCCATACAGATGAAAATTTGCGACATTTTCCCGTTAAATAATAAACTTTCTGATCTAATTCATTTTTTAAAGAACAGTCTTTAAATAACTTACAATACAAATATATTTACTGTTTGTCAACCATAAAAATATTGTACTTAATTACCAGTATTATTTTACAGGTATTGATACTATCTATCAAAACTGACATATCAAAGACTTAACGTATGAATGCATGAAAGTAGATCTAATAACTTTTTCTCTCAGATATAATTTCATTCTCTGAAAATTGTAATTAATTAACTAAATTAAATAAAAACACAGCTTTTCATGACATTTCATTTAAAATTGGCGATTGTTAAGTATTAGATTATCATAATATAATAACTGAGCTTTCGTAGAACAACGTGCATCGGTGTTCACGTGGAATAAACGTCAAGTTTGGCCATCCGGTAACAAATAGGTTGGGGTTTGAATTCTAGTTTAGTGCACTGAGTGTGGTTTTGTATTTAATATTTAAAGGGCACAGGGGAAATAGGGGGAGAGTAATATTACAGGACGATGGTTTTTATATCTCAATACGCATAAAGGCCACAGCAAATACTTTTGACGTGAATACGTTTTTAAATTCAGAACAGTACTAGAAGTATACGGAAAGAAAAGTTGAATGTAATGAAATCATTAGATAAGGTTTGGTTTAATATATAAAGTACTAAAGGTAGCCAAACCAAATTGATATCATTCGATAGCTGATGGAATAAAGATTCCTCATTGACCTTCAGATAACACGCCATGCTACGTGGATGGCTTAGGGAGAGGGGGTCCGCCATTTTGTCTAAGATCCGCCACGCCTCGGAAACTTCCACAAAATAAAACTTAGCACTCTGTCGTGGTACGACGCTTGTTTTAATGGCAATAAACAGATAGCATTGAGCTCTATTTATTTAACTAATAATACTTAAATATAATTACAGTATTGGTGAAGAACTTTTGGATTGAAATTGAAAAATTCTAGAAAATTCAAAATGTCCGCCTATACCCGCCGTAAAGCCGGCCAGAAATAGCTGGACGTATACGACAAGAAGGAACAGCTTGTCAGCTATGCGTTAATACCTCAATGTCTGTATCGGAACGAATAAGGAATACCGGGAACGAATGAAATTAGAAACGGCGCAGCGTATTCACGTAAAACCCCGACGGCCTTGCACCGAAACAACACCAACCAGTTTTTTAAAATTAATTTTATTGTGACAGAGACCTCTATTAACCATAATATAAAGTGCATTTGAAAGGTCTCATGATTGTCCAAATGATCGCAGCACTGACACAATTTGAGCAACAATTGATCTTCACCCCGGTTTCCCTTACACATTTTATATGTTTTCAAAGACAATACCATAATGTCTTCTTAAAATTACACTTTCATTCCTTAAGAGTGAGGGTTTTTAAACGTCGGTAGTATGTATGGATATACTACTCTTTTTTATTTCGATTTAATATTAGTAAAAATGTATCACAGTTATTAATATATTTAATGATAATGAAGTCACTGGCTCTTTTAAACAAAACAAATTCACACAAACTCTCGTAGAATAATTCTAAAAAAAAAGAGTAAAAAAAGAAGAGAGAGAGAGAAAAAACTCAATTTACAAGGCAAAGTTCTGTATAAAAAAAATAAAATATAACCACGCAGTTTAACCAAATGTAAGGTAAGAGGGGAAGGGGGTATTAAATTATCACAAGGATACTAGTTCTAGAGGGTAGCCGTTTGCACGTAATCCGACAATGTTGCCCAACAGTGGCTATATAGTTTAAAAATTCATTACCCTGTTCATGTAGATGACTCAAAAACTTCCCTATTCTCTTCCTCATTCCAGTTCCCCGAATCCCCAAACACACTTTCATCCCCACATCCCCTTTCCTTCCCGCAATCCACTCCCGCAAACCCCATTCTCTCCAATGGACCATATTAGAGCAGAATGAAAATATGTCACCAAGGAATATTTTGTTGTTTTTATATGAAACAAACAATTTAATATGAAAAAAATACTTTAGGGGAATTTTAATTGTCAAGTTTACGAACCTGTTTAGATATTAAGTGCCCATATGAAAAAAAAAATGAACAATGATTTTAAAAATTAATTTTTGAATTACAATGCCACACATGATCAAATAAATACTAATGTAGAAATTTTGATTAATAGCACAATGTATCTAATTAATTACTTATCATAAAATACTTTAAACTAATTAAAAACATCTTTTTGTTTTATCTATTATTTTTAATTATAAATATTTAGTTAGCAGACAACATTATTATGTAGATATTGAGAGGGTGATCTGGTGGTCTAGGGGTAAGGTGTCAGACTTCTATGCTGGCGGCCGGGGTTCAACCCTCGGTCCCGGCACAGATTTATCTGATTACCAAACCCTTCCTTCACCTCTGACAAGACATCTTGTGAATGTGGGGAATGCCAGGTTGCCACCGTGGTTCGGATTCCACGTTAAACTGTAGGTCCTTCATTTTATCTCACAATCACACTACCATTACACATTAGCGTAAGTGCGTATAGCCCGAACGGGTAGTAAGACGCGGTGCTAATAATAATAATAATAATAATAATAATAATAATAATAATAATAATAATAATAATAGATATTGAGGAAGATTTTAATACACAAAGCTATTAAATGATTCAATTTTAATCAAAAATATTATGGGTGATAATTTCGACATGAATATTTAGTCGGATTAATTATTTTTTAATGTTTCAAATTTAGTTTTGTATTTAGCGATACATAACATTTTCAGATTTAATCAAGTTACTGTATTTTATTTATTTTAACTATCGGACAATAATCTGTGTTATTATAAATACCTCACGTTAAGAGAAATTCGCAAACACTTCACAAATTAGAATTTGTTTTAAATACGTGACTAAACGTATTTTTTTTTCTTATAAATCGTTCTTAAAAAATGTTTAAAAATACAATTAGATCTGACGCAGTGTTTTATTGACGAATAAAATTGTGAACATATTATATTATTATTGAAATGGTTGGGGGTTGGTGTTCGGGTTTGTGTATAATCACGGAGGCGTTGGCAGACCTTGTAGAGGAGGTAATGTTTATTTTAACAAAGTTGCATGTGATGTTTGAGGTACAGAATTTGATTAACAGAAGTACAGGATTCTCATCGTCGAGTTGGATTTCGACTGCGTTTGTCTCACATGTACACCACGTAACCGATCAACTATATTCCATTCACGATAGGTTTTTACCTGGATGACAGTTCGAAAATCATATGTTTAGGTTTTGGGTTGCCAACACTTGTAAAAGATCACAGTTTTGTTATAAATGTAAATATATTTAACTACCTGTTATATATTACATATAAAATAACGTAAACTTAAGTTTTCTCATACTATTTCAATTTTTTTAATAATTTCTTTTTATCCAACTCGAAACAATATTTTAAACATAATTAAAAGTACTTATTTTTTGTTATAGAACGTTACTGATTTTGTATAATATAGTGCACACATCAATATATTTTAATACAGGCATTGTATTTACTTGGGAAAGAGAAAATTGTTGTCATTTTTTTACATACAATGAATGATTTTATGATTATTTTATCGTATTTTGAAATATTTAACTGAATAAAATATTTTCATTAAATGCGTATCTGCATCATTGTAAAAAAACTTGTTTACTGTTAAGTTCAATCATATGATTTAGATTCGTCTGTCGCCATTTTGAAGATGTGTTCGTTAGAATTTTTATGAAAGTGCTGTGAATATTTTTTTAAGGGGAATAAAACTATAAATAAGCTTTGTGTCCGACCTCAAATAAATATATAAATAATATTGGCCTAAATTATTGTTCTTACTATCAGATTAATATATTACCATCTGTTTTCATTACAGTCATCCAAAGTGATAGATGTCAGCTGTTGGCGTAGTGATATATTAGGGATTACTTCTAGTAACATTTTGAGCTGTCATCCAGGTAAACTTAGCTCGTGAATGACTTATAGTTGACCCCCCTCAACAGCGATTCATATAAAAGTCAATTTTGTACTTCTATTAGGAGATACGAAACAACCCGTGAGTCACTACATATGACGTAGAGTCAATGTTAACCCGACCTCCTATACGTCACGGACACATCTTACCGACTACCAAAATGTTCATAAGCAACACGCACTCTAACCGAAAAATATATCTACCATCGCTCGATCTGTCTTTTAATAATATGTTTTTACACTAGTTTTTGACACATGTGGCGCTTAATAATTTAGTCATCAAAACACTTGAAGAACGCATTGCGACTACGACCCACAATCATGTTTGGAAACCATCTTTCTAGATCCATCTTGAGTCAGCGAGCTCTCTCCCACATAAGTAATTTACTCTATTACAAGATTGTAACACTTAGCTCTTACAATATACTTGGGTTTTATGTTTAGTGACCCGCCTCGGTGGCGTAGTTGGCTAACGCGCTTGTCGTGTTGAGCTCGACTGCTGAGGACGGGGAGATCGAGGTTCGAATCTCGGTCGGGTGAACTCGGGGGGGGGGGGGGGTATCCTAAATGGTTTTCACTCTCCCTCCACGCAACTGCGGGTTCACTTCCTCTAATTCAACCTTCCCAATTCCTAATCCATTAGCGTAATTAGTACTTAAAGCGTATAACCCGAACGGGTAGTAAGACGCAGGTGCTAAATATTATTATTATATTAATATTATGTTTAGTGGTTCTCTAAGGTTCACTTGGTATCCACAATACATTTTAATGTTTTTATAGGCCTACGTCTTATTTTACCTGCAAAGCTTATTTCGGTTAGCTAGCTTATGAACAAGTATAAGCATAGACCATGAAATCCAATAACTTTCTAAGTTGATATAAAAATATTCAAATATTGATATTATAGGAACTAAAAAAATCTAATACAAATTATTGACGTTAAATTTCCTATTTATGAAAACTAAATAAGTACACAAACACATCTTACGTTATTAATGAATTAAATTATTTTGAGTAGTTTGTTACAAATTGACCTGTAACATTCAATGAAATATTTAATATTATGTATAGTATACATATATATGTAATTTAATATTTCATATAATGATTATAAATTAGCTTTACAAAATAAAGTCTTAACATAATGTAATGTGTGAAATCATATTATGGTTTTTAAAATAATGATATAATGTGACACTAAGTGAAACATTATTAAAATTAAATTATATATATACAGGGATTCAAGTTAAATTTGAAAAATATATTAATAATAAATGACAATATAAATAAGATAATTTTTAAATCTAAAATATGTTAAAATTATTTAAGACACATGTGGAATGCCAGGCCTCCACCGTGGTTCGGATTCCACGTTAAACTGTAGGTCCACCATTTCATCTCACAATCACCTTACCATTACACATTAGCGTAAGTGCGTATAACCCGAACGGTTAGTAAGACGTGGTGCTAATAATAATAATAATAATAATAATAATAAATAATAATAATAATAATAATAATAATAATAATAATAATAATATTTAAGACACATTCGTATTTTTGTTAAAATAAAATTAAAATAGCTTTTACATAGGCGATTTTAAAGTCACAATGGCATTAATTTTACTCATCTATACATTAAAAAATAATTGTATTAATATATTCGTAGAACAGCTTTTAAAAATCGTCCTTCACTTTGGATTAAATTTTATTAGACTAGTAATTTTATTAATATAAATATGTATTTATTTACCTATTTATTTATACACATAGTATATTTTTTTCGTTAGTGAGAGATTTTTAAAGTTTGAAACATATTCACTAGTTTAATTTGATTTTGATTTCAATTTTAACTTCTGAAATTATTTTTTTATTTTCCAGCTATAATAATATTTTTTTTCATTATGTCTAACTATCCATTCAGATTATACGCATATTTAGGCAACTAGTAACTCTAAATATCTTAGAGATAAGGAAGGTTTAATTTATAGGAAGTACACGCTAATTTTTAAGAAGGATGAGTGTAAAACCCTTAAAAAAAATATCCTCAGTATACTCAATTGGGATTCAAACCACGATCTTTACGTCATCGGTAGCCCACTCTATCCTGATATGGGTCTGTATTCTTTAGTGCATTATCTAGCATCTCGTATGGTTTTCTAATCAAAGTTATTATTATTATTAGCATCGCGTCTTACTACCCGTTCGGGTTGTACGCACTTACGCTAATGTGTAATGGTAGGGTGATTGTGATATGAAATGGAGAACCTACAGTTTAACGTGGAATCCGAACCACGGTGGAGGACTGGCATTCTCCACATTCACAAGATGTCTTGTCAGAGGTGAAGGAAGGGTTTGGTAATCAGATAAATATGCCGGGACCGAGGATTGAACCCCGGACTCCCAGCACAGAAGTCCGACACCTTACCCCTAGACCGCCAGGTCATCTAATCAAAGTTAAATAGGAAAATCATACTAGATAGCTTTGAAAATACTCAAGAATACATTCAATGGACGTTTTAAACCAAACGATAATGTCGGGATCACGATCAACTTAACGTTAACTTAAAGTTAAAAACTTAACTTATATGTGATCACGATTCACTTAACTTAACGTAACAACTCCAGCAAAATATATGCTTTCTCGAGTATGATCTATGGTTTTGTACTATTTGTAAAGTGATGATCTGTGAATGTTTACAGTTTTCAATCAATATAATAAATATATATTATTAAACTTTTTTGATACATTTAGTTCCCTATTTTAGTTTGATTATTTTGTTTCAATATCTGATCACTAAAACTTATTCTAAAGAGTAAACATTGGTCATAATACCAACAAATGAATTACTAAATAGCCCTTGACGTCACTCGCATATTGATTGGCTGGCTAGATCACGTGATACCCTTCAAGTAACGTAAAGTAAAGTAAAAGACCTACCAAGAAATCTCTTACGTTAAGTTAACTGCAAGTCAACGTTAAGTTAAGTGCATAGTGATCGCTCCCATTCAAACACACGAGGAGGTCCTTTACGTTAAGTTACGTTAAGTTGATCGTGATCCCGGCATAACCGAAACACATTTTAAATACGCTAATGGTGAAGGTCTGTGGTAAGTTATATTATAATAATAATGTACTTACATTTGTATGATGAGATGGTGAGAAATATTTAGGGGAAAAAAAAATCATTCTTAATACAAATGGTCTGAATTCGAATCCTGTAATAATAAAACCAAAGTGATGATGGCTTTTTGTCTTCGTGACCACCAATTCGGGTTAGCTCTAAATAAAATTTTACATCAGAGTAGATATTTGACATTACAAAGTTCATTCCCCCCCCCCCCCTTATAACCAAAATAATCATTCTCCCGTAAACATAAATCAACTTACGGTCCATGATTGATATGATCCCCCCCTTCCCCCTCCCACTTGTGGTTTATAAAAACCAGATGTGTATATTACGTACATTTAAATGAGCAAGGAAACCTGTCAATCACAGAACAAATCACCAATACTAGCTACAATTTGCTTTCAATCGTTTCAGATATTTAAAAAATTGGGACATCATTTTGTATGAGTTTTCAAATGCAGATGATATTTAAAAATAAGAGTAATAATAATTCATCATAATTCAGAATTCAATTTAATTTTCAATTACTTGCCATGGAAAGTCAATCGCATTAGCAGCTTTAGGGAACTCAAAATTAAAATCAAACACATTTTAAAATGTCTGAAGAAAAATATACATATATCACTTATAATCAAATAATACTTGCATTGATGGTCGTGTGAGTTTAATGTTAGTTCACTCTAGTCTGAATTTCAGTTGAGGGTAGAAACAGGGCTAGAATCCCAGATGAGTCTATTAAAGGTGCATTTTCCTAAGCTGTTCTTCTCTTCCACTTTATTAAAATACATGCACATTTCCTATACATCTGCCGTCATCATCCATACCCCATTAGTGTATCTAATGATGGATACCTTGAACGGTTAGTAAATACGCAGTGCATATAATATAAATGTAACCACACAATCGCAAAATTTGGTCATATAGTTTCCTATAACTTGGAGCAATATTTTCAAAAATAGTATTTTGGTAACTACCCATAGATAGGTTTTACTCAGAAAAGAACAAATAATCTTGTTAATAACAATAAAAACCCAACTTATATAAATGTAAACCAAATTGTTAAGATTTTTTTTTAGCAAATTTCAATTTTTTTAATCGGTTATTTGTAAACTCTATGCCAAACAATTTTTAATATTTAAAAATAAAAACAAATTCTTATTTATCATTAAAAACAATACACACACACATATATATATATTATAAACAAAATATTTAAGGCGATTTTCGAATGGCTTAAGGTTTTCTAAAATTTGTCATGACTATCTTTAAATTAGTGTATATTTAGTTTTATAAAATAAACTATTTTTAGCATATATAATAAATCATAGACTAATTTTGAACAAAATTGTTGAAGTTTTTTATTTTCAAAAATAAATCGTCGGTAAATTGACATAGAATTATTGTTATAAATTAAAACAAATCTATAAAACTATACATATCGTAAAGAAATTATCAGATACCGGTTTTGAACCAAATTGTAAGAGCCAGTTTTTAAATGTTTTAAATTAAAAGAATCTAAAGGGCTAAGGTCAAAATTAAAAAGCTCTCTAAGGTGTGGCAATATAACATCTAACTATCAAAGTTCTTTCTGTTGTTTGTTAAATCCATCAAACCGTTTCTGATTTTGTGGTCAGGGACAGATATGTTGACTGACAGATTTATAAAATAAAAATATTGATATTTGGGGTCACATAAAACCTAAATATTAATCACAATATCTGGTCTAAACTGTACACTAAAACAATAATATCTTTAAATGAGAAAATGCAAAGTGAATATAACATTTATCATAACTGTAAAAACCAATACTTACAATCACTAGCATGTATTTCTAATTGATTAAAATATTTACTGCTATCTTCTTTATTACCCTTTGTTCATTTCAAAAATTGAAGCACAACTAACTGGAGGTAGTTGATCTTCGAACAACTACGATAAGTTAAAGTAGAATATATGTGTCTGTTATATCGTATATATCACTTTTATTACTCTCACAAAGAAACACTCAAGTAAATTATATATCTAGCAGAGATATAAAAGTGTATATTAACTATTATTAGCTAGGAAATTAAAACCCAATATGTATTGTAAGTTACTCACAATATGAAAAATTTCATGTTGAACTTTCTGTTAAACTAAACACATTTAGTGTATTTCTGGTGAGAAATACTCACTTACAAATGGTGCCCAACCAAATAAATAAACCACTGTTATAGGATTCTCTTTTAAATACCGTATTTAACTGTTAAGAAAGTTACTAAACCTTCTTTAATATAATTATATGTAAAGATCATAGAGTTGTGCTGAGATAATTTAACACCCCATTCATAATAGTAATAATAAAAATAAGGGAATTATACATAAATGTATTTTTAATAATGTATATAATAAATTAAAGATGGTAACGTAAGTATATATTCCTAAATACAGTTTCTATGAATGCCAGAATTTCATGACAGGAGTCTCAAATTATAGTGTTAGCCAAGTAAACAATATCTTAGGTGAATACGGTTGAACTAGAACCATAAGCAGGTCCCCCTTTAATTTCGAAGTTAACTTATTCACATAAATATTTATATAAGAAGCATATTTCCGTGCGTAATGGAAGGATTCCCATTAAATAGAAATATTTGCATCACAGTCTAAATAAGTAACAAACATATTTGCCCTCATAAATCACAATGTTAACCCAGCCAGAAATGACCCCTCCCAAAATGACATGCAAAAGAAAAATAATAATAACTAGCATGGCATGTTGGATTACTCAAGACAGATAGTTAATTATTACTTAAAAACCTGGCTGGCTTCCCCATCTATTGAAAGACCTTTATTACGAGAATTACAAGCACAACATGGCCGATTCTTATCATAACCATTAGGCTACATTAATAAGATCTGAGCAAAATACCACTTTGAATAGATAAATCTACACTACAGTGGATAACCTTCTGCTAAATATGATCTTAATGATGTGTTATACAACAGTGACAATCAAAAGGGTGGCTATGTGGCATAATATCTCGAGTGCATGTGCATATTTTAAGGATACATAATATGTTTTATCTTCACATCTTATTACATGTCCAGGTTAAACGCTTGTATGATACTGTAGTTACTCTGATAGGGTATGCTAGAGGAAGGAAGAATTTCAAAGGTAGTCTACTCACATTTGCATTGAAGTAAAGTAGAAAATCATTTTGAAAAAACTATGCTTAGTATAACTGACCAGGATTCTAAGCTTTATCTCGCCATCAGCAGCAGGCCAGTCTAACAGGGCTTAGACCGTTCGACCAATGAAGTGGGTACTTTTCAGCTATTATTAAAAATATTACAATTTTCCTCTCCCTCTCCTTACTACTGGATTACAAATGAGGTGAAATATAAACAATATAAACTGATTAACTATAAACAAGCCAAAAATAGAATTTTGGTTACATAACTATTTAGCAAACTTCTTTCAATTTGGCCGGCTTGTTTAATTTATATATAGGTACCCTTTCAAAGATGGTAAAATGAAAATCAAATAAGGAGAAGCTTAAGAAAAGGTAAACAGAAGACGAGTTATAGCCAAATCTTTGAAGAAAAAAAATGGCAGCCGTAAATTTATAATATTCAATATGTTTACCGGATGTCCGTGAATTTTCCATGCGAAATTTAATCACAAATTATTGTTGTTTTTTTGCGTGTTAAAATTAACAGCCAAATGGTGGATTTTATAGCCATCGTACTGAAACAAAATTGCAGGCCTAAGTTTTAATTATTCTATAAAATAAATTCATGGCCCATTTATGTCCATGCAAAATTCCATCATAATTGTTGTAAAGTTTTGGCATGAAAAAGTAACAGTTAAGGAAAAGGGAAAAATATAGTTTTGTAACCACTATCATGAAATTAAATAGTGGATATAAACTGTAATCATCCTATATGTTAACCAGACGTCACGAGACATGTTCATAAAAAAATGTCAGCACAATCAATGTTGTGATTTGTGCGTGAAATAATAACAAACAGACGCCAACACATTTTTAAATATTAATATTTAAACTATTGTGGTCCCGCCTATGGTACACGATGTGTCATTCCGGCCAACTTTCCTGAAATAAAAACCCACAATGAGCCTTTAAAAGATATTTGGAAAACATTATAACCTTGAAATTTCTCCATTTAGATTCTGTCATTACTTGGAAGCAGCTATGTTTATGAAACTGAATGTTCCACGATAAAAAAAAATGAGGACTCGCCCTGATAAGTCTAAATGGAATCACTCCTCAGGTCTTTTATGATTGGACACAAGCAGAAGATTGTTCATATCACAAACAATATTGGAATATATAGTATTATTTACTTATGTAAGAGTTTTAAGTATTATTTTCATTTAAAACATTATATTATTTATACCTTTATCATGATCTTTTTTATTTTATATACGGCTAACAATGTTTGCTGGATTATGCAAGCTCATATTTTCATAGGAAGAGACATTTAGAAAACACATACATGTTTTTTTATGATATACATTAAAAGCATGTTACCATATAATAAACGTTATTATATAATATATTTTGGTTGTATAGGTCTTAATATTATTATTGTTATTGAATGTTCTGTCTTACGACAGGTACATTCCTTTTGTTAGTAAACTTAGACTGCCAATGTGCCATGTCTTCTGCCTCCTCTTTGAACTCCCAGAATTTTCTCTTTCCTTCAAGCTATCTAATATTTGAATCCTCCTTCTTCCTAAACTTATAACACACTCAACCTTTATTTTCATAATGTCTTGCAGAAAGCAGTCCCTCCAAAGTATGTGCCTGATCAAGTTTGCTTTGCAGTTTAGAATCACTTCCAAAATGGTTCTCTTCTCACCCAGTCTTCTTAGGACTTTTTAATTTGTCACTCGGTCTGTCCACCTGATATTTTCAAGTCTTCTTAAGCGCCACATTTCAAAGTTTTCCAAGAATTTTTTTTCTATTTTACTAAGAGTCCAATTAAATCTCCAAATGTAGCATTTCATCAGTTCCCAAATAAACTTGCTGGTGAGCAGTAACATCTTCTGGTCGAAACCATCCTTTACCATGGCAATCCTCAACCTAATTTCTTTACTACAGTAGGTATTCTTTGTCAATGTATAGGTATAAGTCCTATAAAAAATTAAAGCTTCAGATCCAAGAACACAGTATGAATACGTGAAATTAGTTAAAGTAATTTGTCTAGCTTTCATATGAGAACCTTCCTATGAGAAGTGGATTCTAAATTGGCCCAAATGTCATGAAGTTTGAACATTTCTAGGTTGATAATAAACATTTATCATTCCCCTCTTTTATGTTTAAATGACTTTATATGAACATATCCAATAGCAATAATTGTCTAATAATAATTTTCACTTCCAAACGTGTATAGTACTCTTTCCATGGGCATTTATCTTGAACATAGCTGTTGGTAATTAATAATGCTGTACTAAAATAATAAGGCTGTAGAAAATATTTAAACTTCTAACAGTTGAATTTAAATAGTATAATGAATAAATAAAAGTAATATAATCACTACATTATAAATAATGTATTATATAGATACATAAATTAGTTTAGTTTAATGGTTATATTTAATTTTATTGATTTTAATTTAATTAATTAATGTAATTTAATAATTACAATACTCATGTACTGGATTTAATTGTACAGATTATTGTAGTTTAGTAATTACAATAATATTCTAATTCATTTAAAGGAATCATTTATTCTGATGTTAAAAATATTTTTTTAAATTAAATAAATTGAAATAATTAAAGTAATAGCTACAGTAAAATGATAATGAATTTTGTGTAATTAATTAATGTAATTTAATCATAACATTGCAATGAGTAGAAATGTAATGTGATTTAATATTTACAATAAGAGTTTAATAGATTAAATAGATTCTAATAAATAATTTACTAACTACAAATATATTGCAATAAATTTAAACTGAATAAAATAAAGTAATGTAAAAGTTGTAAAAACAATTTAAGTATTAAATTACATCCCATTATTTTTATAATTATTACTAGATTTGAATGATTGCTAGGAAGTAATATACCTTGAAATTAAACGAACTTATACTGAACTGAACATAAAATCTATACCTATTCAACTCTATACTGCTTTTAATGCTGTACCTTACTCAAGTAAGCTTATATTTTAATCTTATTCATTTTTAGTGCATTGTATGACAAAAGTGGGCCACAAGTAAGTTTCTGTTAGATTTGTTTAATGTTACTCATTAAAAATTATGTTTAAATTTCTCTCTTTAGAGAGAGCTATTGTTTCTTCATGCAGTATGTTTGTAATTATACCCAAGTGAAGTTTAAACGTTTTAACACAAGTTTTAGGTTGAAAATTCAAGACCATTTAATGCCTTTTTCATTTGTTTTCTATCTATCTTTATCTACAAGAAAAATAAATGTTTCTATCCACTGCATCTACAAAAAAAAATCATAAGATTTATAAAAAAATAAATAGTTGCATAAACATTCAACCAAAGGATATAAATTAAATATTATATACTGTTGCAGAAACATTGAGAAAAGCTTAACATCTCTGTTCACCAAAGAGTGTAGCAATAAATTTCAAATTTCAAATAACTCTGTTAAAAAAAATATATAATTGCTTATATCTCAGAAATGATTGGTTTTATAAAAATATATTTCAAATAAAGGATATTTATTTCTAATATTACTAAAACTTTAAAATAATAAGTTATTTAGTATCTCAAATATATTTAGAGATGATTAAAATTGGAAATTTCTGCCTATGAAAACTACTCTCAAAATCGTTTTCATTGAAAATAAGAATCGAGATTTTGTTTTTAATATCAAACAATGTTTATATTCAAAATTTAATCAAAATAGTTTGAGCGGATTTCAAGAAAATATATTTGTTCTCTTTTTCTCTATTAATTTTATGGCTGGATCTATAATTTCACTAACCTTTTCAGGGGAACCTTATATAAACCTCATATACTTAGTTTCAGACTTATCGGTAAAAAATAGTTTCGATTCTTGGCTGAGATACCGACAAAGTGTTTCACGAAAACCACTTTTTCTGTTTCAGAGGGTCATTAAATTTTGACATTTTTCAATATCTCGGGTTCAATGTTTTATATTACCATAGCAATATTTCTTTTTTCTCTCTCTCTCTCTCTCCCTCTCTCTATGAAGGCTCAGGAATAACTAAAAATATGATCTTCCAAGTCCAAAGAAGTATATTAATTAATATGCTACCAAAGAGCATGGGTATATAATATCCCAAGCACAAACTGGAAACAAAAGAGCACAAATGACTGGTGGTACAAAATAGTGCGGCTACATAAGATCGCAATCCTTAACTGCCGTAAAAAGTCGAGTGTAACTTTCCTTTCTTTTGTTTGGCAGGAATTCGTAGGCTACTGGATTAAACAGCTGCCCAACTTCGTCTTTGAGAATGTTTGAAATTTGACTTATCTAACCTCACATGACCTAACCTAACCTAACCTAACCTATCCTAACCTAACCTATCCTAACCTAACCAAACCTAACCTAACCCTTGTGCTGTTCTGGAGATGAAAGAGGTCGCTCGCTACAAGATTACAAAACACTTGCGTGATATGTACAGCTGTACACTTGCGATGTTTTGCACCTGCTCTATATTACGACTAGGAGGTTGCGTTGTTATGTACCTGCTCTGTTTTGTGTCCATGCTCTTCGGGGTCACAAACTTATTAATAGTCGTCTTAAAATCTTTTACACTTCCATTGTCTTAAGAAATGACAAATGCGACCGCTACATAGTTATTAGATCCTCTTTTATGTATTAATACGTATCCCCATTGGATATTAAGCTGTAACTTTTGATAGATATTATTAATACCTATGAAATAACAATATTAAAATATTAATAAGCTTTCAACGTTGATCGCAAAAATTATCTTTATTATCCAAATGTCCATTCCTATTAAAATCAAAGTATACTTATTTTTTGGATGAAAAGTGATTTTAACTATTCACAACAACACTAGTTATATATAAAATAATATATTTTACTCTCACAAAATAAATAAATCATTTATCGAAACAATATTTTACTAACCAATTGATTTTGGTTCGATCCAAATAAAAGGTCAATTCTATATAACAAATTTGTGAAATCTGGTTTTGGCCTTTGTTAAATTTAATTATATTGACAACCAGTGGTAGGTAAACTAATACCACTAACTATCGATAAAAGGGGCAATTAGTAAATTAAATTAATGTATCGCTGTTGACTGGATAGTTAAAAGGTTTACGTCATATTAAAAGGTAGTTATAGAAGTCATATATTGACAATTTATTATACACTCATTTTTACTTTCTCGCTATTTTACAGGAAAAGAAAGTATAGTGATTGTCAAAAAAATATAATTCAAAATTTAATGAATCTTGAAGTTACATGACCCCCCGAATCCAAAAAAGTTGTTTTTGACTTTTCGTATTTCTTTCTGTCTGTCTGTACCTCCAACTAGAGCCTAAACTATTTTACCGATTGGCATAAAACTTGATAGCTAGTGTTTTCATAGGGTTGCCCCGAGGTTTTTCAAAATCGGCTCTAATTATTTTGAATAAATTTCATTTCTAAACATTTATAAATATTACAAACAAAATGGCTTCTCTCAATATTTCGTCAAAATAACTTTAAGGGCTTCGGTCTGATACATAAATTATCTTTATATATAATATATATATATATATATATATATATATATAATCTCCTATACTATTTGAGATATGAAATTACTTATCGTTACACATATGGTCTCTTTATGAAACAAATTTTTATAAAAGCAATAACTTCCAAGCTATACGTAAATATATATTTTTTTAACTTTTCGAACACAAAATGTAAAAGTATTGCGACCGCAAAAGAGAATCTAACCTGTAATGTTGATGGAAGTCAACGTCTCAGGACCCCCCTTCCCCCAAACCCTAAAAAGTGGTCTTTGCAATGACGCATGTCTGTGTATCTCTTTGAACTTAAAATTAATAGTAGTTTAAGAAAGGGTAAAAAGAGAAAAAACAAATTTTCTCAAAATCGACTCTAACGATTTTGATTAAAATTGATATATAGGGGTTGATTAAGATTATAAATAAAATGGCTATTTTCATTTTACCATGAAAATGAATTTTAGAGTACTGTACAGAAGCTGAAACTTTGTATCTCCGCAACTGTTTGAGATACTAAATAACTTATCATCGCAAAATTGTAGTACTATTAAAAATAAAAAACTTTTATATGAAATATATTTTATAAATTCAACAGTGTCTGATATATTAGCAAATATATTAATACAATTTTGTAAGCGTTAGTTGTAAAGAGATACTACTATTTATTTTAACGTAATAATTCTCCAATGCGATAGAGTAATTAAATATAAGTAAGTCTTTAAAAGTTTATGTTGTTTTTTCTTAAACCTCCTAGGAGAAATGTTTGTACAACAATGATCTATATCGATTTTAGACTCAATATTATTATTATTATTATCATCATCGCGTCTTACTACCCGTTCAGGTTATACTTACTTACGCTAATGTGTAATGGTAGGGTGATTGTGAGATGAAATGAAGGACCTACAGTTTAACGTGGAATCCGAACCACGGTGGCGGCCTGGCATTCCACACATTCACAAGATGTCTTGTCAGAGGTGTAGGAAGGGTTTGGAAATCAGATAAATCTGTGCCGGGACCGAGGATTGAACCCCAGCCACCAGCACAGAAGTCTGACACCTTACCCCTAGACCACTCAATATTTACATTTTTTATTGGTCAAAATTTATAAGTGAGGAATTTAATAGCAATACGATGCCATGAAGATTTGCAACACTTAATAAAATATCGAAAATTTTAACCGGAATTTTAAGTTGTGGACCCAATATTGATCTTTATTATCGGTCCAAACAAACAAATGAGGACATTAATTCTTTAAAAACAAAATTATAAAATTTAAAACCGCGACTCAATAAAAGAAGTTTTACATAAGTATAGTGAATTTATGCTTGAGTTTACTAGTGTATATTATTTCGTTTCACATATATTACGAGTTTTAAGTAAATATCTCCATTTTCAAACAATAGAGCGAGAAAGTCCGTGCGGAGTTCCGTACCATTTATTTTTTTAGCTTACGGCTGAAACTCAATGCTATACCTTCTCGAATTAGACTGGACTGCTGAAGATTGGGTCATCAGGGTTAGAATCCCCGTTAGGTTTACTGAGGGTGATTTTAACTCTTTGATTTTACAATTTAGCTAAAATGCAAATGCAGGTACATGTTTTCTAAATCCATATCCGTATATATGAGTGAGTATTGAGACGAAGTGGTCGTAAATACACCTCCTCACCCTCTGAAACCATGTCATTTACAAGTATGACGCATAATACCACCCGACCCAAAGCAGTATTAAATTGTTAAATAGACTATAGTTTTTATTTTTTTTTACCTATCCCTGTGTTTTGTATATTCATATTAATGGTGTGGGGCTATTTTAAAAATAAAATAGCACCATATCTTACTATACGTTCAGGTTATCCACATATATGATAGCTACTCTAATGGGGGTAGGGATGAGAATCGTTTAATTTAGGGGAGGTGTACCCATATTTGCATGGAAGAAGATTGGAAAACCATTTAGTAGAAACAACCCTATTAAAACCCTAACCGTGATTGAACCCAGATCTCCCGATCATGGCCAGTCTAGTCTACTGCAAGTGTAGCACCTTAGACCATTAGGCCACCAAAGCGGGTATATATTGTTATTATTTTTAACAAACTGTATTCTTTGAAAAAGATAGTGAAAGTGTAATAATGAAGCAGTTATAATTATGATGATAGAATTCAATATAAAATCTATTTGTGATAACGATATTAAGAAAATTCATATAGTGAAATATAAACAAATTTAATGAATATATCTGTATAAACTAGTTAAAGTGGATATTGTTAATTCTACATATATTATTAGATATAACATGTAATAAAACACATTAAAATGTGAGTCGGTAGTACTACAATGAACAAGTAAAATTTAACACATTAAATTAATTAGCATAACTAAACCACATATACAGATTATTAATGACTAGTTAAACATAAATTTGTGGTCATATAATTGAAGGAGTGATTGAAAGATGAATAAATTGTAAAATTGACACAATGTTGAATAAATAAAAATTCTATTGAATTCTATTTGCTTATCTGAGTCCCATGCTCCTTATGCGGGACATTGTAGAGATGGCCTATTTGTGTTATTAGTTACATGTTTCGGCACTCTACGGTGCCATCATCAGACTAAATTAGTCTTATATTGAATTCTATAATCATTCACTGTATTCTATTTAACATATGCTTCCCTCATATTTATTAACGTTTATTCAAAATATTGTATAATTTAAAAAGCCTAAATTTTATCTTTGGCATGAAGGGAGAGTAGAAACCATTTTGGAAAAAAAAAACCACACTCAGTATGCCTGACAGAGATTCGAGCCTCGCTATCCCCGTCATCAGCAGTCTAGTCTACTGTGAGTGTAACACCTTAGACCATGTGGCCAATGAAGTGGGTAAGAATATAGCTAAGTGCTATCAACGGTGAGAGCAAAAAATAAAGTATTTTCCCGGAGGTCATTTCTATGAAAATTATACTGTATCTTTCCTCACTAAGTCACATGTTTTTTTTTTATTCAGTAGAAGTTGAGAAAGTTGTCATTTGTAAGATGTAAAAGCCTCCTCTTCAACCTGAAGGTTAAGGAAGGTTCAAAGAGGAACCAATTCATCTCTTGGAAATGTTTCTTGCTCATGGAAGTTTGGCCGTAGGAGTTGGGGGAGGGGAGGGGGCGCGGCGGTTTACAGCGATGCTACTACTACCCCTTGAACTGTAAGCTTCAATGGACTTGGAGCTTAGTGGAGTGGACGGCGAACTGTTGTGAGGGTATCCCTTTTACACTAATAAATACTGCGGGCTGCCTGGTCGAGATCTACGGCCCTAAGAAAATGGGTACCATCCACTAAATGGATAAAGAGAAGATAAAAACGATATAAATCTTATTCAGAAACAATAATACAGTATATATATATATATATTGTATTATTGTTTCTGAATAATATAATAATTATATATATATCCCGAAATACTATTATTATATTTATATATATATATATATTAGTATAATATATATTATATTGAATATGTTTCTGAATAATATATATAATTATATATACATCAAAATACTATTATATAATATATATATATATATAGACCGAACTACTATTTGGACGCGTCATTTTAATGTTGAATGGGCTACAATTATGTTTAAGCTGTCTTAGTTACATTTGTTTTAGTCCATACATATACTTAAATATTTTGGGTTCTTTCAGTTTTAAAGTATATTACCGTACTTAGCCTAAATTTAGATTACATAGTATATTATTAGAATACTTTTCTAAAATAATTCTTTTTAAATAGGGCTTACTGATGTAGAATAATTCTAGTATTTTTTATGTGGTAAATATATACAATTAACACTTTAATATTAGAATTATTTCATAGGTATTGATACTAATAATTTAAAGCTTAGGTTGCATATCAGATATTTGACGTTTGAATATATGAAATTATTCTTTTAGTGACTTTTGGAACTGTCAAAATGTTTCTTCTATCTAAATCCTAAGGGAGACAGTGAGAAGATATGATTTGGAGATCAAAATTGAGACGTCAAATGTAATGGGGATTTAAAAAAATAATAAAGATCCACTGAGAATCAAAACTGAACACCAGGAGTTGGAAAAGATAGATCAGTTCAAGTACCTGGGAGTCTGCTGACCAAGGATGACAACTGCACCAAGGAAAACAGGTCGAGTATCGCCATGACTAAGGACGCTTTCAACAAAACAAGTTACTGCTGACCAACAAGTTGAGTTTAGAACTAAAGAAGAAACTGAAGAAATGCTACATTTTGAGCTTAAATGTGGACTCTTCGGAAGATGGAAAAGAAATACTTGGAGATCTTTGAAATGTGGCGATGGAGAAGACTTGAGAAGATCAGGTGGACAGACAAATGAAGAAGTCTTAAGAAGAATGGTTGATAAGGGAACCATTTTGGTTGTGATTCTTCGGTTCAAAACAAACTGGATTGGACACATCCTTAGGAGGAACTATCTTCTGCACATCATAGAAGCCAAGGTTGAGATAAAGAGGAGCTTAGGAAGAAGGAGAATTAAAATTATTGGATGACTTGAAGGAGGAGTCAGAGAACAGGGGGCATTGTTGGACTAAGTTCACTGCAAAAACAGTCCACATAATAATAATAATAATAATAATAATAATAATAATAAATAATATTGTTAGATTTTTGTAAAGTATGAGAAAATCATATAATTTATATATAATATAAACGTATTATTTAAACAGGTTGCGCGATAACTACATGGTTTATCCAACTTTTCCAAAAAACTTTCTTCAATGCAGGCCTAAATAATTTTTTTTAATTAGCTAGATTTTAGGGAATTTTTGAAAAATCATTAGGGACATATATTTTAATGTGTTCCTCATGTATTTTATGAGGTATGAGAGGATTTCCATAATAGTATATGCATTTTAAGAATTTTAGAAAGGCATTCTCATTTTATACAGATGACTTGGTTTGAAGTATTAAGGAATATATTTCATTTTCCTATAAAAATATACAAGAGATAAATTATATAAATAGTGTTTATTAAAAGGATAACTAGAGAATGATGGAAAAATATTATGAATTCGTCAAACAGACCAATATTTGAAAACCCATCTGAGAGTGAATATAAAAAATATGTAATGTGTTGGAATCAGCGTGAGTGTTATTGTTTAGCTAACCTTTCTTCGTTAGTACCAACTTATTTAAATAATGCAACCAAATGTACCATATTCACTAACATGATAGTATTTTATAAATATTTTTTAAAATACTATTGTATATATATTTTTATACAAAAAATTTCTGCATAAGCATTTAAGTTTTAGTACTAGCTAATAATTAGTATAACCCACCAAAAGTTGAATTTGAATAAGGATGACCTTATAATGACAGCTAGAAAAGCTACTCAATCTACTTTAATGTATTCATACGTTAAGTCATGTGATCCGCAGCTGTAACTTTTGTTAGATATTGTAAATACCTTTAGAATAACACTAATCCTATTTATTATTTCTGTTGTCAACATCACTTTTTCTCAACTATACAAAGCCTGCAGCGATGAATAAGGTATCAGTGGATAGGATTTTTTTACAGACTTCTGACATAGCATACTCAGTTTACGTTAAAACACATTGTTCGTTTAAAATTTAAGTTAAAAGAAAATTTCTAATTTTTTTTTGTCAAAACGAAAATAAACACTCTTTGCCGAGTATTTAATTTCAACAACCCAACAAAAGATTTTTTTTGGGGGGGGGGGTGGTAGGGGGAGTAAGTTTGAATGTGCGAAAGTTTCGCAAGAGTCTACTGGTAATAAAATAAAGTTAAATCAATTTTAACAGATAAATAATATGTTTGTATTTTAAAAAGAGACCTTTCCTAAGGAAAAGGTTCCATACCTACTTTCTTACCACAAACCCCATTTTGGTCCAAAAGCCATAAAGCAATCGTCTTCCCTATTTCCTCCTTTCCACCCTAACTCTTTTGGCTTTCAAACGCACACAAAGTCCTTTAGAGTCAAGCCGAGTTTTCCTGTCTTCACCAGAGAAGGAAGTTTTATTTATCAGAAGACATTGATTTGTCCCTGAGCAAGGGACGCTCTTGGGCAATACTTCCAGCCATGTCATATTCATACAAGTTAATGTGTGAGTATGTGGACGTAGCGATAATATTCTGTGTATGAACCCATTATGACATTAAGGTATGATGGACGAAACAAAATATAATCTTCATACTTTTGTAGTTATTATATAAGTTATATATAAAAAAAATTGACAAAATAAATAACAATATTGCTTCAGTAGAAACCATTAGTTTAATTTTTTCTCTCACCCACTTCAGTGACTGCATGATCTAAGACGTCATTCCCACAATACACTGAAATGCTTTCAACGAAGTATCGAGGTTTGAGTCTCAGTCCAGTGTAGATGAGGTTGTCTTTCTTATATAGTTTTACACACTACCTTCACGCGAATGTATATAACCTTCCTCTAAAAGCTCAAACCTTATCATCCCTAACATAATAACTTAGCTAGTAGGACTACATATGCAAACATCCCAAACGGATAGTAAGAAGCGCTGTGAAAAAAATGTTTGCGTAGCTAGCATAATTTGAGGACAATTTTTTATTTAATTTAAAAAATTTATGCTAAAAATTCTTCAATTTTCATGACAAATATTCAAAATATATTGAAATAAAAATGATTATTAAATTTAAATTAATATTTCTACTGTAGCAATATTTAAATTTTCTTGGACCAAAAATAAAAGGATTTTATAAATATACTTGAAATAAAGGTAACTTAAATACCATTCACTTCCCCCTCACCTTACTGTTATAATGAGGAAATAAATATAAGTACTGCCAAAATCGACGAGCACGCAGACTAAATATTAATTTTGTATATTCTGGCTTTCTGATAACGTGGAGATAGAAGTTTGAATCCAAACCTATATATTGAGGGCTGTGATTTTAAAATTATTTCCAAGCTTCCATCACCTAAATGCGAAAAAGTTTTCTAAAAAAAAAAAAAAATGGCACAGAGAACCACTCAGAACTCCTCGTTCCTTTGCCTAAAAATAGAGACATTTACTAAAAACTCCAGAGATTTGTGAAACGAAATATAATACATTGTAACCGAATATCTCTAGAAAAGGCCTTAAATTAAATATAAAGCTGGTACAGAAACAATAAGAAAATATGAACATCTCCATCCAACAAAGAGAATTACAATCAATTTCCCGAACCTCAATTTAAAATAATATAATTGTCACTATGGCAGAGACTATTGGTTTTATACAAATATATTTCAAATAAAAGTTGTTTTTTTATTCAATAGGAATACATCTTGGAAATTATAATTTAATTAGTATCTCTTATAGTACGGCTAGACTAGAGCGTGTGAGTGAGTGACCTAAGCGATGCGTTTGAAAGATACAACCAATTCTATCTTTCAAACGCGCGTGAGCTCGAGCCGGAACAGTCTAGTTTACAGGCGCTAGGCAATATTATAGTATGTTAGTCCATTGAGTGCTAGGGAAACTTCTCATTTTGACACGATATTTGACTTTTTCTTATAGTTATTGATAGGCTTAACACACTTGATACTAAAGGCCTAATTTAATTGGTAAGACCATAAACTATATAGCTAGATATATAATATGTATAATTGATATGTTAAAATACTTCAATATTAAAATCAAAATAGTATAATATTACACATTAGCGTTAGTGCGTATAACCCAAACGGGTAGTAAGAAGCGGTGATGATGATGATGATGATGATAATAATAAATAATAATAATAATAATGCATACTAGAAAACATTATAAAGTAGTTTAAAGTAAGGAGTGGGAATAAAGTTAAAACTTAGATAGAAAACTCAGGAATAGCTATAACAAAATATATAGATTTTCAATTAAATTAATTAGATAGTTTTAAAATTGGTATATGAATTAAGTGACTTTTAATATTCAAATGATTGATTATATTTTGATTTTAATGAGCTACAAAATATTGTATATAAAAATTTTTAATAAAGTGATATAGCATCATCAACTGAATTAAAACATGGGTTGACGACAAGTCTAAAATACACGTATAACGTATTAAAATTTATTTACAAAACTTACAACAAATACAACAAATTAAGGACAAAAACAAAGTTTAAAGATCAACAGTGTTGTAAATTAGGTAATAAAATTTAATTAGTTTGTTAGCATCTCCCAATGAGGCTTAATAAAGTAATGAACATTTTTCTTGTTACAACGTTTATGAAGAATATATTAATTTTTATTTTAAAGTGATGTATAAAATCTAAGCCTTATATTAGTTCAGCCGCATTACTCCTTTCTGATAATCAGCCATTAGAATGATGCTCATTTATATTCTTCTGACATGTTTCGGTAGAAAAATACCATAATCATGGACACCGTAAAATGAAATTAAAGAACCATGAAGAAATTATGAGAATTACGTTGTAATAAAATCTTTGATAAATTAATGTAATGTTAATGAATTTGTAAAAGACAATTAATAAACAAACAAACTTACCAACATCACTGTCTTAGCCTGGTATTTATTTAATCAACACCGGAGAAAGACTCTTAATTTTTTTTTCACTTCACAGATTTTTTGAAATACTATAAAATTCCTTAAACTTGAGGTTTAGCCTAGAGGGCAACACAACATAATCTTGAGGTTAAAAGATTTATTTTATAGTCTTGATACACCAACATTTTTTAATAATGTATATCGATCACTGAGAAACACTCGTTTTTTTATCACATGCTTTAATGTTATATTAGATAAATAATTAATCAAAGATCACTAAAAAACCTCTTATTTTCCAAGGATAACACGCTCACACACCGAAATAATATTCACAAAAGAACACGAAGATTATTAAGTAGCCGAATTAATATTCAAATAAGACACTATATTATTAAAATTTGTAATAAAATTATTGACGGTAGCATAGACACGCTTAAATATAAATCAATAGTACTCAACTATAAAATATTTTGTTCTTCAACTTGTTGACTCGCGAACGTGGTTTTATTAACCGTATTTTATACGATAATTCACTGTTATAATGGATATTTAAAATCTTTTAGATTTTGGTTATGAGAATAACGATTTGGTTGGTTGTTTAGTATTGAAGTTTTCTTTTGCTGTTTAATTCAAATTAATTATTAAAAGCAAGAAAACGTTAAAATGGCCTTATATAATGAAAACAAATATGGCCAATGGATAGAAGCTATGCTGCGAGTTGATGACGTAGAGTAACTTGTTGCCGGTTAGGTGGTGAGTTGTATTAATACTCGTGCCTACAAAATTTAAACATTATATTATTTCACAAACATTTTGAATGTGTTTTCCTATTTATTATCACAAAACTTGTATTTATTTTAAAGATATGCGAGGGCAGTTATTAAAATATTAATAACTGAAAATAATACCATTAAACGTAAAATTTCACTGTCTATTTAACCTGTAATTGCCGCAAGAGTTAAAAGATAAACAAAAATTAATTTACTAGACTTTTTTTTTCTTAAATTTGATTATAGAAAATAAAATTATACTTTAATCTTTGGGGAAGTATTGTTAAAAGGGATTGATAATATTTATAGTGATAATAATAGTAGTAATTAGTAAATAAAAATTATTTCCAAATATGTTGACAAACGGTACTTTCAGACAATGTTGGCATTACTGATACATCGGATAGCTTCTGCTAGCTGTTATGTAAAACCAAAGAAGTGATAAGTTTATTGTATACATGCGTGTGGGTTTAGAATCTGTCAGGATGTGTGTTCCCGGGGTTAAAGAGCAGGTGGCATTGAATACTTGTGTGAGTTCGTGATTGACGTTAGACTTGGCTTTTAAAGAGGTTTATTAATACGATTGCATCAAGGATAGTGCCTTGATTTAAAAATTAATCAAAACATTTAGAGCGGATTTTGACTAAAGCTTTTTATTTAGTTGTGCCCTTCAGAAAAATATCCTTAATTTTAGGGTTGGCTATTTAATTATTTTTTTAAATCCTTGGGTTAACTTTATGAAAACCTTTGATACTTAATTTTAGCCCTATTGGTAAAATTATTTAGGCTCTAGGCAAAGATACAGATATACAGACAGACTGCATTGCAATTTTTTTTTTCGTGGGCTTATGAAACGTCGAAATTTATCAAAATCTCAAATTCAACTTTTTTTGACGATAGAAATATTTCTCTCTCCAATTGTTTGAGAGAAAGTAAAAACTGCCCTCGAAGTGGACGAGCAAGAGGAACAAATTATATTGATAAAATATCCTATCAGTGACACATAATTTGGTGGTTTGGATTATTTTAGCACTGTGTCCCAATCTGATTATACGCGTCCAGCTCGGATATTAATTATTAAAAAATACAAGTACTTGTTTTAGAGCTTATAGAAACTCTACCATCTAGCACGAAAATAAATCCTTCTAGATACTTGTGTTGGTCCCTTACAAACACACTTTCTCCCTTTATGCTTCGGATAACTGTGATTGTGTTGAAGCTAGGAGCTGCCATTGTTTAGTTACAGCCGTAGATAATCTTGGACGTGTTCACGTAAAGGTCATTCTGTGTATCCCTTTCAGGCTATAAAGTTATACAGTAGAGTTACCGGGCTGGAATCATCCAGCTATCTTCCTACCAGGATTGATCCCCCACGTATCCCCCCCCCCCCCCGGTACATAACCCCAACACCCCATACTCTTGCTCTCAAATTTAGAAATTCTCAACACCCCAATTTCCTTACGAATGGACATATATGAGCAGCTTGACAAATACACTAGATATAAGTTTACATATCCATACGTTAAGTCATATAATATAAATGGGTTTCGAAAAATCATAGCCCAAACTGCACGTATAGTTGGGTTGAACCAAAAGTATATAAAGTTCCTATCCCTTATATGCGGTAAAACTAAGATAATACCATTAAATTGTGTCTAAAGTTTCGGCATACAGCGTCTGGAGAGCAAAGCTGTGCAAGCATGCGTGTACAACAGGTTGCAAAGGAGTTAGGCACTTGGCACTAAACACCTCGACACCTCGGAGCACGGTAACAAAACATACCTCAAATTATTAATAGTAAGCAACACACCAGCTCATCTAGAAATGGGACTACTTTCCCGAGGGTCATCATAAATGGTCCTACATCACAGAAAGTGCTTGCCTTTATTACATATGCAGTGACATGCGCCTAGCTCCTATGCAGCTTGCTGTGCACGCATGCTTGACAGATTTGCTCTCCCGGTGTTGTACGCTGGAACTTTGAACACAATTTAATGGTATTAGTATAGTTTTACAGATGTAGGTGTATAGGTATTTATATTACTTTTGGTTCAAACCAATTCCTATGAAATAACACCAATAGAATATTAAAAGAAAAGTCTACGTATATGATTTCACAGAGAGCACGGATCGAGGACGATAATTTAAAGATTATTGAGAACAACATACCATTTGATATGGTTAGTGAGTTTAAATATTTAAGAACAATTTAACTAAAAAATAAATGACAAAAGTGATGTCTAAGACTGCTTTCAAGGAATATATTACTCGGAATATACAAGACAATAACTATACCGGTTGTTTTATATCGGTGAGAAACGTGTTGTTTTACCTTAAATGACTAAACCAAATTTAGGTGTTCGAAAACAAGGTGCATTAGGAAGATATTTTATCCATAAAGGGATGAGACTACTGAGGAGTGAAGGAGGCTACATAATGATAATTAAGACACCATGTACTCGTCACAAGAGATTGTAAGGATATTCAAGTCTCGTAGATAACGGTGGGCAGGATATTTAGCACAAATGGAAGAAACTATAACCGTGTTCAAGGTATTTAGTGACAAACCCATTAATAAGCTACCATTAGAAAGACCTAGATGCAAATGGAAGGATATTATTAGAATGGACCTGAAAGAGAGAAGGTGTAATGAAGTGGGCTGGAAAGATCTAGCTCAAGATATAAATAGGGTGTAATGAGGTGGACTGGCTAGAACTCACTCAAGAAATAGACAATAAAAGCTAATTTGTAAGTACGTCAATGAATTTTCGAGTTCCTAATGCCATAGAGTAAGTAAATAATAAAATAAAATCTTCTAAAGTAGACAAAAAAATTATGAATTTTTTTTAAGTTTCTCCAAAAGTCCGGTTGTCAGAAAATTAAGGTATAGTCACGATTTGCACTTGGTTCCCTCGTCCATTAAAAGCATCTCCTCTTATCGCCTCAGATGTTTTCAGAGTCAATATGGTCTCCTTTTTCTTTTATGGGAGTATCCAATCATCCCATTATCTGGAGTAAAGTACATTTTCGACACATTTTATAGTCTTTCAGAGCGAAAGGAATGCACTGTAAAATTTTAAAACTGACCCATCTAGTCAAGTGGGGTTGAAAATAAGCTTTCAGAAACACTCTTCGTTCTCAGTTTATCGAGTTTATTCACAATTTTTTTTTTTTTTTAGGGTGATCAAATTTTCAAAGCGTATATGTATAGAAAGGGATTCAGGCTATCCTATCACCCAATAGGGCACTTAAAATGTAATCTTTTAGCTGTTACGATGGAAGTTTGAGGGGTATATTCTATACAGCTTACGTTTAATTTTCTGATAGCTGAAGGTTTTTCCTAAGCGCATTGTTAAAGGCACTTCAAACTGGTATACTACGATTTTCCTTGCTAAATATAAAAAAAAAATATATTTATAGAGAATGTGTTCGATTTCAAGAATGCAAAAAAACATTAATTAGTTTTCAGTACATGTTTTAGAAAAACTGTGTGTACTTAATTACACAGTTCATGTTTCGTACATGTTCCTCCATTTAAATTTAAAACACTATAAAACCATTTACATGTTACTAATAAAATACAAATTTTTTACTTTAATTGACTAAAAACTCGTTCTCCTGGTCTTGAAAGTTTCCATTTATCATAATTTATTCCTAAAAACATAAATTTTAACACAGTGGAGGATATTAAGTCATTTACGAGAATAATATATTACATAATAAGTATTTACCCTATCTCATTTGGAACTCGAAAGTTTATATCTTCACCAACAATAGTACGCCACCTCTGTGGGTGTAATGAGGTGGACTGCATAGAACTTTCTCAAGTTAGGGATAGGGTGTAATGAGGTGGACTGGATAGAACTTTCTCAAGTTAGGGATAAGGTTTAATGAGATGGACTGGATAGAACTTGCTCAAATTAGGGATATGGTTTAATGAGGTGGACTGGATAGAACTTGCTCAAGTTAGGGATACGGTTTAATGAGGTGGACTGCATAGAATTTACTCAAATTAGGGATATGGTTTAATGAGGTGGACTGGATAGAACTTGCTCAAGCTAGGGATACGGTGTAGTTTGGTGGACAGAATATAACTATCTAGAGATATGGATAGGGTGTAGTGAGGTGTACTGGATATAGATAGCTCAGGATAAGGATAGGGTGTAATGAGGTGGATTGGATAGAAATAGCTCAAGATTAGGATAGGGTGTAGTGAGGTGTACTGGATATAGATAGCTCAGGATAAGGATAGGGTGTAATGAGGTGGATTGGATAGAAATAGCTCAAGATAAGGATAGGGTGTAATGAGGTGGATTGGATAGAAATAGCTCAAGATAAGGATAGGGTGTAGTGAGGTGGACTGGACAGAAATAACTCAATATAGGGATAGGGTGTAGTGAGGTGGACTGGATAGAAATAACTCAAGATAGGGATAGGGTGTAGTGAGGTGGACTGGATATAAATAGCTCAGGATAAGGATAGGGTGTACTGAGATAGACTGGATAGAACTAGCTCAAGATAGGGATAGGGTGTAATGAGGTGGACTGGATGGAACTAGCTCAAGATAGGGATAGGGCGTAATGAGGTGGACTGGATAGAACTAGCTCAAGATAGGGATAGAGCCATAGTGTTATCCGTTAAGACAAGTGTGCCACCTTACAGCTTAAATGAAGTTTACAGTATATTTATTAAAGTGGACCTATTATAAATAACATTCCTATTGAAATTAGCTTGATTGTATAACTAAGATAGGAAGTTAGAGAACCAAAGTTAAGGGAACTATTTTGAAAGTTTTGTAGAAATACATTTCTTTAACAAAAATTAATAAAATATTTACCCAATAAAAACAGGGAGTTTAATTTTCTTCACAGAATGATACCATCATTTCTTGAATATTTGTTAAGAATATAGAGTTAATAGAATAATTGTTGTCATTAAATTCTAGGACACCCTTGACAGATATTCAAGAACTGTTGATATCATCATCTGTGAAAAATAAAGTTCTAAACTTCTACTGTAGCGATATTTGGTTTATCTTGACCCAAACTTTTGTTTGATTTAAAAACTTCAAAATTATCGCCCTTAGCTTGTGTTACTTATAATACAACCTTTTTTTATTTTCTAAATGTTTATTTCTATTAAAATCCTATTAGAAATAAAGAAACCATACACTCATTTTAGAATAATTTTCTAATTTTTAAAAGTAAAGAATTGATGCTAAACCTAATGATTTTTAGTAATACAATTTCAAGAAAAATAGATAAAATGTATATTGAAATGATGTTAGTTTTTGCGAGAGTATCTAGATTGGTTAGTTTCTAATAAGCTTTGGAGAAGTAGCTTATCTCCATGGGGTTCCTTGATATAATTTCACAGCTACAAGAATTACAGCTGAGAGACTTTACTAACGTTTGAGCTGTTAGTAAGACTTCGCTTCCTCGTCGTTAGGTACTAATTACACTAATGTTCTATGAATGAGGACGGTTAAATATAGATGAAGTGTACCTATATTTATAACCGGCCCTGTGGTGTAGTGGTCAGTTCACCTGTCTACGAACCTAGGGGTCCCTGGCTCAATTCCCGGCTGGTGCCTTGGGTATTGTTCTCTTAAGGGGAACTATCCCAATAGTCGTCAGGGGTTGGTAAATAAGGTTTAAGTTAGGTTAAAACTCTCACTGTTCCACACCTCCATAGTCATTCTCATCACAACATCTCATTGCTGTTACGATGTGTAGACAACCTCCTATGTTGCACTGTGGATGACCAATAGTCTACATAAAGGCGACTGAACTCAATTTACCTCGTTGGTACCTGAACCCCAATCACCTTATCATTGGCAGTGCAATCTATTGATAAATTTACTTCTTAGACTAAGGGTCTTCAAACTAAGGCCCGTTGGCCAAATCCGGCCCACTACAAATTATATCTGGCCCCTTCCAAAATTGTATCAAAAAACAAATTAATTGTTTATCTTCGTCATTTATTTGAACCACAAGTTTATTTTACAAGTCCAGTTTTTGTCCACATGCGTGGTTCCTCCACGACACAAAGCCAGATTGCTGTCGGAATTGTAAACCCTTATTTTCAGTAGCAGGCGTCATTCCTTATACCGATAACAGAGCGGCGTGATTGTGACGATTTTTAGGTAGTTCCAAGTTTCCTGGCAGAGGGTTATCAAAGAAAAGTTCTGAAGATGTTACCTTTTTTTTTTTTAAGTAATTATATTGACTAATTATTATAAATATAATTTATAAGATATAAATTTATTCATTTCTCACAGAGAAGAATCAACGTCAATCATTTTATCAAACACTAGCTGCCTTGGAAAGTGGCATTTTTTACAGACGTGACTGGCAATATGACTTGAATCTATATTTGAATGTTGAAACAAATTTTATTTATGATCTATTTACGCCTGTAAGGCATTCAGGACCAAAATATTGCTACTTGAAGAACAGTGAACGTTACTTTGGCCCGCAAAAATGTGTAAAATATATTATGTGGCCCACATAGCTAAAAGTCTGGATATCCCTGTCTTAGAACATGCAACTACAGAAGTGGGTTGGTTGTTGGTACAGTCCCTATTATTAATTAAATTTTAAACAAAAACTTAAAAAAATTAGCCCATATATAACTTATCTACTAGTATCGTGTGAAGTAGTATTGATAAATGTATTGCAATATATTTCTGACACTAAGAAATAATAAGCTAGTAAAAAAATATTTTTGGACACCGTGTTTTATTACCCGTTTGGTTTATACGTTTATGTATCAATTAAGCTAATATTTTCATGGATGAATAATGTTATATTTATAGGAAGTGTACACACATTTGCGTTGCGGGAGAGTGGAAAACCATTTTAGAAAAAACAACCTAGGTACACCCGAATGAGATTCAAACTTCAATTTTCCCATCATCGGTAGTCTAGTCTACTGCGAGAGTACTGCCTCAGACCATGTGGCCACCGAAGTGGGTATTAAAAGATGCATTTGAATGATTTTGGTATATGTTGTACAAGAATATCAATAACGTTTTCTGGATTTCTTCCCATTTCTAATAGGAAACAATAAGGGAGATATTGCCAAATAAATTTTATTGAATAGTACGACACAATTGCACCAACATTCTAATGCTGTGATTAGATCTATAGCCTCGAAGTAAATTTAGAAGAAAATTATTTTTCAGTCAACTACCCCTAAATTATGTTTTCTTCATGAAAACAAACTTTTTTTTTTAATCCCAATAAACACCCTTAATATTATATAAGTTACATTTTGAACAAAATTGTTCAAATATTTTTAACAGATTTCTTAATCTCAAAATGAGTTAGTTGTAAATAACCCTTAAATTAATTTTAATTTGTAAAAATAAAATATATTCCTATTTATAATAAAAACTCATTTCCAGATGACCATTTTGAGCTTAATCTTCAAGGCCCATTTAAAAAAATAAGATTTTCTATAGTTTTTTTTTGTAAATAAACTACCCTAATATTTATTTATTTATTTTATATTCAAGATATAATACATTTAAAATTGATAATAATAATATTATATATATTCTTTATTCAAGTAGTTATTATTTTTTATTAAAATATTATGTTAATAAATACAATGTTATAGGTTTTTAAACTAATAGTTAATGCTAATAGCGAACGATTGACTGCTCGATTTATAGCGTATGAAATCTTTAATAGGGTGAAATATATAATAGGTAGTTAAGTTGCTTGTGTGTGTTGGCTTTTATCTACTCTGGTAGCCCAGGGGTTGCCAGTACCCATAGGAGGTTGTTAGTCATACCCGTCAATAGTATAATGTGATGATAGTGAATATGGAGGTGTGATCCAGTGGGATACTTAAACATAACTTAAGCCTAGTTTACCAACCCCTGGCGACGGTTTGAATAATTCCCCTTTCGGTAAAAATTCCATATTTATTATATTATTATATTAATATATTATATATTTTATTTATTATTATTATTTGCACCGCGTCTTACTACCCGTTCGGGTTATACGCACTTACGCTAATGTGTAATGTAGGGTGATTGTGAGATGAAATGGAGGACCTACAGTTTAACGTGGAATCCGAACCACGCGGAGGCCTGGCATTCCCCACATTCACAAGATGTCTTGTCAGAGGTGAAGGAAGGGTTTGGTAATCAGATAAATCTGTGCCGGGACCGAGGATTGAACCCCGGCTGCCAGTACAGAGTCTGACACCTTACACCTAGACCACCAGGTCACCAAAATTCCAATGTTATCAGCCTGAAATCGAACTCGGCACCCCGAATAACCAAATACATTGACCGAGACACCATGGGACCAGTTTTTATTCATTTGATAGCGTTATTATGAATATTTTGTCTTTAAATAGCTTTTTAAGTTAAACGGTGTATTGGTAAAATGTTCCATTTTGGTAAGAACTTCCACTACCTCTTTTTACTTCAAAGATCTCCTTTAAAAACCGTTCCTGAATGTTCCACTGAATCCTATTACTTTTTTGCCATAAATAGCGTTGATAATGAACGCAAGTAAAAAAAAAAAGGATGGAAGTTGGCAACAATGCCGCTTCGTTTTGGTATGGTAGGGCTCCATTAAGAAGACAAGTTTGGAAAATATGAACACTTTTTTTTATGGTTGACATTGAAAGTATTTTACTTAATTAATAGTAAACTATCTCTATAGAATACAATATGAAATATTTAGTGTAAAAACGTATAATGATAAATAATTTTTGTGAAATTACAAAATTTTATTGAAATTACAAAATTTATACTCTGAAATGTCTATATAACTTAATTAAATGGATAGTGTGTTGATTATACAAATATGATTTAAGATATGAATCACAATTAAAATAACACATTAAAAATGTGAGTCAAGGTGACAATATGTTAACAAGTAAAATTATGACAGAAAACACAAATAATTAAACATAATTGCACAATTTGAATAAATTAATATTGATTGACTAGAGGAATAAAGTTTGTAATATAATTGCAAAGAGTTACTAGGAAAAAATTAAAACTAAGAAACTATTAAGAAAGTTGACCAAATGTTGAAGTATATGACATTTAATTGAATTCTATTCTCTTATCTAAATCCCCTTGCTCCTTTATAGGCGTCGTTGAGACGGCCTTAAAATTAATTAATTAATTAATTAATCAATAAATAGTGTTAGTTTAATCAGACACCTTAGTTCAGTCTGTAGCATGTCTGCCTACTGAGTTAAGGGTCCCGGGTTCGATTCCTGGCATGGCCGAAAAATTAATTATTGATGATATTTGTGTTTACCCTGTCTCATTGATAAATTAATGGCCGGAGACTGGATGTTGTGCCTGTCCTAGTCCTAACTTAGATTAAAAGGCATATGAAGCTAAAACAGGCCTAGCAAGCCAGAACTGGAAAATTATTATTATTATTATTATTATTATTAGCACCGCGTCTTACTACCCATTCGGGTTATACGCTTAGGTACTAATTACTCTAATGGATTAGGAATTGGGAAGGTTTAATTAAAGGAAGTGAACCCGCATATGCGTGGAGGGAGAGTGGAAAACCATTTAGGAAAAACCACCCCCAGTTCACCCGACCGAGATTCGAACCTCGATCTACCCGTCCTCAGCAGTCGGGCTCAACACGACTAGCGCGTTAGCCAACTACGCCACTGAGGCGGGTGGGATGTTAGTAGTCTGTTGATCCACCTCATGGGGCAACATTGACCAAAACGTTTGTTTATTTGATCTAATTTTCAAATTGTGGGGTGGTTGGGATTTGAATCAAGTCCCTGCTGGGTGCGATGAATAAATAATTGGGTCGTAGAGCTAAATTTATTACAAAAAACATTTTTTATTTATTGGCCAACGTCTAATACTAATTCATTTCCCCGTGTGGCATTACAATTTGAATGCATATTTCACACAACGATTTTTTAACAAAAATATCTTGTGTGTATTGAATAGTGTATACCTAGTATTTTTTTAATTTCCAACCGTAGGCCAACAAAATGAGTCAAGAGATTTATTAAATTAAGCTAGGTTAAATCTTTCTTGCAAACAATGTGACATGTGATCAGCTTGTTTGGGAAAATAGAAATATATGAATAATATTCAGTCATGAATACCAGCATTCTTGAAATTTATTTACTTAATTTATAGACTAACTTCTTAAAATTGTTGCCAACTGTTGACGCAAATTGATTTTATTATTTGCGTTGAAGCTAGAAGACGAGTTGAAACTAAAACTATTGGACGATGCAAAGTGTGGTGGTCATAGTAACCAAAATGCTATATTTTCCTCGAAAATGAAGCTAATTAGCAGTAGCAACTAACTTTACTTCAAATGGTCATAAAAGCTCTGCAGACGTAGACATATAAGATACTAGTTTAAGTGTATTTTATAACTGTAAAATATGGCCGTTTCTACCATAATCCTACCATACTAATCTGGTTAGCAAAACACAAAAGTTGATACTTCTGGTTACATTATCAGCAATGGGGTGTTCCGGGGGTAGGGTAGAGAAGGTAATGGACCAGCGGAAAAGGGGTGATGAAAGAACGGGCTTTATGGAACGATGCCATAGCCACCCCTAAAAAAAACCTACCTCCACAATGTCTGCGTTAGTAATTAAAGCGTAACTTAGTAGTCCATTTTATAACTAAGTTATAGTTTTAAAACCATACTTGGCACGAGTTATTAAAATAGAGAAACAGTTTTTACAATCTCCATAAATAAACAAGGTTAATATTATTCTATGGAATAAACTTTACCGGTGTGAAGTAAATATTAATGATGGTTAGGTAAATGAAAACGGGATCAAAAACTTCGAGACTTTAGCTCTATCAACCAGAGAAAGTTTTAGTCAATAATGTTAAGTTTATTCGTAAACCAGCTCGACCTATAACACTATAATTATTGTTGATGTAATTATTTACCAAGATAACATTTATAATTGTTTCGTTTACAATTTCAACTTTTAACGTTTTCGTCCATGAAATTACTTCTACCAGCTTTTAAAATAACACTAAGTGAAATCTCTTTTTAGAATTAGTTTTGTGTTAATGTGTATACATTACTATTTTCTTATCTGTGTAATATTAGACTGGGTTTAGATTCATGCAAAACGCGTAGCGAATAGTGCACGACACACAATGCTCACGAATTAAAAACATTGTTTTTAATTATAGCGCTCACAACAAAAATACAAAATAGTGAATAGTAAACAACTTATAAAATTGAGTAACTTAAACATTTTATACAGTATGCGTGGACATAGACACATACATATACACAGACATTGGGGGAGAGCATAGACAACACTTGAATTCGAGAAGTTTCAGGCTAGAAATGTATTCTTTATTAATTAATGCATTTGTAAATATAATTGAAAATAAAGGAGAAATATTACATTTTTGATTATATTACTGAGAAGTATGTTTACGCTCGTGTTAATGATAGAAATTAAATCAAAAACAAAGAAAGAATAAAATTGTATTTAATAGTACATACATTATTAATATTAGATTATTTCCATGTTTCAAATATATAATTTAACCAAAGAAGTTTTATTAAAATAACGCTTAAGAAGGGATTATGGGTAAAACGTGTTAAGTGCAGTGTTTTGCAGTTTTTAAAGCAAATAAATCAAATTTTGCTCCATAAGAAATATAGAGATTAATGTTTTTTATGTGAAGATATCAACATTTGTTGAATATATGTCATGAGCGTAATAGTATCAGATGAGAAACTTGTTAAATGAAGATAAAATGCTGTCATTAAATTCCAGGTCACTCTTGACAAATATCGAACAAATGTTGAGGTTGCCACGGGAATAAATTCAACTATATATTTCTTATTATTTGATTCATTTTGGGGAAAAAAAGTTTTACCATAGAAAATACAAAAACATTTACTTTACAGAAGTGTATCTATATACCTTAAATACCACCGAGAATATGCTAAGCAGGCATGTCAAACTAGTTTTATCAAAAGTGTTACATTTAAAAATTGGAAAGATGGAGAAGGCTGCATTCCAAAAAGTTTAATATTGGTATAATTTTTTGGGATACAAATTTTAATTTTCAAATACTTTTTATTTAATGAATAGAATTTAGATAGCATGAACATTTAAGATTAAGTAATTATTTTTTCACAGAAAATTGAATATTTTTATTTCTATTTTCATTAAATTGTATGCGGAAGACACTTTTCAAAATTATTGCTAAATGCGTATTCGTAAATCTGTGATGTCTCAAGTGTTTATTCATTTTCATAAGTGAAAACATACTGTTCACACATTCATATGCCACCAAAGGTTGCACTTTTTTTGGTTGCCAAACTAAAACTTTTTTTGGAATGTATCTCTGGTGAGTAAAAGTAAGATTTGGGTGCAGCTACCTAACTTGTAAGTTTTACACGAATAATAACCAATTTCCAAACTTCACAATCACAAATAAAGTGTATTTATATCATGATTATATTAACTTGCCTCGTGATATAATGGTCAGCACCTAGAGGTCCAGGGTATTCCCCCCCCCCCCCCCCCCCCCGAAAGGCGAATTATTCTAACTTTTACCAGGGTTTGGTTAGTTAGGATTACGTAAGGTTTAAGAGTTTACACTGGTTCCACACCCTTATACTGTCACGATAATATTCACTATCACCATCACCTGATCTTATCAAGACATGGAAATAGCCTCCACGGGAAGGATGTACGATTAGTACATTCAGGCTTCCCCTGGTCATTGGTACATTTGTGCGGGCTAATATTTCCATAAACTGAGCTACAAAATAGATGTACAGTAAAAATGACGTGCAATATTATTATATTAGGGTAAACACTGAAGGGAAGACCAAGTAAGACCTAGCTAAAGAAAACGATCGGTGAGAGATGAGATGCATTCCATATTCTGACAGGAATAGCATCGCAGATGACAAAGCGATATGGTTGTAGAGACAAGGCCCGGCTTTTAGGAAATGGTGAAGATGTTGAGGCGTGTATAAGACTGTCACAAGGATTTTATATCCATCAGATTTGAGCATTTGGATAGAGGCGCCAATTTTAGTCCTTTTTAGTGTACCAATAACAGAGAGGCCTGGGTTAAAATTTCGGCCAGCTGTACTGACATTATGTTATCTTAAATGGACTACCTTCCCTAATTTATTTCTTAAACACCCTAATTTCTTTGTTCGCACATTATTAGTTTTTAAATATTCCGATAGAAAGGATGATTAGTAAGTTAAATTTAATGAACTAAATAAGGCATCTAAAATCTATAAATGAAACATTCTTACTTTCAAATAATAAATGAAAAAAAAAAAGAATCTGCACTATAGATTTGCTTAAAATATGTTTGGTTTTAACCGTCTTTGATGGCCTGAACTAGCGATGACGGAGATATTGGAGTTCGAATCTATGTCAAGTATACCAAAGAGGTTTTACCATAAATGATTTTCCACTATCTTTTCCCACGCAAATTTGGCTACACTTCATCTAAATTCCAACTTATTCATCCTTAGCACTCTAGCTTGATTAATATATATGTGTGTAGTCTGAAAGGGTAGTAAAACGTCATGCTATAGAAAAATAATATATTTAAGGTGTGGATGTAGGGGATGCAAGATTAGGACAGTGATTTTTCAATTTTTATAGCAAAACATTCTTTTGGCAAAAAAAAATAATCAAAAATGTAGTCAGTAGAGCATAGAGTTTAATTTTCTCACACAAGTTGATATCAACAATTCTTGAATGTTTGTCCAAAGTGTCCTAGGATTTAATAACAAATTTTCAATTCCAATAAAAATGTCTTATTGAATATTGATATGCTCATCATAGATACTCAACAGTTGTTGATATCACCGAGCGAATAAAATCAAACTATAATTTTATGATAAAATGTTAACTTTCTTACTAGCTTACAGGTAGATAAAGTATTGTGAACGTAAAAAAAAAAGTTTCACTCTAGATTTTGATGAATTTCGACGTTTCTTGACCCCCCGAAACAGAAAAATATCTTTTTGAATTTCCATCTTTTTATATCTGTCCGTACCTCAGACGTGAGCCTAAACTATTTTACCGATCAGGCTAAAACTTGGTGTATAGAGTTTACATAGGGCTGCCTCGAGGGGTTTTTAGCCTTAAGAGCGAAAAGAGAAAGTATTGATTTTATCAAAACTGACTTAAATGATTTTGATTAAATTTCATATCTAAACATTCATCAATATTATAAACAAAACACACTCAATTTTTCGTCAAAATGACTTTAAGAGTTCCGGTCTGATGAGTAAATTCTCATTTTTCATCATATCTTCGAAACTCTTAGAGATATGAAATTACTTATCGTTGCAAATATGTATATCTATTTATAATACAAATCTTTTATTTAAAACATATTTTTATAAAACCAGTAATTTTCAAGTTATATACAAATATGTATGTATTTTTTAAACTTTTTTAACAGTTAAGGTATAGTATTGCAACCGTCAAAAATCTAAACCGAGATGTTAATAGATGTCGTCTTTTCATGACCCCCCGAACAATAAAAAGTTGTTATTGAAATACAATCTGTCTATGTGTCTGTCTAACTCTACAATTAAGGACAATTTACTAACGGGCGAAAAGAGAATAGAACGCTTTCTTCACAATCCACTCTATCGATTTTGATTACAGTTCGTATTAAAGCGTTGATTTAGATTATAAACAAAATGGCTATTTTTATTTTCCTATGAAATTATGGAAATTACCAAATCTCCGCCACTGTTTGAGACACTAAATAACTTATTATTGCAAAATTGTAGCACTATTAAAAATAAAAATAAAATTATTTTAAATACATTATTATAAAACAGTTAGTGGAAAATCTCTTAATACAATGTTAGCTTTATTTGAAGAGAGATACTACTTATGTTTTAACGCAATAATTCTCTAATTTTATAGAATAATTAAATATTAGTAGGTTTTTCAAAATTTTATGTTCTTTTTCCTTTAACCTCTTAGTAAAAATGTTTGTACAGCAATGATCTCTCACTATCATTTTTTAAAAAAATCAATATTTACCTTTTGTTATTGATTTAAATTTATTAATGAGGAATTTAGTAAAAATGCGATAACCATAAGATTTGTGACCTCTAGTAAAATGTCTAAAATCTTAACCAGAAGTAGAAATTTTAATACGAAGTATTGATCCTTGTGGACCCTATATCATTATTATTATTATTAGCACCGCGTCTTACTACCCGTTCGGGTTATACGCACTTACGCTAATGTGTAATGGTAGGGTGATAGTGAGATGAAATGAAGGACCTACAGTTTAACGTGGAATCCGAACCACGGTGGAGGCCTGGCATTCCCCACATTCACAAGATATCTTGTCAGAGGTGAAGGAAGGGTTTGGAAATCAGATAAATCTGTGCCGGGACCGAGGATTGAACCCCGGCCGCCAGCATAGAAGTCTGACACCTTACCCCTAGACCACCAGGTCACCGACCCTATATCAATCTCTTCTTTTTGGTCCAAATATACTAGTGAGTACTTTAATTCTTTAAAAAGAAAATCATAAAATTTAAATACGGAAGTCAAAAATTGTCTAACGTATGTATAACGCAATTTTTGATCGGGTTTGCTAGGGTATATTATTTTCTTTCACATATATTACGAGTTCTGAATGAATATCTCCATTTTTAAACAATGGCGTGAGAAAGTCCGTGCGGAGTTCGGTACCATTTTTTTTTGTATAATAACGGCAAAAATCCAGCCCTTAACTCGCTTTTCCTACATCCTCCCCCGCTCCCCCTTCTCACAAATATACCAGAGGTTGATCCTGGAATAGGGATATTACTCTCACAAAACAAATTCGAACAAAATGCATAATTAATTAACATCTGTTATGTTATAAAACTTGTAAATAAATAAACTTTTTAATTAGAGATCTTTCCCTTTAGAGCTTGTCTAAATCAATAGAAAGATGGTTTAAGGGTTACAAAGGGACGGATGGTGGATAAAACCTCGACTTCACTGGTCGAAACAACTCGACAAAAGAGAACCCTCCGATTCGTAAAACAACATTTTAATAGATGTTATCTTCCCTTGGTTGGTTTTATAAGGTTCCAAACTTTATAGGAGCACTTTTGAAGAGAGGAATAAACTTTTCACAAGAACTTCAAAACTCAGCAGTAAAATCTAAAGTCTGAATAGTATAATGAATTAAGTGAGGTGTTTTTTATATTCTGAATTCGTCATGTGATAGCGTAGCTAAGGTTTATAGTAACTAGTCATAAATTTAAAATATTGAGATCTTATACTTAAGTGATATAAAAACTAGAACATTAATTAAAAATAGTAAATTACACTTTACATCCATTACTGTTCCCAGCCTGTGGTCAGTTATTTTATTCAAACCATATATTTTCCACTACCAGCTGGCCAGGCCTGTCGTAGCTTCATATAACTTATAATCTAACTTAAGACTAGGACAGGCACAACATCCGTTAATTCATCGCTGATCACCAATGATACATTTTTCAGCCATTCCAGCAAACGAACACGGGACTCTTAACTCGTAGATAGAAATCAAGTGGCTGACTTAAAGGTGTCGTACAACAGTAGTACTTAATAGTTTGCAAGCAATCTTCATTACATCTAAGAGTTAACAATTTAAGAAATATAAATGTAAAAGTTTTATTTACCCTTAAGAGTTGTTTTAGGCAAAGTAGCTTTGTCTTTGACAATTACCATGGACTAATTTTTTGTTCTAATAGTAAGCTATATTTTTGTAACGGTTTAACATGATTCTAATCTCCTCTTTTATATATAAAATTTACAGAAATACAATACTATTCAAATATGTATTTAATAATATTGCTTCAATAATAATATAATGTATTAAATTATGTGTTTTTTATTATTATTTATAACAGATGTTGCAAAAATGCAACGTTGACAGTCCTTGAGAGTTTAAATAATAAATCAAAAACACATTCTGTCAACATATTTTAAGTTCTATAATTACGTGGGATAATTCAATGTAGTTTGAAAGAAGCGACTAGTGGTTGTCAATTTTTGACAGACCCCCACCTCCCCATATTTAAATGGTTATTGTGGTTTATAATAGTATAAGATAGCTCAGTTTTATCTCAGATTGAGTTGATGGAGGTATTTACTAATTTATGCAGGTTCATCCTCATATTTATCCATATGTTAGCTTATATCTAGGCATTTAAACTAGGTATGTAGTATTGAAGTGTCTACTTCCTTTGTGTTAGTTAGTTTGTAAATCTATTGCAGGAAATATCTTAGTGTTAGAAAAGAAGATGTGAAGATAAATTAATCTTTAACTGATGAATTATTTATGGGAATATCCAAAATCACTAGAAAAAATCCTCAATACCAACTTAGAATGCTCTGTTGTGATCTCATTTAAAAAAAAGTCAGAGTTATTTGAGTGACTATAGTGTCAGCCAAATACATCAATGACTAATTTATTAATTATTTATAAATTAAATCTATATTAACTTTGACAATCGTATATTAATCCTTGTAAAACAATCTTGCTCGTTGGGGCTCCACCCCCAATCCCCAGTGGGTTTTCTTTGCAAGTGATGTAAACTAATTAATTCCAGACCAGTTTTTTGATAGTTCTTACCGTTTAGCCATAAGAGACCTCCAAAGAAAGTCCGCACTACTTTAAAGTTACTCCGCCATTTTGAATCTATTTTTTGGGATAAGATTAAAAATTTTAACTTTGTTATTTTCCTATAAGCTTAAGATTTGGCCAAATTTCAAGTTTCTAGCTATCTGGAAGTGGGTAAACATAATGTCAGTGAATGAGTTTTATGTGGCTTTATAGTGTATAATAATGAATACTACCAAAAATAAAAATCAATTAGTTAATCACTCCAAACTTAACATACCTTCATTTTACGAGAAATTTAGGGAAAGACCCGCCGCTGTGGTGTGGTGAGTGATCTGTGCACCTAATTACGAACCAAGTGGTCCGGGTTTCAATTCTCAGCTATTTATGGGTATTTTTCCCGAAACAGGAATTATCCCAACGGTCACCAGGGTTTGGTTATTAGGTTTAATTTAGGTTTAAGATCACTCCTGGCTCCACAACTTCATATTCACTATCATCACGTTATCTTATTGCAGGTATGACGTGTAGACAACCTCCTATGGTGTGTACTCTGGGCAACGTTCTGTTCCAACAGAGTGACAAATAATCTACATACAGGAGAACGAACTAGATATTATGTGTCTCCCGAACTTATATACCATACGATAGAAAAAATATTAATAAAGAAGGGAGGGGTTCGGAACAGTGACAATTTTAACAGGAAAAGCCTTTTTATAAAATACAAACATATATCTTTTTGCCCAAACCTGATATCATTTTCCCATAGAACTAGTGTTATTTTATACCTATCTATAATTATAAAAGAAAGTGTTTGTTTGTTGTTGTTTGTGTGCGATGCCCAGCTAAATCCACGCTACGCAGAGATCTGCAATGTTAAACATAGATGGACGGAAGGAGGTCAGAATGCACCTTGAAAACTGATTTTAACATTCTTAATTAGTTTTTTAATTAAGATATTATTAACAAATTTTTGAAGAAAATATTTTTTTTTAAACTGGCTTAGAATTAAGTTTCAGAAAAAAGTTTCCATTTGAAATCGGGCATCATGGGAGTGGCTTATATCATTCTTATACCACAATGGGTACCGGGCAACACCGTGCGGGATTGCTGGTTTATAATATATGTCAAAAGTGACAGCTGTAGATCACATGAATATAGGTATGGTAGCTTTTATAACTGTCAAATAAGGTTCTTCTTATGCAAATTGGACTGTACGTGATAGCTTTCCCCTGCCCTTGTTCCAAATACCTGTATCATGGTGCGATGTGGGTTACAAATTGGCTCTGTCCGTGGGAGGATGGGGGTGGGTGGGGTATTAAGGGTGAGGTGAGATAAACGAGGGTTGACGGGGCCAGGCTCCTCCATATAACCCCAAGGGGGAAGGTGTTGGGAACGATTCCTTCCCTAGAGAGAGAGAGAAAAGAGAGAGGCAGAACCTGCAATAAGGAAAGGGTCGCTAGCTGCTACTACTAGAAAGAAAAAAATAAATAATTGAAATCCACTCGAGGATTTTAAAATGCAAGCTCACGCTCAAAAGTTATTTTAACCTCTACCTACTCAAAAAATGAGAGGGTTGGTTAAATAAATGAAAAAAATAAAATGTTTTCAAAAAATATTTGTTTTACTAAAAGCAAAATTCAATCCAATTAACATAAGATCTGATTTCTTGAAAAAATAATATTTTAAACGCCGCGTCACCATTCAGATTATACGCGTAATATGTTATAATTACCTGTTAGTGATATGGAATGTTGAATTTAGATTAAATGTACCCGAATTTGCGTGAAGGGAATGGAAAAACCTCCCTCAATATATTCCTCGGTACCCCGTAATCTACAATCCAGTATATCGATACAATGACACCTTTGAGATTTCGACCACCGAAGTGAATGATAGAATTTTAATAAACCTCCTTTCACTTGTTCATACGTCAAGTCATATGGTCTGCAGCTGTAACTTTGGATAGATATTATCGATATTTATAAAATAACACTAATAATATTATAAATTGTTATTAAGTTTGATCACGATAAAAACCAGTGGGTTTATATTTTTCTAAAAGTCTCTTCATATCAGAATAATGATATTCTTTCCTCTGCAGTGGAAGACTTAGTGTCCGGTCAGGCCTGGTGTCAGATACCTTTGATACAATGTTATCTATATGGCAGAATTTTAATTTGTTTTAAATATTTAGTGTCTCACTAAATTAAAATAACTCCATGGCATCATCTCAAAAGAGAGTTTTTTTATTATTATTATTAGCACTTGCGTCTTACTACCCGTTCGGGTTATACGCCCTTACGCTAATTGTAATGGTAGGTGATTGTGAGATGAAATGAAGGACCTACGTTTAACGTGGAATCCGAACCACGGTGGAGGCCTGGCATTCCCCACATTCACAAAATGTCTTGTCAGAGGTGAAGGAAGGGTTTGGCATCAAAAGAGAGTTGTATGACCAGGTAGATGCTACATGTTTACGAAGATAGTGCCAACATTTGTGGATATAAGGTGTCATGTAGTTAGCACAACCAAACCTCCGGCCGGTAATCTCAATTTTTTAGACCAAAAACTATACTTTTCCGTTAAATCAGCTCATCATTTGACCTCGTGAGGCTGAGTTAACCTTTATCAGGACACACTGCTTCACAGAGAGATATGGAAGCGCTGGGAAACAAACCCAAGACCGCTGTACATATAGCCAGGAGCTCTGACCACTAGACCAGAGAGATGAACTAGTCAGGGCGATACCTATTTTAATTTCGTCAATGAGGTAAGGATGAGTAAGAAATACTTTAGAGAAGATCTAGCTACCCACATTTAAGTGCAAAGAGAATATAAAACTTTTAGATGAAATAATTCTAAGTACAACTGGATAGAATTGAAACCCTTATCCCCAAACACCGTTAAACAAAAGCTTGATATCTAGTTCAAGTTCTTACCGCTGATGGTACCTTAAAACATCAATAACTCCAGTCGGAAGTCAAAACCGATCGTGAGCGAACCAGATTTTACGAAACTAACGACCTTGCCCACGTGTCCAGCGATGAAAGTCAGAGAAAAATTATTTACAATATCTTCCACACCATACTTTTCCTTTCCCTATTTAAAATGAATAGCAAGAAAATGCGAGGCCAGTATTTAAGCAATTTTTTTCGCAAGATTTTTTTTTAAATACATTAAATAAAAAATTATAGTGTTTCATAGATACCAATGATTCAGTAAACAGGTCACAAATAGATTTAAGAGCACTGTAAGGGAATCAAATAAGCTATAAATATGTCACAAGAGGACAACACAATTAGCTTTATGACAGTTTATGTAGCTGGCATGCGCGGTTACGTGTCGAAATGTCGACCGTACTTGAGGCTGTGCTAACCAGGTACAGTGTGGGGTTGTGTGAATTTTTTTGGTGAAAGGACTTCCTGCAAAGGATATTCATTGGGTAAAGTTTTCTATTTATGGTGAGAAGTGTTTGTCACATAAGGCAGTACATAGTTAGGTTGATAAGTACACTCATGGACGTTCAAAAGTTGCATACAAAGAACCATCTGGTATCCCTGTAAATATTGCAACAGAAGCAAATGTGAGACGGGTGAAAGAAATGATTTGAGCTGAAAATCGAGTAACGATACAGAGTAGCAACTGCAATAGGATGTTGTCATGGCTTAGTCCCACATTATAAGTCATGGTCGTTTTTATTTTCAGAAGGTTAGTGCAGTGTGGGTGCCCAGAAAAAACAGGCTCGGCAACAACAAAATTTAAAAAATTGGTTTTCCCTTGCAACATCTGTTGGTATGATTGTTATTCGTCGAAGAATCATTGATGCATCACTACCAAACCTGAGCAGTGGAAATATACAAGTTCACCTTCAACCAATCATTATAAGATTACACTACCAGCAAATAAGGTTTTGTCTTAATTTTCTGGGATTCTCAGGAAGTACTGTTAGCCCATTTATAGAAAGGCGAGGTTAAAATGTGAATGCTTCATCGAACTGTAAAATTCTGTCAAAGATTCTGATTGCAACCCTAAAAATAAAGTCTAGGCCCGCTTATAAGAAGAGTACAACTCTATCATGACAATGACAGACATCATACAGCTCGATTAACCTAAGAGAGGATTAAATAACTATGCTAGAAAATACTTGATCATTCATCTTATAGCCCCGAATTAGCCCCTAGCGATTTTACTCTGTTTGGTCCTATAAAAAATCACCTTTGTGGTAGTCATAAACGTTTCACTGACGGTGAGGAGAGTGATGATGATGTGCGAATGTGGCTGAGACCACAGACTAAAGACCTCTATGCTGCGGGTTTTGCGGCACTGATCAAGATATGGGATAGGAGTATTAACATGGGTGACTAGTATGTCGAGATATAAATATTAATGTAGTACTTACTTACTTACCCCATGACAATAGGAGCTCAAAAGCTTACTGCTGCTCTTACAAAAGTACTTCCATTATCCCTATTTTCAGCTAGTTATATCCAGTCCACCTCATTACACCTTAGCTCTTTATGGTCCATTTTAGTGTTATCCTCCATCTGCATCTAGGTCTTCCCAATTGGATTATCCATTGTTCTTCCCAGTCAATACCCTGAACAAGGTTCTAGATTATTTAAATTCACGTTGCATGTCCTGCCCACCTTGATATACAAGACTTGATTATTCCAACAATGTCTTGTGATGATTACAGGGTATGTAACATCATTTTGTAACCACTTGCACTCCCGCTATCCTCATCCCTTTTTAGACCAAATATATACCTCAACACATTGTTTTCTAAAACCCCAAATTTTGTCACGTCATGTAATTTAATAGACCATGTATCACACCCATGGAGAACCCGTAACGTTATTTTTTTGTAATTTCGGAATTTTACATTCCTTAAAACCAGGCGAGATGTTAACAACTTATGTGATAGTAGGGATAGAAAAACTGTTTGAATATGCCTAGAGAATTAAACTAAGTGTATCTACTGGAGTAAAAATTGTTATTTATTTCTGCCAAATAATTACTTTTGTTTATAAAAACTGCAAAAGTGCGGAATTCATCACACGTTACCTTCCATCTCAACTTAAGACTCATTACACACCTGTTAAGGTTAAAACAAATTTTCACACCTCCCCTAGAGATATAATGAAAAATAATAAGTAAACATTTTGGTAAGGGGATAAGAAGGCGCGCAGAGAAAACATATTTTAGCCCAAAAACCCCAACTTTCCATGTCAGTGCTCCTATAAATCCACGTAGAAAGGTTGCAAGCTGTAAAATGTGTGTGTAGAGAGGCCTTGGCTTCCATCACTCTTGTCTTTCACTTGAAGGGTGTTTTTGAGAAATAGACAAGGGTAGGGGTGGTTAGCGAGTCTTCTGGCCTATCCAGGAGTTGCTACAATTTCTTGTTACACTTAGTCTTGGGAAATGTAGTGTCACGCAACAGGAGGCGGAGTAAAATTGGATTAAAAATGGTTCGTATTAAATATATTATTCAAATACAACACAAGAGCATTTTAAAATAATTCTAGATACTTAATTTTATTAGTGTGGATAAGTATTGCGTAAACAATATTTTTAATTGTGGTTAGACATACAACTTTTCCTTCGTGTTCAATTAAACTTTATTTCAGCTGTGAAATTTTATTAAACTAGTCTAATCTTTTTTAATGATTATATCTATTACCCTTTGTGATTTACTACTCTAGTATTTAAAAAAGTTAACTACTAAAAATTTGTAATTATGTTTTTTATAGATTTTTTGGTGTGAGTAAAATATATACTGTAAAATTATATCATCTCATATTATATTAAAACTTTAATAATATAATTTTTTTAATCTAATATTCACTATATTCTTATAAAAATGTAATCAACACAGGAAGCAAATTTTTAGTAAAACTAAAATTGTATTGGGAAAAACTATTGTATTAACTTGTATCACTATTTACTTAGAATTAACAGCCAATTAAATATTTAAAAACACACATTATGTTAACAATATTGTCTATAATTATAAGTAATGTAAATGGACTACATAGTATATAAAACATGTGTAATAAACATGTTTGAGTAAAAAGTAGAATAAATATATCATTTGTATATTTGAGGCAAATTCATTGAATAATATTCATGGTGTATCTTTTCTCCATGACTAGAAAGAAAAATTCACATAAATTCTGAGAAATTCAACCAATCAGTGTTACAAATTTTATAATATTATAATGGAGTCGCTAGTTAAAACACACACAAGAATGGCGATGCTTCTTAAAAATAATAAGCCCTCATTCCCATGTGATCTTCTCAATTCTACGATATAAAAATAAATTAGATTAATTAATAAAATAAATTACCTAACTAGGGGAGAAATTAGTATAAATCTTTGTAAAGTATTTCAAAGCAAACTCCTAGTGAATGTAAGGGGAAGACGAATCACACGTCTGACCTTTTTCGACTACCATTCTGTAACATGAACCATAATATATGTGTTAATTACTTAAAGTTGTCCAGCTGATGGTGACGGGTTTTTGAATATGCATGGTAAATATTGGGGGTGGGGGGTGAGAGTTATAAAAACCCTGACAGTAGCTCATAAAGCTATGAGATTAATGAAAAAGGGCTCTATATTTAGCTTTCCTCCAACAATTACATTAGATTCTTATAGGCTCGCCAAAATAAATTTTAAGAAATTTGAGAAATAGCAGCAAGTTTCTTCTTTACCTTGAGAAAAAAAATTTATTATTCTTTCACCTCCTTCTTATTGACATGACAAAGGATGGTTGTAGTTGAAGAACCAAAGGGAGTATAAGCTAGTACATAATAAGGTAGTAGTCCCATAAAATGACATAGATCATTGTATTTTAAACCGTATGGCCTGACAGCGATTGATTATTACTTGCTCATCAAATGGGACCCTTAATTAAATAAGTAGTCATCACTTAGGCAAGCGCGTGGAATTTGGTTTACTATAATGGAGAGATCGTCTTTCTAACCATAATTTGGTGTATTGAGGTAATTTTTCCAAAATATTTTCCTCTCACATTTGTAATGATCCCGTTTTATTGAATTGATTTCTAGTGCATTTAAATTAAGGTTGTATCAATTTTATTTAGTCTTACTGTAATGTTTTGTTTTATTTCCGTACACGTGCAAGCAGGCTACGGTGAACAACATTCAGTTTGCTTGTTTACAGCCCTCGCAATAATTAAAGAAAAAAAAACTCGCATGTAGGTGCGAGAAAGAGAGCACTATGCTTCATTTGTAAATTATATTGTTTTGTTATGTTCTTTTCTAGAAGTAGTTTTACTTGTGTCCGTAAGTGCTCAGCAGCTCCCGGGTACAATCTGAGTTTGAAGTCTGATAATTTAGTGGGTTTTTTTTTATTAGACAAGTTTTAACTGTCGATTCGGGCTAAGACGTATGTGTATGGCATTCAATATTCATAATATATTATGATTTAAAATATATAAAGTAAATCAATTTCAAGCATTTACTTTTTTGACAACTAAACAAAAATTATTTCTGTAATTTCTGAAATAAAATTTATATTAAATACCATAACAAATGTGTTTAAATTATAAGATATTTAAATCGTAGGTACGTGTTGAAGATACCGCATCACGACACATTCTAGAAAAATGTCGGCACACTTCCTCTAAATTCTAGCTTCTCCATCTATACCCCTTAGTGTAAATAAACGTGGATATACAGGACTGGTAATAATAAAAGTTGTAAAAAAGTTACATTATTAAAGTCAAAAAAAAATGTTTTAACCATTATAATTATGAAAACAGCTTTAGTGGCCGAATGGTCTAGGGAGTCCCTTTCGTTATGGGCTGGTCTGATGACTACGGTAGATCAGGGTTCAAAACTCTTATGGTTCTACTGAGGGCCGTTTATCCTAATGATTTCCCTTTCCTCTTCCAAGCAAATACGGGTAGATTACCTATAAAATGCTTCCTTCCTCAACCCTATCACTTTTGAGTAATTATTATAATATGCGTATAATATTAACAGTAGTAAGACCACGATAAAATATTAAAAAAAATTAAATGCTAATTAGGACGTTTAATTACCTAATAAACCCGCTTCAGTGGTTGTGTTGTCTAAGGCATCACTCTCGCACAGTTGAAGACTAAAAGATTGAGGTTTGACACCAGTCAGGTGTGTTGAGGATGATTTTTCCAAAATAATTTTTCACTCCACGAAAATGGGTGTTCTCATATATGGAAAGTTGTAAGATTAGGTGCGAGAATAAAAAGTACTTGATTCACGTGCTTAGAGAGCTTAGCTACCGTCCAACTTTCATAAAATGGGCTTTTTATAAAATACAAATATTTACTCTCGAAAAAAACTAGGAACTTTTTCTTATGTATTAGTGTTATTTTATAGGTTTTTTTTTAGCACCGCGTCTAATTATCAGTTCGGGACTTAAGCTTAGGAAGGTTATATAGTTGTTGGAAGTGTAATAAAATTGCATGGAGAGAGAGTAGAAAACAATTTTGGAAAAACAGTCCTCAATACACTCCGACCGAGATTCGAACCTCAATCTCCCTATCATCGGCATTCTAGTCTAATGAGAGAGGAGCGCGTTATATTATGCGGCCACTGATGAGGGTCATTTTATAGAAAGTAATTATATTATATATATCAAAAGTGACGGCATAACTTTTTAAGGTATCAATAGATAAAAGTAGAGCTAGTAACTTTTTCAGTAGTCAGATAAGGCCTTTTTTTATATGAAATCATATTGTAAAAACGTAAATTAATTATAATTAAAACCTTCCTGTCAGTAAGTCAATATAGATTTTACCTCATTATTTCCCGTGGGCCTCTCTGATTGCATACAGACGTAAAGTTTAGTGTAGGGGAATGGGGCATAGAAACGTAAATCATAAAAAATAATAATTCACCTTCGGTCCATAAAACCCTCAGCGACGGATGGTGAGCTACTTAACCTGCCACCACCAAACTGACGTGGCTACGTTTCGTTTTCATACCGTCCCTTTTTTTTCTCGTCCGTTTCTCAAGTATTTTATTGCGTTACTCTTTATGTCTTAGAGAAGAAAATTGAGCTGGAGACTTTATTGAACAAATGACAAATGATTAAATTGGGTCCTTTCTTATTTGCTCCACCATAGGGTGGTGGCTAGGTCTCATGGTGTTAGAAGGCAGGTGCGTAAAATGGATTTGAGCTAAGCCTAGTTGAGTAAATAGGTTAAAGTCACGTTCATCTAATGACGTTGCCTACCTGTGACGTCATGGCAAAACTAGATAGTACTTCCCATGTTAACGACGTTGCAACCTATGAGATTTCAAAGCTATTTTACGAAGTGGGTTGCATCTTGACTTGACGCCCCTAAATGTTCTAAGCACTATCATACTTAGACGCCAATGTACAAAATAGAAAGAAAGGGAATAAAAAACCAGTTCACCCTAATAGGTCGTATGTTTATTTACTTATAGCTACCCGCCTCGGTGGCGTAGTTGGCTAACGCGCTAGTCGGGTTAAGCTTGACTGCTGAGGACGGGGAGATCGAGTTTCGAATCTCGGTCGGGTGAACTGGGGGTGGTTTTTCCTAAATGGTTCTCCACTCTCCGTCCACGCAAATGCGGGTTCACTTCCTCTAATTCAACCTTCCCAATTCCTATTCCATTAGCGTAATTAGTACTTAAAAGCGTATAACCCGAACGGGTAGTAAGACGTGGTGATAAATATTATTATTACTTATAGCTTTTCCTCTCTTCCAGTAAAGAGTTTACACAATCACTATACTATTGCGCCTTGAAAACATTGAATATCTTTTTTCAAATTACCCTTTTCTTGTCCACTTCTGGATATAAATATGCTACCACGGACTTGATTAATCTACGTCTTGGCAGGAAGAGCCCTACTGGACATTTTCGTGAATAAACCTAATAGCCTAGGTTTTAATTTATTTATAAAGAAATACGTTTACAAAAAAATAATACTTCAAGTTAAAAAAATAATATTTTTGTGACACTGTAGGACTATTTTAATAATTATTGGTGACCTGGTGGTCTAGGGGTAAGGTGTCAGACTTCTATGCTGGCGGCCGGGGTTCAATCCTCGGTCCCGGTACAGATTTATCTGATTACCAAACCCTTCCTTCACCTCTGACAAGACATCTTGTGAATGTGGGGAATGCCACGCCTCCACCGTGGTTCGGATTCCACGTTAAACTGTAGGTCCTTCATTTCATCTCACAATCACCCTACCATTACACATTAGCGTAAGTGCGTATAACCCGAACGGGTAGTAAGACGCGGTGCTAATAATAATAATTTAATAATTATTAAAGAAATTATAGTTTTTGTTTCAAAGTTAAATCTTTAAGACTTGCTGAATGAAGCGTAAATTCATTAACGTGGGAAATACTATCTTGAGTTGCTATGACATCACAGGTAAACAGCGTCCTTAATAGCACCGCGTCTTACTACCCGTTCGGATTATACGCACTTACACTAATGTGTAATGGTAGGGTGATTGTGAGATGAAATGAAGGACCTACAGTTTAACGTGGGATCCGAACCACGGTGGAGGCCTGGCATTCCCCACATTCACAAGATGTCGTTCTTAATAGATTTACGTTTAATTCGGCAATTTTTAAAGAGAGAGCATTGAAACCAAAACAAATTATTAAATTAGTCTTACACTATCTCAATTATTTATATAACCTACAACTAGTTTTTTATAACACATATTTAAATCGTCTCTACAACATAAGGTATTTATTACATTTTCTGAAAATTTTCGGTGAGAATTGTTCTGCAAGGATGTAGATTTAAGATTTCAATAAACGCATATGTGTATCTAGTTTAGTAAACAATTAAAAGGTAGATTTTAGAGTCGATGCTACACGGCACAAATAGTAGAGTGAATATTTATAGGCCCTACTGTTCATCAGAAGAGAGAAAGTGTTATCAGCAGGTGAAAGTGTCTTCTTAGGGCAAAAAAAAAACTCATTCTCTTCTCCCTGCTTCTAATTCATACAGTAAAGTTTAATAAATTTTCTTAGCACAGTGTCTTACAACCCATTCGGTTTATACGCCTATTTACTAATGATGCCAATGGTTTTAGGGATCACAAAGGCTATATTTATATGAAGTGTACCCACACTGGCCTGGAAGGAAAGTGGAAAACAAATGTGGAAAAACAATCCTCATTAGACCCGACCGCGATTTGAACCTCATCCCCGTCATCGGCAGTTTAGTCTACTGAGAGAATAGTGCCTTATACCATGTGGCCACCTTTAAGATACTACTGGTTTTGTAAATTAGCCTCGAAATCTCCAACTAGATAACGTCGCTAAGGTCCAATAGAAGATATTAGGAGTTAAGATACGTATTGCTTTCAGTTTCTATGGAAAAAAAATGGTACGGAGCTCCACACGGACTTTCTCGCTCTATTGTTTGAAAATTGAGATATTTACTCAAAACTCATAAAATATGTGAATGAAAATAAGATACAGTAGCAAACCCAAGAATAAATTGCACTATCCTTATGTAAAACCGTTTTTTGAGTCGCGGTTTTTAAATTTTATAATTTTATTTTTAAAGAATTAATGTCCTCAATTGTGTGTTTGGACTGATAAAAAAGATCAATATTGTGACCATAAATGTCAACACTTCGTATTCGAATTTTGACTTCCGTTTGAAAATTTTTACATTTTATTAGGTATTGTAAATCTTTATGTCATCGCATTGTTATTAAAATCATCATATATAAATTTTGACCAATAAAAAATGTAAATATTGACTATTGAATCTAAAATGAAGGATATATCATTGTTGTACAAACATTTCTCCTAAGAGGCTTAAGGAAAAATAACATAAACTTTTGGATGGATTAACTTATATTTAACTACTCTATGACGTTGGAGAATTATTGCGTTAAAACTCAAATAGTATATCTTTACAACAAAAGCTCACAAAATTGTATTAATATATTTGCCAATATCTAAGAAACTGTTGGTTTTATAAAAATATATTCCATATAAAAAATTTTATTTTTAATAGTACTACAATTTTGCAATGATAATTTATTTAATATCTCAAATATTTACGGATATACGTAAATTTCAGCTTCTGTTAAGTACCCTAAATTCATTTTCACGGGAAAAAGAAAATAGTCAGTACTCAATAGTCAACGCCCAGATACGAATTTTAATCAAAATCGTTAAAGCTGATTTTGAGAAATTCCATTTTTTCTCTTTTCGCCCTTTATTAAACTACTATTAATTTTAAGTTTAAAAAGATACACATACAAACGTCATTGCAAATACAACTTTCTAGGGTTTGGGGGTCTTGAGACGTCGACATCCACCAATATTTCAGATTGATTTCCTTTTACGGTCACAATACCTTTAGTGTTCGAAAAGTTAAAAAACATATATATTTGCGTGTAGCCTGAAATTTATTGGTTCTATAAAAACATGCTTAGATTAACATATTCATATTATAAATAGTTCCACATATTTGTAATTTAAAGTAATTTTATTTCTCAAATAGTTCTGGAGATATGATACAAAATGCCCTTAAAACCCTTAAAGTCATTTTCCCGAAATATTGAGAGTAGCCATTATTTAGGGGAGGGGGGGGATATTTAGAAATGTTTATAAATGAAATTTAATCAAAATCGTAAGAACAAATTTTGAGAAAATTGATATTTTTCTTTTTGTTCTTCAGTAAACTACCCTTAAATTTAGGGTTAAATATACAATTACAAAAGACTCTTGAGGCAACCCTATGAAAACCCTAGATACAGAGTTTTAGCCCTATCGCTAAAATAGTTTAGGTTCTAGTTGTAGGTACAGACAGACAGACAGAAGGAAATTCAAAAACTACTTTTTCGGATTCGGGGGTCATGAAACGTCGACAATCATCAAAATCCCGAGTTAGATTTTTTGACGATCACAATACTTTCTATCTACCTGTAAGATAGCGGGAAAGTAAAAAATTGGCAAAATAAATAAAATATTGTTTAAGTAGATATATTTGGTTTAATTATATCCACACATTAATCTCAACATTTGTTGAATATCTTTAAAAGCCATCGCGTAATTTGGCCAGTTAATTTAAAGGTTTCCTGATCAGGTGCGCACCCACGGGGGGACATTTGAGGGCTGAATCCCCCACTCCCCCACCCTAGCTGAAGATCCTCCCTTAGAAAATTAAGGATATTACAAAAATATGATTAGCATTATGTTCCATCAAATAATCAATTATATTTTGTTTAATTATATTTAATATAAAGAATATTAAATTTATGCAGTAATTAGGGCTTTTCAAAGGAATACTTCTTTCTGTGGATTTTTAATTTTACTGTAAATTTGCACTTAAATGAAAACTAGAACACTGATACCATAATATTTTTTAGATATAATTAAATTATTTAATCTTTGTGGATAAAGTTTTGAAGTGAGTACAATAATTGAAATGATTATTTCAGGGCAATTATGTAAACACTATTGTATCAGGAAGAGGGGAAGGAGCAGTTGATACTATCATATACCTCCACCCCCACCAACTGCACATCCTGGGTGTGAAGAAGAATGTGTAAACACAGACCTGTTAACCAGTGGCGTACACAGTGACAGAGAGTAGGCCGAGGATCCGATTTTGGTAAAAATAAGCTTAAAGGTTACCATTTGAATCTTTTGAAATTAAAATTTGTACACCCACTTCTTAGAGGTCATCGCTTATTCTCTATATTCCTTATCCACCTACTTCGAATCAAATTTCCAAATATTACAGTAATTGAAATATATAATGTTGCAAGTATGAAAATGATTATGTAAAAATCCACCCCCTCCCCAATTCAAAATCCTGGGTGCACCCCTCTTCCTGATAAAATGATGCTTTGCTCATTATTAGTGGCAGATTTACAGGGGGTAGGATGGAACACAAGCCACATGTTCCTTTGTTTATTTTAAGAAAATATACAACAATCATTATAGTTACCTCTAGTTACAAACAAAAATAATTTGCTAAGAGTTGAAGAGATACTGAATGAAACAAACAATCGTGAATCCAGTTTTTTCGTCTACCATGAACATATAAAATTACAGGGTAAATTCTTGATACAGAAAATCCGAAATGTCTATACGCCAATTAAAGCGTACAGACTTGCGTCTGTTTTTACAAAAAATTACCCTCCTCGGTGGCGTAGTTGGCTAACGTGCTTGTCGTGTTGAGCTCGACTGCTGAGGACGGGGAGATCGAGGTTCGAATCTCGGTCGGGTGAACTGGGGGTGGTTTTTCCTAAATGGTTTTCCACTCTCCCTCCACGCAAATTCGGGTTCACTTCCTCTAATTAAACCTTCCCAATTCCTAATCCATAAGCGTAATTAATACTTAAAGCGTATAACCCAAACGGGTAGTAAGACGTGGTACTAAATAATATTAATACAAACAATGAGGGCCTGGGAAACTATCAACAAAAACTTAAATTAGAGCGTAAACTTGTTTTCTTCTTTAATCTTAAAGATATTAAGTTTGATGATAACACTATTTTTATAAAATAAAATGATACTCATAATCTTTATTAAGATAATTCATTATTTATCAGCTTACTCACAAGTGCTTTTACATAACATAGTCGTATACAGGTTTTATAATAATAATATTTAGCACCGCGTCTTACTACCCGTTCGAGTTATACGGTAAAGTACTAATTACGTTAATGGATTTGGAATTGGGAAGGTTGAATTATAGGAAGTAAACCCGCATTTGCGTGGAGGGAGAGTGGAAAACCATTTAGGGTAAACCACTCCCAGTTTACCCGACCGAGATTCGAACCTCAATCTCCCCGTCCTCAGCAGTCGAGCTCAATACGACAAGCGCGTTAGACAACTACGCCACAGAGGCGGGTTATACAGGTGTTAAAAAATGTAATATATAGATATTAATTTTTCATATCGGTGTAATGTAGTAATAGAATAAACAAATTTTTGTATAATAATGATCTTCCTGTCATTTTTTATGGATACACCACTGCTCATTAAAGATATCCAAGATGTGTTTATATTACAATAAGTAAACAACTAAACTAAACAATGTTTATTCATTTTGATAAATAATGTTTATTCAAGTTGATAAAAAAAATGTTTTAACCATTAAAAAGTCGCTAAAATATAGACTTGATCTAAATTTTACTTTCATCTTACCTAGAGATAGACTAAATTTAATAAATATAAAATTATTTACATATATTCTTATATATACTTTTAACACTATGGAACCATATTATAGTTTTTCTATGAGGATTTTAAACATATTATCTAACTTTAAATGACTAAAATAAGTTTGAGCTGTTCGAAAATAAGTTTTTAGGAACATATTTGGTCCAAAAATGTTTGACAATACTGGTAAGTGGACAGTGTTCCATAATGATGAGTTACATACCCTGTGTTCATCACTAAACAATTTTAAGGTAGTCAAGTCTCGCAGACTACAATGGGTATGGCATCCAACATGAATTGAAGAAATTATACAGTAACAAAACGTACCTACTGTACACTGACAGAACATACCAACTATACAGTAACAGAACGTACCCACTGTAAAATGAGGGAATGTATGCATTGTACTCTAACATTGACGGTATATACATCACGTTCCACCTTTCAACTAACAAAAAGATTGTAAAGGTAAAGTGCCAAGGGGTTGATACCACCCTCACAGCTTGTACACCTTGACGTACAATCTATTATTTACATTTTCCATCTGGAGGTGAGAACCCAGTGTCTTGTAGGAGCTAACATAAATCTAAATTTAAATATAAACGTGAAATACGTTACGTTTTTACTGTGTATGCATGGTTTTCTTGAATTATTCCACTCGGGGAAGTAACAAATTACAAATCTTTTTTTGGGGACTGAAATACAATTTAAGTTGAAATAATATGTGCATACTTCAATTTCAACAGGATCGCCATCTTTTTTTTTTTTTTGTGGCCCCTAAAAAAATCCAATTCTATATTGTGATGGATGTCGACGTTCCATGACTCCCTGAACCCTTAAAGGACCGGTTAGATGGGACCGGACCGCACCGCATTTTTCCGGTTGAATGCTATCCTTGTTTTTAAATGCAAATGGCTACATAAAACCAGTCGGTGACCTGGCGGTCTAGGGATAAGGTGTCGGACCTCTGAGCTGGGGTCTTGGGTTCAAGCCTTGGTCCCGGCACAGATTTATCTGATTACCAAACCCTTCCTTCACCTCTGACAAGACGTGTATTAATCACAACTTGTGAATGTGTGGAATGCCAGGCCTACACCGTGGTTCGGATTCCACGTTAAACTGTAGGTCCTACATTACATCTCACAATAATCCTACCATTACACATTAGCGTAGGTGTGGGTACAACCTGAACGGGTAGTAAGACGCGGTGCTAATAATAATAGTAATACATGAGTTCATACTGCACCGCACCGGCGCGGACGAATCGTAGAGAGAGCATTGCTCCGCACTTTGCGGTGTGGTTCGGACCGTGTTGCCTCCTAGAACCAGAAACAAATGTTCGGGAGCTTCCGAACTTTGTTTTCATGTTAACCCTTAAAGCACTGTAGGGATGGGCGAAACAGTGATTTTACGATATCGGTGATCACAGTGACCTTGATTTTAAAAGCGCAATGATTATTCACAGTGATTGGCAGTCACTGTGTCAGCACTTGTATTATTATTATTATTTATTATTATTATTATTATTATTATTATTATTATTATTATTATTATTATTATTATTATTAGCACCGCGCCTTACTACCCGTTTGGGTTATACGCTTAAGTACTAATTACACTAATGGACAAGGAATTGGGAAGGTTGAATTAAAGGAAGTGAACCCGCATTTGCATGGAGGGAGAGTGGAAAACCATTTGGATCCAGCACTTGTAAAACTAGACATTTCTTTCACAACCGTTGCAAGTGTGACGCTGTAGTCATTGTTCCCAACGTTACGTACAAGATAAACAATATTATATATATAACAATTTATTGACCAACCAACATTCTTATTAATTATTAGCTAGCTTAAAACTTTATATTTCCTAATTAATAGCTGTGCGATACGGGTCGGCTCCGTGTAGTCGGTCCTTTACTGGACTTAAAGCCGAAACCATTTTACTGATCAGTCTACAACTTGGTATCTAGGGTTTCCATAAGGCCCCCTCAACCCCCAAGATATTTTCGAAATTATCTATCAAACCATTAACTTAAGGATAGTTTAGTTTGATGTGAAAAGAGAGACATTAATTCGATCAAAATCGGCTGTAGCTATTTAGACTAAAATTCATTTTCATAAGCAGAAACTTACAATTTTGGCTATACCTCCACAACTAGAGATACAAAATAGCTAATAAAAGAAAAGATGTAGCACTCTCAAAACTAAATCAATTTTATTTGAAATAATATTTAAACAATTTTTTCAACACATTTACTTACTACCTGTATTGGTTATAAGCAAATAATGATAATTACTCTAATAGGATATCGATTAGTAAGGATTAATTTTAGAGGTAATTTACACGCATATACATGGAAGGAGAGTGGAAAATTATTTAGGAAAAAATATATTTAGTAGACCCGAGTGGGATTCAAACCCCAATTTTCCCATCATCAGCAAACCAGCCTGACACAAGTGTGACACCTTAGACCGTTCAGCCACTGAAGTGGGTAATGGTTATCAATGTTGGCCGCGAACAAACCATTGTTATTTCCAAATGTCCCTTTCTATGAAAATTGGACACGAGGGGAGTAACATTAGGAGTAGAACAACTTAAAGAAAGAGGTGACCTGGTGGTCTAGGGGTAAGATGTCGGACTTCTGTGCTGGGGGTCCGGGGTTTAATCCTCATTCCCAGCACATATTTATCTGATTGCCAAACCCTTCCTTCACCTCTGACAAGACGTGTATTAATCTCAACTTGTGAATGTGTGAAATGCCAGGCCTCCACCTGGTTCGGATTCCACGTTAAACTGTAGGTCCTCCATTTCATCTCACAATCACCCTACCATTACACATTAGCGTAAGTGCGTATAACCCGAACGGGTAGTAAGACGCGGTGCTAATAATAAATAATAATAATAATAATATATAATAATAAACTTAAGAAAGTGGAAAGCTTCAAGTACTTGGGAGGTGTGGTAGAGGAAAGAAGAGGAAAAGAGAGAAAATAATTGGTGAAAGAGGGAGGCAAGTGGAGGCCTTTACAAAAGCTTCAGAAGACTGTTCTGGATAGAGATATGCCTCAGAGGTGCAAAAGAGTGAAATACAAAGTGCACCATGTCCCAATATTGCAGCAGGATACAGGCATGTGAGATGAAGTTTCTGAGGAGTAATCTGGGAGTGGACAAGGATTAATATGGTGAGGAATAAAAGGGTAAGAGATAGGAGGAGGAGGAACCCTTGCAGGATAGGATAGAGATGATGAAATTGAGGTGGTATGGACATTTGAAGAGGATGTAAGGGGGAGGATTCAAAGGAGGATGCTCGAATCGGAGGTCGTGGACAGGAGGCTAAGAGGAAAACCCAGAGAAAGGTGGATAAAGGGAGTGTGGAAGAGTGTGGAGAAGAGAGGATTGGAATGGTTCGGCGTGGAGTAAGAAATATGTGGTTGTACAGGAGTAAATGTAGAGGCTTGTGTTCAAGACAGACCTGCCAGTGGAAAGAAATTGTGGATGTTGATAATTATGATGATAAAGATTAAACTTTTAATATATTTATATATTTATGATGTATTGATATTTATTTTTAAGAGACTTATGTAATATTTGCAATTGATTTTGTTTATATCTGTCTCCCTCTCACTCTCAATGTGTACTCTTACTATAACCGTAGCTCATTTTTAGAAAAGGCATTCTCATTCTTTCTTCAATGTTGCTTCAGTTGTTTTCTCATTAAACTCCCTACCGAAATAATAAACAAACCAATCCGCCCTTCTTGAATTCTGCCAAGTTATGAGTCTCCACTTCATTTTAATATAAATGGTGGATTTGTGTTCCTTTTGCTTGAGTGCTTTCTCGGAGAGATTGGATATGTTGGAGAATTTTGGAGTCTTCCGCGGTATTGTGTGTACTTTGCCAAATTCAGTTGAGGTTTAGCAATTGAGTTTAAATTTAATGAAACTTTCGTAGTGAACATCAGCTTAAGGTGGTAAGGAACACGAGTTAAGAGCCATATTTTTGCAGATTTTGTAACAAAACATTTTTGGTCAAAATAAATCAAGTAATTCTTTAGTAGAAAATTAAGGTTTAATTTTCTTCATATGCTTCACATGATGATGACCTAAACATTTAAAAAGTTTTTCATCTAATGACGCTACGCTCATGAAAGATATTCAATAACTGTTGATATCAACAAGTGAAGAAAGTTTAATTATATATTATCTTGGACACATAGTGTTTTGTTTAAAAAAAACAACACTGCAAACACAGTGCCCTTAGGGAAGTTGCTTACCTGTCTCGTCATGGCAAGTAAAGATAGGATTTTACATGTCAATTAATTTTATTTTTACTCAGTAAGGTTTAAATGTATAACGTTGAAACAAAAAAAACAATCTCTTAAATAATTCTGAAACAGTGAAACAAAATTATTGTTTTTATCTTTAATTGGTTTTTGTAAACATATTTTTATAGGTCTTAGCCTAGTTGGCTTTGTCACACAAATGGCCTGTAGGAATCTTCCTACCAGGATGTAGAGTAAAAAAACACCTTGGTGTCATTGAATAGGAAACTAAAAAATAAATTTTAAAAAGTATAATAAATGTCTCCAAGGTTCAATTTGTATAGTGATTGTGTAAACTAGTCAGAGAAAGAGGGAAAGTGCTATCAGAAGATAAATAAGAGGCCTCACAGAATTAACTTCTCATTTACTCGCCTCTCTTTATATTTTGAATATCGGGGTCTTAATGTTGATGGTTCCAAGAATGCTTTGGTGCGTTAAGTTAAGATGCAACCCGCTTTGCAAAGTAGCTTTGGAATCTCTAAGCAGGCAACGTCGTTAACTCACATTCTTTACACTCGCCCGCCTTAGTTCTATGAAACCAAACACCATGAATGTTTGTTTGGGACAAACACAAGGAAATCACTATACTATAAAGCCACACGGCTGACTCACTCACTGATATTAATGTTTACCCACTTCCAGATGAGATAGAAACTTGAAATTTGGCAAACTTATAGCTTCTAGTCTGTAAAATACGTGAAAATTCAAAAAAGCTAAAAATATATATATATTTTTAAACCACGAAGAAAATTCAAAATGGAGGAGCAACTTTAAAGACGGTGCTGATCTTTCGTTGGAGGTTTCATGTGGCTAAACGATAAGACCTATCAAAAAACTGTTTGCAACAGAACTAGATTTTTGACTGTAGATAAATTTTGCACATTTTGAACATTTTTTTTATTTTCTGATACACTTATGGTACATCTAGAATCATAAAATTGTAAAAATAAACCAACGTTCAAAACAACGCTGGAATTACATTAGTTTACAATCACTGGGGGTTTGTGGGTGGAGCCCCCAACGAGCAAAGCGAGCATGTATATAATTGACTTATTAAACATTAGTTTTTACTAAACAAAGGGTCGTATCAACTAATGACCTATAATAATATTATATCTTAGAGCAGTAATACCAAACACAGCTAAAGTGTTATAAATTTTGGACACAGTTTTTATAATCAAACATTTTAATGGACAAAATGAATCAAATATTGCTCCAGAAGAAACATAGAGTTTAATTTTCTTCGCGTGGTGATATCAACAGTTGTTGAATATCTGTCATGAGCATAGCGGCATTAGATGAGAAACTTTTTAAATGAAGAGAAAAAGTTGTCATTAAATTCTTGGACACTCTCAACAGTTATTCAACAACTGTTGATATCACAATGTGAAGAAAATTAAACTCTACGTTTCTACTGGAGGATTATTTGATTTATGTTTACCAAAAAGGATGTTGATATAAAAACTCCACAAACACTAATATTTCCTCTCTTCCTCTAGAGTCCCATCTTAATTTATAATCAAATATTTTACGTAATAAAAATAACAACATCATATTTATTTTAAAATTAATCCTGTAGTACAAATGAATAATGTCTACAGCTGAAAGGATAAAATATCAGTGGATGTACTGTAAATAACATAAATCAAGGTTTCATAACTACTATGAAAAGCGTAATTCCTAGTTTTTTTAGCTTGCAAATGCATACAAAATCCTAATAACATGTTTTCACTATAACATAATTCTTTAAATGCACATTAGATCAAAGCAGAAATATATAGTAAACAGACTGAATTACAATAATAAAATGGCAACCGAAGCCATTCTCAACTCAGCTGATGAGCGCGTCATAATGAAACTCGCCAAAATACTATATAGAACAAACACTAAATATAACGAGCATGGATATAGTTTAAAATCACTGTATTATCAGAATGCTTAAAAGTGGATCCCCACTGTATTTGATTGATAAGCTTTAAATTACGATGTATTATGAAAATAACTCTATTGTATGAATAGACACTAGCTAAAGTACACGCTGAACTCACAGTAAGTTCATTTTAATCAACACTAAAAAAACTGATAGAACCAAATTTGATAAATTTAAGAGTGTCCTAAAGCTTTGCAATCTGCTGTGCCAATAAATGAAAAAAAAAACTAAAATATTTATCCTACTGAACTAATGAACTAAACAATATATTAAACTAAGAAAAACCTAATGACTATTTAACCACACTATTAAGAGAGCAATTGTTTACTCTACAAAAATAATGAATTAATGATCAAGTGAATAAAGGAATTAATTAAGTACTCGACTAGGAGAATCTGTTTCAACTCAACTAGTGATATCAGCTCCTTAATGAGCTTATAAATACCTACTGAATAATTAACAACTCGGCTAAGAGAACAATTGTTTATTAAACTCAAACAGTAAACATTCTTCAATTTAAATAAGAAATATCTACTGACTATCAACAACTTTAATTAGAGAACAGTTATTATTCTTTATTAAACTCAATCATGGAACTATCCGTCAATTTAAAAAAGAAACACCTACTGAATAGTTAACAACTTGAATTAGAGAACAGTTATTATTGTTTATTAAACTCAGACAGTGAACTATCCATTAATTTAAATAAAAAACCTCCACTGACCAATTATTAATAACTTGAATAAGATAACATTTTGTTTATTAAATTCAAACAGTGAACTAGCCATCAATTAATAATATAAAAAACCTACTGACTAATTAATAAATTAATTATTGAACAATTATTATTGTTTATCAATCTCAAACAAGGAACTAGCCATCAATTTAAATAAGAAACATCCACTGACTAATTAACAACTTGAATTATTGAACAATTATTATTGTTTATCAAACTCAAACAATAAACTAGCCGTCGATTTAAATAAGAAACATCTACTGACTTATTAACAACTTGAATAAGAAAACAATTATTGTTTATTAAACTCAAAAGTGAACTAACCATCAAATTAAATGAGAAACGCCTACTGACTAATTAACTACTTGACTAGTAGATTAGTTTTTGGCTTAACTAAACTAGTGATATCAGCAGCCAAATAAGATTAGAAAGAACTATTCGACAAAGAGAACCATTGTTTATTACAACCAGCTAATGAACTAAGCCCCTAAATGAACTATGAAATATATAATGCTTAATTAACTATTCGATTAAGAGAACAATAACTACTCATCTCAAAGAACAAAATATTGTTTGCTCAACCCAACAAGTGAACTAAATCATCAATCAACTGAACTAATCAGCTAAACCTAGCACTGAGCCGTAGCAAAGTAGTGAACCACTATATAAATGAACTGTTAATCTCAGTGAACTAAATGAGTTTGACCTATCCCCCCATGTGTTGACACCGAGAGGGTGAGGCATGGAATGTATTGTACGCTGTTGTGTGGCCTATATATGTGAAGGTATAGGTTGAGGGTGAGGGGGGACAGTAAACAAGAACGCCAATATGTGTGTCACAAACGAGTGATGAACGCCCTTGAGTGATAGGGCCAATTAATTCACTCAGCCTCTCCGTTCAACTCTGGCACAATGTGAAGCACAGTTGGTCGCCATTTAAGGTGAGGTGGAAAAAAGCGTATGTTAAGGTCAGTCTTCTAATTTATTTTTAAAACAAAATAAATCAAATTTTACTTTCTCACAACCCCTCGGTGGAGTATCTTGGCCTAGAGAAGAAACCATTTTACTGATCGGGTTAAAAAAAAAGAATCTAGTATTTACATAAAGTACCCACGAGTAATTTTTGTAATTATGTACCCAATACTAACCCACTTCGATGATTGCACTGTCTAAGGCGTCACTCTCATGTTGGACTAGATTGCTTATTACATAGGGATCAGGATTCTAATCCCGGTCGTGTGTATTGGGTGGTTTAGTTAATTTAAAAAATAAGATCAAAATTTTAAAATTCCTACTTCGAAATGCTCATATCCATACACAGCATTAACTAGTATTTAAATTTTAAACCTTTGCATGCAGTAGGTATCATGCAATGCTCATGACAGACAGATAAACAAATTCTTAATTATTTTTCAGTTTCTTCTCCGTTTGTTACATATTTGTACACAACTTAATGGCTAATAAACTTTTAATTTAGTTACAAGTTTATTATTATTTACACAAGTGTATAGACGTATTTTTACACGGGGAATGAAGCAACGCGACCATCACATGCCAATAAACTCTGTGATATAGTCGGATAAAAAAAATAAATTTACACGAAAACTATTTTACGTGGCTCACTTCCGATTAAACATTAATGGAGATAAAGAGTTAATAGAAGTTCTTAATACTGAACATTGTTGAAATATTACACTTTATTTGGATAAAAATTACATTGAAAAGGCCGGTTTCTAATATTTTAGAATGGCTTCACAGCTAAGCATTGTCCACAAATCTTCATTCTGTCATAATAGGGACATAATGTAGTTATTAACAAGAAACTTTGTCGCTTTGTCCCCATCGTCACCGCGGAAAATATCGAGTAATCATTCAAATACGAATGCACTGCACACCTTTCTGGCAGATCGTACGTCTTTTATTTTCCCTTTTACTTCCATACTTCGCGTGAGCCGGGAGCTGAGTTGGGCCTGCTATGATAAACGTTCCTAAGGTCAGGTGATAGGGATTTCAAGTAAAGATAAGTATTTTCACAGTTTTTGTATAAAAAAACAAAAATAATGTAAAATAAATAAGATATTGCTTCAGTAGAAACATGGTTTAATTGTCTACACATGGTGACCTTGACAGTTGGTGAATATCTGCCAAGGGTGTCCTAAAATTTGATGACAACATTTATCTTAGTTTAAATAATTCTCAACAAATATGAATATGTTCATGAGAGATAATAAAATACTATTGAGACTCTATGTGTGGAAAATGTAACTCTTTGTTTCTACTGGATCAATATGTTGCATATATATATATATATATATATATATATATATATTATATTATATATAGGGTTAGAGATATGTAAGGTTAAATTTAGATGAAATGTACCTGCATTTCGGTGTAGGGAGAGAATTAAACTATCTAGTAAAACAATTCTTAGTACATCCAATAGGGATAGATCACGGATCTCCCCGTCGTTGCCAATCTAGTCTAATGAGAGATTAGCAGCTTAGACCACGTGGCCACCGAAATGGATGTTATCAATATTGGCCAAAAAAATAAATTGTTTTTTATGAATAATGTAAAAACACTGATTTTTTCTCACCTTACTTTCTTTCTAAACTTAAGACTACCCCTCAAAGAGACATAGCTAAAATAAACAGAGTGAAATAAGAGAGAATACAGTAACTTTTTAAAACTATCGGATCAGTTTCTTATTTTTCTTGTTTGAATATACTTAAAAGATCTACCAGATAACCTGAACAAACAATTATCCTGTTGATTTGGAATTACTTTGAAAAGTTTTTTTTTTTTTTTTTTTTTTACAAATTGTCACAATCCTTGTCTTGGATGTTTCGCCTCGTTTTCTAGAGCTGCCTTCATTTCCAATTCCAATGCTGCCGTTCTCTTTAAAGAGTTTGGTTGAGTGTTTAATCGATATCCTGAAAGAGAATATATTGCCACTGCCACGTCCTGGAAATGCAAGATAGATTCATTTCCTTAAATTTTACACTTATTACTGCCTTTAAATATGTATACGATATGAGAGGTAAGTTCTTTACTACGAATTCTAACGGCACACGGTCGTAACCATCCCATCGTCCTCGGTTCGGATCCTAACCAGATTAGTATATGGCCTGATTATCCTTTATTCACATGCGTCAATTTATATCTCAACGCAAGAATTAAGTATTTAAACATATTGTGTTAGGATGCCAGATATTTTCACTTTCCCTACCAACGATTATACTAGCTTTGATTTTGATGCAAGATAGCTCGAATTACAGATAACAAATTATTATTTAGAATTAATATATTCCAAATTTTATTTCTGTTCATAAAAGACAGACCGATTATAAATAGTGAAATTTGAGTTGGAGTGACTAGTTCAGAGACAACTCTTTTATTACGCTAGCGTTCAACAAACGTCCACTATGTTTTCTGAAGTTTTCAAGAGTGTTTTCCCAATGGCTGCCACGGGGACACCCACCCTCACCATGGGCGATTTCCCTTCTTAAAAATAAATCGGCCAAAGTCTATTTCCCTGTAACTTAAGAAAAATTGCAGCTTGGTTCGGGGAAATCTTTTTAAAAAAAATTCCTGTTCTTTACAGCTAGTTTTTAAGGATCGTTAATATTATAAAACACAATATTTATTGTACCCTTATTTTATAAAGTAATAGCAAGTGGTGCTCCAATTATTCCTTCATTGAAACTTATAAATCCTGCTTAATTTTATTGGTCCTTTTCATTTGGCGTGGAAATGCAGAGCCATGGGAACAAACGGTTATCTTCAAGAATTTTTATTGTTTTGCAATTTTCTTTTCGGAAACGATTTGTTGAAGAATAGAATCATGTTGATTAAGTTATACTTTTTATATAGTACATACCTCCTCTATAATTTTAACAGTGATCAAAAAGCGATAAAATTGACATTTTTCAATAGAAAACTGCCGGCTTCATAATAAAAAATAGGAAAATGTAACAATTAATAAACATCGATGTATTCCCTTAGAAGTATTGTTGAAAATATTAACAAAAAAAATTGCACTCGTTCTCGAGAAAACTGATATTTCCAAACGTATGATTTTTCGGCAAGACCTGTCCGGTAGTTAGCGCCATCTCCTGTGTCCGTGATCCATCACATTTTTGTTGGCGCGGAAGGATACTTTGATCGGTTGTGAATCTACGCCACGCCCTTCACCGTCCCGCCCACCATACCAAAAAAAAAAGGTTTTAGACTTGCGCTTCACAAGGCCAAGGCCTTAAGTTAACACGAAATACATGTTATGCTTCAGAATATTGGCTTAACAATTGACTAATGTCAATATCTTCGGAAATAATACTTTAATATCAATAAAAAATGTTATCAAACTATTCAAATAATACTTTTCTAAGGATTACTGTATGAATGACATTTCCGTAACTTATTGAAAGAACAAAATCTATATAAAACTATTATTTTTTTGTTTTATGGTTTTGGCAACAATAGATACTAGATTATAATATGATCTTATTAATTAAAAAGGGTTTTATTAGCACTTTTATTAATCCAACAATGTAAAGTGATATGTACAGTGTATGTAATTCATCATTATGTAACATCTTCCACTTCCCCGTAGCCTTATCCATTTTGGACCAAATAACGTCCTAGCCAACTGGTTTTTGAACACTATAGATTTGTTCGCGCCGTGTAAGATAATATACCGCGTTTCACACCCATAGAGAACAGTCAGTAAAGTTAATAGCTTTTATTCTATGAATTTTGCATTCCCTTAAAGAAGGGGAGATGTCAAACATAGGGATGTGAATGAAGTATCTATACTTGACTAATATACATATTTTCCTTTCGATAGTATTATTTTATTATTCTATAATTTTTCCCAATACTTTTAATGATATTGTACTCACACTCTGGTATCGTATCGGTGTCGAAAGAAACAACTTTTTTGTTGTCTTCACTCATGTTGAGATTAAATTTTACTAGGGTGGACTGTGAAGGAAAAACAGATGACGCGTTTCTCATTCTTGGTTCTCACCCATTTTCTGCACGACAAGCAAGAAGAAACTCTAGAATTCAATCTCTTTTAGCTCATAAGCCCACCATATTGTTTATCAACACACCAGGCGACAAGGCAAGTGGCGACCATTCTACTACCTCTGACCCCTTTATAAATGAGCACAGTCATCACAAAATAAACAGAATAATCTTTTGTAGAGTTCAAGCATTATAATTTTTAGTGTTTAAATACATTTGAAAGTACAATTATGATGAAAAGTTGAAATTATTATTATTATTATTATTATTACTTGATAAAAAGATTCCATATTAAATTTTTAATACCGATACTTACTGCTATCAATAATTTTTCTCAATACCATTATGGTATCGATATTTTTCTTCTGATATTTTTAATGATTACAGTATCGATACTTTTCTTCCGATATCACATCCTAAATCAAACATTTACAGAGAGAGTAATAGCATGCATTTCCCAACTGTATTATTCTCCTAATTTCCAATCTGATAGCGTTATTGCTAGCTATAATTAGGCTAAAGATCGTTCATTATTGAAATTGGGGTTTTCTCTTTAAACGTGATAAATTAATGAATAGAGGATTGCTTGCCGTTTCTGTTATAAAATTAAATAGTTTATAAGTCACTGGTTTATATTGTCTCTCCAAAAAGAGCACTATCACCACGTCTTACTATATATTTGGGTTATTTGCAAACGCATGCGTAGGTCTACTTTTAATTACTTAATGTGTTAAAAATTAGGGTGTTTGGATAAAGAGGAAGTGTATCCGCAATAGCATGGAGATAGATGGTTGAAAATTTTTATTAAAAACCATCCGCAGCACACCAGGCTGAGATTCTAACCTCGAGCACTGCCATTAGTAGTCTATTGCGAGAATCACTAAACATAAACCAATTATTTTCATGTTATAAGGTGTCACTATCGCAATAGACTGGACGGTCAATGATTGGGAACTCAGGGTTTGAATCCCTGTCTGGGGTTCTGAGTGTAGTTTTTTTTTTTTCCTAAATGGTTTTTAATTCTCCATTAGACGTAAATACGGGTACACTTAATTTAAATCCAATCGTGCTCATTCTTAACACAATTAGTAGTAGGCCTCGTGGTAAAGTGGTTAGTGCACCTGACTATGAGCCTAGGGGTCCCAGGTTCAACTCCCGACTGGTAACCTTAACAGTATTCTGTTAAGGGGAATTATCTTAACGTTCGTCAGGGTTTGGTTGGTTAGGTTTAAGTCTCCCAGTGGCCCACACCTCCATATTCACTCTTATCACATCATCTCATTGCTGGTTAGACATGTAGACAATCTCCATTGATGTACTCTAGTCAACCAGTTCCACCAGAACGACAAATAGTCTACCTACAGGCGACCGAACTGGATCTCATATCGCTTCCAATCATATATATATAATAGGTTAAAAAAGGAAGAAAATACATGATAATAATATTAGTAGTTTACATATAGAGTCTACTCGTGATAGGTTTTTACCTGGACGACATTTCAAAGATCATAGGTTTAGGTTTTGGGCTTCAAACACTTGTAAAAGATCACTGTTTTGTTATAAATAATAAGTTTATAAATAATGTTACATTTTACATCTAAAAAACGAAAACTTAATTTTTCTTATAATGTTTCGTAACTTTTAAAAATATCTTTTTACCCAATCCGAAACAATATTTTAAACCTAATTAAAAGTACTTATTCTCCATTTTGGAATGTTACCTATGATATATAAACACAGGCACCGTATTTACTTGGGAAAGAGAAAACACGTGTCATTTTCTATATAGATAATAAGTTATTTTATGATTATTTTATCGTATTTTTAAATGTTCAACTGAATAAAATATTTGTATCCACTGCGTGGGTGTATAATTGTAAAGAACTTGTTTACGTCACGTTCAGTTTAAATTCGTCTATCGCCATTTTGAAGCTAGATCTTTTGTGAAAGTGCTGTGAATAATAATTTTTTAAGTGGAATAAAACGATAAATTAGCTTTTTGCCCGAAATCAAATAAATATATAAATAATATTTGCCTAAATTACTGTGGTTTTCTCTCAAATTAATACATTACCATACGTCTTCATTACAGTTATCCAAGTGACTGATGTCAGCTGTTGGCGTAGTGATATATTAGGAATTATTTACAGTATCTTTTTGAGCTGCCATCCAGGAAAACTAAGGTCATGAATGTATTATATGTGTTCAGCACGAACGGGTAGTAGGACTAGGTGATAAATATATTTTATATCTATATGAGTACGTTCCCTGAGCTTCTTATTTCAATCTTGATACGTACGTCATCAGATACGACGACGAGTGAAACAACCCCACCTACCCCCCCTCTTGACAGTTTTTGGAAGACTCGCGAGTCAAGCGCTTGCGGCAGATTTCTCGCTCGAACATTTCCACAAAACGTGAAAGAGCTTTTGTTTTCGAAATGAATTATTATACTACAGGCTCTGCGTACCCGTGCCGTGGCATCCTTGGAAATGTTGTCGAGTGGGGTGGAAAGGGGGGGGGGGTGTTTAAACGTGAATTCTGCGAACAATGGTATGACAGAGCAGACAGGGAGAAATATAAGTAGCCCCTAATCGTGTTTCAGGATATATTGTAACTGTCATCCGCTAGGTTGCTCTCATTTTTATACAACCCCCCACTCCTCCCTTATTTTCTGCTACGCTACCTTATATTCTGACTAGGCCCTATATATGACTGATTAATGTTCGTTTGTTTCAAAAGAGAGATTATAGGTTGAGCTGTATTTATTTTTATAATTAGTCGTCATATAACAAATAGAAAATGGAAGAAAGATAATGCCTTTACAATTATCTAAGGTGGGGATTTAGGGGACGCCAGAAATGGTTATAGAAAAACATTTTTTCATTGGAGATAAATCCAATATTTCTTTTGTACAAACAAAGAGCTTAATTTTCTTCCCATTGTGATATCAACAGTTGTTGAATATATGCCATGAGCATAGAGGCTTTAACTGGAACCACTTTTTAAATGAAGAGGAAAAGTTGTCGTTAAATTCAAGGACACCCTTGACAGATATTTAATAATAATATTTAGCACCACGTCTTACTACCCGTTCGGGTTATACGCTTTAAGTACAAATTACGCTAATGGATTAGGAATTGGGAATGTTGAATTAGAGGAATTGAACCCACATTTGCGTGGAGGAAGAGTGGAAAACCATTTAGGAAAAACCACCACCAGTTCACCCGACCGAGATTCGAACCTCGATCTCCCCGTCCTCAGCAGTCGAGCTTAACAAGCGCGTTAGCCAACTACGCCACCGAGGTGGGTGACATATTTTACAGCTGTTGATACAACCTTATGAAGAAAATTAAATTATATGTTTCTATTGAAGAAATATTTCATTTATTTTGACAAAAAAAAGTTTTAAAACAAAAAATTCGAAAACACTGACCTTAACTTACCCGTCCTACATTTCCACCTTAAGGCCCTTGGCTCTGTCGAGTGTAAGTCTAAAACCTATTTAATGGGATATTGGGCGGGATGGTGAAAGGTGTGGCGGGGCTTCACAACTGACCAAAGTATCCTTCCACGCCAAAAGAACAGATGGATCACGGAAACCATAAATGACGCTAGCTACCGGACAGGTCTTGCAGAAAAATCTTACGTTTGGGAATATTAGTTCTCTCGAGAACGAGAGTAATGTTTATATTAATACCTTTAACACCCTTTCTAAGATAATGTATCGATGTTTATTAATTGTTAGATTTTCTTATCTTTTGTTATGAAGCTGGTAATTTTTTATTGAAAGAATGTCAATTGTATCGATATTCGATCACGGTTAAAATTAATGAGGAGGTGTATACATAAAAAAATATATATCTTAATCAACATGCTTATAATTTTGAACAAACCGTTTCCGAAAAGAAAATAGCAAGAAAATAAAGATTCTTGATGACAACCGTTAGTTCCCACGGCTCTGCATTTCAACGCCAAATGAAAAGGGTCAATAATCTTAACTTGTGGAAAGCAGAAACCTTGATAAGAAATATTATAAAAATTTTGTATACATATTTAGAACCCACACGCCTCTGAAAATTGATGCAATACTTATCTTAACCTACCTTCCAAGGATGCACCTTTATCTTCACACATTTGTGTAATATTATTTAATCCACTTCTATATCTGTCGATATTTTAATCCAGTATTTGAGTATGTTCATTAATCACAATCAGATGGAGCTCTATGAACCATTTACCTGAAACAAAAGGAAAATTAAATTATATTTCTTGCATAAATAATTAGTGAGTGGCATCTATAAATATTATATTAACTATATATATAAGCTTTTATTAGAATACAAGAAACATTTATTACTATTTCTACAGATTGTTAACACTGTAGTTCCATTCATGAATAGCAAACAACTCTATTTTTGCTTAAAATTAAATTGCAACGTCACATTTATCATCTACTATAATTTTGGTATCCCTGTCTTTTCCTATTTATGAACTTTCTAAGGTATAAAAAACATCAGTTTTACTGTACCCTAATGAGGAAGGCTTACCTTTTCCTTATTTCCGCAACCAGGTGGGTTGCGAGTCGCTGAGTAACAATCATTTGTTCTCAAATTGTTTTTACTCTGTTCTACTCATGCGCCCCTTTCTGATTATATAGTTTGTTTGTTTGTTTGTTTATTTGTTTGTTATATGTTGCACTCTCAAGTGATTTTGGGTTAGGAAGGAGGTAGCAAAATTAATTAAACAAAACCCTTTATTTGATTTTGGAAGGCTCTTACTGTTACGAATTGAATATTTTTTTCCAGTACCACGTCTTACTATCCATTCGGGATATACAGTTAATTTTATTATGACCCGCCTCGGTGGCGTAGTTGGCTAACGCTCTTGTCGTGTTGAGCTCGACTGCCGAGAATGGGGAGATCGAGGTTCGAATCTCGGTCGGGTGAACTGGGGGTGGTTTTTCCTAAATGGTTTTCCACTCTCCCTCCACGCAAATGCGGGTTCACTTCCTCTAATTCAACCTTTCCAATTCCTAATCCATTAACGTAATTAGTACTTAAAGCGGGTGACCTGGTGGTCTAAGGGTAAGGTGTCGGACTTCTGTGCTGGTGGCCGGGTTTAATCCTCGGTCCCGGCACAGATTTATCTGATTACCAAACCCTTCCTACACCTCTGACAAGACATCTTGTGAATGTGGGGAATGCCAGGCCTCCACCGTGGTTCGGATTCCACGTTAAACTGTAGGTCCTTCATTTAATCTCACAATCACCCTACCCATTACACATTAGCGTAAGTGCGTATAAACCGAACGGGTAGTAAGACGCGGTGCTAATAATAATAACAATACTTAAAGCGTATAACCCGAATGGGTAGTAAGACGCGGTGCTAAATAATAATAATAATAATAATAATAATTTTATTATATAACTATCCTCCTTAGTGGTTTGATCACTGCTTTAAATAATTATTTTTATAGGTTGGGAAGCACTTTGAATGAGTTTAAAGAGCAGAAAATGTTTGGTTATCATTGTTTAACACATGACTCTCGTGTAAGGCTTAATTATCAGTGAACGGGGAGTTCATGGCTCTAATCCCACTCGGGTGTACTGAGGGTTTGTTTAACTTATTAGTTGTCCATTCATTTTCCACTTCCTCTAGATTCAACCTTCCTCATCCTTAACATACTAGCGTAATTAATTTATTTGCGTATTACCTGAACAAGTGCTGAGATGTGGTGAAGGAAAAACAATACTAACATAAAATTTAATATATATTAATATATTATATTTTAACAACTGACACACACTTTTAAAATATTCATAGTATCAAAGATAGTATAAGCTATATTTTTTTTATCACTACGTCTTATAACCTGTTCAGGTTATCCACATATGTTCTTAGTACGCTTATGAGCTACGGATGAGAAATGTTGAATTTATAGGAAGTGTACCAGCATTTGTGTGGAGCTAGAGTGGAAAACTAATTGGGGGGAAAAAACTCAGTGCACCAGATCGAAATTTGAACCATGAGATCTCTGGTTTTTAACAGTCCAATATATTGTGAACGAGACACCTTAGACTAAGCGGCCACCATAGCAGGTTTGTATGTATTATAAATATTACATCAAAACCTCATTTTTCTATCTTAACTTATTTAAATTAAACTAGATTCCATAATGTATGCTAAGCTACAATTCAAAATAGATCATTTAAAGTATATAATATTTTGTTTTCCAAAAAATGTACGTGATTGATAAATGAATCCAACTATGTTCCCTTACAAAGTTATCGCGACACAAACCGAGAATTTAATTTCAAATTAAAACTAGTTAATAAGCTAATCAAACCCGCGTCAACTCGCGGACAAAACCGCCCGACGAACAAATGGTCGGAAACTCATTTACTCTTGTAAATCAGTTGTAATTTTGGTTGGGCAGCGCGGAGGTAAAGGCACTGGTGACTCCGAGCTACACACTAGATTATAGAGCAACCACCAACCCACCCCCACCCCTTTACCTGTATCATCACTACTAGTTCAAGACAAATTACTCCTTTCAAATTAATAATCTCATCATCACTCATCGGTAAACTAGTGGCTTAAATGGAGACAAGTTGAGAGGGAGTACCATTGCATTATCATTTATATTCATATAGCCCTATATTTATATATATATATATATATATATTAGTTTTAGAACCACGTTTTACAACCCGTTCGTGTTATACGCTTATGTACTAATTACACTAATGGTTACATGGATTATGTAGGTTATGTTTATAGGAAGTGTACCTGCATTTGCGCGGATGAAGATTGAGAAACAACTTTGTGAAAACCACCCTCAGTACACCCGACAGAGATTCGAACCTTGATCTCCCCGTCATCGGCAGTCTAGTCTACTGCGAGAGTAGCGCGTTAGACCACGTGGCCTCTGAAGTGGGTCCTTCATTATTATTATTATTATTATTATTATTATACTAGCTAATTACACGTTATTCGCACTCATAAGTGTGTTTTATGATACGTATTTGTATCTAGGAACATTCAAAGTTGGTTCCTTAAAAATCTGACTAGAAGAATCTGAGAAAAAGGTTATCAAATCCATGTTTAGGGGGGGCTGTCATCTTGAAATTAAATGACGTAAGTAGATAATTTTAACTATCCTCTCTGTTAAACGGACGTCTGAGCTATTTCTATAAGAAGTTTCACTACAATTAGCCTTCACCTTAAGAAAATGGGGGATATAAATTTTAATTAGCTTGCATGTTAAACGGACCTCTTAGCAATGTCCATGCGAATAAAATATTTAGTATTCTCAGCCCAGCCCTTTAGTGATTTATTTTGTTAAATCATTTTTTATTATATTAAATTTTGTTTTATAACACGTTTGAGCTATACTCAAATGTAATAACTAAGCTAGTGTCATAGATATGAGGAGGTTTAATTTATAAGAAGTGTATAATCATCTGCCTCAATACAGGGAGTGTAAAACCAACCCAGAAAATCCCACCTTTATACAACCGATTAAGGTTTCGAACCCATATTGCTCCATCACTGGCATTACTTTCTATTGCGAGAGTTACGCCTTAAACCATCTGACCACCTAGTCTATTATTGGGACTATTACTCGTCTAATATTATAGGAGAGGCAAGGAGGATGCTGGTAACGTGGTAAGCTGACTGGAAAGGTAAGTGAATAGAAAACTGTTCTTATTTTCATTGAACTTGCCTTCCTCCAACATGAAAACAAAAAACATCGAGATTTCACGAGAGAAAAACCTCATGTCAAAAGCAAATATGGATCAAAAACGCACATAGATCTTGTATCAAAAGTGCACAGAGGAAGAACAATTTCATAAATTGTCAACGTTCAAGATTCTTATGCCTACAATGGGGAAGGGAATTTAGCTATTGCTTAGAATGTAGTTCTCAAAATATAATTGGCGGACAGTCGTATATTTGTACTCTCTTGACTCGTTGGGGCTCATCCGGTGCGTTTTCTTGGCAAGTGGATGTAAATTAATGTAATTCAAGATACTTTTTTGATAGTGCTTACCGTTTAGCCACAAGAGACCGCCAAAGATTAATGTTTACTCACTTCCAGATGAGTTAGAAACTTGAAATTTAGAAAACTTATAGCTTCCAGCCTGTAACTGACGGTAAACTTCCAAAACTATAAGAAAAACATTTAACAATAAAAAATTATGTCGAAGCAACTTTAAAGTCAGTGAAGACCTTTCTTTGGAGGTTTCTTGTGGCTAAACGGTAAGACCTATCAAAAAACGTATTGCACAAGAGCTAGATTTTTGTTAATAGGTAAATTTTGCACATTTTCCACCAATTTTTTAATTTTATGACACACTTATGGGACAGCTAGAATCATAAAATTGTAAAAATAAATCAATAATCAAAACAACGCTGTAATTACATTAGTTTACACTCACTGTGAAACCCACAACGAGCAAAGCGAGCTACCCATATATAGTTTGATTCATATGTTTGTCTAAGATATAAAGCAGAATCTGTTCAGGTGGTTCATCAACTCACATGCTAGCAGAAACTTATATGGACTAATTATATTTTGACGAAAACTAGAAACAGATGATTGCGGACATTATTTCATTGTCTAGTAGTTAGACATATTTAATATTAATATCAAAATGGTTGTTCTCAAATTATAGTATGGTGTCATTAAACAAATTAAAACAAAACAAGAATTATAAAACGCTATTTACATTTAGCGAGCTATTTTAAATAATTTAACAACTGTACATGCAGCTGTCTGCTTTTATTTCGTTTTCAGGACGCATTCACAATCATTGATTTGGTTGGTTTAGACAAATGCTCAAATATTGAGTCAGCTGATTTTGAAATTTGATTAGGTCTCCCAAGTTTATGTTGCTTCTTAGAAAAAGTAGAGCTGAAATTATTTCAAGTTTCACTTAACGGACAACGCCAATGAGGCTGAAATCTTGTGATTGGTTTAAAGAGGTTCACGTGGTTACCTTTCTTCTCTGATCTTGTTTTTTGGCAAGCGTGACAATCCACAGTTACCCAACGCATTTTACTAACTGTTCAAGTCTTACGCTTATGTACTAATTTCGCTATGGAGTTAGGGATGAGGAAGGTTAAACTTAAAGGAAGTGTACTTACATTTGGGTGAAGAGAGAGAAAATGAAAAACCATTCTTAGAAAATCAACTTTAGTACACTCGACCAGGATTGAAACTCCGGTCTCCCCGTCATCGGCAGTATAATCTAACACGAGAGTAACGCCTTAGCTCATGCGTTCACCGAAGCAGGCAGTAGTAACACTATCTTTATTTTTTTATCTTGAATCAACTTTAAAGAGGCATAACTGTTCCATTCTCTTTCGCCCAATTTCAAATTTCTCTCTTATTAAAATACATTGCCCTTATGCATTCTAAATACCCAGGAGAAAGATAAACTACCATTAATAATTCACAAAATCACATACATACTTGCACGAATGGCTTTATTAGAGTCATATTTACTAACGCATACAATCCTGTTGTTTTTTTTACACGTTATTATTTTACATATACATTCTTATTTTTAAAAGTTATGCAAATAAAAACCGTGAAAATGTTCACAAAACTTTAAAACTACATCTCGTTATGGACCATTATTTTCGATCAAAAACCTAATAACAGTTTTGAAAAGGTATAGTTATTATTATTAGCACCACGTCTTACTACCCGTTCGGGTTATACGCACTTACGCTAATGTGTAGTGGTAGGGTGATTGTGAGATGAAATAGAGGACCTACAGTTTAGCGTGGAATCCGAACCACGGTGGAGGCCTGGCATTCCCCATATTCACAAGATGTCTTGTCAGAGGTGAAGGAAGGGTTTGGTAATCAGATAAATCCGTGCCGGGACCGAGGATTGAGCCCCGTACCCCAGCACAGAAGTGCGACACCTCAACCCCAGACCCCTAGGTCACCCGAAAGGGTTAGTTAAAGCCGTTGTAATAACTGAGGAAATATCCCGCTTCAGTGATAATTGCTTTAACACATCCGTATCTTTGTTATACTAGCCTACTGAAGAAGATAGGGGTTTGAATCCCGGTCGGGTCCACTGAAGGTTGTTTTTCCTAAATAGTTTTCCTCTCTTCTTTCACGTGAATGTAGATACATTACCTCTAATAATAATAATAATAATAATAATAAATATTTAGCACCGCGTCTTACTACCCGTTATACGCTTTAATTACTAATTACACTAATGGATTAGGAATTGGAAGGTTGAATAAAAGGAAGTGAGCCCGCATTTGCGTGGAGGGAGAGGGGAAAACCATTTAGGAAAAACCACTCCCAGTTCACCCGACCGAGATTCGAACCTTGATCTCCCCGTCCTCAGCAGTCGAGCTCAACACGACAAGAGCATTAGCCAACTACGCCACCGAGGCGGGTCATTACTTCTAACACGCTTCCTCCCTCATCCTTACCCCATTAGAGTATATATATTTTTTTTTACATATGCTTATAACCTGAACATGTCGTAAGAAGCTGTGATAAAAATAACCCAGGGAGACGTGGTTGAACCATTCTACTCCCAAGCCACATTATCAGCTATTTTTATTTTTATTGGTGCACTCCTCCTATTTATCTGTTCGGAATTTCCGAATTTATACACTAAATGGGTTGTGATAAGAAGGGTAGAATCTAGATATAATGTGCCTCTATTTGTGTGGAAGGAAAGTGGGACTATTTTTTTTTTTTTGAGCACACCTACCCTTAATAAGCTCAACAGAAATTTGAGCTTTGACCTCCCTGTTATTAGTAACCTGGTCTATTTCGAGAATTACATCTTAAACCGCGTGATAATCGATACTTATAACAAGATATTGTAAGATTCTGGTATGAAGGAACATATAATACAAACTTTTTTTGCTGTAAACATTACTTTACATGATAAATTAAAATTAATAGCCGAAGATACCCGCTTCAGTGGCTGCGCAGTCTAACGCGCTACTCTTTCTGTAGACTAGACTGCTGATGACAGGGAGATCTAGGTTTAATCTTGGTAGGGTGGTTTTTACAAACAGTTTTCCACTCTCCCTCAACGCAAATACGGGTACACTTCCTCTGTGTATAACCTTCCTAATCCATAAAACCATCAGTGTAATTAGCACATAAGCGTATAACCCGAACGGGTAGTAAGATATTGTTCCAACAAAAAAAGGCTGAAGATCACATGTCTTCACGAATACAATATTAAAATGATTTAATTCATTCTTACAGCCATCAAAGAAATGTCTTCCTAAATAAATTGGACTGTACATTAGTAGAGTGAGACTTTGTATCGACGTGGTCTAAATGTATATTCTAACTTGTTGGTAGTGGGAAGATCGGGGTTTTAATCAAGGCCAGGTCTATTGAAGGTGTATTTTTTTACTAAAATGTTTCTCACTCCTTCTTCACGACAATTTAGGTACATTTTCTCTCATCTATAACTCTTTCATACTTATCCCTATTAACAAAATTAAGTGTAGATAACCCAGACAGATAAGAGTTGAGAAAATAAAACTCCATATTACAAGTCCCCAATCGAGCCATACCGACCGAACGTTTGCCGTCTGTTGGCTAAGATTGTGTAAACTTTAATGAATAGGTTTAATGTGGAACCTCCAGTCGTTAATCTAAGATTTCTAGAGTGGACCCGCAACTTTTTTTTAGTCATTTATCTGCTCATTTGTCCTCATAAGGCTGTGTTTGACCTTTTTTTAAGCCCACTGGTCCACAGAAAATCTGTAAGTGCCGGGAATCGAATACAGAACCTTCGGATATGTAGCCAAGATTTCTAATCCCTAAAGTACAGAGGTGGTCATTGATTAAATAAGAGGAATTTAAAAACGTTTGGCTAAAACTTTTATATAATTAGTGTGAATATTTATTTAATATCCTTAGTAATTCATAAAAAATAATCTTATATTATTACTAAGATGACAAACACCAGAATAAATTTTTATATTGAGTTTAATTTGTTACTCGTTTAATATAATACCAGTAAACCCTTGCGAAACTTTCGCAGAATCAACCTTACCCTCCCCCACTTCCCCCCCTCAAAAAAAAAAGATTTAGTATTTTGTAGGGTTGTTGAAATTAAATACTCAGCGAAGCGTATACACAAAATAGTAAAGATAATTTATTTTCGGTAATTGATCCAAAAATAATGTTAGACTTTTCTTTTAACTTAAATTTTAAACAAAAAATGTGTTTTAACGTAAATTGAGTATGCTATGTCAAAAGTCGGTAAAAAAAATCCTATCCCCTGATACCTTATTCATCGCTGTAAGCTTTGTATTAGTTGAGAAAAAGGGATGTTGACAACATAAATATTATATAGAATATTTCATTCTCAGTGGGTGGCAGAAATATTATATTTTTTATTTCTGGGGAGTAGAGCTTGAGAACATAATTTCAGGTATTACCAAAGATCAGTGGGTATTACTGAGTAATTTGTTCACAGAGTCAAGCAGTGGAAAGATTCGATTCTCGAAGAGGGGGTTATAGTATCAAAGTAGTATAAACTAATAATATTTTTTAAGAATAACTTTAATTTAAGTTTTGACTAAAATATGTGGTTGATTTTTATTTCTCATATAGATCATAAATAATATTTACCACCACGTTTTACTACCCACTCGGGCCATACGCTTTAGTACTAATTACACTAATGAGCAAAGTATTGGGTAGGTTGAATATTGAGGAAATAATCCCGTATTTACGTGGAGGGGGAGTGTAAAACCATTTTAAAAAATCAATCCCAGTTTATCTGAGCGAGATTTGAGCCGATCTCCCCGTCCTCGGCAGTATAGCTCAACACGAAACTAGCGCGTTAGCTAGCTACGCCACCTAGGTGGGTATCATGTAGTTAAAGTATTGTAATCTTCAATAATATATTCTACCTTAAAGTGTGATGAAACTTTACGTTTTAGGGGCACGGTTAATCGGATTTTGGATTTCATTTAATCTATGACGGATTTTTGAAAAAAATTAAATTTGGCAAATTTGTTTAAACTATATATATATCTAATTTATTTAAAATTATAAATATATATTTATAAATAGATAAATTTTAAACAAATTTGGTATAAAATATCCAAATTATACATACTTTGGATAGTTTACTGATAAACATTTTTTAATATTTGTTTCTAAATATAAAACAGGATAGACCTCTTAGTCAAGTGATCAGCGTCCCTGGCTACTGGGTCTAGAGGTCCCGGGTTTGATTCCCGATGTCACCATAGTTAATTTTCCCGTAAAGGAAACGGTTCCAATGGTACAATGGTCTGGTTAATTAGGTTTAAGTTATATTTAATATCTCTACCTTCATAATCACTATCATGACGTCATCACATTGCGGTTTTGTGTAGACAGCCTCTATAGGTGTACCCTGAGTAACATACAGAGAGGCTAAAAGTCTACACACCCAGGCGACTAAGGCTTATTCTACACTAGCGGTTAAAAGGATAGCAGTTAAAACTTTAGCATCCGTACCTTTGAATGAAACCTTTGTTATCAAGTTAGAAAATAAGTTTTCGTCTAGACCAGCATTTTGACCGCTACCTCTGGAGGAGTAAAAACTCCCTAGTGGTAGAAACGTGAATCAAACTACACCAGGCGTTAACAGGCAGTTGTGGCTCAATGTCACAACAAGTCTCTCAGCATGAATAATAAATAATCTTCCTCAAGATGGTGTCACGTTTTGCAATATTTTCATTCACTAAACCAAGTAGTTCATCAAATGAAACCACAGACATTCTATAATACAAAGATAACTTCTCTGGGTACATTCTGTAATTTATAAACATAATATGAAACTGTTCTGTTGAGAGACAGTTCGATAATGTGGGGTGAGTCCACCAACGTCTCTTGTGACGAGTTTCCTCCAACAAAATAAGTCCTGCAATACAGCCTGTCTGTACAATGTCCATTTTTAAACCACTCTGCACAAGTAGAACAACAACCGCGGCATTTAAATCTCTAGTGTAGAAGCAGCCTAACCGTCACCGTCAAATATACCAAATTAAAAAGGTATATACCTTTATCTAGCACCGCGTCTTACAACCTGTTCAGATTATATGCATATTATGTGCTAATTTAATGGGAATGAGGAGGATTGAATTTAGAAAAATATTACCTAGATTTGCATGAAGGGAGAGCGGAAAAACATTAATAGAAAGTTACCTTCAGGGTGATGAACCTGGATATCACTTTCATCGGAAGTCCATTGCAAAAGTGACCCCTGAGAGTAAATGACATGGCCAACAAAGGAGGTTAGTATATACTTTGTGATGTACCATTTATTTAATTTATTTAAAAATTATTATTTTTTAAATCTCATGACTTTTCGTGGGGTACACAGCAGATTTTACGAGCAAAAGGTAAACGCGGAATTATTTTTTTTCTGTTTATTATGCTCCCGACACTTACAAAAAGGAAAATCTAATCCCCATTCACGTACTGTATATTCAGATCATGTCATACATTTCGACCACATTCACATACGTACCCCCCCCCCCCCCCAACCCTTGACCCCCCACAAAAAATAATTCTTTTATTCCGAATGTGTGTGTTATTAAAAAAATACGTGGTGTTGGCATGGTCGCGTTTACTGTCCGGTTTGTTTGTCCCTGTCATATGTGTATGTACGTATGTGTGTATGTGCGTGTGTTAATGTGTGTGGACACGCGGCAATGTGTTTTCGTTACGGATTACTGGTGCACGGTTAAAGGGGTTCAGTGAGGTGGATATAGGGGGGTTGGGAGGATGAGGTTCACATAAACCTTCACTGTACCCGATAAGCCCTCTGCGGGTTAGGTCGGAGTTAGTTTGTAGGTTGGAGGAAGGGGGGAAGTGGGGGATATGTTCGAATTAAGGAGGGATAAGGGGGGGGGGTGTTGCGACGTTTCACAGATGTGCGAGAATAGGATAGCCCGAATATTTTTATTGGATATCTAATAATATGAGATAAACTTTGGTGGATATATGGTCTAATCCAGGCCTTTCTGATGAGCACTCATCATTTAATTAATGTGTTTAAATATTTAAGAACAATTTTAACAACAAATAAAAATATTATCTTGAATATTAGGTAAATAATACAGACGGGTAATACATAGCATTAATCGGGTCATTAAGTTGTATGTAAACTTCTCGCTCACTTTGAAGGAATGTAAAACTTGTATAGAACTAGCTCAAGATAGGGATAGGGTGTAATGAGGGGGACTGTATAGAACTAGCTCAAGATAGGGATAGGGTGTAATTGAGGGAGACTGGATAAACTAGCTCAAGATCGGGATAGGATGTAAAGAGGGGGACTGGATAGAACTAGCTCAAGATAGGGATAGAGTGTAATGAGGTGGACTGGATAGAACTAGCTCAAGATAGGGATAGGGTGTAAAGAGGTAGAATGTATAGAACTTGCTCAAGATAGGGATAGGGTGTAATGAGGGGGACTGGATAGAACTAGCTCAAGATAGGGATAGGGTGTAATGAGGGGACTGGATAGAACTAGCTCAAGATAGGGATAGGTTGTAAAGAGGTAGAATGTATAGAACTTGCTCAAGATAGGGATAGGGTGTAATGAGGGGGATGGATAGAACTAGCTCAAGATAGGGATAGGGTGTAATGAGGGGGACTGGATAAAACTAGCTCAAGATAGGGATAGGGTGTAAAGAGGTAGAATGTATAGAACTTGCTCAAGATAGGGATAGGGTGTAATGAGGGGGACTGGATAGAACTAGCTCAAGATAGGGATAGGTAAAGTACTTTTATAAGTGCAGCAGCAAGCTCTTAATACCATAGATTAATTAAGGCTGATTTGGATAAAAATATTGAGCAAAATATTTGAGCTTTATATTTATCATATTATACAAGGATTGAGAGAGGATGGAATGTTTCAGTATACAGGTGGTGGCGAGGTGGGAGGGGGGGGGGGGGGGTTGTCGCTTCAACTGACAGGATAATTCCTACCTTGGGAACAGAAGTAAATGTAAGTAATTAGTTACTGGTCTATTCTATTGAACCAATTTGATTGGTAAATCATTTACGGTTTAGACATAGGCAGTGATGGTTGCAGATTATTAAACTAAAATATATTATAAACATTTGTGGGGAAGAGTTATTTATAATAAGCCCTCACTTGGCTTTCTTGTTAGGGTTTACCCTTCAAAGATCTTTAACTTTAAAAAAAATTTATCTTTCAGTGTTTAATGTGAATCAAAACGTATATTTTCCCCCTTCATACCACGATGATAACTTTAAAACGACCCATTTCCCCGCTCTCTATATGTTGCACTAAAGCACTCAAGTAATAATCGAGATATTACTTTTAACCAAAAAGAAATATTCTATTTGATAATATTATGCAAAGACACAAATCATAGCTTTCATGGTGATGTAAACAAATAATTACTTTATAGATGAAACACTGCCACACAGAAAGAAAATATGCTAAATTCACTAGGAAAATAGGGATATAGTTCTTGATTTATATTTTCAATGACATCCTAGACCCATCACTTTTAAAAGGAATGTGTGTTTGTCAAAATTGGTTAAACCATTTTCTATTAATTTCAATTAAATTGGCTTATCAAATTTATATAATATATCGTTTGTTTACCATCTATCTCTTTAATACGAAAGTGTTTATTCTTGTCAGACCAAATATCGACATGTTTTATGGGTTTAAGGTGAGAAATAAAGAATTTAAAATAAATGTATTAATTTGAAGATGTGCAATCACTATTATAGCTTTAACAGGAATCGAAAATGTTACACGCTCTGCCCCCAAACCCCTTAACCCTCCACAAAAACATCTACAGAACTAATTGAGCTATGGACGAAATTGTAACAAATAATTTCATCTAAACTGAAGTTTTCTCAAACACTTGGTAAATACTTGTACCGTATTAGGGATGTGCGAAGTTTCGGAACTTCGACTTTGCTTCGAAACAATTCATTATAGCTTCAATAATCATTAGCTCGAATTGGACTTCGTGAAACACATATCGATTGCTAACATCGACGCTTGGCTTCGAAACAATCACTAGCCTCACTTGGCTTCGAAACAATCACTAGCCTCGACTTGGCTTCGAAACAATCACTAGCCTCGACTTGGCTTCGAAACAATCACTAGCCTCGACTTGGCTTCGAAACAATCATTAGCCTCGACTTGGCTTTGAAACAATCATTAGCCTCGACTTGGCTTTGAAACAATCCATTCACAGCTTCGACTTGGTTTCGAAACAAACATTATCTTCGAGTTCGCTTTGAAACAATCATCAGTTTCGACTTCGCTTCGAAACAAACATTAGCTTCGACTTGGCTTCGAAACAAACATTAGCTTCGACTTGGCTTCGAAACAAAATCATTGCTTTGAACTTCATTTAGAAACAATCATTCAGCTTCAAATTCGCATTTTGAAAAAATCATTAGCTTGGACTTCGCTTCGAAACAAACTTTGGCTTCGATGCTTCATCAGTAAAAATATTGATAACTAAAATACTCACTTTATGTTCACATTTAACCAGTTCAGAGCTGTTTCATATATAAAAATTAGTAATTATATGGAAAACTATCTGAAGTAATTTAATTGAATGTTATGATAGTTAATTATTTTGTCAGATTAACATGAAATATTTAAAAAAATATAAAAAAATCATTTTCAAAGAATATAATATTTTATCAAGCATAAAACAACTAAAATAAAATATTCGAACTTCGATTTAGCTTCGAGAATATTCATTTACTTTATTCAAGTTCGCTTCTATTGAAAAAAGTGGAATTCTCACAACTCTTTATATATGTGTTAATAAATAGTAAAAATATTATCACTTATAATGAGGTTTTCTCTAATACTTTGTGCATAATATGTATATGTTATAAATTTTCCATTTTTAAATAAAATTTCCTTTGAAACTAAAATTTACATCTCTCTCTTTTTTATTTATTAGATAAAAATCTTTATTTTTTTTAGTTTATACAAAGTCTTTATTAAGGAAAATTCTATTTTCCTATTTTTCAAATTTTGAGCAAATTGCGAAAGGCTTTTCTAGTATAAGATACTAGATAGCTGTTGCCCGCGGCTTGCTCGCGTGGAAGTTGATTATATACAAATATGAAAATATACATATGTATTTACAGATTAAATTAAAATATTACGTTACGTTGATGACCATAACTTGACCTAGATCAAAAATAATGCAAGTCCGATACAAACTTTCACCCCCTTTTTCATCCCTTATTAAATAAAATTTCCAAAATTCCTGAAACATGTATTTATTTGTTTTACGTCAATAACCGAAATACAAAATTTTGTTTATGTAACTTTCAAAATGACGGACTTTCATACATATTTCATACATCCGCTATTTTGACCCCTTTGGGGTGGAATTTTCTAAAATCCTTCTTAGTGGGGTCCTACATAACAAAATGAATATACAGTCCGAATTTCATGCTTGTAGCCTTGATAGTTTGCGCTCGGCGATGATGACATCAGTCAGTCAGTCAGTCAGCCAGGACATGTTATTTTATAAGTATAGATTATTTGAATTGCATGATTCTGAATGAACTTAACCAGTGATATGCTGAAATTATGTGAACGAGCCACACAAAAAAAACTTCTCTTTTTCCAAAGATATAAATAACATAGAATAAAATATATGAATTTGCCGAATATACAATTTCTTGATTAAATTTGAAAACATCAAAATTAATCTATTATGTAGCTTTGTGTACATTTTACACATTATTTTTGCTTAGTAGTAGTGTATCTGATTATTTACATTAATATTACTTTTTTGTGTATTATTCTTAATGGAGGGAGGTATTCCAAAATTAAAATGTTCATTCTTCTATTGTGAACCAAAAATAACCAAGGGAGTGTCAATTTTAGTAGTTTTTTAAAGGTTTACCAAAATGGCTTATACAGGTTCATCTAGACAAGGTTACATATCCTTTCTTTTACAATAATGCCATTCAACAATGAACATTTTATTGCACAATTTTAACAAGTGTATTACTAAACTCTATAAATAGTGATGATATAATTTCAAATCATTACAGTTTACGAGTTATGAGGGGTAAAACTTGCTATTTTATGTATTCCATGTACTATTTTGAAGGTAAAATAATGACTGTATGGTACTACAATTTAGTATACATAGACATTCATATGAGAAGTATAGAATGAAATATTTATAATATTAATATTGTTACTAATAAAAATATTATAAATATTTCATATACATATCCATAGTATTAATATTATTTTTTAATGTAATTATTATTATTATTATTATTATTATTGCTATACATATTTCATTGGGTACATTTCATTTACATGTCTATTTGCACTAAATTTTAGTACATTAATTATTTTGCCTTAATAATGATACATAAAAATAATAATATAGCAAGTTTGACCCCTTATTACTATTGAACTGTAATTATTTGAAATGAGTGAATCATTATTTATAACTTGTAATTATACACTTGTTAAAATTGTGCAAATTAATGGTCATTATCAAATTATCTTAACACATTCATATATAATGTTGTGAGATAAGCCATGTTTATGTAAGCCAGTGGTGTCAAACTGTGGTACACTAAGACATTTTAGGGGTGCGTAAAATGTAATATAAATAAATTATAATTATTTTGGGTGTACAGTATTTAATTTAGCTATATACTATAACATATGTATAGGTTGTACTTGGTATCAACAGTTTTGGGGGTGCATGGTTAAGGAGAAATTATACCTGGTTGTGCGCGAACAAAAAAAATTTAAATACCACTGGTGTAGATCATCAAATGTACCCTGTGAACTATAAACTCTGGTAGCATTGATTGACGGCATACCAAGATGGTTAATACTGTTACCTCAATCTGGGTTATATGTATCTTCTCTTTTCTACTTCCTCAACTCATTCATCCATGAGTTTGCGGGACATGCCTTGTTTGTGTAGACCATCAAATGCACCACGTGATCTATCAGCACGGGCGTCGTTACTTTCAGGCGGGAAATATTAATTAACACATGGCCCGAACAATGGAATTCCAACACAAATGATTGCTTTTACCGAACATTGAAATATTTTGACAATTGAATACAAAGTAGGTGATATCTCTTAAAACTAAAAAAAAAAAACTAAAAAAAGTAATTAAAGTGATGAAATCAAACTCAATTGTATAGTTCTATATTTTCTGTCGTAGATGTTGCATGAACCAGATATCTGCATCGCAACAAGTTAATGAGAAATATATGCCACTAAGGAGGAAAGTTTATTGTGCACTCATATATATGAAGAAAGCGTACGATCTGGTTAGGAGGAGTATGCTATGAAATGTTCTTAGAGATTATAGTGAGAATGCATGGTTAGTAAATGCAATTATGGCGGTGTATTAGGGAAGTAAAGTGGTTGATACGGTGGATGGAGTTTTGAGCGAATGTTTTGACATTGAAAAAGGTGTTAGACAAGTTTGTTTTAGGTATCCATGGATGTGTAATACATTCATTGATAAGTGTATTAGGATGTTTGAGAGGACGCAGTTGGTGTATAAATGGACAATGTGAATGTGAAAATGCTGTTATATGCAGTTGATGATTGAGTGGACCATTCAATAGACCACTCCAATTTGAGGAAATCATGTGTAAACAACATTTTAGTTGGAGAACCTGAAGATACAAGACCACTTGTTTGGCTAAGACTTCATTGGATAGATAATGACGTGAGCATGTATTTGAAGTTGTATTGGTGTCAGATCAGGGATTGGATGGAAATGTTGGTATCCAGGGTTTTTATAGGGTTACCCTGAGAGAATTTTGGAATTGGATAGATAACGCTAAAACTAAGGAGAGTTTACTAAAGGGTGAAAAGAGAAAAATTGATTTTCTCAAAATCGGCTTTAATAAATAATCAATATTACAAAGAAAATTGTTATTCTCAATTATTCGGCTAAATGAGCTTAAGGGTTTAGGTCTGATGCCTAAATTCTCATTTTTTATCATATCTCCTAGATTACTTGAAATATGAAACTACTTATCATTGTAAATATGTAGGTCTATTTAAATACAAATATTTTATCTGAAACGGATTTTCATTAAACCAATAATTTTCCAGCTTAACATAAATATATATAATTTTTAACTTATAGAACAATTAAGTTAAATTATTGTGACCGTAAAAAAAGATCTAACACGAGATATTGATGGATGTCAACGTTTAATAATCCCTAAGCCCTAAAAAGTGGTTTTTGCAATGCCATCTGTATGTGTGTCTCCCTAACCATAAATATAAAGAGCAGTTTACTAAAAGCTGAAAAGAGAAAAAATAAATTTTCTAAATATCAGCTCTAAAGATTTTAATTAAAATTCATATCTAGGCGTTGATTAAGATTATAAACAAAATAGCTATTTTCATTTTTCTATGAAAATGAATTTTAGGGTACCTTACAGAAGCGGAAATTTCCTTATCTTCGCAACTATTTGAGATACTAAATAACTTCTCATTGCAACATTTTAGTAGGGCCTGCTATTAAAAACAAAAAAACTTTTACTTGACTTTTATAAAACCAATAATTTCGGATATATTGGCAAACATATTCAAACAAGTTTGTGAGATTTAGCTGTACAAAGATACTTAATTTTTAACGCAATAATTCTCTAATTCCATAAAGTATATAGGTAGGTTTCTCGAAAAGGCTGTGTTATTTATTCTTTACTCTCTTAGGAGAAATGTTTGTCAGTAATGACTAACCTCTATCATTTTAGACTCAATAGTCAATATTTACCTTTATTATTCTTCGAAATTTATGAATGAGGAATGTAATAAAAATGCGATAACCATAAGATGTGCAACCCCTAATGAAATATCAAAAATTTTAACCATAAGTCAAAATTTTAATATGAGCTATTGACCCTCGTGGACACAATATCGATATTTTTAAATTTTTTAACAAATATACTAGTGAGGACTTTAATTATTTAAAAATAAAATCATAAAATTTAAATCCGGGAGTCAAAAAACGTCAACGTAAGTATAACGCAATTTTTGCTCGGATTTGCTAATGTATATTATTTCGTTTCACATATATTACGAGTTTTGAGTAAATATCTTCATTTTTAAACTATGGCGTTAGAAAGTTCGTGAGGAGTTCCGTACCATTTATTATTAATTATTAAAAACTGGGGTGGAAACAATAAAATTGAGAGATTGCATTTTGTTGGTTTGAAGAACAACAATTTACCCGGGGCTAACATGAAATGTATTGCGTGGTTACACCAGGCAACGCCAGGCATATATGCTAGTCTTTAGTAATTTAAGGAACATTGTTTGAATATTAGAGTTTGTTGGTGGAAAGTTAAAAGTGTTTTTACTTTTGTTGTATATAAATTTAAATTTGTAAATTGGGTTTGGTTGGGTATGACCCATTATAGGAAAGTTTACGTCAATATTTTAAATTAAAGTTAAGTTGACAGTGAATATCCTACTTTTTTTTTTTTTTTTTTAGTACCGCAAACTTTTACTGGTTTGGATAGTATGCATATTTCCTCACAATGCCAATATGCTAGAGAAAAGAAAGGTTGAATTTAGAGTAAGTGTACTTGCATTTGAGTGGAGATAGTGAAAAACAATTTCGAAAAAAAAAATTATGTACACCTGACCGGGACTCGGCCCCCAAAATCCCCATCATCGTAAACCTAGTATCTTTTGAGAGTGTTTCCTTATAGGATGCAACCATCAAAGCGGGTTGGTCAAAAATGTCTAAGATTACAATTATATATCTATATGTGAAAGTAAAGTAGACTTATAATGAGCGGGAATCTATCTTCCAGACCCACCCTTATAGCAATCCGAGTATTTGACTATCAATTACGAATGTTTCTCCCTGCGAGGAAAATGTCTGAGGAACGAACAAACATCTATATAGTCCCAGACTCGAGCCTACTCTCATGAATAGCAATGGTTAATGGATACCATTAGTACATGACGACCGGATAATAGTCTAGCGGTTAATATTTCCCCTGGGTTTTCGGGACCAAAGGCGGGTTCACACGAGGAAAAGTAAGGAGGCAATTTAGGAGCGTTTATCATAGCAGGCCCAACTCGGTTCCCGGTTAGCGCTAAGTATGGAAGTAAAAGGGAAAAGAAAAGACATAATATATGGTAGAAATTTGTGCAGTGGATTTATATTTTAATGATTACTCGACATTTTCCGCGGTGACGATGGGGGATAAAGCGACAGAGATTCTTGTTAATAACTACAGTATGTCTCTATTATGACAGAATGAAGATTTGTGAATGATGTTTGTCTGTGAAGCTATTTTAAAATGGTAAAAAGAGCATTTTCAATGCAGTTTTTATGCAAATATCATTTAATATTTCATCAATGTTCAGTATTAGTAACTTTTATTAACTCTTTATCTCCATTGATGTTTAATCAGAAATGATCCACTTGCAATAGTTTTCGTTTAAATTTACGATTTATAGCTGACAGTCTCATAGGGTTGATTGGTATGTGATGCACGATCTTAGGTGAACCGGTTACTTGGTAGATTTTAAGGCCAGGTAGAAACACAAACAAGCGATTATTCCAGGAAATTCCAGCTGTAGTCTTGGAAGTAAACTTTAGTTAATGCCAGTATTTTGATAGTTTTTTTTAACAAACCTTTATCAAACGTGCCGTTTTACTACTCGTTCGGTTCATACGCGTGTGTATTAATTACAGTTATGTGGCAGGAATGAGAAAGTTTGAATTAAAAGGTAGTGTATATCCAGATTTTGGTTGCGAGCACGGGTTAGAAAATCCAAACATATTTCTTTGCGGCCAACATAGATAACATTTTACTATATTATTACTACTAGCACCGCGTCTTACTACCCGTTAGGGTTATACGCACTTACGCTAATGTGTAATGGTAAGGTGATCATGAGATGAAATGGAGGACCTACAGTTTAATGTGGGATCCGAACCATGGTGGAGGCCTGACATTCCACACATTCACAAGTTGTGATTAATACACATCTTGTCAGAGGTAGAGGAAGGGTTTGGTAATCAGGTAAATCTGTGCCGGGACTGAGGATTGAACCCCGGACACCAGCACAGAAGTCTTACCCCTATACCACCAGGTCACCCATTTAACTATAGTATTTGTATTATTTTATAGGATGACCTGGCGGTCTAGGGGTAAGACTTCTGTAATGGGGGTCTGAGGTTCAATCCTCGGTCCCGGCACAGATTTATCTAATTGTCAAACCCTTTCTTCACCTCTGACAAGACATGTATTAATCACTACTTGTGAATGTGTGGAGTGCCAGGCCTCCACCGTGGTTCGGATCCCACGTTAAACTGTAGGTCCACCATTTTCATCTCACAAACGCCCTACCATTACACATTAGCGTAAGTGCTTAAAACCCGAACGGGTAGTAAGACGACGTGATATTAGTAGTATATTATATAAATATTGAAATTATATATCAAAAGTGACATCCACAGCTAGCATGACTTGATGTATGAATATATTACAAGTTTTCTATTAAATTTAGAAACTAACAAATACTGTTATTTCTACCAAAATCTTACTATACCAACATTTTCATGGAGGGAAATTAAAAAACATTTATAAAAAACTGCCTCAATACATTCAACCGGGATTCCAACCCCAATCTCCCGTCATAAGCAGTTCGGTATATTACAAAGATGAATCCTTAAACCATTCAACAAACCAAACAGGTGACACATTAAAATAAATTTTTCTTTGGTTGATACTTTTAGTTTAGATTTTGATCCATAATAGTCCTTGACTAGCTGACATTGTAATCCTAGAATTTAATGAAAAAAAAATTTTTTGGGTAAAAAATTTTCAAATTTATTAATAACCCGCGTTTAAAATTTAGGGAAAACCTTTTATAATTGTAAAATTTTAAATAGAAAATTTTTGGATAACCCTTTCCAACCACATTCCAATTTGGATTTCCTTTGCAAAGAATTTGTCGAAACCAAATTAACCCCCCCCAAAGAAAATCTCCCCAACCCAAAAAAACCCAAACAAGAAAATAAACCCTTTAAAATAAACTTTTAATTTAAAACCTTGGAAGTTTAAATTTCAAATTTTTATTAAAACATTAAAATATATTTAAAAAATTTAACCCATTTTAAACGGGTCCCCCTTTTTACAAAACGCCCTACCAAAATTATAATTTTAAAAACCCAATATAAACGCTATTTGGTTTTTTTTAAATTTTTAAAATTAAAAATTATTGATTTTAAAAAATTTTCATTTTTTAAAAACAAAAAATATTTTTTTCTAAAAATTAACTTAAAATTTTCGGTTAAAAAACATTTTAAAAAACCCTTACTTAACCATAAAACTCCCCCTAAATCTTAATTTAATTAAACCCTTAAAAAACCAAAACTGAAAAAAAATTTTTTTTTTGGTAACAAATAGATTTTATCCAAAAGTTTACTTTTTAAAACCCCTTTTTAACTTTTTAAAATAAAAAAAAAATTTTCCCATTAAATTAAAATTAATTTATTTACTTAAATTTAAAAATTTTTTCAAATTAATTAATCAATAAAAAAATTTTAAAATTAATTATTTACTTTAAAAATTTAAAACCCAAAAATTTCTTTAAAAAATTTTTTTTGTTTCCTATGGGTTTTTCCCCCAAAACCCTTTTCCCTTACAAAAAACCTTTTTAAAACTTTCTAAAGTCCCCTTTTTTAAAGAAATGTTTTTTTTGGGGTTATTTCCGATTTAAAATTTGTTATTTCAAAAGGGGTTAAATTAAAATAAAAAAAATTTTAAAAATTTTTTAACTTTTTTGCCAAAATTAATTTTATAAAAACGTTTTTTTTTTTATTTTTAAACCTAAACCAAAAAAGAAACCCAACAGGCCCCCCTTCTTCCCCCTGGCAAAACTTTGCACAATGCTGGGATATTTAGTTTTTGGGGCATTTTTTTTTCCAAAATTTTCTTCCCCTTTACCCCCCAAAGCTGGATTCCTTTTAAATAAAACCCCACTTAAACCTTTAGGGAAAAATAAAAAACAAAATTACAAATAATTCTTTTATGGTTCCTTAAAAATTTAAATACAAGGGGAAAAAAACAAACAACTCCCCCTTGACAAATCCAATGGTCCAATTGGCTAGCCAATGATAACTAAGGAAAAACTTTCAACCTCGGGACAAAAATTTTATTCACCGAAGAGACCAAATAAATTCCCAAAACCCCAAACGGGGCCCCCCGTTTGATTTAATCAAACCCCTTTGCGAACCTTTTTCCTTTCCCCCAAATTTTTAAAATTTTTTTTCCTCTTATTTTTACAAAAATTTTTTTAATCTTCATTTCACCCCCCAACTCCCTTCATTTCCAAAATAGAAACCGGGCGAAATTTTTTTTAAAAACCGACTTATAACCATTTTTTGTTTTCAATTAAAAGGGAGGGATGAAAAGGAATTTTAAAAAGTAACCCCACGGGGGAAAGGGGAAAATTTTTTTTTAAAAAAGTAAAGGGGCCCCTTGACTCCCATCACCACCTAGAAAAAGGAACCCCCTCTACCCCCTTTTAAAATTTTAAAATTAAAATTTAACCCTTAAATTACTGTTTTTTAAAATTTTAGAAAAACATTTTCATTTTCCCCTCCTTTAAGCTACTCCTAGTAACAACCCCAACCCCCAATGGCCAATTAGAAATGCCAAAGAAGGGGGGAAAATGGTTTAAAAAGGTTTAAAAGGGGGAATGGGTTTTTCCAAAGTAAAATTTAATTTAAAACCCCGGGTGTTTTGGGGGGAAATTTACCCCCCCCAGGGTGTTGTTAAAATTTTTCCCCAATTCCAACTCCTTTTTCCATAACAAAATTTACCAAAATTTTCAAGAAAAAAACTTTAAATTTTTAAGACTTTCGGGAAAAAATTTAATTTTTTTTTTTTTAAAAAAAAAATTTAAAGAAAAACCGCCCCCTACTTTTAAATTAATTTGTATTGGGGTAAAGTTTTTTTAAAATTTTTACAAAAGGCTAAAAAATTTTAAAAAATTAATTTTTAAAATTTTTAAAAATTAAAAATTTAATTTTTTTTTTAAAATTTTCATTTCTAAAACCTTTATTTAATAAAAATATTTTTTTTTTTTAAAATTTTTATTTTTAAAAAAGAACTTTAAGTTTTATTTAGAGCCCTTTTTTACATTAAACTTTTATAAAAATGTGGGGGAAAAAAAATAAATATAAATTTAAAAATTTTAAAAATATTTAAAAATTTATAAAAACCACTCAAATTAGTAAAAATTTTCCTTTATTTTGAAAAAGTTTGAATTTTAAAATTTTAAATTTTTAATAAAAAAAATAAATTTTTTAAAAAATTTAAAAAATTTTATAAATTAATGAAATGTTGAATATTTGTAATTTTAAAAATAATTTTTTTATTTATTTTTAGAACCCATATTTGGGTTAAACAATTCTCCCGGTAAATAAATAAAAAGAATTAACCTTTTTCGGGGGGAAATCCCCTTAAAAAAAACCCCCCTTCCCAAAAATTCCCTGTCTGTCTTCCTTCCAAACACTTTTTACCACCCCCCCAAAAGGGGTTTTTTAAAAATTTGGGTTTCCAACAAAATATTTAAAAAAGTTAAAAAAAATTTTAAAACAAAATTTTTCCAAAGAATTTTTAAAGCTTTTGCCTTTAAACTTTGGGGGGCAAGGCACTTTTTTTGGGTCATTTTTTTAGGGAAAAATGAAAAATTAAAAAAAATTTAAAAATTTAAAAAAAATTTTCAAAAATTTTTAATTTTTTTTGGAATAAAAATTTTTGTTAATTTCCAAAGTTTGGAAAAACAAAAAAAAAAATTTTACCAAACAAAAAACAAAAAATCCTTTTTTTAAAAAAAAAAAAATCATTTGATGTTTTTATTTTAAAATTTTTAATTAAAAACCCAAAAAATAAAATTTTTATACGGGTTCAATTTTTTTATAAAATTTAAAATAATATTGTTTTTTTTTTAAAAAAAAAAATCTTTTTTAACAAATTTTTTTTAAAACTTTTTCTTGAAAAAAGGTTTTTTAAAAAACATGACAACCTTTAAAAATTTTTCCCCCTTTTTTAATTTTTTAAAAGAGAATTGGTGGTTATTATAAAAAAAATTATTTTATTTTTCCAAATTTTTTTAAATTTTTTATTTTTATAAAATAAAAAAATTTTCCCCCAAATTACTTTTTCAATATTTTTTTACTTAAAAAAAAAATTTTTTTCCTGTTTTTTTTTTATAAAAAAAATTTTAAAAAACCCTTATAATTTTTAATTTCAAATAATTTTAAAAATTTTGAGAAAACCCTTTTTAAACAACCCCCCCCTTTTATAATTTTTTCTGTTATATTTTCGATTATTTTTTTTTAAATCTTTTAAAAAAAAGGAATAAAATTTTTTTTTTTCTTAAAACATTTTAATTAATTTAAAAGTAAAAAGAGGGGAAATTTAAAATTTTTTGAGACAAAAAGAAAACCCATCCCCCCCCCCTTTGTCCCACTTTTTTTTTGGTTGCTTTTTGTTATTAAAATTTTACTCCCCCATTTAAACCCCTAAAAGACCCCAGGGAATTTTTAAAAAAGTGTTTTCCAAAAATTGTTTCCCTTTTGGTTCAATTAAAAAAAAGGGGAAAAAATTATAAACCCTTCAATTTAAATCCTGGAGGAGATCCAAAATGGGAAAATTTTTTTTTCCGAACCAACTTTTATTTAAATTTAACCAAAAATTTAAAAACCCCAAAACCAAATCGGATTTATGGCTTTATTTAAAAAATTTGTTTTTAAAAATTGTATCCCCTTCCCCCCTCCCAATAATTTTCCCACAACAAATTTAAATTCTCCCAAAAACCCCTGCATACAATTTTTTTTCTTTTCAAAAAAAAATTTAAAAAAAGTTTACGTTAAAATTTTTCTGGTTTTTTTTAAAAGTGGGGAAAACCCCCTTACCCTTCCCCCCCTCCTTAATTTCCCCAAATTTTATAAAAATTTCCCCCCCTTTATTTCCCCCTTTTTAAGTTTATTACCAACCCCCCCAAAAAAAAAAAAAAATATTTTTTAAAGGGGGGGGGTTTTCAATAAAAAAAAAATTTAAAATAATTAAAAAATTTTAAACCCCCCAAAACTATTTCAAAAAAAAAAAATAAAAATTTTTAGGAAAAAATTTAACCCAAATTTTAAAAATTTTAAAAAAATTTGTAAAACTACATAATTTCCAATTTTAGAATTTTGGAAAAATTTCAAATTAAAAGGTTTTAAAAAATATTTTTTTAAATTAATAATTTTTTTAATATAAATATCCAAAAAATTATTTAAATAAAAAAAAATTTTTTTTCTTTTTTTTTTTTAAATTTAAAACAAAAACAAGTTTTTTAATTTTTAAATAATAAAAATCCAAAAAAAACCGATGGGAAAAAAATCGGGAATTTTTTTTTTTTTTGGGCTCCTGAATAGGGACTTTTTTAAGTTGGAATATTTATTCCCAAAAAAAAGGGGGAATTTATTAAAACCCTTAGAATTTTAAAATTTATAAATTTAGGTAAAAGTTCATTTTTTAAACTTTGAAACCCAACCCGCCGAAAAAACGTTTTAAACGGCTTTTAAACCCCTTTTTCCCCCGGTTCGGTCTTCAAGGGAAATTTATTTTTTTTTAAAATTTTTCCCATGTTTTTTAATTTTAAATGGGTCACTCAAAAACTTTTTTTCTTTTTTAAATAAAAGAATTTTAACTTGATTTTGAAACGAAATTTTTAAAAATTTTTTAAAAGATTTTTTTTCAAACAATCGGGGGGATAAAAAAAATTTTGTTAAATTTTATTAAAAAAAAAATTTAAAATTAAAACAATTTCTTTCTTTTAAAAAACACTAAAAAATTTTTTTTCTAAGAACGATAATTTTTATATTTTTTTTAATTTTTAAAATAAAAAAACCTTTATTAATTTTTTAAAAAAAAAAAAAATAATAATTTATAAAAAAAATTGGGTTAATCCAGTACAAACTTAATAAATTTTTTTTGAAAATGGGGGGAAAATTGATTTTTGAAATTTTTTTCCAAAATTTTTAAATTACATAAAAGTAATAATTTTTCAAAAAATTAATTTTATTTAAATTTTTCCCGGGCTAAAGAACAAAATTTTTAAAAATGGTTATAAATAATTTTAAAAAATTTTTTTTTTTAAAAACTTTTTTAAACAAACTTTTAAAATTTTTTCCAATTTTTTTGGAAAAATTTTTTTTTAAAGGTTTAACCAAATAAAAAAATTTTGGGGCAAGTTTTATTATACAGGGAACAAAACCCTTTTAAAAAAAAAGGGGATGGATTTTTTAAAAATTAAGTTTTTTGGGTTTTTGGGGTGTTATAACCCTCCCCCCATTAATTTTAAAAAGGAATTTTTGTTTCCCCCCCATTTTTCCATGAAAAAAAAAGAAAACTTATAAACCCATTTAATTCCAAGACCAAAAAAATTTATTTAATTACCAAACCATTTTAAAATAGAAACCAACTTAATTAAAAGTTTTTTTTATCCCCATTTTTGGTTTTTTTACCCAATCTTTTTTGCCAAAAAAATTTTAAAAAAAAAATTTTTTTTTCTTTCCCCCCAGACCTTTTTCCTTTTTAAAACCGAAAAAAGATTTTTTTTTTTTTAAAGACCTTACCCCTTTTTTTTTTTCCCCCAAAAGCACTTTTTAAAAACCCACAAAAAAATTTTCTTAAAAAAATTAAGGGGACCCATAAAAAAATTTTTAAAATGTTTTCAGAAACTTGGTTTAAAAAAATCCCTAAAAGTTTTTTATTTGTTTAAAAAACATAAAATTTTTTTACCCCTTTTGGAAAAAAATTAAAATGTTTTAAAAACAAAAAATTTTTTAAGAAAAAAAATAAAAAAAATTTTTTTAAAAACAAAAGTTATAATACTTAATAAAAAAGTTTTGGAAAAAATTTTTTTCTTTTGTTAACAAGTTTTCATTTTTATATTAATTAAAAAAGGGAAATTTTTTAACCCCAGTACCAGGTTTAAAAATGGGGAAAAAGTTTTGGAAAAGGAAATAAAAAATTTGAAGAGGGCCCCTTTTAAAATTTTTTGGCGGGATCATTAAAAGATAATTTTTTTTTGGGGACAAATTTTTCCATTTAAAAAGAGGGACAAAAAATTTTTTTTTAAAAAAAATTTTTAAAAAGTAAGGAATTTTTGGGAAACAATAATTTTGAAAAAGAAAAAACAGAAAAAATAAAATAATTGTTTTTAAACATTTAAAAATAAAAAATTGAAAAAACTAATATGTTTGAAAATGGAAAAAAAATCTAAAAATTAAACAAATTTTTTAAAAAATTTTAAATTTTATTTTTTTTAATAAAAAAAATTAAATACTAAACTTACAAATTCCAACCACCCTTTTTAACCAAAAAACCTTTTTTAATATTTTAAAATCCAACAAAAAAAAATTTTCAAAAAAAACCAAAAAAAAAAACCCCCTTTTTTTTTTAAAAAAAAAATTTAATTTTGTTTAAAATTTAAAAAGCTAAATTACAGTATTTGGAAAAAAAAAAAAAAGTCATAAAAACCCCCCCGGGTTATTTAGGGTTTGAACAATTAATTCCTTATTGTTTACTTTGAACAAAAAAAAATCACGAAATTTTTTTTTCCCAAAATTTTTAAACTTGTTAAAATTTTTTTTCTTTTCTAATTGATGAAGGGATTTTTTTAAAAATGAATAGTTTTTAAACTAAAATAAATTTTTAAAAAAGCCTTTTGATTAATTAACCTTTTTTTTTTCCCAAAAACCGTCTTTTTTTTTTTTTTTAAACTCCATTTTTTTAAAGTAGAACTTAAAAACTCGAACGGAAACCCACTGAAAAATAGATATTTATGCAAAATCAACCATTTTTCCCCGTTGCTTGATGTATACTCACTTTTTTTTAAAAAAGGGGATAATTTTTTTCTATAAACTTGCGTAGATAACCGAACTCAAGTTTAAATTTTAAATTATTAATCCTGTTGGGAACTTTTTAAACCTAGAACCTGTATTAAAAAAATTTTTAATTTTTTTAAATTAAAAACCCCTTTGGGCCCCGTCAAACAAAAATGAAAACCTTTTTTTTTGGGTTTTTTTTTGCAATGCGTTTATTTACTGTTTGTATTTGGGGCAAGCCGATACCATTTAAACCCAATTTTTTAAAAAAAATTTGTACCTGGGAAATTTTTAAAGGGGCTCCCTTTTCCCCAAAAAAACACTGTAACAATTTTTAAAAATTTTTTAAACAAAAATGTTAAAATTAAAAAAAAAAAGGGGGAAAAACCCAATTTCTCTTTAAAAATAATTTGATGGGAATTTTTCAAAGGAAATTTTAAAATTTTTTTATCTTTTTTTGAAAAAAAATTTTTAATTTAAAAATAATTTTATTTAAAGTTGTACAAAATTATAGATAACAAATTTTTTAAATTTAATATATTTTTATTAAATCCCAAAAATTTTTTTAGATATAAAAAAAAAAAAAGTTTTTAATTCTTGTCTTTGAAATAAAATTTTTTAAAATTTTTTTTTGGGGGGCAAAAAATTTTTTTCCTTTTTTTCCCCAAATTTTTTTTAACAGTGCCAAAGTTCCAAAAAAATATAGAGTAAAACAGATATTTTAAATTCATTTATATTTTTGGGGATAATTTTCTACCACAAGATTTATAGACCTATTTTTTATTTTACAAATCCACCCCAAAGTTTTTAAAAACCTTTTTTAAAAAGTCTTAGTCCAAAAAATTTTTTATTATAACAATTTTTTTTAACTCGTTACAAAAATACATTTTGTGTGAATCTAGCTCAGTAGGCATCTCAATAAACCACTCTAAATTCCTTTTTATTTCATTAAAAAAAACTTAGAAATCATTGAGTTTTTTGGGGGGAAAAAAGGGGAAAATTTTTTTTAAAAAACCCCTTTTTATCTCCCCCCTTTTTAATTTTAATTAATTTTTCCACACTGAAAAACCCCCTTTTTCCCGGGGTTTTTTTATCATTTTAAAAAAATTTCCTTTTCCTCCCCCTTCCCCCAAATTTTTTTTGACAAGGGGGAAAAACCACAAATTTCTTTTTTATTAATCCCAACAAGTAGCCCCCAAAAAATTTTAAACCCCAAACCCAAAAGGGGCCTTTTAAAATTTAATCAAAAAAACGGGGTGGAAATTTTTAACCACCAAGACCAATATTAAAACTTTTAAAAAACCGAAAAAAAAAATTTAAAAGCCATAGAAACAACTTCAGGGGGGGGTTTTTGTAACACACCAATTTGGGGGGGTTTTCGTAACTATATTTATTTCTTTAAGACCAAAACCCTTTTGCCTGTTTTGGGGGAAAGAAAAAAAGGAATGCTGATCTAGCGGGGGTTTTTTATCGCGAGTTTTAAAAGGAAAAAAAAAAAAACAAAAAAACCACTTTTTAAAAACAAAAATATCCTACATTGCCCAAAAAAAAACCCATTTTTTTTAAAATTTTTTAAAATTTTAAAAACTTTTCTTTTTTTTTTTTTGGGGGTTTTTTTAAAAAAGGGGGTCAGCAATAATCGTCCCCAAATTTTTTTAAAATTTTGGCAAAAACAAATTCTATCTAAAAAATACAAAAAAATTTTTAAAAAAGCAAAATCCACCGGGAAACAAGAGTTTTTTAAAATTTTACAGGGTCAGAAGAAATATTTTCCTACGGGTGTAAAAGGAATATATCATAAATTTCATTTAAGGGGGGGGGGAGAGGAAAAGGGGTAAAAAAACCATTTTTTTGCGAAATTAGAAAAAAACTCCGTAAAAGAAAAATTTTTGGGTTTCTTCACGGGGGTGATATTTTTTAAATAAAACTGAGCAAGCGCCTTTAAAAAAAATTTTTTATCTTTTTTAAAAAAAATTGTCAAAAATTTTCCTGGACACTCTCTAAAATATTCAACAATTTTTGAAAACAGGGAAAAAAGTTAAACCCTCTTTTCACTGAAACATATTTAAAAAATATTTTTAAAATAAATAAATAGCACCTCTAGTTTTTTGCAATTCCTTTTACAGACCCAGATTTTTCAACCCCGTCTTCCAGAATTTTTTTGAACATGTTCTTGAACTTTTTAAAACTCACCTTCGTAGAACCAGTGAGTACGAACAAAAATCAGGGGTTTTGGGGTCTAAAAAAAAAAATTTTACCCTGGGGTTACTAAAGGGTCACCTTCTTGAAAAAAAATTGTCACATCTTAAACCACAAGGGCAGCCCCTCTTCGGGGGGGCTTTTCCCCAAAAAAGTTCTTTAAAAAATTTTTTTCTTCCAAAAATTTAAAAAATTTTTTCCTTTTAAAAAGGGGGCCCCCTTTTCCATCTCACTTCCCCCTTGCCCGTTGTAAAGCTAAAACCTTTTTTGGGTAAAAGGGTGGGGGGGGGAAAAGGGGGGCTTCACAACAAACAATTACCTTCCGTCCAACAAAAAAAATTCACACCCGAAAAAAAATACCGAAATTTTGGGGGAAAAACCATTTTTTTTGTAAATCCCAATTTTTCCCCCTCAAAAACAGGGAATTTTTTTTTTTTAATATTTTTAAAAATTTTTTTAAGAAAATTTTTTTTAAAAATTTTTAAAATTTTTACATTTCTTTTTTTTGTTATCAAGCCCATTTTAATTGGAAAAAAAAACAATTTTTTCGAATTACACTGCAAAAAAGAAAAATTTGGGGAAAAAAAAAATAATTTAATCAACATTTTTTTTTTGAACAAACTTTTTTTCCAAAAAAAAAAACAAAACAATAAAAATTTTTAAGCAACTTTTTTCCATCCCCGCATTTCCACCCAAAAAGAAAAAAACATCCTTTTTAACCCGCCACAAAACAACCTCGAGGCCCCCCACAAATTTTTTCACACCCCTTTTCCCAAAAGGGGCCCAAGCCCTGGTACCTACCTAGCCCCAAGACCCCCCCAAAGGTTGGAGGGGTTTAAAGGGCTAGGGGAAAATTTAAATTTTTGGGGGGGAAACCCCAAAAGGGAAAAAAGGGGGAAAAAATGTTCCAGATGAAATGAAATTTTCTAAACAATTTTGTAAAATCTCCTATCCCCAATACAAGACTTGACCTTAATTTTTTAAATTTCGCACCCAACCCAACATCACCCCTCCCCCCTTTTTCTATAAAAAAAATAAAAAAAAAATTTATTACTACAAAACCCTACGGGGTTTTATTTTAAAATTTGGGTAATTTCGGAGCCTTGTAACTTAAAAAACTAGTAGAAAAAAAAATAAAAAAAAAACTTTTTTTCTTTTTAAAATTTTTTGGCCATTTTTCAGAGTACACTTTTTAAAAATTAAAAATTATACAAAAAGTTAACTTTTTGTTAGTTTGCAAAAGAATTTAAGCTTTGGGGGAGCAAAATGAGATATTGCAGCTAAATGAAAAGCATCAAATTTTTCAATTTTTAAATTAAAACCAACAGGGGAAAAAACCCGTGGGTTTTTTTAATTTTGCTTTTAATATAACTCCACGAAAAAACCAATGTATTTGTACCAAACTGACGAAATTTAAAAAGGGGAAAAACCAAAAATTTTTTTTAAATTTTTGGGAAAATCATTTCAATTTTTTTTTCAACATAACATTTTATTAAATGTTTTTTTTCTAACGGGGGAAAAAAACCCAAAAAACCAAGTTGGGTTTCTTACACATGAAACGGGAATTTAAAAAAAAATTTTGGGCCCAACTTACCCCAAATTTTTAACCCCAAAATTTTGCCCCAAAAAAAAATTTAAAAATTTTTTAAAATAGGAGGTCAATTTTTCTATCATAAAAAAAAGGGGCAAATTAATTTTTTTTTTTTTTTTTAAGGGGGTTTTTTAAAAAAAATTTCTTTAAACCCCGATTATATCACACAAATTTTTTTAAACTAAAATTTAAAAAAACAAAAAACAATATCCACACCCCCGTTAATTAATAAAAAAAAAAGGGGGAAATTAAAATTTTTAAATAAATAAAAGACAAAACAAATTTTTTCCTATTAAATTTAAATCCCCTTTTTTTATCAAACGATTTTGACGGGGCAATAAAAACTAGCAGGGGCCCTCTTTTAAAAGGGGCCCCCCCGAGAGCAAAACCCAAAATAAAATTTTTCTCAAGTTACCCCCCTTACCATTTGTCACTTTCACTACAAAAGGGGGCCCAAACCCTTTTGGGGCCCCCTTAAAAAAAGTATCCCATTTTTTGGGGTTTTTGTTTTTTTTCGGGGTTTTTGTGTTAATCCCCCTTTAACAAAAAATGCTTAAAAGTTTTAATAATAGAAAAGGTTTTTTTTAAAAAAATTTTAAATTAAATTTTAGAATCCCACCCCCAAATTTTTTTTTTCTTTTTATGGGAGTGGAGGGGGGAAAAAAAAAACGTTTCTGATGCTTTTGGGAAACAATTGTGATTACTTGAAAAAAAAAAAAAAAATTTTATTTTTATATTTTTATTTTTTTGTGCATTAAACTTAAACTAAACCCTTTAAACAAATAACTATAAAAAAAAAATTACCATTCTTTTGAAAAAAAATTAATTTTAAAATTTTTTAAAAAACCATAATTTTTGGGGAATGGGGGGCCCCCACCTTTGGGGGATTCCACTTAAACTAGGGTTTTTCATTTCATCTAAAAATCACCCTACCATTACACATTAGTGAAAGTGCGAAACCCAACGGTAAAACCCCCGGGGTTTCAAAAAAAATAATAATAAAATAATAATAAAAAAAAAAAAACAGAACTATTACATCACAAAAATACACGACCAAAATTTCAGCCCAAAAAAAAAAAATAACTGTGTCAAAAAATAGGCAAAAATTTAAAAAAAATTTTAAAGAATATTAAAACGTGGTACTCAAAAGGGGGAAATTAAAAAAAAGACCCCACCAACTTTTATAATAATGTCATCACTTGAAAAATTTAACCCCAAAACCTTATTTTTTTTATTTTTTCTTTTTTATTTTTGTTTCTGATAAAAAAAAATTTTAGAAAACCTAAAAAATTTAAATTAATTTTTAACAGGGGGGAGAAAAATTCAGGGGGGAATTTTCCCCCTGGCCCAAACCAAAAATAAAAATAAAAATATTGATTAGAGGTGATAAATGTTCATGATTACAGTTTTTCTCAATTTAAAAAAATTACCCGGGGGTTTTTGGGGAGTCCTATATTAAAAATTTAAAAACCTTTCCCCCGGGTATTTGATTATCTCAAAAGTTAAATAAAAACCCCCTCGGGGGTTTTTGGGGGGATTATCTCAATTTTTAAAATAAAAATCTTTTTTCGGGAAAAATTTGGGGGTTTCCCTTTTAAAGGGGCACAAAGTAAATTTAAAAAATTGACCCCTTTTTTTTTAAAATCACTACTAGGCCACTTTTTTTTTTAAAAAATTTTTTTTGGTCTACTTAAATTTAAAGAAAAATTTTTTTAAGGGGTTTTTTAAAAGACGCCCACTTTTTTTCATTTTACACAATAAAAAAATACAAAACTTGGGTTTTTTTTAATTGTCTACAAAAACCAAAATTTGATCGCCATAAAATAAAATTAAAAACCCCAATTTTTAAAAATTTGCACTTCCCTAGGCGCCATTTTTTAACTTTAAAAAATTTTTTGGGTTCCAATTAAGTCTTACCAAAATTTAAATTTTTCCCCCACACATTGTTTCCCATTTATAAAAAAAATTACTTAAAAAACTAAACTTTTTTTACTTTTTATGTAAAAACCAACCAATAAAATTTTTGGGTTTTTTTTAACCCCAAATTTTTTTTCTTTTGGGGGGCAAAAAACATTTCCCACCCATAGGGATAAGGGGGTTTTAAATTTGGTTTGGGGTTTGGTTTTTATTAAAAGGGGGCACCCACTTTTAAAAATTTTTGGGGGAATATTAAAAACCCCCACTTCGATGGGCCACTGGTTTCCCCCCCCACGAAAACTCTTTTTAGGTAGCGCCAAGACGGGGGTTGAGGTTTTTTAAAAAATTTTTTGGTGTACCAAGGGGGGTTTTTTTCCCAAAAAGATTTTACACTCTTCTATACCAAAATTTTTTACACAACCTTTTAATTAAAACCCTTTTTAAACCCAAAAAAAAAAGCTATAACCAAACGGGGTAAAAAATTAAAAAAACCCGGAAAAAATTTCAAAAAAAAAAAAAACCCAAACCCAAAACCCCCGCATTCGCCCGATCCCCGCAACCCCCCCTCGAAAACCGTGAACTTTAAACCAGGAAAAGACAAAACTTTTTCCGATTTTGTGTCAAATTTAAAAGGAAATACCTAATTTTTTTTAATTTACATGCCATTTTTATTTAAATAGTAATTTAAAAATCAAAAAATTTTTGACTACCTATATAAATTAAAAATTACTCAATCAAAAAATTTTTAAAAAAAAACCGGGTTCAATTGTAATTTTTTAACAAAGCCAAATCAAATTTAAAATTTTTTTTAAAAAATTTGGGAAAACCAAAAAGTAATGTTTAAATAACGCCGAAAAAAACTGTAAGAAAAACCCCAATCTTAGTTTTTTCACCCAAAGGGAAGTTTTTAAAAAAACCCCGGTTTAAAATTTAAAAATAAAAAGAACAAACAAAAATTTTAAAACCCCCAAAAAAAAAAAACCCTGGGAAAAAAGAATAAAAACACTTAACCCCCAAGTAAGAAAAAAAACCCCCCCAAAAAAAAAATAAACCCCCAAAAAAATTTTTAAAATTTTAAAACCCTAAAACTTTTTAAAAATTTAAAACCCAAAATTTTTAAAAAAAACCTGTACAAAATATTTTAAAAAAACCCCCCCTTTAAACATATTTTTTTAAAACCCCGGAAAATTTAAAAATTTTTTATAATCCGAAAAAATTGGGAAATTTTTTAAAAACCCAAAAAATTTAAAAAACCCTAAACAAATGATTTTTTAAAAAAAACCAAAACAAAAAAAAAAACCAAAAACCCTTTTATTCCAAAAATTTTTTTAAACCCAAATTTTACACCCCCTCCCCCCTTTTTTATAAATTAAAAAATAAAAAATAAAATTTTTAAAAAAAGAAAAAATAGAGGGGGCCCCGGGGGGGGGGGGGGGGGGGACTTCCGACCTATATTCAACCTCGTTTTCCCATTGAAAAAAGCCTACCCCCGGGGAAAACGTTTACCACGTGTTCAGGGAATCAGTATTACCGATTTAAATGTGTAAATTTTTTTGGGGATGTGCAAGAAAAAATGTAAAAAAAAATTTAAAAAAAATTTTTTGCACTTACTTTTTTAGTATTAAAACCCCCAATTGGCACCCTATTCAAATTTACCCCAAAAATTTAAAAATTTTAAATTCTTACCATATAAACCTATTTTTTTTTGACTACCCCCTTCCCTGTAAAAAAAAAATTGTAAAAAAATCCTAAAAAAACATGGGCTTCAAACACCCCTCATGCAATAAAAAAACCCAAAAATTTTTTACTTTTTTTTTTTTAAAAACATCCTACCATCCTGTATACCCCCCCCTCTTTTTATCCTCCCCCTATTTTCAAATCATTTTCCCCAAAAACCCCCCCACCCCCCCCCCCTTCACCAAACCCACTTTCCCCCTTTTTCACTTTTTTTTTTTCCCAAAAAAATAAAAATACTATCGACATTTTTAATTTAGGAATTTAAAATTTAAATTTTTTTTAAAAAAAAAATCCAAAAAAAACTCGCTGATAAATTTTTTAAATTGGGGGGAAAAAATTTTTTTAAAAAAACCAGAGTTTTTTTTTTACCATTAAAACAAAAAACAAACTTTCCCCTTAAAAAAAATTTTTTTTTAACACCTTTATTAACCTCGCTTTCCCCCTTTATCCCACAAAACCTAGGGCCCTTTTTTTTTACGACCAACCCCCCCTTTTTTAGGGGTTGTTTGACCACAAACCTAGTTTCCCCAAAAGCAGTTTTAAAAAACCCCCACCTCTAACACAACCCTCGGTCCAAAAAAAGACCCAAAAACAACACACAACGGCTCTTCAATTTTTTTTTTTCCCCAAAGAAATGGAAAAACAGTTAGGGTTTTTTTTCCGGGGTGGACAAGTTCGAAATGGGTTTTTCAGGGGGAACTTTTTTAGTCTTTTTGGAAAAGGGAAAATATCTTTTACATTTCTAAACCATATTCGGGGGCAATCTCGGGGGGCTACAATCTAATGAGAAAAATTATATTTCCCTCTCCATTTACCTAAGGGGACAATCTCTGAGAAAAAATACAGATATAAGGGGAAAAAAAATTTTTTCCATTCCATTTACAAACCGGCAAAAACGAGGGAACTGCCCATTTTAAAGGGGGGAAAAATATCTTTTCCCCCCATTTACAACTTGGGGGAATCTTGAGGAACTGATATTTTTTTGAGAAATAATATCATCTCACTCCAATTTTTAGACCGGGGGCAAAAATTTAGGGGGAAAGCAGATTTTTTGGGGGAAAAATTTTTTTTTTTCCCCTCTCCCCTTTTTTATATTTAATGACAATTCTGAGCCGCAGAATTTAAAAACTGAAAAAATTATTTTCTCTCTCCCCTTTACTAACCGGTACAACCCCTTTTTTTAACTGCAGATTTATGAGGAAAATTTTTATTTTTCCCCCCTCCATTTAATATCTTGGTTTACAATCCTGGGAACTAATTTTTGGGGGGGTATTTATCTTTTTTTCTTTTTTTTAAAAAAAAATTATTTTTTTTTCTATTTAAAAAAAATATTCAAAAAAAAGCACACTTACTATTATTTATCACGATATTACAAATGTACAGATTAACTCAATGATTAACAACGCAAAAATTAAAATAAGGAAGGGAAATTTAAAAAAAAAATTTTTACATGTGGAAAAAAAAAAATAATTTTAAAAACGGCCCTTTTGCACCCCCAAAAAAACAGCCCTATTCCTTTCCACAGCATCTATTGAGCAGGTGACAACAAGACCAAAGTGGGCCCCCCAAACAATTTATTTTGTGAATGCTTGAGAGGGGTTTTGATTAAACCGCACAAAAAAAAAAAACTTTTTTTTTTAACACACCCCCCCTTATAGGCAGGATTTGTTTCCAAAATTTTAAATCTCCCCCATATTTTTTCCCCATTGGAGAAAATTCCTGAATAACCCCCCCAAGGGGGTGGGCCAAACTAAATACCAAGGGAAGGAAACCTTTTTGTGTGTGTTGTGTGGTGTGTTTTTTTTGTGTTGTGTGGGGGGGGGAAAATTCGTGATTACACCAAAGCGTTTATTTGAGGTTTTAAAAAGCCATAAACGCTACCGTGTATAAAAACCCACAATTTTTTTATGCAAATGTCTTTCTCCGTCAGGAGACATGAAAAGGGGGGTATCTTGACGAACCATTCACTACAGGGGAAAAACTACCCCCCCCCCTACCCCAAAACGCCCCTTTTTAAAATCATCCAAAAAACTGTCTCTCTCTTCTCTAAAACAGCAAGGGTGAATTAAAATACTTTTAAAAAATTTTTGGGGAAAAAAAAAATATTTATTGGTTAAAAAATAAATTTTAACTATTTAATTTAATTAATGTACCCTTATTGCGTGAAAGGGAAAAGTTTAAAAAAAAATTTAGGGGGAAAAACCCAAATCCGGGAAAATCCAAACGGGATTCAAACTCCAATCCATTGTCTTTTCATCCCAACGTGAAGTGACGCCCCTTTTTCAATAAACCCCCTTTAAACAGATGCTATATATACCTAAAATAAAAACCCGATTTTGGCTAAGGAATTGGGGGGAACCTCGTATTGGGGGGGTTTTTTTTAGAGAATCGGGGGAAAAAAAGGTTTTTTCACCAGGGTGATTTTTGCAAATGGTTTTCCCCAAAACCAAAACAATCTTTTGGGGAAAATTTTCCACCTCATTTTTTCCAAATTTTTTTTTGTTTTTTTCTAATCCACTCACTACACCCCCCCCACTTTACTAGTTAATCCGGTTTTCCCCCCCATTCATTCTATCCCCATCTTTTTTATTCTACTCACCACACACAAAATCCCATCCTCCTCAGTCCATTTTTTAAAGGGAATCCCCCCCCTCTGAAAATGGGGGCTCAATGGTTTTTTAAAAGGGGTTTTTTAAAAAAAAAACTGAAAAAGGGTTTTAAATTTTTTCCATTAACAAACCGGGATGTCCTTCCCCCCCAAAATTTAAAAAACTTGACACCCAACAAGAATTTTTTTATAAATTTTTGGGTATGAAAAATCATCATTAAAAACCCCCCTCCACTCCCCAAAGCAAAAATTCCTTTTTTGGGGCCAAATATCTCCAAAAACTTTTTTTTTTTAAAATTCTAACCTTCTTCGTTATCTAAGGTAAGAACAACGTTCAACCTAAAAAATAACAAGGGGAAAAAATTTTTTTTTAATTTTTGATTTTACATTTTCTTGAAACACTAGATGTCAACAACTTACTGCCCAGTAATACCATATTTTTTTTTAAATTTTTCCCAAACTAAATCCATTGGGGTTTAAAAAATATTTAAATTTCAAACCCGCCCAAAGATGTTTCATTACAAAAAATTTTTAAAAATTTTTTACCCAAAAAGGGTTTTTTTTTGGGGGATCCTTTTTTTTTCTTTTAAAAAGTGTTTATTCTTAAAAAATTTTCCTTATTGTTTTTTTAAAAATTTAATCTTTTTTTCTTAAAACAGCTTCCTTAATACTGCCCAAAAAACTAGTTCACCTGTTATCCTCCCCCGCATTTAACTTTTTGGGGTCAACTCTTCCCCCAAATTTTTAAAAACCCTTTAAAAACCCATACCAAACTCAAAGGGGAAATTAAAATAACGAAAAAGGGGGAGCCCCTTTTTTTTCAACAATATGTATTTCAAAAATATGAAATAAAATTTCAAAAATTTACCCTGCCAGGGAAAATCAGCTCTATCCCCCTTTTTGCTTGGCAAAGTTTTTAAAGGGTACCCTTTATTTGTTTAAAAAATTTTCATATAATTTTTTTAAAAAAAACTGCCCTTTTTTATAGATATAATATTTGAGAATCACAAAAAATACAAAAATTTTGGAATCAAAATTTTGGGGATGAACATCGAATAAAAAAATATTTTATTAATCTAAAAAAATTTTTATGATCATTAATTTATTCAAAATTTTGTTATAAAAATTTTGGGGGAAAAAACGCAAAATTAAAAATTTGATGAATCATAAAATTTTAATTGATTTATCACATAAAAAATTTAATTTTAAATTTTTATAAAACATTTTAAAAAAATTTTTTATGAATCACCATTATAAAGCATATTTGAGAAAAAAACATTTTATAATATAAAATGTATTATTTTTTAAAAAACCCTTTTTTGGGTTTTTCCGAATAAAAATTTATTTTTTTAATCATCATATAATAATATGATATTATCAGCTTTTCCCCTTTTTTTTAAATACCCCAAAAAGTAAAAAATAAAAATTTTGATCTATTTAAACAAATCCACACATTAAATTTCCCCATTTATTTCCCACCCGGGCGTTTTTTTTTAAAAAACAAATTTAAAAAAATTTAAAAATTTTAAATAGTTAATTTTTTTAACGTAATTACAAAAATTTTATCATTTTTTTTTAAAAAAGGGTTTTTTAAACCTTCCTTCCATTCTTAGTTAATACCCTGGTCTTTAGGGAACATATAAATTTTTATTATTTCTATTACAAAGTTTTTTCCCCCCTCCCTTTATTTTTTTACATACCTATTCCATAAATAAATTTAGAAAAAGGGGGAAGAAAAATTTTTTTTTGTGCACTTTGCCATTTTTTTTTTAAAATTTTAACGGGGAAATAAAAAACAAAAAAATCACAAAATTTAAAAAACCCTTTTAAAAGGCAATAGAAATCTTTTTTTAATTTGGTAAACCACAAACGTTTTTATTTTTTTTTTTTAAAACCTTTTTTAAAAAACTTTTTTAAAATTTCAATTTAATTCTTCCCAAATTTTTTTTTTATAAAATGGTTTTTTAAGGGGGGAAAAACCCAAAAAAAGGGGAAAAAAAAATTGGGGGCCCTTTTAAATACAAAAAAAACCCAAAGGGTTTTGACTAATCAAAGGGGGTTTTTAAATTTTTTTTTTTTCAAGTTTATTTAGAAAGAACATACATTTATTTCCCCAAACCCTTTATAAGGGAAAAAAAAGAATTAAATTTTATTTTTGACAAAAATTTTTTTTTTGAAATTCAAAAAAAAGGGGTTTAAAAAAATATTTTTTCTTTATGGGGTAGAAATTTTTTACAGCTAAACACATTCAAATTTTAAGAAATAAAAAAACCCCCATTTTTTTTTTGATTGTCGGGAAGTCCCTTTTAAATCCCGTAAAAATTTTTTTTCCCCCCTAAATTCAACCCTTTTCTTCTTTTTACGAAGGGGGCGAAAGATTTCCATTCCCCCAGCTCCCCAAAATTCTTTAATTTTTTACGTTTTGTAATAATTTTTTTAATCGTTTTTATTTTTTTACATAAGATTTATAAAAAGCGTTTTATTTAATTTTTATTACTTTTTTCAAAAAATTTAAAAATTACAAACTTAATTTTTTAAAAAAATTTTTAAATTTTATTACCAAAAATTTTAATTTTCACAAAAAAAATTTTTTTAGATTTTGTCTCACTTTAAAAAAAAAAAATACTTAATAAATATTTATATCCCCATACCCTAAAAAAGAATTAAATAATTAATCCCCATCCCTCCCAAAACCCCACTTTTAAGAGGGGGCCCTTTTAAAAATTTTTAACCCCCACTAAGAAATTATTGTAATCGAAAAAAAAAATTATTTATCTTTTGATGTCAACTTTTCATTACCCCCAAATGAGGGGGTTTAAAGTCGGGGAATTCTAAAAAATATACAAAATTCAAAAAATTATTTTTTATAAACAAATAAAAACCTTTTTTATGTGAAAGTTTATTTTGGGGTTTTTTTTAGCCCATCCCCCAACGACTTGACATAAAGGGGGCGGACAATTGACTTTTTCTTTTTTAAAAAGGGGTTTAATCATGTTGATAGCCTCACCATAAAAGATATAATATGTGTTTTATTTACTAAAGGACGGAAATAAAGCACATAAGCATCAAAGTGGCATCAAAGACTTTTTCAATTAACTTATCCTTTTTTAAAAAAGACAGGGGGTCGACCGGGGAGTAAAAGCATGAAAAGGGGAGGAGCCTTGATTTACAACTTACTTTTGCTTGTGCATTAGACACAAAAAAGAGTGAAGGGCTAAAAAAAAAAGATGGGACTGGATGTCCCCTAGTAACCGGGTTCTTTTAAAAAAATTTTATCCAAATATTCGTAACAATGCAGTAAAAAAAAAATGTTTTAAAAAAAAATTTTTTTTTTGAGGGAAAAATAAGGGGGTAAATGTGATTATTGGGTGCTTTTCTGGGGACTTTAAAAGGACTTTATTATCTTAAGAACTCCATACTTTAAAAACATATTTTTAGACACGTTGTCCATTCCAAAAAATGGCTTAAATTTTTTTAAAACGATTTTTTTGCCTCTACACTAAAATAAGGACAAATTTTTTAATTTTTGCATGTAAAGAACCGCAAAATTACAGTACAGACCAACGGGAAAACAACAAAATGAATATTCTTTTTTTCAATATTTGGGAGCAAATATTCAATAAAATCAAAAGTTTAAATTTTTTATAAAAAAAAAAAAAATTTGAATTATTTAAAAAAAAATTGGGGAGCTTATTTCATTTTATTAATGCTTTTTGTAAAAAAAAAATATACAGAAGAAACAGAACGTGGGGGTTTGGATGTACAATTTACACAAAATAAAAAAAACCTATGTACCGTGGCAAAAAAATTTTTGCCGAAAAAACCCCCCCTAAAAAAGTGCATTACATTTATCCCCTTTATCCAGGAACCAGCGCCACTCATGATCCCCCAAAGCACACCAACCTCCCCCGTTAAACAAAAAAACAAGACTTTTTTTGGAATTTCGTTTTTGTCTATTTTCCCCCATACGGACCGCGCAAGGGCAAAAATTTGGGAAAAGAGAATTTTTCTTGGGATCACTTTTTTTTCCCCACCCCCCCCCCCCCCCCCCCGATTATCTCCCCTTTTCTTTTCGAGGCGCAAGGGGAAACTCACGCTAACCGGGTAAGGACACATCGACTTGTATCCTCCCACCCATATTTTCCCCACTGTGAAAAATAATATAACTTTCCCACAAGGGGCAGCACTCTTTATGCTTTTAGGTGTTTAAACTTTCTACATTTTAAAACTCTTATATTGGAAAAGCATAAAAATTTGCAAACGGGAATTTAAATTGTAATTAATTTGTAGGAAAACCATTGGATTTTTTCGGGATTTTTTTTTTTTAATATTTTTCTAATTAGTTTTGTTTGGGAATTAGATTTGTTATGAATTGAGCATTTTATTTGGGCATCTCTTAAATTTTTAAATTTTAGTATATAATCAACATTTTGTTTTTTTTTTTTGTGGGTAATTCGCATTATGATTGGGATACTGCCTTTTTGGGATAGTTCTAAATTAAACTTCCCATGTAGTATTATTTCTTTCAAACACCAAGAAATTTCGATCAATTTTGCGACCCCATATACACCATTTTTTTAAGAGATATATTAACCTTTTTTTAAATTTCCAGCCCCCCGGTAAAGGGGGGCTAATTCTACTTTTCTTTTTTAATAGGTTTTAAAAGATAAATAGGGGGTTGATCAAATATACTTGCCAATATACTGTTTCCAAATTTAATTTCTTTTCAATAAATTTTCACTATATTTTTAATTTGTTAATAAAAATTGGTTCGCAAATTTTAAGAATTTACTTTTTATTTTATTTTGCATTTAATCTCTTAAAATTTTTATTAATTTCTTTACTAAAAACATTTAACTCTGCCCAATTTTTCTATTGAAAGCCCCAAATCTAAAAAAAAATATTTTTTTAAAATTTTTTATGAAAAAAAACACCTCTACCCAAAGCTCTATTCGGGTTAAGCTTTATATTTACAACCCAAACCACATTAACAATAATTAATATTTTTTTTTCAATATTATATTTTTAATAACTATTCAGTACTTGGGGTTTGGGGTATTTGAGTTTCGATCAAAAAAGGTCCCGTTTCCACTTTAAATTGCCCGGATTGCAACACCTTTCACAAAAAAGGTTGACGAGTGACAATATAAACTAAACTAAATTTTAAAAAGAAAGTATGTTGTGGAGAGAAGAAAAAAAAAAACACTACAAAGAACCAAGTGCACGTTAAAAAGAAAGCCTATCACTAGGGTTTTAGGCCGAAGGCGAAAAGGGGAAAATTAAAAATTATTTCAACCCATTCCTTTCATTCCTTCTCCATAAAACCCTCTTGTCCCCAAAAACGGGAAAACGGGTTTTCCCGGAGAGGGGAATTCAAGGGTTTGTCAAAACACAATATTGTCAACTTTTAAAAAAATTTAACAGTTCGTTGGAAAAACAATCATTTCTATAAATTTTCAGGGGGAACGCAGGACCCCATTGCTATTGCTTTTATACTTATTTTATCACTTCGTAATTTTTTTAAAATTTTGAAGCCTAAATAGAATAACTTCATACTGGTATTATTTTTTTTAAATTAAATTTTTTAAATTTTTTTTTTTTAGTTTTTTTCCCGCACTCACTCCAAATAGTAAAACGAAGCGTTCGTTCCTTCTATGTTATTTTCGTTACTTAAGTCTTAATAGTAGTTCTGTGAACAGTAGACTTCGCTTTCTCCATGTTATTATTGCTATAAAGTGTGTTACAGTAGTTACCCGCCTCGGTGGCGTAGTTGGCTAACGCGCTTGTCGTGTTGAGCTCGACTGCTGAGGACGGGAGATCGAGGTTCTAATCTCGGTCGAGTGAACTGGGGGTGGTTTTTCTAAATGGTTTTCCACTCTCCCTCCACGCAAATGCGGGTTCACTTCCTCTAATTCAACCTTCCTAATTCCTAATCCACTAGCGTAATTAATACTTAAAGCGTATAACCCGAACGGGTAGTAAGACGCGGTGCTAAATATTATTATTATACTATTACTAATATTTTCTGTGAACAGTATACTTTTGCTTTCTCCATGTTATTATCATTACTACATCTTACTAGTAGTCCTGTGACAGTAGACCTCTCTACCTCCATGTTATTATCGTTACTATAGTCTTATTAGTAGTCCTGTGAACAGTAGACCTCGCTCCCCCCATGTTATTATCGTTACTACAGTCTTACTAGTAGTTCTGTGAACAGTAGACCTCACTTCCTCCATTTATTTTCGTTAATTCAGTCTTAATAGTAGTTCTGTGAGCATAGACCTCCCTCCATGTTATTATTGCTACTACATATTACAGTATTATTATTATTAGCACCGCGTCTTACTACCCGTTCGGGTTATACGCACTTACGCAAATGTGTAATGAGAGGGTGATTGTAAGATGAAATGAAGGACCTACAGTTTAACGTAGAATCCGAACCACGGTGGCGGCCTGCATTCCCCACATTCACAAGTTGTGATTAATACACGTCTTATCAGAGGTGAAGGAAGGGTTATTACTAGTAGTTCTTGAGCAGTAGACCTCACTCTCTCCATGTTACTATCGATACTACAATCTTAAAATTTATCTTTGTATTTCAAGTTGATAGTCTTCCTTGCTATTCAATAGTAAAAGGTTAGACAGATATATACTAAATACAATATTCAAATTTACATTATAGTCAAACAGAATATCAGTTATTAACTTGTTTTAAAACTTCAGTCCTTCAATATATTTTATAAATTTTATGTATAATTTAAATTTATAAATCAAATATTTATATAAGTGTGTGTGTGTGTATGTGTGTGTATGTGTGATTGTAGCTTAACCCAGGTTCAAAAAAATGTCCATGAAAGATCTTGTTAAAATTGGTCCCATCAACTTCGCAATAGTCAGTGAACAAACTGGCAGACCAAATGTCAAATAGTCTAGTCCAAACAAGAATAGTATATAATATATAATATTATAATATATATATATATATATTTTAACACTATATATATATACTATATATCTTCTTCTTATTAGCACCGCGTCTTACTACCCGTTCAAGTTATAAAGCACTTACGCTAATGTTTAATGGTAGGTGATTGTGAGATGAAATGGAGGACCTACAGTTTAACGTGGAATCCGAACCACGGTGGTGGCCTGGCATTCCACACATTCACATGATGTTTGTCAGAGGTTAAGGAAGGGTTTGGAAATCAGATAAATCTGTGCCGGGACCGAGGTTTGAACTCTGGCCACCAGCACAGAATCTGACACCTTACCCCTAGACCACCAGGTCACCCTACTATATATCACTTACATACTATATATATACTATATATCACTTACATACTATATAATATATACTATATATTACTTATATACTATATAAAGGTTTATACTTGGAAAAAACTACCATAAACTTCTATATAGTTGTTTTACATTGGATGTAAGATTGTTATCGCTAAAACAATATATGTTTTTTTTTACTATCATTATAAGAATATTAATTGGCCAGGCCAAAAGGCCACTAGACAAAATGGTGGTAAGCGTAACGGGCAGTAAGACATAGTGCTAAAATAAAGTGGTGGTGAAAAGGATTAAATCAATGATTTTATTGAATATATCTAAAAAAAATTATAGATTAGATTATTTGATCATCGTTATTTTTATCGTCATCAAAAACATGGATTATCATAAAAAAAACATAAAACGTTTAATTTTACTTGGTTCACTTCTGCACTCAAACGACTCGACTCCTTGACGCATCTCCCTCTTCACCCTGAGAGACCATCTTGAGGGATTTTCACCAAGATACACCTATTAGACCTAGCCCTTTTAATCCGTTAGGCTCATTTATGGACGTTGCCTTTTCCTGGGGAAAATATATCTAAGGTGGTTGGGATATTTATAAAATTTGGTTTCAAGGGGAAATATGTTAAGGGGGCTGGACGAAGGGGATATACATGAATAAAGTTCAGACAACTTTCATCACTCGTTGCAATTACTGAAAACTGAGGTCTGATTAATTTAGGGAACGTAAATATATTATGTATATATAATATATATTACCCGCTTCGGTTTGAATAGTCTAAGGCATCACGCTTGTGTTAGATTGGTCTATTGATGAGGAAGAGGTCGGGTTCAAATCCCTTTCGTTTCTACTGAAGGTGGTATTTCCTCAATGCTTTCCCCCTCCCTTTCTATGAATATACGAGAAGATAACCGTAAATCTCAAATGCTTCTGTACTCATCCCTATCCTATTAGAGTTTTTATCATAAATTCATAGAACCTGAATGGGTAGTAAGATGCAGTGATAAAAATATTATAGCTTTAATTTTAGATAGAATTGCTCTTAAGCATTACTCTTACAATTTAATTAACTGCCTATAACGGAGAAATCGGGTTCTAATTCCGAATGGATATATAATATTACTGCCTGTATTTATAATAATTTTAAAACTCTTGTTAACGTAAGAGAGCCCTTCATTTTTGTAATATGTTAACCTTACTCAAGCTTCCTTAAAGATCATTCGACTATCAAAATTGATAGCTCAATTTTAACACGTGTATAATTATATGCTATAAATAGTGATTCAATGATTTCAAATCATTACTGTTGACGAGTTTTAAGGGACAACCTTGCAATTTTATGATTTTTATATACAATTGTTAAGGTAAATTAATTAATGCATGAAGATGAAATTTAGTATAAATAGATATTCAATATAAGGTGTGCGGATTGAAATATTTACTATATTATAATTGATTTTACTATTAATTTTAGTATTAATAGTTATATATTATTTATGTTAATATACAATAAATAATATTAATATTAAATGATATATTTGAACTATCTATGTTATTATTAATAATAATATTACTGACACTATAATTTCTTTATTGGTACATCTTATATTCATATCTTTGTTCTACTAAATTTCAGCCCCATACATTAATTAATTTAACTTAACAGTACTCGGTAAATAAAATAGCTTACAAGAAGGGTCATTTGCTGTTATCAACATATTCTGTTAAACCACCTAGATGAGAATAACACACCATTCAGCCTCCAGATCATTAATTCATCACTGTGAAAGGGTAAGCCCACATTTACCTCGTGATAAATTGGTCGGAATTTGTGGGAATCCGACCCGGAGCCCTTAGCTTAATACAACTCAATATCATATCTGAGAGAATCACGTGGTTACTATAGGGAAACAGTGTTGTCACTTCTCTCGTTTTCACGTGGTCAACCTTCTCTCCAATATACGAAACATTTGGCAACGTTGGCTCAAAGATGTTGCCACGTGCTCACTTTAACCCCAATACACTCACTTCTGACCTAGCTGGAAGCTTGGAGATTTGGAAACAGTTAACTGAGAGCAGCAAGGATAAAGCTTTTCTCCGTAAGACCTACAGTGGTGATATTGAGTATAGACAGACAGACAGACATGCTACCGATTGAGTTAAGGCGTGAACATACAGCTGATAAAAAGCTTTTACAATAAAAAAAATTACATGTGCATATTGCTAAAAGGTAATTAGACGAGCTAAAAAAAAAAGGTAGGAATTTTTTGACCGATACAAAAGTTATTGAAACAAATTTCATGGTCAGGTCATGTGATCTACAGCTGTCACGTTGGATGGATACTTGTCATACTCATGAAATAACAATATTAATATAAATCGTATGGACAGAGTCAGTAACGAATGGGTGTTGAAGGAGTGTGGTTTGAAAGAGAATCCAATATATGACAATGTAAAGAAACGTCTTACGTTGGTTTGGACTTGTTGATAAGATGAGTGTGGATCGTATATATTTTTGATCTCATCTTACATCGAAATTTTAATTCGAATGGATTAGGGTTGAAGAAGGTAGAATATAGAGTGCGTGTGCCCACATTAGTGCGGAAATGATTAATGTATAGAGGGAAAATTCTTTCAGTAAATAAGAGTGGAGTTAAAACTCTCGACCTTTTTGTCACAGACAAACCCTACTTGACGAGACTGAAGCCTTTTACGCGTAAACAGCTGTTCGTCAGTGAACCAAGCTATTAAATAAGCACATGGATTAGGGTTGGACTGTAGGGGACGCGAGAAAAACCTGTGTTTTTTCAGTTTTTATAGCAAAACTTTTATTGGTCAATATATTATTATTATTATTATTATTATTATATTATTATTATTATTATTATTAGCACCGCGTCTTACTACCCATTCGGGTTATACGCACTTACGATAATGTGTAATGGTAGGGTGATTGTGAGATGAAATGGAGGACCTACATTTTAACGTGGAATCCGAACCACGGTGGAGGCCTGGCATTCCCCACATTCACAAGATGTCTTGTCAGAGGTGTTGGTCAATATAAATCAACTATTTCTCCAGTAGAAACGTAGAGTTTTATTTTATCCACATGGTGATGTCAGATGTTGCTTAGTATCTGTCTAAAAGGGGAGTTCAACTATTATTTAAGCCCATTTTTTGGTCATTTTGGGCCCCATTCCTCCCCTTTCATGCAAAAATAATTTAATGCTCAGTCCCCCTCCCCCAGTTTTACTTATGTAAAATTTATTGAATTTTTATAATATTGGTTCACAAGAATAACAATTTTTTATTCAATTTTAAATTTCTGTAAATTATTAAAGTAGATGTGTCGATAAATGTTGGGAAATAATTCCCAATAAACACTGTGATAAAATTAATTTAAATTTGTTGTACTATAGAAGTAAAATTTAAAAATAAGATTTATATGATTTTATAGCTTTAAGTTATATTCAAACTTAAATGAAATTATAAAAAATAAGTATTAATCGTATTAATGAATACATGAATATTATTAAATTTATAAAAAAATTCTAAGCTTCTTTTAATCTGATGACTAAAGTCCTTGAATCCACGTCTTCGACAATGCTTATTATTATTATTATTATTATTTGTTCATTTGAGCGCATTATAATTGCGGAATAAAGTATACCTCTCAGCAGCCATTCAATCAGGGGCACTCGTTGAATTGCTGAGTAACTATTCCCGTCCACTAGGGCACAAGGATTTCGGAACAACCTGTAATTCCATTCAACTCCTAGCCCCCTTTGTTGAATCAAGGCCAAGGCTAGTTATAAAGTTTAAATTATATACGATAACATATTTAATACTTCATCATTCATAGTTTTTCGTGACTGCTTTTAAAATGTCTATCTTGTACAACTTTGTAGTTAAAATAGCTTGGTAATTTTGTTTATTCATTCATCTATTTACTTTTTTTTTACAATGAAAGTTAATACGCATTTTAGAGGAATATAGCCTTTCAGATTAAATAACTTTGATCAGTTTTTATTAATAATCATATATTTTTGTATATTATGTGGCCAATATCCTATTTGAAACAGAGAACAGAAGAAAAGGTTGAGAAAATGAGGGAAACCGCTGATAATTTTTCAAAATTATAAGTTTTGACGCAAACAGGAGCTGAAGAGTGATGAAGTGTAACGGTGTTACACAAACAAAGGTTGTACGGCAAAGTTTTACACGCTAATTGGGGTTTTTATTTTTTCACAAAACAAGTGAACTTATAATCACGAATTCAGTGAAGCACTGATAAACAGACAAATAATCAGAAATTATTTAAAAAGGATGACGGAAGGTGATATTGTCAGGGAGACCATCAAAATTGATACATCAAGAAATTTCAATTCATATGTTGTTCTGACTAAGAGTACTACGATATAAACGTATGTGACATATGAAACAACATATATCACACCTCTGTAGTCGAGTTGTGGCCTAATCTTGAAATTATCTACGAGCTGCAGCCCGGCTTTTTGAAAGACACGTAAGAATTGAGGCTCACTCACTTGAGGGAGAGGTATGAGTTGCACCCGCCTAGTTATCAGTGTGCTTTCTATCATGTTATCTTAAATTTCAGATAGAAACTATCATAATCTCGGGTCTACATCTCTCGTAATATTCAAACTTCCTCAGTTATTGTTGTTCAATGGTTTTGGCAAAAATTTGAGGGTCTGTTAAATTAGGTTAGGTTATATCAACAGCCCGGGACACAATTTGTACGTGGCTCTGAAATTGTGGTGCCGCAATTCAACTGTGTCTTTAGAGGTAGACAGCTAGTGCGGTCACAACTCACCTGCAGCCAAACACACACTAAGTTAAAAACAGACCCGGAACTTACAAAATCAACTGAGGATCTACACGTATGTGTTGAACTCGTTACATTTTTTGACAGCAAAGGGTGAACCATTTATATTAGTGAAAGAAAAAGAGTCCAATATTATATATTTTTTCGTCTTGTAAATCCAACATTGAATTCATATGTCGACAAACCACCTTCTTTTTAGATGGTACATTTAGCTACTGTCCTACATTGTTTAAGCAGATTTTCACTATACATGCATTATGCTATTGACACGTTCCTGTAGCTTTCTGTCTACTGAGAAAACAAGGCTACACAAACTAACAGTAGTGTATTGTCATTGCTTAAAAAATTATCTGGTTACCTTTTTTGTTATTTAGCTCCACGTCTTACTAACCGGTCGGGCTATACGCCTAAGTACTAATTACGCTAATGGGTTAGTAATTGATAAGGTTGAATACAGAGGAATTGAGCCCACATTTTCATGGATGAAAAGTGGAAAACAATTTAGTGAAAACCATGCCCAGTTCACTTGAGAGAGATTTGAACATCGATCTCCCAATACTAAGCAGTCAAGCTCAACACGAAACTAGCGCGTTAGCTAACTAAGCCACCGAGGCGGGTATCTACGAAAAACTTGACTCACTGGTTATCGTTGGCGAAGAAGAATTCCACCTTTGAAGGCGAGTCTCATGGTACACCCCCATAGCTGGATACCATCAACATAACACCAGCAGTGTGACACTCAGGAACACAATGACTGTGCGACACTCAGGAACACAATGACTGTGTGCCACTCAGGAACACAATGATTGTGTGACTCTCAGGAACACAATGATTGTGAAACATTCAGGAAAACAATGAATGTGACACTCAAGAACACAATGACTGTGTGACACTCAGGAACACAATGATTGTGTGACTCTCAGGAACACAATGATTGTGTGACTCTCAGGAACACAATGACTGTGCGACACTCAGGAACACAATGACTGTGTGACACTCAGAACACAATGACTGTGCGACACTCAGGAACACAATGATTGTGAAACATTCAAGAACACAATGATTGTGCGACACTCAGAAACACAATGACTGTGCGACACTCAGGAACACAATGATTGTGAAACATTCAGAAAACAATGAATGTGACACTCAAGAACACAATGACTGTGTGACACTCAGGAACACAATGGCTGTGTGACACTCAGGAACACAAAAACTGTGTGACACTCAGGAACACAATGACTGTGTGACACTCAGGAATACAATGACTGTGTGTCACTCAGGAACACAATATCTGTGTGACACTCAGGAACACAATATTTGTGTGACACTCAGGAACACAATATTTGTGTGACACTCAGGAACACAATGACTGTGCGACAGTCAGGAACACAATTAATGTGTGACACTAAGGAACACAATGACTGTGCGACAGTCAGGAACACAATTAATGTGTGACACTAAGGAACACAATGACTGTGCGACGCTCAGGAACACAATGACTGTGTGCCACTCAGGAACACAATGACTTGCGACACTCAGGTACACGAGTATTGTGCGACACTTAGGAACACAATGATTGGTTGACACTCAGGAACACAATGACTGTGTGGCACTCAGAAACACAATGACTGTGTGACACTCATAAACACAATTACTGTGTGACACTCATAAACACAATGACTGTGTGACACTCATAAACACAATGACTGTGTGACACTCATAAACACAATGACTGTGTGACACTCAGAAACACAATGACTGTGTGATACTCAGAAACACTGAGGTGGGCATATGGTGACTTGGGGTCATACTTTGACCCTGATTCATTAGTAATGAATGTTGAAAAAGGAATTCATCTGTCTTTAAGACAAGTCTTCCTGAATTCGACGATAGTTGGATGCAGAATCCATCTTTCTCAAGCTTGGTAAGTCTGATTTATTAACTTTTTTACTTTCTCATATAAAGAGAAAGAATTATAATAGTAAAAAATGTCGACCTCTGTATAATGATGAATCTTTTCCTTTTATGTGCCTCCCAAATCAAATAAAGATAATGCAGAATCGTACTATCTTCTCATACAGGCCCTTGTACAGTATGGCTTCGGACAAAATGTTTTTGTTAGTTAATACTTAGGCTGTTTTCAAATTATTTCAAATTTTTAGATTTGGTTCAAAATTTTCAAAATGTCTATAAATACAAATAATTTTAAAGGTAGGCCTAGTTTTTCAAATACTACATTTTTGAAAATTTAGATTCTTTAAAAAAAGGTCTGAAAAAGTTGTCTAAATTACATATGTTATGAAGAAGGTTTATTCTGATTAACAAGACGATATGTGTATTTTTTGGAGGAACTTACTATGGGATAGTTTGATGAAAACCTATTTTTGAATATTTTGTTTCACGTTTTAATATAATGGGCCTATATTAAGGGTTAAGTTAAAGGAATATTGCTGGCCTTTACTTGGCCAAACAAAGACGTTGCTATTACTATATTATTATTATTATTATTGTTATTATATAAGAAAGTTAGTGTGAGACTGTCGTAACATTTATTAAGATACGAATATTAATACATACATGTTTCCCTTTTAGGTAGAGTAAAATCCAGCATCTTGGATGCATCACGAGTATCAAGATGCGAAATCGATCATAGTTCAAATAATACGTAATATCTTCGGGCTCAATTTTATGTCTCCCCAAGAAGTTGGAGATTCTTTTACACAAGATTTCATGGAGGAAATGCCAGTTGATGGGAGAGTCCTAGACTTTGTGGATTATTAGTAGCTACGTTCAGTACATCGATGAAGATTCACCATTTCCATCAGAAGTGTTGGCGGAAAAAATCAGCGCCACTTGTGCGCACTAATTATATATGCAAGACTTTTCACTCCAAATTTAGTAGTTAGTGTCCTTCCCAAATATCATATATATATATATATATAAAATGGTGTGTTAGCAAGCATATTCATATCTTAAGGTAAATGCTGTAATTAAGGAAAATAAAGAATATTAAGATAATAAATTTTAGGCAAAAAAATTAATAAATCAAAAAATTTTGCAATGTGAAAAAAAAAATAAAAATTACAATTTCTTAAAACGTGTAGTTTATAAATTTAGTTTGTTCTTTTATTCAGTGGTAAATAAATGTAGTTCATTTTCCATTTCGAGCAAAGTTATTACGAATGTAGTTTTTACTCACGGTTTGTGTAAGGTTGTTACCGAGCTTGGATGAGTTGTTCCACAATTCGTGTTCACCGGTCCACCGGTTTTTGTCTCCTCGATTTTCTTGTCCATCTCTCTCTATCTTACGAAAACATTGCTCTTAACCCCCATACCCCCATGTCAGAAAAAATAAGCAAAGCTCATAAAGCCACCTACCCCTCCAAGGTGTTTACGTACAACTCTAACAAACTCAATCAAGGGTGTCCTAGAGTTTAATGACAACATTTCCTCTTCATTTAAAAAGTTTCTCATCTAATGCTGGTATAGTCATGAAATATATTCAACAACTGTTGATATCACTACGTGAAGAAAATTAAACTCTACGTTTGTACTGGAGCTATATTTTATTTATTTTGACGGTGACCTGGTGGTCCAGGGGTAAGATGTCATTCTTCTGTGCTGAATGGTCCAGTGTTCAATACTCAATCACGGTACAGATTTGCTTGATTGCCAAATCTTTCCTTCACCTCTGACAAGACGTGTTTTAATCAAAACTTGTGAATGTGTAGAATGCCAGATCTCCACCGTGGTTCGAATTCCACGTTAAACTGTAGGTCCTACATTTCATCACACAATCACCCTACCATTACAGATTAACTTAAGTGACGTTCAAACCGAATGGGTAGTAAGACGTCAGTGTTAATAATAATTAATAATATATATATAAAAATAATTAATTGTTATTATATTTGTTATATTTTGATCAAAATAATGATTTAATAAAAAAAGAATGCAAAAATACTGGCCTTTTCTGTCGTTCCTTGTAACCCCCGTCTTAATATCTGGCCTGTGGAGCAAACACAACACCAAATCCTCCGGTAGTTAATTTATTTGGGTAAAAAAAGAGGAAGCTAGGAGGCAATTACAAGTTTTTCTACCGTGAGGAAAAGTGAAGGCCGATAGAAGACATACGCACTATCAGCTCATCTAAATAAACGAGATTCTAAATTAGAAGCTGCCATGAACTTTTTTGAGTAGAGCTGTTCTATTTTTAAAATTCGCATATTTTAAAGAGAATGAAAAGGTAAGATAAAAAAGAAGAGCTCCTTTTTTATTTTCTACACAAAACAATAATTACTATTGAAGTAGCATCCTACCCCTTCTCCCTCTTTTCCCTTTCGTTGGATTATTTAGAGCAATAAATTCAGAAGAAGAAAATTAATCATCTTTATTGGTAAAGTATTGTTTTTCTTCTCAATAATTACATTTTTATTTTACATCAGTAATAAAACGCTTTTTATGCCATTTTTAGCTTTCAAATTAACTCCTTTCATAAAATTATTTAGAGAGAGAGGTTCAAATAAATTACATTAGATGTCTTAGAACGAATAAATGTTGCTTATGAACACATCTAAGTTTTTTTTAGAGACCCATAACTTATATATAATTTATATATGATTGGGAATAAAAAATTAGATGATTAGTAACTTGAAAATTAACGCTTTAATGAAAAGGTAAACACTCACTAGCTAAATAAAAGTAACTACTTACTAAACATTTCACTTCTTGAAGAAAATGTCACAAAGGTAAGCTACAGCGAAGGTCAGTCAAACCTCAACACGTTGTCCAACACTTTACTCAGCATAGATCCTCTAATTGTTTCTGACCCTTCCTGTGTTTTCTAACACATTATTAGTGAGTTGGAGTTTGAACCCCTACATTAATACAAAGTAATATACTTTTTTTTTTATCATCACGTGTTACTACTTGTTCCGTTTGTACACACATTTATTAATTACACTAATGAGTGTTAAGGATTAGTAAGGTTGAATTTTAAAGAATTATTCCTACATTTGCGTGAGGAGAGAGTGAAAGCCATTTATAAAAAAAAACACCCTCAGTAAGTTCGAATGGGATTTGAACCCCTATTGAGAGATTGACGCCTTAGACTATACACCCACTGAAGTAGGTTACCTAATACCTATGTACTGATTTTGAAGCAAACCCTGACAAAGTTCAACAAAACATTCGGTTTGGTAAAGAGAGATACAAGTATTTCAGATGAGCTATTAGTTGATTAATTTATTCAAGATGATTTAATCTGGTACGCCACCTTTTAAACTCCCACATCAGTGGTTGCATAGTCTAAGGAGTTATTCATTTATAGAACCATGTCTTGCTAGTGGCCTACCGAGTCTGTTGGATAATATAGGGCAAACTTCTGTGGACAGAAGTTGTAATATTTTCAGCACAACTAACCCTCTGGCAATTAATATAAGTTTTCTAGACCAAAACCGCAGATTTTAAAATAAGAATCGCTTCATTTCTCCTCATGAGGTTGAGTTGACCACGTTACAGACCCGCTGCTTCACAGAAAATTTGGATGAATCGGGGATTAAATTTGGAATATTAGGATCAGTAAGAGAGGAATTCTGACCATTAGACCCTGGAGGAAACATATATGTACTAATTACGTTAGTGTGTTAAGGATGAGGAATGCTTAATTAAGAGGATCTTAATCCACATTCGCGTGGAGGGAGAGTGGAAAACCATTTAAGATTAATTTAATTTCAATACACCTTACCAGGATCTGAGCTTTAACCTTCCCGTCACTGCCCGTTATATTATGAGAGTTGGCGTGGACCTGTTCGTATTACATAGTATCTGCTCGGTAGAATTGCTATTATGGTTGCTAATGTCTACAATAAAGTTTTCATGAGGAAAAGGGGTAAATTTGAATTTAGTTAGTGCTGCCATCTGTTAGACAATCGTGAAACCTTTATAATACCATTTATATTATTGATAAAAGAGGTCCCTCTCCTATTTAACAATAACAAAAATAATAATAATAATACTTATCACCACGTCTTACTACTCGTTTGGTGTATACGCTTAAGTACTAATAACGATAATGTGCTAGGAATTGGGAATGTTGAATATAGAGGAAGTGACCCCGCATTTGATTGAAGGGAGAGTGGAAAACCATTTAGGAAAAACCACCATCAGTTCACCCGAGCGAGATTTGAACCTCGATCTCCCAGCCCCAGTAGTATAGATTAACATGAATCTAGCGCGTTAGCTAACTACGCCACCGAGTTGGGTAAATGTGTCATATTTAAATTAATTAATTATAAAAAGGTATTTGCTTGGGTTCTTATGGGGTTTATAATATAAAAATTGTCCTGGAAATTATGTGTGATGTGACTTACCTCCTATTTCCCTTGTAATTTCCATATATTATAATAAAATAAACAAAACTACTCAAACTGAGGATATTTTCATAGCCGATGCGATATTATTAACCTAAGTGAAATCACCGATAACCCACTCCAGTGGCCGAATGGTCTAAGGCGTCACTCTCATGTTAGACTGGCCTGCTTAAGACGTGGAGATTTGGGCTCAAATCCCGGTCAGGTCTAATTAAAATCTTATTCCTAAATTGTTTCCCACTCTTGTTACACACAAATGCTGGTAGATAACCTCTCAAATACCTCCTCCTTCATCATCCTTACCCCATTATATTAATCGTATATGTGTACGATCCAAACAGGTAGTATGACATGGTTATAAATAATAATACCTATACATGTATTCCTTAGTGATTACCAAACCCTTCCTTCACCTCTTACAAGACATCTTGTGAATGTGGGGAATGCCAAGCCTCCACCGTGGTTCGGATTCCACGTTA